>CM060937.1:939464375-940089739 GCA_030765085.1 Allium cepa
ATTGCTCATAGAGCATACCCTATACTCTCTTAATTTTTAATATATGAGATTAGCAAACAAGTGCTATAAAATGAAGAAAGTAGAAGCCTTAAAATGAAGAAAATAGAGGCCATTAGAGAGAGACAAAAGATATATTATTCATTTCAGAGAATAGACATATATTTACATTACATGTTCTCCTTTATATAAAGGCTTCAGAGTAAAGGGTTTAACTTATTCCATGACGTGGGACTAAACAAAACAACGTAAAAGCATATTCATTTCATGATTTACATATATTGTAACACTCCCCCTTAAATATGTGTCTTAAAAATCTTGAATACTCTGATAACTTGAAATTTTCCCTTTTGAAATGTGTATCATGATTACTCGCCCTCCCCCTCATTATTATCTTGCTTCCATTTATCTATTCGGTTGATATGGATAATGTCCGTTGCCTCATTAAAAACCTCTGTAAGGAAAACCCAATGGGAAAAACCTTAAAAGAGGAAAAGAGTGCAACTTTTGAAATCATAGATATCATACTAAAAATGATATTCATTCTAAGAGTTTGATACTTCGGTATCAAAAAAATGCCTCATTAAACCCTTACTAAGAAAAACCCAATGGGAAAAATCTTAGTGAAGAAAAAAAAAGAGTACAATGACATATCTTATTTTCTCATTTCTTCAAATGAAGTTTGATACTTCTGGATCAAACTAATGCCGCATTAAAACCGTACTAATAAAAACCCTATGGGAAAAATCTTAGTGATGGAATAAGAGTACAATATAGTATGACATATTTCTACAATTTACAGAATTAAATAGAGTTTGATATTTATGGATCAATATAATACTTCATTAAAACCCTTACAAAGGAAATCCCAATGGGAAAAACCTTAGTCAAGGATAAAAATACAATTTGAATAACATATTTGAGATGTTATTTATTGAAAAGACGTTTGATTCTTCTTGATCAAGATAATGTCTCATTAAATCCTTAGTAAGAAAAACCCGGTGGGAAATATCTTAAATAAGGAAAAAGAGTACATTGTAACTTATTTTCAAATTTTACTAGGAAGTTGATACTTCTGGATCAAGATAATGCCTCATTAAAACCTTACTAATAAAAACCCAGTGGGAAAAAATCTTAGTTAAGGAAAAAGAGTGCATTATAAAATGCTTATAGATGCTCCCCCTGATTTAAAGTTTCCTCTGAATTCATATTCGTCTTTCGATAACTTAAATTGGTTATAGATACATCTGGATCCATAAATATGTATCTCATTAATAATACAATTTATTAATAGTTTCCTTCGATACAATCAAAATTTCCATTCCAAATATTATTTGCATTTTATGTATTTTGTTTGCTACCTTTATGAAAACCACATCATGTGTTTTAATTTTTATGCTTCAAATCAGTTTTGCATATGCAACTACATCTTTTATGAGTATTAAAAGTTCTTTTACAACAATACTTAAAAAGCAGGAAGTAATCTACTCATCTTAAAGTGCATCAAGATTTTCATTACAACGATACTTAGAAGATGGTTGTAGTCTACATTCCACGTTCTTTGCATTCTTTATAATCATCAAAGTTATTTATATTCTTCAGGAATAATTTTTGCACATCGCAACTAACATTTCAATGTATATTGAAAGTTTCATTACAACGATACTTAAAAATAGGAAGTAATCTACTCATCATGAATTATATCAAGATTTTCATTACAACAATACTCAAAAGTAGGTTGTAATCTACGCTTCTTGTTCTTTGCGTTCTTTATAACCACAAAAGTTATTTATATTCTTTAGGAATTTGTATACTTTCATCATTTAATATGATTTAAACCATATTTATACCTTCGGGTTATATTAAGCATTTCAAGTACTTTCGCTACTTTGCGGACTATATGCCCATATTTCTCTATTGGTAAGGGATTCATGATGGCCAGTCATGTTTCCCCTAATTCAAGATCCTTAGTCTATTTATAAACATAAGCCGTTTTTTATCATCAACGATTATTTCTTGTCAGTTCTAGACATGATTTATTGAGATCTCTTTAATCATCATGTTTTAGGTACGTAAACCACTTTTAGGGTAATCTGAAATCATGTCATTAGTCTCTTCAAGAGCACCCCTAAGTGTTTCTTCACGAATACTCATCTCTTTTATTTGGCATTTCTATTACTCACTCCAAAAGTATTTCAAACTGACTTTCGTACCATATTTCAGATGTGGTTTACACATTTTAATCCTTCAGGGATTCAAATCTATATTGGAGAAAGTCTACTAGGGATATTGTTAATATTTATTCAAGTGACTTAATATTTTGTATCATTATACATGTTAACAAATATTTGAAACTGATGATCAAAATGAACTTGTATCGCTTTATCCTTTCCCTCAATATTGACAAACATTGTCACATTAAATAATAATCATCTTTGGATTCTCATTTTGATCCATTACCATATTGCTACTAGCAAATACGCCACACATATTAATGATAGGTGGATAATTCTTTTATCAATTGATAAGATGCATTCAAGTGACATTTGTGAGCTTTTGGCTCAAATTTAAATATGGGATTCAATTATACCAAATTTCATGAAATATAATCTATTTCCTGGAGATTTGACCAGGCAACTTAGTACTCGGCATACCAAGGGCGTTCGGCCTTTAAGTGGTTCAGCACCACTGGTCGGCCATAGATAACGTTTGGCACAATTGCTCCACTTGGCATTCAGAACATTCGGCCAAAGTAAACGTTCGGCATCCCAAAGGATACTCGGCCTCGTAAGCATGTTCGGTCAAATTGAACGTTCAGCCAAAGTGAACGTTCGGCCAAAGTAAACGTTCGGCCTACAAGGAACACTTGGCGTAGAGTATGTTCGGTATCTCTGAACGTTCGGCCAGGAAAACCAACATTTTATACTGCTCGGCATCACATCGTTTGGACCAAAACGCGTTCGGCCTCCCAAGAATGTTCGGTAATCAAAGGTGGTTCGGCCTTCTCCCCAGCACGCCCGGCCTCGATTATCGCTCGGCCTATTCCTCCCACACAACGAAGAAGTCGTTCGGCATGGAAAGAAGGGTTCGCCTTCAACCGTTCGGCCTGTTCGGTTCGGCACATAGGGCACGTCCTACCTAGACCGATTTATCCAGCTATCTGGCCCACCAGAGAAGTCCAACCCACCTTCGTCTATAAATAGAGGGGCACGGGCATAGAAAAGGGAGAGAGATTCTAGAGAACACTGGGAAAACTCTGCCATTTTCAAGACTCATTTCAGACCTATTTCTTTTACTTTGCAATTGTATTCAAGTAGCAAAAAAGGGATTGTATCTGTAATCAACTATTAAGGAAATCAGTGGAAATCAACTTCAAAGTGGATGTAGGCAGTTACGCCGAACCACTATAAATTTGGTGTTCTTACTTTCTGCATTTAAATTTATGTTCTCTTATCTGTTTAAATTTCTCTTCTTCATTAATCCCTCTACACAATCATTCTAAGGGTCTTAGTGACCAATTTTGGTGCTAACATTTTGGTGCTTTAACTGAGAATTGAATTCTCAGGCTATTAGGATCTACTTTGTAGCTACTGGATTGCATAAGTGCCTCGAAGAAGATCCATAATCATCCGTAGGCATTTGTTGATTCAACTCAGAGTTACTACCAATAACTCTACCATGGGAAGACCACGGACAAGATCAATCTCTCAAAATGCAGATGCCCATGAAACTGCTAGTGTGCAACAACTCGGGCCTAGCAACCAGCAAGCTGCTCAAGGTGCAGGACCCTCCAATCGAAACCGAGCAGAAGTTGTTTCCCGAGCGGAATTCAATGACTTTATAAGAGAACTTAAGGAGAGTAGAAAGCAGCTTGCTGAGCAAATGCAAGTCAATACTGACCTCATAACTCAGCTTACTCAACAGCAGCATCAGAATGCTGGAGGTAGCCTTGTCACTTACTCTGAAGATGATAGTTCGACTTCAGCTGATGAACCGCCTAAGCGAAGACGCAAGGATGAAAATGCACAAGCAGGTGCCACTGATCGATCTACTAGAAATCAAGCCCGTGGAACGGAACCCCACTTCCTTTCTTCTATACAAACCCTGGACTTGACAGCTATGATCAGGAAGTTGATGAGAGAGAATCAAGGCTTGACTAATGAAGATTAGGGAGTGTCGAAAAGCCATACTCCCTTCACGGAACCCATTCTACAGGCTGAATATCCGAGAAAGTTCAGCATGCCCACTATTCCAGCCTATGAAGGGAAAACTGTCCCTAGAAAACATGTAATCAGGTATGGATGGATAATGGATTCAACAAGAGCCAATGATGCAACCAAGTGCAGGTGCTTCCCGATTACTCTATCCGGAATTGCCACCATGTGGTTTACTTGACTTCCCCCACGATCAATATCCAGCTTCGACGAATTAGCAATGAAATTCATAGAACAATTCAAAATACACACCACCCATCCAAAGGACGTGATGTCCTTATCAAGTGTGACCCAAGCTCCAGGAGAGTCACTAAAAGCATACTTGTAGAGATTTCGCGTTGTTGCTACCGAAGTGAGAAATCCTAACGACCATGCAATTTTGATGGCAGTGATGCATGGCGTGGATCCCAATTCCGAATTCGGGATTGGTTGGAGGGAAAGCCACCAGCCACACTGGAGCGTTTTTATTCGAAAGCTCATCAGTTAATAAAGGAGGGAAGAAGCTCGGTGGACAAGGAAAGACAAGGCACCAGGGCCCGTTCAGAAATCTGTAAAGAGCAACGTCGCCGTGAAGACAACTGGCAATAACTCTGGGAAGACTCAAGCCAGCGTCCAGAACAAGCACGGGCAGTCTAAAGAATCCGGAGGTGGAATTCCCGAAGAGAAGAAGGAAATGGGGAGACGGAAGTCAAGAATCCCAACCTACAACGAATACACTCGACTGAATGCGTCACTTGAGAACATCTACTTGTCAACCGACAACACTTTTCAATACAGAAAACCATGCCAAAAGGAATCAACAGAGGAGCAGAAGCGGACTGGAAAGTATTGCCGCTTTCACGAGTCTTATGGGCACAACACAGAGGAGACATCTTCATGACGCTATTGAGAAATTGATTAGGTAGAAGAAGCTACAGGAATTTGTCAAAGACCCACAGGATGGAAGGTAAGAGACATCGGACCCTGAGCGAGGGCCAACCGTACACCAACCAGAACAACCTAATCGGACTGTGAGTAGATTGGTCACTAACACGATTGCTGGCGGACCTCACCCTGCGGATAAGAATTGGCAGGAGATGGAATGATATGCCAACTCTCTGAGATATGCGGATTATGAGTGTTGTTTGAATGTAGAGGACGGAACTCCCGCAAAGCAGCAGCGCACGATGAATGATGACATCGTGTTCAGGAGCAGAGATGCGGATAAGATAGAGGCCCCTACTATCGACCCAATGGTCATATCCGCGACCATCGGGCCAGCATTCGTAAAGAGAATTCTAATTAATTGCGGAAGTTCCGTTAACATAATCTTCCGGAAGGCATATGACCAAATGAAACTGGAAATCAAGGATTTGAAACAATCCAAAGCCAAGATACACGGCTTTAACGGCGCGGCAACTGATGCCATGGGATATGTGGAATTACCCGTCGAACTAGGGCAAGGTGAACGCAGAAGAGTGCGAATCCTACCGTTCATAGTGCTGGATGTCGATTCCCCATACAACTTGTTCCTAGGACGTCCAGCCCTGGCGAAATTCAGGGCAGCCATGGCCCCATGGTGTTTGACGTTAAAATTTCCCACGGACAAAGGAGTAGGAGTAATGCACGGCGATCAGGCAACGGTCGTGCATGCTATGTGGCTGAGCTCAGAGAGGCGCAGCATAGGGAGAAAGGAAAGGTTGCGGACAGCTCGGTCCGCATCCAAAACTCTGGAGATTGACAATGGGCGGCAATCTCGGATCCTTAGAGACATGGATCCAAGAGATGATGATAGGGAACCCAGTGAAACAAATGCAGCACCGGCCGAACTGACCATTGACATCTCAGTTAGCTGCAGCGACCCATCACAAGTTCTTAAAATAGGATCACAGCTTGACCCCGTAGTAGCTAAAAACCTCATCGACTTCCTCCGAGCGAACCTTGATGTTTTTGCTGGACACATTCTGATATGTGCGGGATTTCTCCTGCAATTGCGAGTCATATGTTGAACATAGACCCAAAACATGTCACGGTGAAACAGAAAAGGAGGGGCATGGACCCAGAGAGGTCCGCGGCTCTCAAAGAGGAGGTGGACAAACTAAAAACCAACGGGTTCGTCCACGACGCCCTCTACTCTGAATGGGTATCTAACCCGATGTTAGTAAAGAAAGCAAATAGGAATGGAGAACTTGTGTCGATTACTCTAATTTAAACAAAGCATGCCCGAAGGATAGCTTTCCATTACCAAGGATTGACCAACTGGTCGATTCGACGGCCGGGCAAGAGTTGCTATCATTTATGGACGCATACTCTGGTTACAATCAAATCCCGATGCACATCCCGGACCAAGAACACACCAGCTTCCTCGCCAACGTCGGGTTGTATTGCTACGTAGTAATGCCCTTTGGATTAAAAAATGCAGGAGCAACTTATCAACGTCTGGTAAATCAAATGTTCAAAGATCAGATTGGGAAAACAATGGAAGTCTATGTGGATGACATGCTTGTGAAGTCGCGGCAGTCAAACGACCACATCCGAGACTTAGCAGAGATGTTCGATATACTCAGGAACTACGGGATGAAGATCAATCTTCTGAAGTGTTCATTCGGCATGGCTTCAGGAAAGTTCTTGGTTTTCATTGTGAACGCGCGAGGGATTGAGGCTAACCTGCAGAAGATCCAGGCTATAAGAGATATATAGGTACCCAGAACCATAAAGTAGGTGCAAAGCCTGAATGGAAAAGTGGCTGCGCTAAGTCGATTCATATCCAGAGCTACAGATAAGTGTATTCCCTTCTTCGACGTTATAAAGAAAGGAAAGAGAAACTTCAAATGGACATCCGACTGTGAGGAAGCATTTCGGACTCTGGTAAGGCACTTAGAAAGTCCCCCGACACTATCGAAACCAGTAGACCACGAGACGTTGTACGTGTACTTGGCTATCTCCCAACATGCCATCAGCATAGCCTTGGTCCACGAGGAAGACCGAGTTCAAAAGCCAGTTTACTATGTTGGTAAACGCTTGACGGGGGCAGAAAGGAATTATCCAAAGATTGAGAAACTCGCATATTTCTTGGTGATTGCATCACGCAAGCTTCGTCCCTACTTTCAAGCACATTCAATCGGTGTGTACACTGACCAACCCTTCCGGCAAGTACTTCAATGACCGGAAACTTCCGGATGAATGTTAAAATGGAATATTGAGTTGAGCCATTTCGACATTGCCTACCTGCCATGAAGGGCCATACAAGGACAAGCACTAGCTGACTTCATCGCTAAATTCACTCTTCCGGGTGAACCGAATAGTCACAGGGTCATACCTCCCGTTCGATGGAAGATGTACACCGATGGGGCATCTAACGACCATCGCTCGGGGGCAGGCATAGTCATCGTAACTCCGGAAGACCGATCTATCCGCTACGCTTTGAAGCTTGAGTTTGCAGCAACAAATAACGAAGCCGAATATGAAGCATTGATTGTTGGTTTAAGACTTGTTATCGAACTGGGAGTGAAGTCGATTGAAATCTTCTGTGATTCACAGCTGGTAGTACACCAGGTGCGGGGAGACTATCAAGCAAAGGGATAGAGACTGGCTCCTTACCTTTCTCGGGCTCGAGAGTTACTGGCAAGTCTCGAATATTATGCCATCTCCCATGTCCCATGCGAACAGAATATAGAAGCTGATTCGTTAGCAAAATTCGCAAGCACTGGCGATGCACAGCAGATGGGGTTGTTCCCTTTGAGACCCTGCTTGCTCCAAGTATAGACACGATGGAGATAGATTTCGTGTTGGAAATCGAACTCGAAAAGGAATCGTGGTTGACCCCGATCAAATGGTACTTGCTACAAAGGGATTTGACTGAAGAAAGGAGCGTAAGACGCCAAGTCCTTCGTAAGGCTTCGCCTTATGTAATACAGCACGGGATAATGTATCGGAGGGGATTCTCGACCCCCTTACTCCGGTGTGTGGCCCATGACGAGATAAAATGGGTACTGAAAGAAGTGCATGAGGGAGAGTGTGGTGATCATACCAGGGGGCAAACATTGGCAAAGAAATCCTCCGTTATGGATACTTTTGGCCAACCGTGAATCGTGACACTGTAGATTATGTGAGGAAATGTGACAAATGCCAGATATACACGAAAATTCCAAGAGCTCCGCCGATGGAACTCACACAAATGGTTAGTCCCTGGCCGTTTGCAACGTGGGGAATTGACCTGATTGGTTCTTTGCCCATAGCCAAAGGAGGCGCGAAATATGCAATAGTGGCAGTCGATTACTTTACCAAATGGGCAGAGGCAGAGCCTATGGCCATGATCACCACTAAGAAAGTCATTAATTTCGTTGTACGAAATATCATATGCCGTTTTGGCCTTCCATGAACCATCATAACAGACAATGGAACTCAATTCGAAAGCAATGAGTTCAAAGAATTTTGTCAAAAATATGGCATCGAGAAAAGGTTTGCAGCCGTTGCACACCCAAAGGCAAATGGACAGGTGGAAGCTGTAAACAAAATAATCAAGTCCATATTAAAAAAGGGTTTGGAAAAGGCTAGAGGCAAGTGGGTAGATGAACTCGCGATGGCGCTTTGGGCTGATAGAACTACCCGCAAGACCGCAACTGGCCACACTCCATTCGCATTAGCATATGGCACGGAAGCTATCATACCCGTGGAACTTGAGGTTCCATCACATCGGGTAACTTATTACGACCCTGCAACGAACCAGGATCTCTTACTAGAGTCATTGGACTTCATTGATGAAAAATGCGAAGAAGCTGATTTGAGAACGACCTCATACAGACACCGAGTCGCTAGATATTATAATGGAAAAGTCCAACAAAGGACCTTTGATGTGGGAGATCTCGTTTTGAAACGAGTCTTTCCAACTCCGTATCACGTGAATCCCGCATGGGAAGGCCCATACGTCATCGAATGGAAGCTTGGAGAAGGAACTTTCAAGCTAGCGACCGTCGATGGTGCGACACTCCCCCGAGCATGGAATAGCGAGCACCTGCGGCGTTATTACACCTAATCTGTTCCCTTCATGTAGTAATTGCATCTATTTCCAGTATGTTCTTATTCCTAGTTCTTGGCATGTAATAAAACAGTCTAGTGCTTTCATTAATAAAGGCTTGAAGCCATCTTTTTCATGAATGATTAATGTTTCTACGTATGATAATCCTGTGACAAGAAATTACAATTATATTATTCTGGCTGGCGTATGAACACTCAAAGCAGTAAAAAAATTTCCAAGTCCCCGGAGTACGGACTGGAGTACTCGAAGTCCCCGGAGTGTGGACTCGAGTATAAACGAATAAATATATCCAAGTCCCCAGAGTGCAGACTGGAGTACTCAAAGTCCTCGGAGTGCGGACTCGAGTATAAACGAGTAAAAATCTCCAAGTCCCCGGAGTGCGGACTGGAGTACTCAAAGTCCCCGTAGTGCGGACTCGAGTATAAACGAGTAAAAATATCCAAGTCCCCAGAGTGCGGACTGGAGTACTCGAAGTCTCTAGAGTGCGGACTCGAGTATAAATGAATAAAAATCTCCAAGTCCACGGAGTGCGGACTGGAGTACTCGAAGCCCCCATAGTGCAGACTCGAGTATAAACGAATAAAATTCTCCAAGTCCCCGGGGTGCGGACTGGAGTACTCAAAGTCCCCAGAGCGCGGACTCGAGTATAAACGAGTAAAAATCTCCGAGTCCCCGAAGTGTGGACTAGAGTACTCGAAGTCACCGGAGTGCGGACTCGAGTATAAACAAGTAAAAATCTCCAAGTCCCCGGAGTGCGGACTGGAGTACTCGAAGTCCCCGGAGTGCGGACTCGAGTATAAATGAGTAAAAATCTCGGAGTCCCCGGAGTGCGAACTGGAGTACTCAAAGTCCCCAGAGTGCGGACTCGAGTATAAACGAGTAAAAATCTCCAAGTCCCTGGAGTGTGGACTGGAGTACTCAAAGTCCCCGGAGTGCGGATTCGAGTATAAACGAATAAAAATCTCCAAGTCCCCGGAGTGCGGACTGGAGTACTCGAAGTCCTGGGAGTGCGGACTCGAGTATAAACGAATAAAAATCCCCAAGTCCCCAGAGTGCGGACTGGAGTACTCGAAGTCCCCGGAGTACGGACTCGAGTATAAACGAATAAAAATCTCCAAGTCCCCGTAGTACGGACTGGAGTACTCAAAGTCCCCGGAGTACAGACTCGAGTATAAACGAGTAAAAACCTCCAAGTCCCCAGAGTGCGGACTGGAGTACTCGAAGTCCCCGGAGTGCGGACTCGAGCATAAGTGAATAAAAAACTCTAAGTCCTCGGAGCGCGGACTAGAGTACTCTAAGTCTCCGGAGCGCGGACTCAAGTATAAACGACTTCAAAATCTTCAAGTCCCGGAGTGCGGACTGGGATACTCTAAGTCCCCGAAGCGCGAACTCGAGAATGAATAATAAAAATTCTCCAAGTCCCCAGAATGCGGACTGGAATATATCACAGTCACAAGGAAAACTGAATAATAAGAATCTTTTGAAAAGACAGAAAAGGGAACTAAACTTTATTCAGGAAAAGTTTTCAGCTACAAGCACTCCAAAATTCGGGGCCAACGTTCTATCTACAAAAATTATTACATGACTTAGACTGACTCTAGTTGAACGAAGACAGTAGTCATTTCTTGTGCCTCTTCAGCTTCTTCCCAGACGACTCTTCCCTAGAGCACTTACCCTTGGAACCTTTCCTTGATGGAGGAGTAACCACTAAAGAAGTAGGGGGAACATCCAAGGGCTTGGACCTGCTGGGAAGGATGACCTTCAATGGCTTGTTCAAGGGATCATCTAGGTCCACTTCACGCGTCTCAATCTTGACTGTATCTCTATTCACTTTCTCGAGCCGCTCCTTCATGCTCAATTCAGATGTATGCTTAGAGGCGCCTGTGACTTCTACTTCATAACTCCCAAAGGAGGAATCAGATTTGCCTTGGTCAAGCACCCCGATCACTTGAGCTTCTGGCCCAGGAACCTCACCAGCATGAGCACCCCCACCGGACTTTTCCACCTCCTTGGAGACATCGCTCCTCGGAGTGGGATCGAGGTCGGAACGACCTGAACAAAATCAGAAAAGATGAGCATTAGAATGCAGTAGTACGTCACAAAGAATGACGACTTTCAAAATCTCAAAGTGGAAAGTTATCTACCAGGCCCTGGCAAACTCTCTGCCGTCAAAGGAGTTTCTCCCTCAAGGATAGGAGACAAAACATGAATGCCCAGGCCAGGGGCTTTCGGATCATAGCCAATGTGCTGTTCAAAAAGATCAAGTGTCGGCCGACCAGCCGGCTGGGAAGGCATGTGAACAGGAGACTCGGCCCTGGATGGGATGGCAACAACTTCTTTCCCTTTCCTCGAGGGGGAGCCTTTGCAGTAAAGAGCCTTGGCCGCCGATAGGTCCGAAGGCTCATTTCCCTTCAAAAATTCCTTTATCAAATCCTCCTCGTCAACCTCCTCGACACCGCGCTCGGCCTTCCTGATCTGAATTGAAGTATCCCACGCCTCGAACAATGATTCAAGATAGCCATCGCCCAAAAAAGTTAGGTCACGGTGCATGAGCACGCGGGCGTTAAATTCGGCAATGAGTGGGTTGAATGCAGTTTTAATCTCCTCTCTACCTTCTTCCCTGGCTGCCTCAAGACGAGAATCGATATCCGTCAACGCCGTCCACTTTCCCTCCTCACGGGCCTCACTCTTTGATATCTTAACCCTGGAGAGCTCACCCTCGAGTTGTTCTTTTAAAAGTCGGGTGGCGACGATCTCGTCACAGTATCACTGTGACTCTTCCTTGGCAGCCGTTTACTCCTCCCTCTCTCTGCGGAGAAGCTCTTCAAGTTCCTTGACCCGAGCGCTGAGCGCATCCCTCTCCTTTTGAATGGAGTCCTTCTCCAAGGCCAAAGCCCCACATCGCTGAACCGCCTCATCAACTCCTTCTTGTGAGTTGAATCCAAGCGAGTGACGGCCTCAGCAGTATCCCTGGCACTCCGATGGGCGGCCTCGAGTTCAGATTTATAAGTGGCTATTTCTTCGTCCTGGGCCTTAATGATGTTTTTATCATGTGTATCCTAAAGTTTCAAATGGTCTATTTCATGCTGGCGCTCCACAGAGAGTTCGAAAAGTTTCTCAGCTAGGTGGACGAACGCATCATGTTGAACGTAGACGTCATTAGTGCAGGCAATGGCGTTTTGCTTAACATCTCCAAGTATAGGATGAATCGCTGGAAGGAACTTCAACCCATCGAAACAGATCTTGGGAAATGTTGCCTTGAGCTTGCTCAGTCTCTCTGATATTGTGGGATCCGATGCAGGAGCAGGAGGAGACGGCTTTGCAAGTTCTCCCCTTCTATGAGAATCTTGGGACTGTAGAGTGGAAGAAGAATCAAAGCATTGATCTTGGGGGATATTAGACTGCGACCCCTTGTAACCTGGCTGATCCTTGCTTTGCCCCGAATGAGAAGGGGGGTCGGTGATGCTTGGGCTGGTAATATAGTTTCTTCCGAGATGATGAGTCCCGAGAATGACGGTCCCCACCACCATCGCCATCTCTATCTCGACGTCTCTCGGGACCCGAGGACCATCCGGACGGATGAAAATTAGAACAACCACGGAGATGATCGAATCCATGCGAGCATCCCATGTCACCTGCACGAAATTCAAATAACAGCGAATTAGCAAGAGGAGTTATAAAAAAATCTAAGTAAGACTTGAGGTACAAGTTTTCGTGTGTGTCCTAGTGTTTCCCCCCGACGGACCAGTAGCCTTGCTAATAGGGGTTTTCTCTCCCTGATGCCCATATTGCCTCTGACGGGCGAATGTAATTTGAATGCCTCCGGATCGCCAAAGTCATAGTTAAGCAGATCATCGGGGATGGAGAGATTCCACAGGCCCTTTAAAGAACTTTCCATTCGCTGTGAAGAAGCCTCTTTCTCTGCCGGCATGAGCGTAACTTTGGAAGTTCCGCCAACCTTCTCCTTCCTTCTCCTATATATCAACTTCTTTTTTCCCTTCGAAGGGGAAGATGACGTCTCAATATCGTGCACCTCGACCAGTGGATGCGCAGTGGGACCCACATTCTCACCTTGTTTTTCAGAGGGCTCACCCTCTTTGATCTCCCCCTCCTCCTGTACACCGGGGGTGTGGCATGATGACGATCTAGCCAACTTTTTCCCTTTACCAGATTTGGGCTTAGGAGCGGAGACGCCCTCGGGAAGACTCACCAGACGACCTTCGACTAACAGCCCGAACCTCGACAACGACTCATTCGAGGTGAGAGTTTGAATGTCTTGTTCTTCGGCAGGAAGAGCCCTGATAGCTTCAACAGCCTTAGAGTGACCACGGTCCTCAGGAAGGGGACTGACATCTGGAAAGATAAAACAAGTGTTAGGAAAAGCATAGCATCAATAAAAACATGAGCACTATTCAAAGAAGAAGACTTACTTCCTTCAACCCATCTCCTCGTGAAGCCGGGAGGGTAGCGCATATAGAACCATTCTTGTTTGTGCATGGCAAACTTGCTCCATGCTCCGGTTAGAATTTGGCACTTGTGATACGGCTCGAGGAACACAAAAGAGGGGCTATCCTTCCACTTCTTAATTTTATAAATATATCTGATGTCGTTGGGAGTTGGAGGTCTAGAGAAGACGGCCATGAAGAGGAGGTAAGTCACATATATGAACGTGTGTCCATTGGGGTGTAGCTGCGACGGGGCGACGTCGATATGTTGCAACGCATCCCGAAGGAACAAATTGAACGGAGGCCTGCTGCCAACCCAGCACATAAATTAATTGCAGGCGGTGTATCCGACTGGGGGCAGGTGTGGACGATCATGGCCCGATGGAACCGACACGTCGGCGAAAGGGATTCCGTGAATCGAACATATCCGTCGGAGCGCAGCTTCGTTAATCCTCGAAGCCTGTGAATCGATCGGATTATCCAGGAGGATCGTTGACTCCAGGGTATCAGGAGCAAAATCAAGAGCGGAGGAGGTTGATGGATTAGAAGTGTCTGCGCCCCCTTATTTGGAAGATGGCCCGGTCCTGTCTGAGATGGTGGCGGAGCTGGATCTTTTAGACATCTTCAATAAATAGCGGATCCGACAAAACACCTGTGAGAACTATACCTTAAGAATGATCGATGTCAGAATTTACAACATGAATAATCTCCCCACGTGGTGTGTGAACTAGTGCAATCAATTGTTTATAAGCATTGAAAATTTGGAAGTCGCAAGGTAACTAATATGAAACTAAGATTATAACCCTCGCCTTCGGAGACCGTCATCGCTGACCGTCTCCAAAAGCCTGCCATACGGCGATTACAGTTTCAAGTCCAGGGAGCGTTAGAGGAAGTTATCCGATTACGTCAAGTAAAGTTCAGATTTATGGCTACTGGAAGTAGGAGGTTATCAGTTCAAATCGGTTCTATATGCTAGCATGTTAGAGTCATTGCCCTTGTTTTACGACCGTTCGGCATGCTTTGTTCGGCACGTTTGTTCGGCATTTAAGTGTGGTTCGGTTAGGCATTGTTCGGCACGTCTGTTCGGCATTTATGTGTGGTTCAGCTATGCATTGTTCGGCGTGTTTGGTTCGGCATTTATGCATCGTTCGGTCTAAGGTTGTTCGGCCTTGATATGGCTCGGCATTGATGTTTGTTCGGCTATGCTGTTGTTCGGCGAAGTTATCGCTCGGCCTACAACTCTCGTTCGGCCTAACTACAGTTCGTACTGGGTAACACTCGGCAGGGTATCGTTCGGCCAAAATACCATTTGGCCGAAACAACACTCAGCCTCCTCACTGACTCACGCTAACTCCCTAACCTTCCATCCCATCGTTCGGCCAATGATGTGCCGTGCCAAACCTAGGTTAGGCCGAGCTTCGGCGCTCGGCACAGCCTTCAAATTTTCCTCTCCTCCACCTTTTCTCTTTCCCAAAACTCGTTTGATACAAGGGCGCCGTGCCGAACCACAACATCTCTCCCAAACAACTAGACAACCCCTACGAGTGGTCATCCCTAACCACTTCTCCCTACCTCACCTCGCTCGGCCTTGGAGATATCCTAATCGGAGTTTAGGTCCTCTGCCCACATAGCCCGTTAGACCATGATTCTGACCTAAGCCGATTGATCGAAACTTATCGGGGAAAGTACTTGGATAAAGGGATTTTACCTAGTTCGTGGATCGAGCTTTAGGAAGGGTTGATAAGTCCTTAGAATCTGATGACAAGGGTAGTTCGAAAGTTTGAAATTGCAGAAGTGAAAGTAAAGAAAAAGGAGGAAGAAGGAGAGGTCGGGTTTTATAAGGAAGAAGAAGAAGGTGAAGAGACTGTGACCGGTTCTACCGGTCAAAGCGATACCGTTCGGCTAACATGGATCGTTCGACTAACATGGATCGTTCGGCCAACGTGGATTGTTCGGCAAACGTGGATCGTTCGGAATCTACGCCATGTTCGGCCAGGAGAGTCATGCTTCCCCCAAGAGTGATGACCAAGGTTCGAAGCGAAGCATGGAAGGCGAGTAATCCAAAGCGTATCACGTTCGGTCACATAACACACTTTTGGGGGAAAGTGTTTCCTAGAGATTTGACCAGGAAATATAGTACTCGTCATACCAAGGGTGTTCGGCCTTTAAGTGGTTCAGCACCATTGGTCGGCCAAAGATAATGTTCGGCACAATTGCTCCACTCGGCATTCAGAACGTTCGTCCAAAGTAAACGTTCGGCATCCCAAAGGATACTCGGCCTCGCAAGCACGTTCGGCCAAAGAGCACGTTCGGCCAAAATGAACGTTTGGCCAAAGTGAACGTTCGGCCAAAGTAAACGTTCGGCCTACAAGGAACACTCGGCGTAGAGTATGTTCGACATCTCTGAACGTTCGGCCTGGCAAACCAACATTTTATACTACTCGGCATCGCATCGTTCGGACCAAAGCGCGTTCGGCCTCCCAAGAATGTTCGATAATCAAAGGTGGTTTGGCCTTCTCCCCAGCACGTCTAGCCTCGATTATCGCTCGGCCTATTCCTCCCACACAACGAAGAAGTCGATCGGCATGGAAAGAAGGGTTCGGCCTTCAACCGTTCGGCCTGTTCGGTTCGACGCACAGGGCACGTCCTACCTAGACCGATTTATCCAGCTACCTGGCCCACCAGAGAAGTCCAACCCACCTTCGTCTATAAATAGAGGGGCAGGGGCACAGAAAGCGGGGAGAGTGTGACGCCCCACCTCTATACCCACGCTAGCCAAGGACACTACAGGGTAATGCTGTCAACTAACACGAAGAATAAGGCTGGTTGGGAGCGACCATCTATAGCCTTGCTCTAACTATCTATTGAATACATCGACAATAAACATACAAAGCAGTTCGACATATCCAACGAATACTTAAAACAAAACCATAGGTGGTTGAAGGATCTATCAGAATATAGTATAACAACTCAAATGTAATATACATCACAGAACAGTAGAGCATCATATACGCAGATACAGATACATAACAGAGTATACAAACTAATACACGTCAAGTGGTATAGCAACCCACAATATACAGACGAATCAAAAGAATATATATATCAGAGTTACAATAAAAGGACTACACAAAAAGCTTTAACAAAAAGGAACAAGCTGAATAGTCCATGCGGAAGCAAAATAGGCTAAGTCCAAAAGCACCTAACCTGAAACATCTCGGTCTGACCCGAGTATAAAATACACGGGTCAGTCTAGCTAAACAAATCAGTTAGATAAACTGAACAACAATAAACTGCAAGGTTACAAAGTATAACAAATATCTCTAAAAGAGATAACGCAATCATCTAACAAAAGATGAATCATATGATAACAAGCCTCATATCATCGGCAACTCATAGAAACAAAGGATAGGAATATCCTAAAGCAAGCCAAAAAGGCAATAACAAATACCCATAAGGTATACAAGTTCCACAAGGTAAACGCTACGCATCATGCGGCTCAAAAAGACCAACACCGAATGGCGATACCCAGGGAATATACATATCAATGAAACATCATAAAATTTGCTCGATCTCAGTAATGTATAAACAAGGATCCATGAGCCCGAAGACCCCAATATCGCCCATGCAGCTCATAACGACCAACATCGGAAGCGATACTAAAGGGCACCACAATATCACCCATGCGGCTCATAACGACCAACATCGGAAGCGATACTATAGGGCAGCAAACCCGAAGGCACATACCCGAAGGCAACATAACCGAAGGCAACAAACCGTAGTGGTGAAGGTCCGGAGGCCCGATACTAGACAACACTAACTAGAGGAATGTGTCATAACTCTCAAAAAGGAATCCGAAAGTTGGTAACATGAGTCCCATAACCACTCGTTCGCACTAAACGGTTTACTATCCATTAGTTAATTTCACACTCAAAGCAGTACAAAGTTCACCTCATATCATCGGTGAACCAAACCTGAAGGTCAAAACGATCAATTGAATAGGTTGGGGACTAATCGGAAGGATAAACGCACAGGTTCATGGTCCGTGTTTTGCCCAACCATTTAATCACCCTTCCACTTCGCTCGAAGTGCGAAATTATGCGTGTGTTTTAAATAGAATTTATAATCGGAGAAGCGAACTTTTAATACGATTTGAAGAAATCATTTATAAAACCCGTGAATGAAGTCAAAAAGGAATCATCAAGGTCAAATATGCATAAACAACTAATTGGAATCAATATGCATCAATTAAATTTAGAAAACTAAACGAATAAGGCAAATTGGAAAAAAACAATAGATTCAAACGTCTGAAAGGAGTGGTTCAGACGTCTGAATCTGGAAATCAATTTGTTTTCTAGAACAGAATTCAGACGTCTGAACCCAAACTTTCAAACATCTGAAATAGGCAATATTCGGCCTATTTCCTTTTTGGTTGAAAATTAGCCAATTCAGACGTCTGGAATATAAATCCAGACGTCTGAATCTGGGGATGAAAATCTTCCCCAGAACAATATTCAGACGTCTGAAAATAGGGTTTCAGACGTCTGAAACATGATGGTCAGGCATTTCCTGAACCTAGGCCATTTATGGCCAGACAAATCGAAAGCAATCGGAAATGAACAGATGTTAGGAATTCATACCTAACATCAAAGTTATCAAAAGAAGTAGATGTGAGTTTAAAACTCACCTTTAATTCAAAACAAAAAGAAGGAGTTCAATTTGCAAGGAGAAGACCAACAAATCTCCACTTCAACTCTACTAGCTTCAATTTAAGAATAAAACAAGCATTTTCCTAAGTTTAGGTTTACGAATTTCTGAGATTGAAGAGAGAAAGAGATAGAGAAGATGAAGAGGAGCTTACCTATGTCTTCTCTTTGATTTTGGAGCAAGAATCAAGTTTACAAGAAGAAACTAGGGCTTGGAATTTCTGTTTCCCTTCCCTTCCACCATTTTCAGTTTTTCTAAAGCTTAAGAAATGAAATGAGGGAATGGATGAAGTGTTAATGAGCTAGGGGGTTAAGAGGAAATTGGGGCTGAACCCAAACCCAAAACCCAATTAGGAAAAGAGTCAAAATTTCACAAACTCCAAACATATCGAAGCTTATACTCAAAAAGATCGCAAACGCCATTTCGGAATTAATGGAAATGGTTTCGAGTTCCAATTCGGCCATTGCAAAAAGTAACTTTTCGGATCCAAAAATCCGACTAACGACACTGTATTTAAATAAAACATTTAAATATAAAATCGTTAAATATGCGGGTTGTTACAGATCTTCCCTCCTTACAAAATTGCGTCCCCGCAATTCCTAGAGACGATATTTGTAACAACTACATACATAAAACATTCAAAAGAAAAGAAAATAAGCTTGAGATGAAAAGATATACTCACCGTTCCCAAGCAAAGATAAAAAACCCAGATAAGATCGCTCAATAAACTCTCTGGTTTCCCAAGTACAGTCATTGGGATCAGCGGACCATTGAACTTTAACGAGCGGCACGTCCTTGTTCCGAAGGTGTCGCACCTCCGTGTCAAGTACGCGAATAGGCTGCTGTACAATAGATAAGTCCGGTGAGATCTCAAGCTCAAGCAAATCAGGAGAATCAATAACAGAATCCGATTCCCGAAGACACTTCCGAAGTTGCGAGACATGAAACATGTCATGAATGCCAAATAAATGAGCAGAAAGTGAAATTCTATAGGCCACAGGGCCAATACGTTCAGTAATAGAAAATGGTTCTATATAGCGAGGAGCCAATTTCCCAGTCGTACTGAAACGCATAACCCCTTTCAAAGGAGAAACACGAATAAAAACAAGATCGCCCATTGAGAACTCAAGAGGCTTCCTACGATTGTCCGCGTAGGATTTCAGGCGACTCTGTGCCTCTTTCATTCTCAACCGGATAAGATCAATCTTCTTAGAAGAAACACGAACAAAATCTGGACCAAGAATAAGCTTCTCCCCAGATTCCAACCAACAAGAAGGTGATCGACATGGCCTTCCGTATAAGGCTTCGAAAGGAGCCATACCGATACTAGATCGGAAACTATTGTTGTAGGAGAACTCTACAAGAGGTAGGTGATCCTCCCAGCTACCACCGAAGTCAAAAATACAAATACGGAGAAGATCTTCCAAGATACGATTCACCCGTTCAGTCTGTCCGTCAGACTGCGGATGATAAGCTGTACTAAAATTAAGCTTTGTTCCCAAAGCTTGCTGAAGACTCTACCAAAAATGACTCGTGAATAAAGGATCACGGTCACTCACAATGGAACTAGGAACACCGTGAAGTCTCACGATTTCCTTGACATACAACTTAGCCAAATGCGAAGCAGTCCTATTAGACTTAATAGGGACAAAATGAGAAAACTTGGTGAGGCGATCAACAATAACCCAAATGCTAGAATGTCCCGATCTCGAACGAGGTAGGCCTTCAGTGAAATCCATAGAAATCTGATCCCATTTCCACAATGGAATCTCTAGAGGTTGAAGAAGACCAGAAGGATGCTCATGTTCGGCCTTAAAACGCTGACAAGTTATGCAATTACTCACATAACCCGCCACATCGCGCTTCATGCCTTCCCAATAATAAAGACGATGCATATCGACATACATCTTACTACTACCAGGATGAATGGTATTCTTAGAACGGTGACAGTCATTAAGAATGTCATGCCTAAGTGCAAAATCAGAAGGCACAAAAAGACGGTTCTTCTTGCGAAGACACCCATGAGAAACAGTGCTGAAATCCTGCAATGCCTCATCACAGGATCCAGACTCACAAAGCTGAATAAGATGCAACAAATCAGGATCACGCCGTTGGGCATCGGCAACACGATCCAATAAAATGGGTCGAGCTCCCAAACTAAATAATAGAATAGGAGAATCGAAAGATGAACCTCGATCATGAATTTCACAAAAAGATAGAGTCTCAAGAATATTCCATTCGGCAAGCATCATAGAAATAACAGCCGAATGTTTGCGACTAAGCGCATCAGCAACACGATTACCCTTTCCAGGGGTATACTGGATATCAAAGTCATAGGAAGTAAGAAACTCGAGCCAACGCTGTTGTCTCATATTGAGTTCCTTCTGAGTGAACAAATATTTCAAAGATTTATGATCGGTATAAAGAATGAAGCGCTCGCCCAATAAATAGTGTCGCCAAATCTTCAAGGCAAAGACAATGGCGGCTAACAGATCATGAGTGGCATAGCGAACTTCATTCGGACGCAGTTTCCTAGAAGCATAAGCAACTACCAGATCCTTCTGCATAAGAACAGCACCGAGACCACTACCACAAGCATCGGTGTAGACAACCAGATCATGATTCCCTTCGGGAACCACCAAAATAGGAGCATTAGTGAGAAGTTCCTTCAATGTCAGAAAGGAAGCTTCACACTTGTCGGACCAAATAAAACGAATGCCTTTCCGAGTAAGGCAGGTGAGAGGAAGCACAACACGGGAAAAATCCTTAATGAACCGATGGTAATAACCCGCCAATCCAAGGAAACTACGAAACTCATGCACATTCTCAGGCCTCTTCCAATTCTGGATGGCTTCGATCTTTGAGGGATCGACGGAAATGCCATCGGAAGATACAACATGGCTTAAGAACTTAACCTTATTCTCCCAAAAATGAAACTAGGAGAATTTGGCTTTAAGCTGATGGTGACGGAGAGTACTCAAGGCAATTCTCAAATGATTAGCATGCTCAGCTTCAGACTTAGAATAAATAAGGATATCATCAATGAACACAAGGACGAACTTATCGAGATATTCCCGGAATACTCGATTCATGAGATCAACAAAGAAACCAGGAGCTTTTGTCAAACCGAACGGCATAACGAGCCACTCAAAAGAACCATAACGAGTGCGGAAAGAGGTAAGAGGAATAATATCCTCCGCAACTCGTAACTGATGAAAACCTGTGGCAAGGTCTAGCTGAGAAAACACCTTAGCACCACTCAATAGGTCGAACATATCATCGATCCTAGGCAATGGATACCTATTCCTGATGGTTAACTCGTTAAGTTTGCGATAGTCAATGCAAAGCCTAAGAGTTCCATCGGACTTCTTCACGAAGACGACCGCGGATCCCCACGGAGAAAAACTGGACTGAATTAACTACTTGGACTCAAGCTCTAAAAGCTGCTTCTTGAGTTCCTCATTTTCCCTTGTAGACATCCTCGTAGGAGGACGACTAACTGGCTGTGCGCCTGGAATGAGATCAATGCGGAACTCAATTGCCCGCTTAGGTGGAAAACCCAAGACATGCTCAAAAACATCAGAAAAGTCACAAGCAATAGGAATACGAGATATATCATCATCATCTCGCAAGTCAAGAGAATATAAAGCCATTTTGGAATTATCCACATCCCAAAGAATAAGAGATAACTGAGTAGGCGACTCTGGATGTCGAAGATATATAATTCGCTCCGAACAAATAATCCTAGCATCATATCTTACTAGCAAGTCCATACCCAAAATCAAATCAAATCCCAGACAAGAAATAACGTGCAGACTCGCACGAAAAGAAAAGCTACATAAAACAATCTCAACATCATCACAAAGCAGGCTAAGGGTCGCGGATCCCCCAATAGGATTCACAATCCTTAAAGTAGTAACCAAACAAGAAACATCCAAAGATAAATCATCAACGAGCTTTTTCGATACGAAGGAATGTGATGCACCCGTATCGAAAAGAACTCGTATACTAAGATCATGAAATAAAATAGAACCTTCCAACATAGGTGGAGATATACCTTTGGGCTGCGAGGGACCTTCAGAAGCCTTAGCAGCATAAAGCTTGCTAGACCTGGCACCAGCCGGAACAGTAGGTCAAGCTGAAACATGATGACCTTCCTTCTTGCAATAGCGGCTGAAGGGAGGCTTAGGACAAGCTCAAATAATATGATCAGGAGAACGACAATTGAAACACTTCCGAACGAAAGATGTTCCAGAAGACTGAGGCTGAGAACTAGAACCACCAGTCTTCTTCTTCTTAGAAGGAAAAGGCTTCTTCTGAAATGGAAACTGCCTCTTGTTGGGGTTCTTGGAAACCTCAACATCAACATCACTATCACACTCCTTCTCGACGGTCTCGAGATGAAGCGCAGAATCAACTAACTCCTTAAAAGAAAGCTTAAGCTGGAGCAACAAAGACTTCTTAAGATATTTCTTAAGACCAGAAACAAACTTTAGATTCTTCTTATAAGAAGTGCTAATGAATTCAAGACCATACTTAGATAAAGCCTCGAATGATGCAACATACTCAAAAATAGAGGATTTCCCTTGCTTCAACTCAAGGAAGTGACGGGTCAATAAATTTTTTTCAGATTCAGGAACGAACTTGAGTTAAAATCGCTCCTGAAACTGAGTCCAAGAGAGAGTAGACTCATCAATTTCGGCTATAAGAAGCTCATACCAATCAAGAGCACGCTCTTGTAATAAGCTAGAAGTTACAAGAACGCTATCATGGTTAGAAAGATTCATGCGAGAGAAAATACGCTCGCACGTGCGAAACCAAGCTTGGACTTCAAGAACGGACTTGGAGCCTTTAAACGGCTTTCCTCCAAGATGAGAAAAATCATTGCACTGGCGTGCAAAGGCAGACTTGCGAGGTGGAGACACTCGAGGAGGAACTGGAGGTTGAGTGCTCCTAAACAATTCCAAAAACTGATCGGCAGACATATAAACGCCATCCGGATGTGAGCCACTGGATCGCCCAGCATCCGAACATCGTCCCCTGCCTCTTCCAGCCATATGCTGAAGTAAGATAAGAACAAGATTAATCACAAGGCGGATACTTCAATATGGAATACTATGGAATAAAATGCATTCCTAGACGTATTCCCCAAATTCTATCTAACCTTTGATGATCGAAGAAATAGAAAGGCACGATGATTCAAAGATTTGTATCACTTATACACTTTGATGTACCGTAATATGTGCATCTATTCTATGTTTATCATATTTTGTCCTGAACTCAGCTCCGATGCCACGTTGTGACGCCCCACCTCTATACCCACGCTAGCCAAGGACACTACAGGGTAATGCCGTCAACTAACATGGAGAATAAGGCTGGTTGGGAGCGACCATCTATAACCTTGCTCTAACTTTCTATTGAATACATCGACAATAAACATACAAAGCAGTTCGACATATCCAATGAATACTTAAAATAAAACCATAGGTGGTTGAAGGATCTATCAGAGCAGAATATAACAACTCAAATGTAATATACATCACAGAACAGTAGAGCATCATATACGCATATACAGATACATAACAGAGTATACAAACTAATACACGTCAAGTGGTATAGCAAACCACAATATACAGACGAATCAAAAGAATACATATATCAGAGTTACAATAAAAGGACTACACAAAAAGCTTTAACAAAAAGGAACAAGCTGAATAGTCCAGGCGGAAGAAAAATAGGCTAAGTGCAAAAGCACCTAACCTGAAACATCTCGGTCTGACCCGAGTATAAAATACACGGGTCAGTCTAGCTAAACAAATCAGTTAGATAAACTGAACAACAATAAACCTGCAAGGTTACAAAGTATAACAAATATTTCTAAAAGAGATAACGCAATCATTTAACAAAAGATGAATCATATGATAACAAGCCTCATATCATCGGCAACTCATAGAAACAAAGGATAGGAATATCCCAAAGCAAGCCAAAAAGGCAAAAATAAATACCCATAAGGTATACAAGTTCCACAAGGTAAACGCTACGCATCATGCGGCTCAAAAAGACCAACACCGATGGGCGATACCCAGGGAATATACATATCAATGAAACATCATAAAATTTGCTCTAGCTCAATAATGTATAAACAAGGATTCATGAGCCCGAAGACTTCAAACCCAATATTGCCCATGCGGCTCATAATGACCAACATCGGAAGCGGTACTAAAGGGCACCCCAATATCACCCATGCGGCTCATAACGACCAACATCGGAAGCGATACTATAGGGCAACAAACTCGAAGGTAACATACCCGAAGGAAACAAACCGTAGTGGTGAAGATCCGGAGGCCCAGTACTGGACACCACTAACTGGCGGAATGTGTCATAACTCTCAAAAAGGAATCCGAAAAGTGGTAACGTGAGTCCCATAACCACTCGTTCGCACTAAACGGTTTACTATCCATTAGTTAATTTCACACTCAAAGCAGTACAAAGTTCACCTCATATCATCGGTAAACCAAACCCGAAGGTCAAAACGATCAATTGAATAGGTCGGGGACTAATAGGAAGGATAAACGCACAGATTCATGGTCCGTGTTTTGCCCAACCACTTAATCACCCTTCCACTTCGCTCGAAGTGCGAAATTGTGCGTGTGCTTTAAATAGAATTTATAAATCGGAGAAGCAAACTTTTAATACGATTTGAAGAAATCATTTATAAAACCCGTGAATGAGGTCAAAAAGGAATCATCAAGGTCAAATATGCATAAACAACTAATTGGAATCAATATGCATCAATTAAATTTGGAAAACTAAACGAACAAGGCAAATTGAAAAAAAACAATAGATTCAGACGTCTGAAAGGAGTGGTTCAGACGTCTGAATCTGGAAATCAGTTTTTTTTCCAGAACAGAATTCAAACGTCTAAACCCAAACTTTCAAACGTCTGAAATAGGCAATATTCGGCCTATTTCCTTTATGGTTGAAAATTAGCCAATTCAGGCGTCTGGAATATAAATTCAGACGTCTTAATCTGGGGATGAAAATCTTACCCAGAACAATATTCAGACGTCTGAAAATAGGGTTTCAGACGTCTGAAACATGATGGTCAGGCATTTCCTGAACCTAGGCCATCTTTGGCTAAACAAATTGAAAGCAATCGGAAATGAACAAATGTTAGGAATTCATACCTAACATCAAAGTTATCAAAAGAAGTAGATGTGAGTTTAAAACTCACCTTTAATTCAAAACAAAAAGAAGGAGTTCAATTTGCAAGGAGAAGACCAACAAATCTCCACTTCAACTCTACTAGCTTCAATCTAAGAATAAAACAAGCATTTTCCTAAGTTTAGGTTTAGGAATTTCTGATATTGAAGAGAGAAAGAGATAGAGAAGATGAAGAGGAACTTACCTATGTATTCTCTTTGATTTTGGAGCAAGAATCAAGTTTACAAGAAGAAACTAGGGCTTGGAATTTCTATTTCCCTACCCTTCCACCATTTTATGTTTTTCTAAAGCTTAAGAAATGAAGTGAGGGAATGGATGAAGAGTTAATGAGCTAGGGGGTTAAGAGGAGATTGGGGCTGAACCCAAACCCAAAACCCAAATAGGAAAAGAGTCAAAATTTCACAAACTCCAAACATATCGAAGCTTATACTCAAAAAAATCGCAAACGCCATTTTGGAATAAATGGAAATGGTTTCGAGTTCCAATTCGGCCATTTGCAAAAAGTAGCTTTTCGGATCCAAAAATCCGACTAACGACACTATATTTAAATAAAACATTTAAATATAAAATCGTTAAATATGCGGGTTATTACAGAGAGATTCTAGAGAACACAGGGGAAACTCTGCCATTTTCAAGACTCATTTCAGACCTATTTCTTTTACTTTGCAATTGTATTCAAGTAGCAAAAAAGGGATTGTATCTGTAATCAACTATCAAGAAATCAATGGAAATCAACTTCAAAGTGGATAGAGGCAGTTACGCCGAACCACTATAAATTTGGTGTTCTTACTTTCTGCATTTAAATTTATGTTCTCTTCTCTGTTTAAATTTCTCTTCTCATTAATCCCTCTACACAATCATTCTAAGGGTGTTAGTGACCAATTTTGGTGCTAACATAATCCAGTTGAAATTGCAGCAAATTATTTTGAAATAAGCTTCTGTCTTTCAATTTTAGAAATAACGTAAAGATATTCTTTGTCGTTTTCATTATAGTTCCAATATGGTAGCCATTCATTAATGTATCCTCAAAACTCAACAAATTTCTTTTAAATTTGTTTGAGTATAATGTATTTTGAATCAATATATATGTACCATTTGGAAATACTATATGGGCTCTTCCGTTCCCTTCAATTATATTAGCAATTTTGCTATGGTTGAAATTTTTATCAATCTATTTTCAGATAGTTTGGAGAAAAAACTTCTGGTTTTTCAAAATAATGCGAGTAGTTGCACAATTTAGTAGGCATATATTATCACTCAAATATTGATGGTCCATATCTTAAGAACTAAAGACAATATAGTTAGTTAACTACTAAATTTATAAGCACAAACAAATGATACTACTTTCCGAAAATTTAAAATAGAATACTGATTAAAGCCAACATTATCGGTACATTATTTCAATTAGTTATGAAAGGAAAAACATGCAAGCACCAACTTCCAACAGATTTATTGAACTGAAATAAAATAAAATCCATATAGCAGACTTCAGGCTGCTACAATTGATCAATTCGACCATATCATTTATCATTGCACTTAGATTTTCTTCATCAATGAAGTGGCTGTCATCAACTTCGAAGAAATGATCTAACTTCAGGTTAGTATTACTAGAAAATCCTTTCACATAATTTTAGTTTAGAAGTAATCCTAAATACACAGGAATAGTATTTCCTAACAGATTTAAAGACTTGAAACTTCAAGTACAACGACTCGTGCCTAGTGTTTAGAAGTGTGACCATATTTTGGTGGTCATAACGCTCCTTCAGGGAGTTCCATAGGTAAAGATGATCTTTTTCAGTTAAATGTTATATTTTAAGTTTGTCATGGATATGACACCTTAAAAATATAAGAGCCATTGTTTTATCTTATTGGATTGTCATTTTTATGGCATTTTCTAAGCAACGAGATTGTAATTGGATGTCAACATCCAATATCTATGACAAAAAGTTATCTTCTAATAAGTACAAAGCTTTGAATTCAAGCTTGGTTGTGTTTATCATATTACCAACTATAAATGGAAATAAAAATGAATAAGTATCAAAATATTGTTCATGGGTATATAATCAATGCATTTCAAAAAATAAGAAACCATACCTGATAGTAGTTACAGTTAAAGAATAAAAAAATTAATGCAAAATAGTAAAAGACAAACAAATATAATATATAAAAGAGACTATAATTTCTTATTTATATCCTTTTGATAGCTCTAGATCCAATCTCATTAATTGCATTCATTACTTTTTTTGAAAATGCAAAACTGTCCTTGAAAATATGGAAAGCCCTTTATATGGATTGATTGGTGGAGAAGGGATGAATTATAATCAAAGATTATGCAGACTTGATTATGTTTTCTTTCATAATATAGGCAAATTTAAGAATATGAATATGTAGTATTAAATAGCATTTATTAATTCATAACAACTGCAATAGTGAGAAACAAAAATATATAACATGTATATACTTTATGATCCTTGTCAACAATAAGAGATATAAAAGAAGAATAAATGTATGAAGTATTCATACGCATCTTTGTTGGACCATTCTCATTAATTAATTAATTAATTTTATTTAACGATTTATTAATTGCTACTGATTAATATATGCGGTTATTACATATTGTAAGCTAAGCAGAGAGAGGAAATTTGTACATCACATAGTGTATGAATAATATCATGAAAAACATAATAGTTTGACTTGGCAACTAAAAAGTATGTTGTATGAGTTACACCTATTGATAACATCAACAAGTATATTTTTGTGACATGACAATAATAGATAAAAGATTATGCATATAAAATAGTAAACACTGGAATAGCTCTTTGCTGAAAGAGGAAAGATGAATGATTTTTATATATAATACAACATAATTAATGTGTGTATAAATATTAACATTCATTTTATGAAGAATCCACAATACTCACTTGATGAGCTAAAGGAAAGAAACCTGATCTATTATATTTTACCTTTTGAAAGACATGATTGGATGCATGAAAGAAGGAGAAAAATTAGGAAATAAACTTCATATTAGAATACCTTGTTTTCTATTAAAAAGAAAGAGAGCAAGAAAGTAGATATATTCCTATGTACTTATTTGGTTTAGTAAAAGCACCAAATATATCAACAAATCTCTTCTGTAGATTTTATTATTATTATTATTATTATTATTATTATTATCATCATCATCATCATCATCATTATCATCATCATCATCACCACTACTTCTGGAGTGAACAAATTTGTGTGCATTTATTTGGTTTAGTAGTTAATACCATTGGTAAATATTTTTAGAACTTCAGGTTCCAATTTTACTTTAAAATAAAGTCTTTGTTTAGTACTTTAGATCCTAAATGGTACAACTTGATTTTCATTATCAAACTTCAGGTTTGTTTGCAATTGGAATTTACCATAATCTAGATTAGCTTTTCTAATAATTCAAATCTTCACATCTCAAATTTATATATTTGAGTTTTGATATATAAACTCTTTTTTTTAGGAATGCAAACTTATATGCATAATTTTATTTTGAGAACTTCGTGTCCCAAATACAATGAAACAAGAGGACTCTTCATAATTGTATTCGAACATGGGAATCATAATACTATTTCTCTTCGAGAAAATAGTATTTACCACATTTGTAATGTTATTTCAACATATTATTTTTATGTTATGTCTTCTGGACATATCAACATCTTCTTCTGGAATTGCTCACTTTTTTTTCATGGCTTTATTTCAGCTTATGAAAACTTTAATCTTTCACCTTCGCACATATGAACTTCAGGTTCTTATTCTTTCATATAGACTTAATGCGATCTTATAAATATGTATTATCCTTATATTTATTTCTTTAAGAAACAGTGAAATATTTCTTCTGGAAATATAAATCATGTGGTAAAATTATTTCTACAGTTCTCATTCATACCGAAATCCAAACAAAAAATTTCAAAATTAATTTTTTTCCCCCAATGGAATGAGACCTAAAAGTTTAGATCTACAATAAAATGAGATCTAAAATGATAAGATTAATAGAGCAAGATCTATGAGGTAAGATGTGTGTGTGTGTGTACATATATATATATATGTATATATATATATGTATGTATGTATGCATACATATGTATATAATGAAATCTAGAAAAATAGATATATGATAGAAAAGATCTAAAAAGAAAGTTAACAGAATAAGGTCAGAAATTACATTTTAGTCTATGGAACAACTTTAGTCTCAGATCAAATTTAAAATTATCACAAAAAATGGATATACATGAATGACAATTAAACAAGAGATTTGATGATTAATATCTACAGATCTAAAAAAATAATATCATATGAACAGGTAGTAAAATCTACAAGAGATCTGAAAAATTAGAATTAAAAAAATAAGATCTACAACAAAACAAGATCTGAAATACATGGACAAAAAAAAGATGTACAAATAGAATCAGATCCGTAGATCAATGATACAATGAGATCTACGAGAAAAAAAATTAATAGAATGAGATCTGAAAGATTTGCTCAATTAGATAAGAAAGATAGCTTACCGTTTAGAAGATTTATAAGAGTTTCGTGCTGATAACGTGTTATAAAATGAAGAAAGTTGTAACAACCCGGGATTTTGGAGATTACCGTTAATATTAAATTATAATGCAAATTATAATTTAATATTGTGTTTAAAAATGAATTGGATAACAAAATAAGGATTATATTATTTATTTTATATAAACAATATCTTGATGAATATAATTTGGGATTTGGATTTTAGATAAGTCATATTATTTTATTTGAAGCCTATTTCAACACTTGGTGGTTGAAAAAAAGTGTAAATGAATGAAAAAAGTTTGAAAAACTTTATTTTTGGATTTGGATTGAAAGTAAATAATTATGATGGTTTAATTCTAGTTAATTAGAAATATTGGAAATCTATTCCAATGTTAGCCTCCTATTGTAAAATAAAAGGAATAATATGAAGAAAACAAAATTTAGAAGTGTAATTAGGCTTGGAACGATGTATTAATATTATAAAAATGTTAAAACATTGTAATACACTTCATTAGACTTGAAAATAAATTGGTTGAAATGGATGAAAATAGTGATTTTTCACTAAAAATGGGAATATTGGTAAATATTGTTAAAAAATTATGTTATATGGAGAAAATAATATTTTTAATTGGGAAAAAATATTTTGATAATTGGATAGATCTCTTTCGTTTTAATTCATAATTCGATAATTTTAGATGTTCTTGAAAGTAAAGACGTAGATCTACAAGTTTCATGTTTTGAGTTTTCTAAAATTTTGAAGTTTTCTTGATCAAAATCATGCTTGTTTGTTGTTGTCTCGAGAGCAAATTGACAGCAGCAACAATCATAGGCCAGAGAAGTGTTTTACCCATAAATTTTTCGTTTCTTATCCAATTTAGGTCAAAAAAATTTTTTGCTGGAAAATATATTCAATAAGGAGTAATTTATCTTCAGGCTTCATTTCGATATTTTACTATTTGACTGACCTAAAACATATTTGTAAGCAGAAGTATAGTTATGTCTATGACAGAATTTACTGAGTTTGAATCTGATATTGTTTAAGCTATATCTTTCTCGATTTATATCGGAATTCAATAATTTTTAATTTTTCAGAAAGCACAGTTCATGTACTACAACTTTCGTTCATTGAATTTTCTGTAATTTTGAAGTTATAAGTTTCATTCATGGCATTTTTTCAGAAAGCTATAAGTTTCATTCATGGCATTTTTTAATTTTGAAGTTTGCTTGGTTGAAATTATGGTTGTATGTTGCTGTCCTGAGAGCAAAATGACAGCAACAACAATCGTTGACCTTAGAATTGTATTAGCTCATTTTTGCTCTCATTCTCTTCGGTTTTGATGATGTTTTTGAGATATTTTTAGAGCTATGATGCCTATTAGTAGGCTAGCTATATTTGGAGAATTTGAAATTCAAATTTAAATGGAATTTGAATTAATTTTGGGTTAAATTTGAATTGAATTCGTATTGAATTCAAGTTATCGGTTTTGGGATATCCCTCTTAGTTTTTCATTGCTTTCGAGAACGGTTTTCACTAAACTATTTTTGAAATACATGGAAATTTCATATTATTATTACATAGTATTTTTTAAAATTATTTTTCTAAATAAAGATAGATTTATTTCCTATAATAAAGGAATTTCAAATATTGGTTTTAATAATCGTTTTTGGAAAATCGTTTTAAATTTCTGTTTTCTCTAATAAAATGATTTTATAAATAAAATTACTTATTTTTATGAATTTCGGACATATAAGAATGACAATTAAAAGGCAAAGTAAAACATGTGGTAAGGGACACACGGATTTGCTTTATCGCTTAATATCGGACTTATACAATCGAAACCCTTTCGATGAACTGTTTGAGATGATTTTAAGATCTTATTAAATTTTGGGTAGATTATATGGTTCGAGAACTCCAATTTAGGAGTACATTCGATGAAGGATCATTTTAAGATGTGTTTCTTAATCGCCTCTAAAATGAGGTGAATTAAGAGCGAGAAATTCCTAATTCGAATTATAGTTATAAATAACCATCTAGATGTTATTTTTACTTGCCGATGAGATGATGTAAGCTTCTTTATGATGATTTTACGATGTTGAGATGCATTATGAAAATTTTTACTTGTCAATGAGATGAGACAAGTCACGATGCTACTAGTACTCGTCAATGAGATGAGACGAGCATGGTATTGTATTTACTCGCCAATGAGATGAGGCCGAGTAAATTTTCATGATGTTTATGATGTTTTACTAGTGTGGTACCAACTAACGGGTAGTAAACCATTAGTTGCGAACGTATGGTATCGGACATATGTTAACACCTATTGGGTTCCTATTCGAGAAGTTGAGACACATTCACGATGTTTACTAGTATTACAGACCACGAGTACTCGAGTGGAGTCATCACGATGTAGTTGCTACTCCGATCATCACGATGTTATTAACTCGGGTCTTTGTGGCTAGGAGTTCGTATCGATGGAGCTGATTGATTTCTTTGGGCATTCTTGTTGCATTCCTTTAGGAGTTGTGAATCCTATTGAAGGGATCCACAACAATTGGCTTGTTGTGAGCATTCTGAGTTCTTTATTTGTTGTTGTTTTAGTGAGTATTTGTTTATTACTCACCATCTTGAGATGTAACTGATTTGAGTTGGATTGACTTATTTGATGTAAATTCTGATCCTTTTGTTGTTATAGGATCCTATATTTACATAGGCATCCTAATTTGATTGGTTTATTATTTCTGTCACTTTGGGGTGTTAATGGTGATTTTGAAGTTTTTGTTTTCACTCTTGAGTATCAATATGTTGATGATATATCTCAAATTCCAGTCATGGTGACTTTTTTGAGTTTCTTAGAGTCTGTTTGGATTTGACATCCAATCGGCCAATCGTGTGTTGAGGTAACCTTATTCCTGCCACTTAGCTCTTCGGTTATCCTTCCACGAGGATATCCACTAAGGAATGGGTGAGTTTCTGGATTGTTCGAGTTTGATTGAGTTTATCATTCAGTTTCATTGAGTTATCCTTTTCGGATACTCAATCGGTGTTATTTTTTTGTAGCATTACTTTGTTTGAGGTAATGATTTTTTGTTTGTGTGCTTCTTCTCCTTCAAGAAGAATATCTTGCTTATCCTATATCTTGATGATTTTTGGGAGTGGCTCATGACATTGTAAGATTGACGAACATCTATCTCCTTCTATTGATTTTGAGAATCGAGTATTCTAGGAATATCTTGATGCATTTTCTTAATGTTCTTTGGTTTGAGTTTTGAAGCTATATAAATATGAGTTTTAAAGAGAAATTTGAGCTTTGAGATATTTAAAAAAAATCAAAGAATATTTTGAGAATATATTTACATGAGTAGTATTTCTTTTATAGAAATAATTTGAGAGTGTTGGGTTGTCCATCGAGTAGTTAAAAGTTCTGGTCGATACGCCTTATCAACGTTATCGAGAGGAATCTCCTAAATGCTATGATGAGGCAATCAGACACGATGGTTTGTGTTTTAAAAATTGGGATTTTGAAAACAATATTTGAGATTAAATATTAAATCTATTTTTGAATGGTAATTGCAGCCATTAATTTTAGAGACGAGTAATAGAGTGGCGAGGCAGTTTTGATCGTTCGGTTAACTCTGCAGCCAACAAATATATTTATTTATTAGAGACTCAATGGCAAGGCAATGCCATTTTTTTAATTTTAAATTATAAAGATGAGAATATATATGTTTTTGAGCTATGCTTTATTGGAAGTATATATTGAGATTTTAGAATCTATATTATATACAATGCATGTTTAAGAGAAGAGTTATAGGAGAATTTGAAAATTATTTTTGAACTATTTAAGTGGTTTAATAAAAAGAGTAAAGAGAATTTAAACCCTTAATTAATTTTGAGGAATATTAGTATGGATATACAAATTTCTTCGGAAATTAATTTTGAAGTAAGAGAAGAAATTTAGACTTTTAGTTTGAGTTTTAAATAACTTACTAAGTAATATAGTAAAAAGTTTGAAAATTTTCAAATGTTGAAAATTGAGATTTAAAATTTAAAAGATGTCGAGATTTAAAAATTCTAAATATCTTGGATTAAAAGATAATTCGAGCTTATATCCTTGTTCTTGAGTATATTCTATCTTTGAGCTATTATTAATGAAGGCCCTTGTCACGGTCGTTGGAGTTGGTGGCCTTGTGAGAAGCCATCTTGTGATTTATCAATCTTGCCTTTTGTGTCTACCCTATTGTGAGGATGTTCTTTCCATATATTTATATGGAAAATCTTATTGATGGTCTTCTTTATTGCTTACAGTTTGGGGTTTAATGAGTTTGATCCCAACTTTATTCGTAGATTTTTGTGAAATCAATCATTTTAGATTGATTAATTGTTGATCATCTTGTGGAGTTTGATTCGAAGATGGGATATCTTCTAAATTCTTTTGAGTTACTTAGAAAATTCGATGGTTTGCTAATCACTATATTAGCATTTGATGGGCCATTGGATTAACCAAGTGAGTTTTTCCTTACTTATCTCTACCATTCTATGTTGAGAGTATGAATGGTTTGAGGTTCGAGCTTATCTTTTATCCTTTGAATTTTTGTGTTGTTTACATCCTTTTTCCACTAGAAATTGCGAGGATGCAATTTTGTTAAGGGGGGAGTTTGTAACAACCTGGGATTTTGGAGATTACCGTTAATATTAAATTATAATGCAAATTATAATTTAATACTGTGTTTAAAAATGAATAGGATAATAAAATGAGGGATTATATTATTTATTTTACATAAACAATATCTTGGTGAATATAATTTCGGATTTGAATTTTAAATAAGTCATATTATATTATTTGAAGCCTATTTAAACATTTGATGGTTGAAAAAAGTTTAAATGAATGAAATAAAGCTTGAAAAACTTTATTTTTGGATTTGGATTGAAAGTAAAATTATGATGGTTTAATTTTAGTTAATTAGTAATATTGGTAATTTATTCCAATGTTAGCCTTCTATTGTAAAATAAAAGGAATAATATGAAGACAGTAAAATTTATAAGTGTAATTAGGCTTGGAATGATATATTAATATTATAAAAATGTTAAAACATTGTGATACACTTAATTAGACTTAAAAATAAATTGGTTGAAATGGATGTAAATAGTGATTTTTCATGGGAATATTGGTAAATATTGTTAAAAAATCGTGTTATATGGAGAAATAATATCTTTTATTGGGAAAAAATATTTTGATGATTAAAAGGTGTTAGAATGATTTATTGGAATTTATTTGACATGAAAGAAATTTTTGTTTAAGTAAATGCATTAAAAATTGTGTTTTTACACTAAAATGGTGTAATTTGTAAAATATTGTCAAAGATAGGGCTTCATTTATAAAAATAACTTTTTATTGTCGAAATAATTTTTTTATATAATAATAATTTTATGGCAAACAATTTGTTGTTGATATTTTCTTTGGTTAAAAATGAGAAAACTAGTATATAAATTGATTGAATAGGTTAAATATGTATATAACATAGGAATTTCTCTAAGTATATTAGTATTGGGCTTATTTGGATAAGGTTTGAATCCATTAACTCCCTCTAGAACCATCTAGAAAAGAGGAAGTAGGTGTACGTCCCTTTTTTTCTCATCTTCCTCCCCAAAACAAAAGACACGGTAAATAGAGAGAAAGAAAAAAAAAGACTTTCCCTAATTAAATCTCAATTCCACACAATTTCGCTGTTATTCAAGAAGAACTTCACCAAAATAAGAATAGATAAAGGATTTCACCTTCAAGCTCCAATCTTTCTTCATAAATTTGGGTGTTTGCTATCTAAAATCAAAGGTGAGTTTAAAACTCACAATTTCTAGCTTTGATTGAGATTTCAAGGTAAGAAATCTCAATTTTGTTTGTTGCATGTTTATTTGTGAAATTGCCATCAGTAAATTGGGCAGATCTCTTCGTTTTAAGTCAGTATTCGATAATTTTACATGTTCTATAAAGCATAGACATAGATCTACAAGTTTCATGTTTTGAATTTTCTAAACTTTTGAAGTTTTCTTGATCAAAATCATGCATGTTTGTTGTTGTCTCGAGAGCCAATTGACAGCAGCAACAATCATAGGTCTGAGAATTGTATTAGCCATAAATTTTTTGTTTCTTATCCAATTTAGGTCAAAAATTTTTTTGCTAAAAAATCTATTCAATAAGGAGTAATTTATCTTCAGGTTTCATTTCAATATTTTACTATTTGACCGGCCTAAAACATATTTGTAAGCAGAAGTATAGTTATGTCTTTGACAGAATTTCCTAAGTTTGAATCTGATATTGTTTGAGCTATATCTTTCTCGATTCTTATCGTAATTCGATAATTTTTTATTTTTCGAAAAGCACAATTCATGTACTGCAACTTTCACTCATTGTGTTTTCTGTAATTTTGAGGATAACCATGTCAAAATTTAATTTTTTTTACTGCTATCCCGAGAGAAAAACTATTATTTGCTCTGTGTTTGAAACTGAAACGAAATTAGCTTTAACTTCTTTGTTTCTTATCCTAATTTGATAATTTTGGATGTTATGGAAAGATTAGATCATGAGCTATTAGTTTCATTCACTGCATTTTCTGTAATTTTGAAGTTTGCTTGGTCGAAATTATGGTTGTATTTTGATATCCTGAGAGCAAAACGACAGCAACAACAATCGTTGACCTTAGAATTGTATTAGCTCATTTTTGCTCTCATTCTCTTCGGTTTTAATGATGTTTTTGAGATATTTTTAAAGCTATGATGCCTATCAGTAGGCTAGCTATATTTGGAGAATTTGAAATTCAAATTTAAATGGAATTTGAATTGATTTTGGGTTAAATTTGAATTGAATTCGTATTGAATTCAAGTTATCGGTTTTGAGAAATACGTCTTTGTTTTTCGTTGCTTTCGAGAACGGTTTTCACTAAACTATTTTTGAAATACATGGAGATTTCAAATTATTATTACATAGTATTTTTTAAATTATTTTTCTAAATAAAGATAGATTTATTTCCTATAATAAAGGAATTTCAAATATTGGTTTTAATAATCGTTTTTGGAAAATCGTTTTAAATTTCTGTTATCTCTAATAAAACTATTTTATAAATAAAATTACATATTTTTATGAATTTCGGAGATATAAGAAAGATAATTAAACGGTGAAGTAAAATATGTGGAATGGGACATATGGATTTGCTTTATCGCTTAATATCAGACTTATACGATCGAAACCATTTAGATGAACCGTTTGAGATGATTTTAGGATGTTATTAAATTTTGGGTAGATTATATGGTTCGAGAACTCCAATTTAGGAGTACGTTCAATGAAGGATCATTTTAAGATGTGTTTCTTAATCGCCGCTGAAATGAGGTGAATTAAGAGCTAGAAATTCCTAATTCGAATTATGGTTATAAATAACCATCTAGATGTTATTTTTACTTGCCGATGAGATGATGTAAGCTTCTTTATGATGATTTTACGATGTTGAGATACATTATGAAATTTTTTATTTGTCAATGAGATGAGACAATGCATGGTGCTACTAGTAGTTGTCAATGAGATGAGATGAGCATGGTGTTGTATTTACTCACCAATGAGATGAGGCCTAGTAAATTTTCATGATGTTTATGATGTTTTACTAGTGCGGTACCAACTAACGGCTAGTAAACCATTAGGAGCGAACGTATGGTATGGGACATACGTTAACACCTATTGGGTTCCTATCCGAGAAGTTGAGACACATTCACGATGTTTACTAGTACTATAGACCGTGAGTACTCGATTGGAGTCATCACGATGTAGTTGCTACTCCGATCATCACGATGTTATTAACTCGGGTCTTTGTGGATGGGAGTCATTATGACGTTATAGACTATAGTCATTCATGATGTTCATGATGTTAAGATGTTATTTGACTCCAGTCATCACGATGTATATGGTACCAAATAGTTGTACTAGTCACGATGTAGCGCGAAGTAGCATTGCTTCAGCATGCAATCGAGGATTTGGCCAATCCGAGATTTCTTTGAGTTTTGATGTTTTAGACTTCACTTTCTTTAGATGATTATTACATTGATAGCCTAGTGCCAGAGGAGATGTATGCATATATGGTGAAATCATTTATGATGTTATTCTTCGATTGAGTTATTTGCATTATGGATTGATGATTTGATTATTTTATAGACTACTTGATGTTAAGTTGGAGTTGAGATGTATTTATAAATTTATACCGATGAGATGAGGTATAAAGGATTATGAAGAATCTTTTATGATGAGTTTTAGTGATGGATTTGAGATGTATCTATATTCGTACCGATGAGATGAGGTATGAATAAGTATAATGCTTCTTTTATGATTGGGTTTTATATTTCCTTGAATGATCCTTAGGATGTGGCAATGAGATGAGGCACATCTATATGTGTTTTATTCTATGTATAAAGGATATGTACCTTTGATGCATTGTTATATTGACAACCACTCATAGTTGAATCATTTGTAGCCATTATCCATATCCTTTATACCGCCGATGATATGAGTCCAAAGCAATGTTTATTAAGTCCTATCTTTAAAACTTTGCTCGCCGATGTTCCATTTGCTTAAGCGTCAGTTATGCCACTTAAGTATGATTTTATCATTATTATCTCTTCTACTTGCCAAGAAGAGATGTTTTCCTTTCTTATGATGTTGAAACCCTGTTCAGGGCATGGCATCCTTTAAGAAAAAGGACATCATAACTTACACCTACTCATCCTTATCGATTATTCTATTTAACTGATGATTTTAGCTAGCCTAACCCGTGTGTTTTCACTCGGGTCAAACCGAGTTGTTTCTGGTATCATCTATTGGACTTAGATTGAAGTTGATGTTGGATATCAGCTCTTTATTCGTTTGAGTAGTTTATTTCTTCCGCATACTCTGATGTTTTCACATTTGATTTGATGTATATGGTGTGGTCGTGTACCAACTTTATTGTATTCATATTGTATTGTAATGAACGTGTATTAGTGTATATGTATATATATGATGTTGATTACTATTCTGTAATCTGATTTACATTCAGCTATTGTATTTTGTTCTGATAGATCTGTTAGCCACCTATAATTTTGGATTAAACATTTATTGGGTACATCGATCAACATGAGTTGGAAAAAATTTATATTGCTTTTATCGACGTATTCAATAGATGTTCAAGACAAAATTATAGATGGTCGTCCTTAACCAGGCCTATTCTTCGCTTTAGTAGATAGAATTACTTGTTAATTCTCTTTGCTAAGGTGGGTCTCGGGGTGAGGCGTTACATCATGGTGTCAGAGCTGTGGTCAGAATAAAGTAGAATAAACACAGAACAGTATGTATATCATGATACATCGAAGTACAATACGGGTGAATCATTGTCCTTTATTCAAGCTTGTTTTTGAATCGAGCCTTGATTCTTTTTTGAGTTTTGGGATTGTTAAGATGGAATATGTCTAGGAATACCGATAAATTGTATTCCGTAGTATTCCATAATAGAGTTTGATGTCATCTTGTCTTATATAAAATCTTATTTGGGATTATTAGATTCTTATTTTTGTCAATACAAGTGAGTTTGTATCGATGGAGCTGGTTGATTTCTTTGGACATTCTTGTTGCATTCCCTTGAGAGTTGTGAATCCTATTGAAGGGATCCACAACGATTGGCTTGTTGTGAGCATTCTGAATTCTTAATTTGTTGCTGTTTTAGTGAGTATTTGTTTATTACTCACCATCTTGAAATGTATCTGATTTGAGATGGATTGACTTATTTGATGTAAAGTCTGATCCTTTTGTTGTTATAGGATCCTATATTTATTTATGCATCCTAATTTGATTGGTTTATTATTTCTATCACTTTGGGATGTTAATAGTGATTTTGAAGTTTCTGTTTTCACTCTTGAGTATCGATATGTTGATGATATATCTCAAATTCCAGTCATGGTGACTTTGTTGAGTTTCTTAGAGTCTGTTTGGATTTGACATCCAATCGGGCAATCGAGTGTTGAGGTAACCTTATTCATGGCTCTTAGCTCTTCGGTTATCCTTCCGCGCGGATATCTACTAAGGAATGGATGAGTTTCTGGATTGTTCGAGTTTGATTGAGTTATCCTTTTCGGATACTCAATCGGTGTTATTTTTTGTAGCATTACTTTGTTTGAGGTAATGATTTGTTGTTTGTTTGCTTCTTCTCCTTTGAGAAGAATATCTTGCTTATCCTATATCTTGGTTATTTTTTGGAGTGGCTTATGACATCATAAGATTGACGAGCACTCTATCTCCTTCTGTTGATTTTGAGGATCGAGTATTCTTGAAATATCTTGATGCATTCTCTTAACGTTCTTTGGTTTGAGTTTTGAAGCTATATAAATATGAGTTTTAAAGAGAAATTTGAGCTTTGAGATAGTTAAAAAAATCAAAGAGTATTTTGAGATATATTTACATGAATAGTATTTCTTTTATAGAAATAATTTGAGAGTATTGGGTTGTCCATCGAGTAGTTAAGAGTTCTGGTCGATGCGCCTAATCAACGTTATCGAAAGGAATCTCCTAAATGCTATGATGAGGCAATCAGACACAATGGTTTGTGTTTTAAAAACTGAGATTTCAAAAATAATATTTGAGATTAAAAATTAAATTTATTTTTGAATGGTAATTCGGCCATTGATTTTAGAGACGAGTAATAGAGTGGCGAGGCAGTTTTGATCGTTCGGTCAACTCTGCAGCCAACATATATATTTATTTAGTATAGACTCAATGGCGAGGCAATGCCATTTATTTAATTTTAAATTGTAAAGATGGGAATATATATGAGATTATTTTTGAGCTGTGCTTTATTTGAAGTATATTTTGAGATTTTAGAATCTATATTATATACAATGGATGTTTAAGAGAAGAGTTATAAGAGAATTTGAAAATTATTTTTAAACTATTTAAGTGGTTTAATAAAAAGAGTAAAGAGAATTTAAACCCTTAATTAATTTTGAGGAATATTACAAATTTCTTTGGAAATTAATTTTGAAGTAAGAGAAGAAATTTGGACTTTTAGTTTGAGTTTTAAATAACTTACTAAGTAATATAGTAAAAAGTTTGAAAATTTTCAAATGTTGAAAATTGAGATTTAAAATTTAAATGATGTTGAGATTTAAAAATTCTTAATATCTTGGATTAAAAGATAATTCAAGCTTATATCCTTGTTCTTGAGTATATTCTATCTTTGAGCTATTATTAATGACAGGCACTTGTCGCGGTCGTTCGAGTTGGTGGCCTTGTGAGAAGCCATCTTGGGATTTATCAATCTTGCCTATTGTGTCTACCCTGTTGTGAGGATGTTCTTTCCGTATATTTATGCGAAAAATCTTATTGATGATCTTCTTTATTGCTTACATTTTGGGGTTTAAGTGAGTTTGATCGCACTCTATTCGTAGATTTTTGTGAAATCAATCATTTTCGATTGTTTAATTGTTGAGCATCTTATGGAGTTTGATTCGAAGACGGGATATCTTCTAAATTCATTGGAGTTACTTAGAAAATTCGATGGTTTTCTAATCACTATATTAGCATTTGATGGGCCATTGGATTAACCAAGTGAGTTTTTCCTTATTTCTCTCTACCATTCTATGTTGAGAGTATGATTGGTTTGAGGTTCGAGCTTGTCTTTTATCCTTTGAATTTTTGTGTTGTTTACATCCTTTTTCCACTAAAAATTACGAGGATGCAATTTTGTTAAGGGGGAGTTTGTAACAACCCGGTATTATGGAGATTACCCTTAATATTAAATTATAATGCAAATTATAATTTAATATTGTGTTTAAAAATGAATTGGATAATAAAATGAGAGATTATATTATTTATTATATATAAACAATATCTTAATGAATATAATTTGGGATTTGAATTTTAAATATGTCATATTATTTTATTTGAAGCCTATTTCGACATTTGATGGTTGAAAAAAAGTGTAAATGGATGAAATAAAGTTTGGAAAACTTTATTTTTGGATTTGGATTGAAAGTAAATAATTATGATGGTTTAATTTTAGTTAATTAGTAATATTGGAAATTTATTCCAATGTTAGCCTTCTATTGTAAAATAAAAGGAATAATATGAAGAAAATAAAATTTAGAAGTGTAATTAGGCTTGGAATGATGTACTAATATTATAAAAATGTTAAAACATTGTAATACACTTCATTAGACTTAAAAATAAATTGGTTGAAATGGATGAACATAGTGATTTTTCACTAAAAATGGGAATATTGGTAAATATTGTTAAAAAATTGTGTTATGTGGAGAAAATAATACTTTTAATTGGGAAAAAATATTTTAAGGATTAAAAAGTGTTAGAATGATTTATTGCAATTTATTTGACATGAAAGAAATTTTTGTTTAAGTAATTGCATTAAAATTAGTGTCTTTACATTAAAATGGTGTAATTTATAAAATATTGTTAATGATTGGGTTTTATTTATAAAAATAAATTTTTATTGTTGAAATAAATTTATTTTTTTATATAATAACAATTTTATTGCAAACAATTTGTTGTAGATATTTTATTTGGTTAAAAATGAGAAAACTAGTTTATAAATTGATTGAATAGGTTAAATATGTATATAACATAGGAATTTCTCTAAGTATATTAGCCTTGGGCTTATTTGGATAAGGTTTGAATCCATTAAATCCCTCTAGAACCATCTAGAAAAAAGGAAATACGTGTACGTACCTTTTTTTTCATCTTCCTCCCCAAAACAAAAGACACGGTAAATAGAGAGAAAGAAAAACTATGGCTTTCCCTAATTAAATCTCAATTCCACTCAATTTCGCTGTTATTCAAGAAGAACTTCACCAAAATAAGAATAGAGAAAGGATTTCACCTTCAAGCTCCAATTTTTTTCACAAATTTGGGTTTTTTTTATCTAAAATCAAAGGTGAGTTTAAAAATCACAATTTCTAGCTTTGATTGAGATTTCAAGGTAAGAAATCTCAATTTTGTTTATCCCATGTTTATTTGTGAAATTGTCGTCAGAAAATTGGGCAGATCTCTTTTGTTTAAGTCAGAATTCAATAATTTTAGATGTTCTCAAAAGCATAGACTTATATACACAAGTTTCATGTTTTGAGTTTTCTAAAATTTTGAAGTTTTCTTGATCAAAATTGTGCTTGTTTGTTGCTGTCTCGAGAGCAAATTGACAGCAGCAACAATCATAGGCCAGAGAAGTGTTTTAGATATAAGTTTTTCGTTTCTTATCCAATTTAGGTCAAATTTTTTTGTGAAAAATATATTCAATAAGGAGTAATTTATCTTCTGGTTTCATTTCGATATTTTACTATTTGCTAAAACGTATTTGTAAGCAGAAGCATAATTATGTCTTTGATAGAATTTCCTAAGTTTGAGTCTGATATTGTTTGAGCTATATCTATCTCGATTTTGATCAGAATTTGATAATTTTCAATTTTTCGAAAATCACAATTCATGTACTATAACTTTCATTAATTGAGTTTTCTGTAATTTTGAGGTTAACTATGTCAAAATTGAATTCTATTGCTGCTATCCTGAGAGCAAAACTATTATTTGCTCTATGTTTGAAACTGAAATGAAATTAGCTTTAACTTCTTTGTTTCTTATCCGAATTTGATAATTTTAGATATTCTGGAAAGATAAGATCATGAGCTATAAGTTTCATTCATTGTATTATTTTAATTTTGAAGTTTTCTTGGTCGAAATTATGGTTGTATGTTGCTGTCCTGAGAGCAAAATGACAGCAACAACAATCGTTGACCTTAGAATTGTATTAGCCCGTTTTTGCTCTCATTCTCTTCGGTATTGATGATGTTTTTGAGATATTTTTAGAATTATGATGCCTATCAGTAGCCTAGCGATATTTGAAGAATTTGAAATTCAAATTTAAATGGAATTTGAATTAATTTTGGGTTAAATTTGAATTGAATTCGTATTGAATTCAAGTTATCAGTTTTGAGATATCCCTCTTTGTTTTTCGTTGCTTTCGAGACTGGTTTTCACTAAACCATTTTTGAAATGCATGGAAATTTAAAATTATTATTACATTGTATTTTTCTTAAATTATTTTTCTAAATAAAGATAGATTTATTTCCTATAATAAAGGAATTTCAAATATTGGTTTTAATAATCATTTTTGGAAAATCGTTTTAAATTTCTATTTTCTATAATAAAATTATTTTATAAATAAAATTACATATTTTTATGAATTTCGGACATATAAGAAAGACAATTAAACGGTAAAGTAAAACATGTGGTACGAGACACATGGATTTGCTTTATCGCTTAATATCGGTCTTATACGATCGAAAACCTTTCGATGAACTGTTTGAGATGATTTTAAGATGTTATTAAATTTTGGATAGATTATACGGTTCGAGAACTCCAATTTAGGAGTACCTTCGATGAAGGATCATTTTAAGATATGTTTCTTAATCGCCGCTGAAATGAGGTGAATTAAGAGCTAGAAATTTCTAATTCGAATTGTGGTTATAAATAACCATCTAGATGTTATTTTTACTTGCCGATGAGATAATGTAAGCTTCTTTATGATGATTTTATGGTGTTGAGATGCATTATGAAAATTTTTACTTGTCAATGAGATGAGACAAGTCACAATGCTACTAGTACTCGTCAATGAGATGAGACGAGCATGGTATTGTATTTACTCGCCAATGAGATGAGGCCGAGTAAATTTATATGATGTTATGATGTTTTACTAGTGTGGTACCAACTAACGGCTAGTAAACCATTAGGTGCGAACGTATAGTATGGGACGTACGTTAACACATATTGGGTTCCAATCCGAGAAGTTGAGACACATTCACGATGTTTACTAGTACTACAGACCACGATTACTCGATTGGAGTCGTCACGATGTAGTTGCTACTCCGATCATCACGATGTTATTAACTCGGGTCTTTGTGGCTGGGAGTCATTATGATGTTATAGATTATAGTCATTCATGATGTTTACGATGTTAAGATGTTATTTGACTCCAGCCATCACGATGTTTATGGTACCAAATTGTAGTACTAGTCACGATGTAGTGCGCGTAGCATTGCTTCAGCATGCAATCGAGGATTTGGCCAATCCGAGATTTCTTTGAGTTTTGATGTTTTAGACTTCATTTTCTTTAGATGATTATTACATTGATAGCCTAGTGCCAAAGGAGATGTATGCATGTATCACGAAATCATTTATGATGTTATTCTTCGATTGAGTTTTTTTGCATTATGGATTGATGATTTGATGATTTTATAGACTACTTGATGTTAAGATGGAGTTGAGATGTATTTATAAATTTATACCGATGAGATGAGGTATAAATGATTATGAAGAATCTTTTATGATGAGTTTTAGTGATGGATTTGAGATGTATCTATATTCATACTGATGAGATGAGGTATGAATAAGCATAACGCTTCTTTTATGAATGGGTTTTATATTTCCATGATTGATCCTTAGGATGTGCCAACGAGATGAGGCACATCCATATGCGTTTTATTCTCTGTATAAATGATATATAACTTTGATGTATTGTTATATTGACAACCACTCATAGTTGAATCATTTGAAGTCATTATCTATATTCATTTATACCGCCGATGATATGAGGCAAAAGCGATGTTTATTAAGTCTTATCTTTAAAACTTTTCTCGCCAAGTTTCCATTTGCTTAAGTGTTAGTTATGCCACTTAAGTATGACTTTATTATTATTATCTCTTCTACTTGCCAAGAAGATAAGTTGGCTTTTCTTATGATGTTGAAACCCTGTTTAAGGAATGACATCCTTTGAGAAAAAGGATACCATAGCTTTCATCTACTCATCCTTATCGATTATTCTGTTTAACTGATGATTTTAGCTAGCCTGACCCGTGTGTTTTCACTCGGGTTAGACCGAGTTGTTTCAGGTATCATCTATTGGACTTAGCTTGAAGTTGATGTTGGTTATCAGCTCTTCATTCGCTTGAGTAGTTTACTTCTTCTGCATACTCTGATGTTTTTACATTTGATTTGATGTATATGGTGTGATCGTGTGCCACCTTTATTGTATTCATATTGTATTGTACTGAACGTGTATTAGTGTATATGTATATATATGATGTTGATTACTATTCTGTGATGTGATTTACATTCGGCTATTGTATTTTGTTCTGATAGATCTGTTAGCCACCTATAGTTTTTCATTAAGCATTTATTGGGTATGTCGATCCACATGAGTTGGAAAAAAATTATATTGCCTTTATCAACGTATTCAATAGATGTTTAAGACAAAATTATAGATCATCGCCCTTAACCAGCCCTATTCTCCGCTTTAGTAGATAGAGTTACTTGTTAATTCTCTTTGCTAAGCTGTTTCTCGGGGTGAGGCGTTACAAAAGTAAAAGCCATAAAATAAAGAAAATAGAAGCCATTAGAGAGAGAAAGGATATATTATTCATTTCAGAGAATAGACATATGTTTACATTATATAGTCTTCTTTACATAAAGTTTTTAGAGCAAAGGGTTTAACTTATTCCATGATGTGGGACTAAACAAAACAACGTAAAATCATATTCATTTCATGATTTACATATATTGTAACAACAAGTGTATTTTGACAACGTTTGTCATTAATTTAAGAGACGTTATAAATAGTCGAACATCACCCTTTTAGGGTGAAAAAGGTGAAATAATTAGTTGACTTAAGTAATACATGTGAATTGAGCTGAAAATGAATATGCTAATAGAATACAAACAGTCAAAAGTATAATTTCTTATAGAATAAAACAAAGTGCACGATGCATGTTTAATGCTTAATGATATGTACTTATTATCATTTTGATTTTGCTTTTATAATCGATGAAAATAAAACTTTTTACATTGAACATTATTTTTTTATTTATACTTTTACATTTATCAATTGTTGGTGGATATGATAACATTTGATATGCATCCGTTATCTTTGGATGTAGACATCCAATACTTGAAAGTGACTTCGAACGCAGATGAGAATATAACACTACACATATCCAAAATTATACGTTGACAATCCTATCAGTGACATATCCATATATGTAGCATATTTTGAAACAAATACATGAATGCATTTGTTTTTATTTTGAGTTTTGCATTTTGCGCACACAACGTTCATGACAAATGTAAAGAGAGGGGAATAGAAGATTTAAAATTATAAGTCATTAAGACGATGAAAATGATGGAAGGACAATGCGTTTTTGTTATTTTTCAAAACATGGAATACAAAATAAATTAATTTTATATTATGTATCTTTAACATAATTTTTCAAATTGGTTTTGATTCAAAAATACGTGGCTTGTCCATTTTTGTTTGGGTTAAAACTAAAATTAGAAAGGGAAAATTGGCCCTAATCTTTGATATGCTTTGAAAAAGGGGTTAAATCCATAGAATCCCAAGTAAATTAGTTTCCTCCTATTGCGGTTCCCTAGGCTTCTTTATCACTACCAAAATTAGAATAACGGGTCTTAAATAGTTGATCTGAAGTTGTATTGTTGAGGTTAAACTCGGAATTTAATTATGCACCGTAGACGTAAGTCATGTTTATCTGTACTTTCTTCCGTCCGGTTCTCGCTCAAAGCCCCTCCGTCTACTCAAAATCCTTTTATCCTTTTCCTCTCTGAAGTGGTAAGTTCAATAATTACTTTTTCCTCATTTTTTAATCATTGGTGATGTGCGTTAAACCGTAGGTTTGTTTTTCATCAATCATCACACTGTTATGTGGTAAATGTCGTATTTGGATCCCTATTATATTATCCAGTCTAGAAATTACGCCTTTGAAGTAAATTCTATACCTAATTTTGTATTGCCTCTAGACATTTTTCAGCGGTCAAAATCATTAGGCGGTTGTGGCCAGAATACCAATTGTTGTGGTTAATAATTAGGTTGAGAGAAATTGCAGTTTAAACTTGCTATTTTCAGGTGCTTATTATTTATTTATTCATCTATAGTTTGATGTGTAATTATTAGGGTATGTCCAATGTGGGAAGATGATGTAACATGTGCATTAAACATGTATTTTAAGACTTTGTGGGGAAGAGGAAGGAAAATAATTAGGGATGGAAGTGAAATGGTAGGGATGTTAGGAAGTTGGACTATGTGCATGCTACAACAAGAAATAATTAGATTATATGGTAGAAATGCTACTGATCTTGTTGTAAGAAAGTTGATTAAAAAAGAGAAGAACGTCGACAGCAAGGTTCGAACCTGCGCGGGCAAAACCCAATAGATTTCTAGTCTATCTCCTTAACCACTCGGACATATCGACATTGTTGTTTCTTCAATGCATCTAAAATAAACAAAACAATAGTCATGGTTAAGAAGGTGCAAAATCTTCCTCGAGCCTTGGCGTATGCTGCAACAAACGATGTGTCCTTTTAATTTAATGCATATGCATTATAAAAGGAGATAGATGTTTGTTAAAAATTATAATCAACTAAACAAGATTAATATAGATTTTTTTTACTAGTGTATTCTGAAAGATTTTTTAATTCATTTCACACAATATCATCAAACATGATAACATCATAAGCATAAAATTTCTTCAATCGTATAATTTCATTCAACGTTTTAATCATTTTTTGGAAGTTAAGTTTCAAATTAAACTTTTATTTATTGTTTAGTAATTAAATTTCAAGCCTTACCGCTATAAACTGCAATATTGTGTGAATTACATGCCGTCAATGTACTTATTGGAAAGCTATGACATTTCACTCAAACATGTCATCGCATATACATTAAATGTTGATTAATTTGACCTCAATATAAAATACAACAAGCACATACAACAAGAGGAAAATGTTGATGTTGTATACACGGAAAGCTAACCTTTCTAAACTTTATTGCATCCCAAATGAAGCAAAAATAGATTGCAATGGAAAATACTGAGCTTAATTGCTTTCAACTTTCATTTAATGTCCTTCATAAGCAAAAAGTTAAAACAATGAGAACTGCAACAACTGAGTTCAAGCCTACATGGGCAAAGCGTAGAAAGTTTCGTGTCTATCTTTCAAACAATTTAAATATATTGACGTTACATATTTGGTTGATGCACAAAGCCAAACAATCCACTGCCTTTACTGCAGTTTTCATTTAAATGCTGATTGACATTCAACGAATGATTTCAAAACCTCTAGATACATACTCTACAAGCCTTGTCATTATATCATGAACGTCCTTAAATTAGTTATGCCATTAATGCACTCATTGAAAAGTTTTAATAGACATGGCAGTTTAGTACATCGATAGAGATGTGTAATGTTATATTATTTTCTCCAGCATCATTTTCTCAATGGTTAGACGCTTCAGCTTTGATCATGAGGTCACATGTATGCATGATTCAAACTACTAATACATGTTGACTTATAGTATAACTATGTACTACCATCTAAGTACCAAACTAAAAAATTGTTATCTTATTTGATCTCAATAAAAAATATAGCAAACACGTATCATAAGTATGAAGTGCTCTAGTGTTGAATGAAGCAAAAAGGTCCTACCGGGATTCGAACCCAGGTCACCAGATAAGTCTCGAGTGCTAACCACTACACCATAGAGTCATTCTACGTTAAAACATCTCACTTTTTATAAATGTTTAGAATTTTCTAAATATTTTGAATATGTGCTATGAGATTGATGCTTATTTCAAATTTGGAGGGCCAGCCACACCATAGAACCAACATATGCTATAATATTACTTCTTCTAAATATTTAGAATGCGCTATGAGATTGATGCTTATTTCTTAAATGTTTACAGATAATGTTCAATTTAAAATTGATTATTTCATCCAACTCGGAGTTCTAATTTAGTTGTGATAACCCGGATTTTTGAACATCTGATAGTTGGATAATTATCTGGTTTATAGATTGAAACAAATAAGAATTTTGATAGTAAAAGATATTTGGATATGTAAATGAATTTGAAAATATAATAAAGGATATCTGTATCCCAGAAAATTTCATGCAAATTCAAATGTGATAATCTCCTTTATAAATTATTTAAAATTTGTAAATTTTTTGTTTTCAAACAATAAAAATGATTGTTTATATATGTATAGGTGTGTATAGATTTTAATAGGATTATTATTTACAAATTGAATTTGTGATTGTTTAAATATATATATATCTAGATTGATTTCAAATTGGATTTCAAATTAAATTTGAATTTGGATTTAAATTTGAAATTTAAAAAGACTGATATCTTAAAATATTTTGGATCTAAAATATATATGTATGACTTTAGTAGAATATAATTTGTTTTGTATTATTTTCTTTAAAAGACTTATTTATATAAATCAAGATGATATTTTTACTTAATTGGAAATATATATATATATATATATATAACTTTAAAAAAAAGAATCATTTAGAACATATTAATTCATGAAATTACAATGTAAGTTAATGTTTACATAATTACAAATGGAAGCTTGAGAAAATAACTAATGACAAGTGTAAGCCAAAATTTACAAGTGTCTTGATTTTTATTTTTCTCTTTATTTTTAATAATAAAAGATAAAACAAAGTTATTTAAAAAAAATCTCCACTCACTATCTCATTTCTTTTCCATCTTTCCAAAATTCAAAAAAAAGAAGATCAAAGCCTAGAAATTATATACAAACCAGAAAATCATTAAATAGAAACCCTTTTAAAAACCTGAATCATCCAAGCAAATCAAGAAATGTAGCTGTAGCAATTTGTAGTTTCTTCTGAAACAAAGCAAGCAAACGTAGATGCGAATTCATCTCAACTAAAGCTAGGTTCCAGATCAGTTTAAGATCGACTAAGAGGATTAAATCAACATCTGTTTCCTAACCCAAAATAAATGTTGTTGCTCTGTGTACAGGTGTGTAAATTAACATTTTAAGCTTGAAATTTGTTAACTTTGATTGCATGTAAGGAGCTTAAAGCATGTTGTGGAAAAAAATGTTTGCAAAAATCTGCCTGCATATATACAAAATGGGATTAATTGAGTTTGAATGTCTGTATATAAATATGTGTCACTGTTCTTATTATCATCAGACCAAAAATCATTTCAAAAATCAATTACTTACTTTCCAATCTCCTATAAGTTATAATTTTTAAAGAAGATTTGGTTCTGATAACCAAACTTGATTTTTAAAATTATTTTTATATCTTAATTAACAAGTTATTTTACTGGATGAAGGAATTACAGTGAAAATCTTATTCAACCTGGAAAATAGATTCTTTTTATTTCATAATTGGATTATATAAACTAAATTGTATTGGAAAATGGTAAATTTTGAGATTAATTTCAAGGTTTTTAAGTGGATAAATCAATAGAAAACTCGAATTCAACGATATTGGGAAAAATGTCGTTTCTCGTCGATCGAGAAAGATTTAGTCATCGATGTCTTGGCTGAACATTGCTTAGGATTCGAGGGACATGGGAAAATTGGAAACACATTTTCTGGGTGCCGGTGGTGGCTGATTAAGGTGAGGTTAGGGTTTAGCCAATGTTTTGGGTCGAGGTTATTTATCTATCAATTTCGGCATCGGGGCGGATGGTTAAGGTTGCGGTATGAGGGAAAGGGGATAAGGAGACGATGGCGATGGCGCTGGCAAATTTTTGGAGTTTTTGGTGGCCAGGAAAGGAAGAACGAAGCGATAATGATGGGTTCTTGCTCCAGTAAAGGGGTTTCGGGAGTTTGAAATTCAATGCTAGAATCGTTGTGGGGTGTTGAGGTGATTAGGTGATTTAGGGGGTCGGAGATGGTTTGTGGATAGGGACGGCGACGTGCTTCGGTGAGGTGGAGCTGTGTGCAGGTGCACGCGATTGTGCTCGTGTATGTCAGAGCCGTATTTAGGAGAAGAAGAAAGGTGAAGATGAAGTCTGGAATCTGAGAAGAAGGGGTTACTCGGTGTTCTACTCGAGTCAGTAGCGAGTTGCCTTCGATAGTTCACCAGTATTTTATCAGTTTTAATTTAAAACAAAGTTTAATATAAAATGATGGATTTGTTTTGGGTCTAGGTAGAGTGCTTTCAAATTGATTTCGAGGAAAATTTATACAATTTTAAAATCCAAGTAAAATCAAGTTTTTATCAAGTCTAAAATGATCTTAAATAAATTACTTTTATATGTAATCAATGTTTTTGTTTAACTATTGGATTTAGAAGTTGAATAAATATGTTATTAATTTAGTTGATTCTTAAGTTTATTTAAACTTAATTTAAAATATGTTAATAATAAGCGATTTAAGATTTATTAATAAGATCTTAATAATGATTTAGAAGGTAATAAGGATTGAAGAGTTTATCTTACAATAACTGAAAGTCTTGGATAATTATAGATTTAATAAATTAATAAGTGATTAAGAGTAATTAATTAATGATTAAAGAATAGTTAATTAATTTAGTTATTATGAGTTAATTAATTAGAGATTAATTAGTATCTAAATAAGGATAAATTTATTAAATAGTTGGAGATTAATTACTTAAAAGATAATTATTTAATGTTAAGAAGATGACTGGAGTAAGCACTCAATAAAGTAATTAAAGGAAATTAATTTCTCAGTGTAATTATATAAGTTAATATGGTTAATTTTAATTAATTAATTAGGTTTAATTAATTAAAGATAATCGTTTGATGTTGGGTTAAGTATAATTACTTAAGGTAATTAATGAGGTGTAATTACTTAGTGAAGTAACTAATGGATAATTGCTGGACGTATTTAGTAAAAAGGAAATTACTTGATGGGAAGTAATTAAAGGATAATCACTTTGTGGAAGAAATTAAGTGATAATTACTTAATGTAATTAAAGGATTAATTAATATAATTAATTAAGGTGTTGATTTAATTGATGAAGTAAATAAGGAAAGTAAATTATTGATTGTGATTAATCAAGGTTGATTAATGAATGTAATTAAGTTAAAGGTTAATTATTTAATGAAATTTAATAATAATTAACTAATGAAAGTAATTTGAGGATCATTAATTAATGTAATTAATGAAAGTGATCAATCTTGCTTATAGATGATTGAATGATGATAAGTGCCTTGAATTGGTTGATATCTCTGATAGGAATTGGTTTATGATGTGACATGTTTGGGAAACAATGATAATGTGATTATCTACCAATTATGAACTGCTGTGTAAAAGTGCTATCCAATAATTAAAATTGAATTGTATTTAATTGAATAACTTGAGTTACGATGACATTGGACTCGAAGAGACCGGAGTCGGGTATTAGTAAATACTCGAAACCACTTCGATTCTTTATAGATTGATATGTGAAATTAGTAGGTTGGAATGGAATGAGTTAAGTGAATTGGACCAATTAATCTAAGTTTTGGTACTTAGAAATTGATGTGGGAAATAAATAGTGTATAAAACAACTTGTGAAGTTGTAAATTGACACAAGTTACCCCAGGTTTATATAAGTTGTATGCTTTTGTGTTCCATGTTAGATGGGTTTACTCACGCTGGTTTCCAGCCTGACCCGGGTGTTACTTTGATGTAATACTCGGGTTAGACCGAGTATTACAGATTTTCAGGTAAGGACATTCTGAAGCCCAGAAGGCGAGCTAGATGGCAGGAACGTTTGGAGTGTATCCACTGTATTATATAGTTGTATATCTAGGGCATATTATTTAAAACTGTCCAGTGTTGTGTAAATTTGTAACTCCGATGTATTAAAGTGAAATTTGACACGTACAATTTTCCTTTATATAACTATTATTATTTGTTATTATATTTATCCCTGCGAATGTGAGATGTTGGTGTTTCTGTTCTTCTTTCCTTCCATCTCTTTCTTCTTTTTCACTAACTATCTGGAATTTTCGAGGTCGAAAATCCTAGGTCGTTACATTTGGTATCAGAGCGAGGTTAAGCGAGAACCTTGGCTTTGGTGGGATTATTCATTAAGGATAGGGTTAATGGTACCCTAGAATGAGTTGAGTGAATATATATATATATATAAGAATATATAAAGCAATATTTCTTTCTAGTAAAAATTAAGGTAATTGGTTGTTAAATTATTAGAATTAAATTAAGTGGTAATAGAAATACAAGCAAATTGAAATAAAACAAAGATACGCTTGAAGTGGATTCAAACTGAAATTAAAATCTTGAATTTGGGAAAGAATTTCAGAAAAAGATAATAATGGATTGGTTTCCTTGGTTATTATCATTGTTGTGTTGAATAATATAATGTTTATAAATGAGTAAGAAAAATGAAATGTTTTAGGGAAGTAAACATTTAGGCAAGTATGACTTATAAATTGGAACGGAAGGTGATCGAAATTGTGAAGTTTTAAATCTGGGTCCAGAATTTGAAAATTGTCTCAAAGTGATAAAGAAATGTTATTTTATATATTTGAATGAAAGTGTACTATTTCAAATAAGAGTTGTTTGGAAATTTAATGAAATTTGTTTTGAATTAAAAATCAAAAGTGGTCTAAAATTTAAGGGTAACTTGGTGTGTAAAGGAAATAATATATTCAAACTATTTTGAATATAATCTTATTTTAGAATAAGAAGTTGTTTGTAAACTTAAAAAGAATTTGTTTTGAATCAAAACCAAGGGTGGTTTAAATTTTAAAATCCGGATTGGTGGGACAAGAAGAAAATATGTATATATGTGAGGAATATACATAATATCAAAGATGGTTTTAAATAAACTCTAAATGTTGAGTTTTAAATTTGGAATGAGATGTGAAAACCCAAAGTGATAGGTTTTTGAACTTATAGGTGGGAAAGTATTTTGAAATTTGAAACGGGAATTCAAATTTGAGTAGGGTTGACTAGATTAGGTAAATTGAATTTAACATAGAAGAAGTTAAATAAGTTTGAATGAACAACCTGAATTGGAAATTTCAAGATGGAATTGGGATTTAACTTGGGAAGTTAAAATGGCTGATTTGAATGGGGAGTTTGTGTGATCTCAAAATGGGTTTGAGATCTGGAAATTGGAAATGGATGAATGTTTTAAAATAATTTGAATGACACCATCCTGTTGTTATTAATAATCTTTAAGCTAAAATTGGATTTGTTCAAATGAATGAAGAAATGGGTGTTGTAATATATCCATTATTAAGATAAAATGGAATCATTTTGGACTTAAATTTTGAATGTTTAAGATAAAACGTCAAAGGTTTGGTTTTAAAATTGAAATTTGATGATAAATTGAATTTCAAAGATTTAATTGTTTAAAAAGGATTTGAATTATTATTTGAACTTTGAAATAGGATAAAAATGGAGTTTGGATTCAGAATTAAATGATTTAAAGAAATAAGTTGATTTGATTTGAGGATTAGATCAACATTTAAAAATTTAACTCGAATTCATATAATTCAAGATGGTTTAAATTTGAAATTTGAATTGAATTAGTTCAAATTAAATTTGATTTGAATTATGATTGAAGATGGATAAGTTTAAAAATTCAAATGGAAAATTTGAATTGGATTGATTTGAAATGAAATTGAAGTTGAATAAGTTCAAATTCAAATGGGAATTAGGATTAATTCAAACAGAAATTGATATGAATTGAAATTGGTTGAATTTGAAATTTATTTGAATTAGTTGAAATTGTGATTAAAGTTGAATGAGTAAATTCAAATGGAAATTGATTTGAATTTAGAAAAGGAATTGAGGATTAATTCAACTTGAATTTGGGGTTAAGTCAATTTCAATGGAAATTGAAGTTATTTAATTTGGAATCAAGTCAATTTAAATGGAAGTGGAAATTTAAATTGAATTGATTGGAAATGGAGGTTGGGAATTGAACAGTTTGACTCAAGACTATTTTCAAAATAAATTGTTTTACTGCAAATCTATTTTTCCAAGCTATTTATTATACAGACAACCTTTCTTATCGAACCCAAAACTATCCCATACTTATTTTATAACTACTTTTGGAATTATTTAACTATTTTACAACTACTTTATAACTAATTACTATTTTACAATTATTTTTCAATTATTTAAAATTTCTACAATTATTTGACTATTTTTACTACTATTTTGCAATTACTTAACTATTTTTACAGCTATTTTACAAACTAATAATTATTTTTCTACTATTTATCTATTTTAAACTTTTCAAGCTATTTTCTAAATTTAAGCTGAACAGAGTTCAAACTGTTTATGATTTGTTATCACTTGAGATGAGAATTGAAGTGATAATGCAAATGGGATTGAAGTAATTGTGAATAAGTGAATAAAATTAAAGTGAACTAAATAGAAAGGGAATTCATTTGATTAATAAATCAATAAAGATAAATACGTAGGATGTACGTATATTATTCTATTCGCATAGTGATTTGATCTAGGTTCGAGCACAGAATTTCGAGATAATTATATCGATCCAAGTTGGGATTCTCCACTCGATTTTCGACTGCGAACCTGGATATGGGTTGTTGATTGGTTCTGATATTCCCTATCATAGTTAGGCTATGCAAGGAGAATGACGGTTTCTGATCAAGAAAACAGATCTGAGTCCGCACTAGGAAGTAGAGTGGACGATACTAGTTCGGAATTGAAATTGTGTGATCAAGTGAGCGATCAGATTGGTATAGCGTACGGATGATATGTGTACATTGTACAAATATGAATGAAATTGATACTGGGAATTTGTGGATAAGAAATGTGAAATGGTTTTTGAAATGAAAGGTATATTTTGTGAAATATTTGACGAAGTAAAAGTGGAAATTGGATATTTCTATGGTAGGAATTTACTTTATGGAAGTAAGTAAGTGACTTTATAGATAAAGTGGACGTAGGAACATTCTGGCCGAACCACTATAAATCTGTGTGTCTTTTACAGTTTAGTCCCTGTTTTTTGCATATTTACATAAACCACCCAAATCGCTAAGAACAACATAAAATCGACTAAATTACACGACTTGGAGGTGTTTGCCCTTTTTTGTGCAAACATTTTTGGCGCTTTCACTGAGAGCAGGAGCTTGAAGCTTCAGCTTCTCTCACTTAACCTTCTTCCCAACAAGCATCGCTCATCGCTTGGAAGACATGCCTCCCAGGCAGAAGAAAGATGCTAACAAAGGAAAGAACATCGCAATCAGTAGTGTTCCAGATCCAATGATCACATATCAAGAGAATCGTCCCGTTCCAACAGCAGTACCAAATGAAAACCGGACAAATCCGACAGCCCCTACCATGGAACAACCAGCAACAATTACTAGGGAAGATCTAGACAGGGTTGTGGCTGAAGTGACTAATCGCTTCACATCCCAACAAGAAGCCTTGGTGAACCAACTCATGTCATGCTTAAGGGATGCAGAAGAATCCAACCGCAACACTGAATCATGGGATGAGTCCCAGTCTGGAGGACCTGGGAGGCGACAAAGATCTTTCTTCTTCGAAGAAGCGAACAACAGAAACAACAATGGTAGGAGCCGAGCCCGGACTCAGTCCGAATTCCGACCCGAGGAGACACTTGGAACCGAACCCAACGGGGGAGGTACCAGGCGAGGTTCGGATGTAGCTGAGCCTGTCATGCTACCTAGCCATGGGAACACCAATGAACGGGGCCGAGCTAGGGTCCAGCCTGAAGTTGGACCCGAGGAAATGCTTGGAACAGAACCCGGGAGGGGAAGATCAAGACATGGGCCAACTGTAGCTGACCCTGACATGCTCCCAGAAGACCAGAGGCAGCCACTGGAAAATATTAGGACTGATAGATGATACTATCCCTACAGGTCATCTGGACGGAATCAATCCCGCAGAGAAGAACCAAACTCATTTCTATCTGCTCCAAATTCTGATGAAAGGACGGCGCGATTGTTCAGAGAGTGCGTCCGACGGGATCAAAGAGATTGAGGGATAGGCGCTAGGGTAACCAGCCCCTTCACCCGCAATATCGAAATTGCCATCATCCCCCGAGAATGGAAAATGCCAACAATAGAACCTTACAAGGGAACCTCTGACCCCGTCGTAGACTTACAGAGATACACACAGCATATGCTCATGAGCAGAGCAACGGAAGGAGTATTGTGCAAATGCTTTCCACTATTCTTGGCAGACCTTGCTACCTCCTGGTTCTGCCATCTACCCTAAGGATCCATCAGCTCATGGGAAATGTTGAAAGAAAGGTTCATCATCCACTTTCGCATTCATGTGGAACAACCCAAGGACGCTTACTCCTTATCCAATATCAAACAAAAGCCTGGAGAGACAGTGCAACAATATCTAACCCGATTCAATGCCGCAGCGGCCGTAGTCTAAGATATCGATGAGAAACTTATCTTAATGGCCCTCTGTAGTGGTGTGCATCCGGATACTAAATTTGCTAGGAGATTAACGAATGAAAAGCCAGCTACCTTACCCGATTTCTTCCATGAAGCCGGAAAATATATGAGACTTGAAGACGCTGCCATTGAAAGGCAGACATGGCAAAAGACTAAGGCAGCTCATGGCAACATACCCGCTGTAGCAAAGGACGTTCGAAGAAATGACTCCAGAGATAGTGCTGGGGACAAGAAGGGAGAAAAGCGTCTTTATCTGCCAGGTCCGAGATTTGACACTTGCACTCCTTTGAATGAAACAATCGAAAATATCTTCCTGGCCACCCAAGACGAAGTTAAATACAAACGCCCCCCCCCGCACAAGAAGGAATCAGATAACGCAATTAAGTCTGGAAAGTTCTGCCGCTTCCACGAATCTCATGGGCATGACACCAATGAATGCCATCATCTCCGGGACTTAATTGAAGAACATATCAGAAGGAAGAGGCCGGAACACTATGTAAAAGGTCAGAACAGGACACCAGCTCCTGCAAATGAAAACCCAAGGCTACCCCCCTAGAAGTGAGCAGAGGAAATCGCAACACCAGCAGTTCCAGTCAAGAGAAGATAGTGGTCCATACCATATCGGAAGGACCACACATCGCCGATAGAAGCTGGGCAGAGATGGAAAGATATGGAAGGTCGCTTAGAAACAAAGAAGACTGCGTTAATTCTATTATAGAAGAACGCCACCCAAAGCGGAAAGAGAACAATGACATCACATCCGGTAGGCGTGACCTAGAAGGAAGGCAGTACCTTCACATGGATTCTATGGTCATCTCTGCCTGGGTCGGTCCAGCCAAAGTTTTCCGAATTCTAGTAGACACTGGAAGCTCAGTAAATATCCGATTTAAGCATGCTTTCGACAAAATGAAGCTGTCGATGAAGGATGTGTCTCCCTACAACAAACCGCTACATGGTTTCACTGGAGATGCGAAGATGCCCCACGGGCAACTGGACCTCTTTGTCGAAATAGGAAGTCATCCCCGCTCCGTTGTGTGGAAACAGACATTTGTGCTAATAGAAAACCACTCGGCCTACAACGCCTTTTTGGGAAGACCAGCCTTGTACGACTTTCAAATTGTCCTGGCCCCGTGGTGCCTGAAGATGAAATTCCCAACAGACAATGGAATAGGAGAAGTATAGGGAGATCAAGACGCTGCTCGAGGCTGCTATGTCACTGAACTTCGCAATAATCGCAGGAAAGATAAAGGGAAAAAATGCAGAGACTCCTCTCTGCATGAAAAACTTGGAAGCATAGCAACTAAAGAAAGCCCCTCCTATTCGATATACCAGTGATCCTTTCAATGAATTAGACCCCAGGGACAAAGAGGAGGAGGCCGCCGCCGAGCCTGCAGAGGCTATGGAGTTTGTATTTGTAGACAAACACGACTCAAGTAGACTGTTGAAAATCGGATCTCAACTAAGAGCAGAATTGAGGGATCAACTCATTGATTTTCTCTGCCACAACCTGGATGTATTTGCATGGACGCACGCTGACATGACTGGAATCTCCCCAGGCGTGGCATGCCACATACTAAACATCGATCCTACCAAGGCGCCAGTAAAGCAGAAAATGAGAAGTATGGGGGCAGAGCGATCAGCGGCCCTCGATGAAGAAGTAAAGAACCTACTTGCCAACAACTTCATACGAGAAGCCATCTATCCAGAGTGGATCGCTAACCCGGTACTAGTAAAGAAGGCTAATAGGAAGTGGCGAACATGCATTGACTTCTCCAACTTAAATGACGCTTACCCGAAGGATTGCTTCCCACTCCCCCAAATCGATCAGCTTGTGGACAGCACAGCCGGGCACGAACTCCTATCTTTTATGGACGCATATTCAGGATATAACCAAAATCCTATGCACGCCCCCGATCAAGACCACACTAGTTTCATCACTGACCGGGGGTTGTACTGCTATATGGTAATGCCTTTTGGACTTAAGAACGTCAGAGCTACCTATCAACGCCTCGTCAACAAGATGTTTGCGGAACTAATAGGACGAACTATGGAAGTTTATGTGGATGACAAGCTAGTAAAGTCGAGGAAAGCCGACGATCACATAAGCCACCTGGATGAGATGTTTCAAGTGCTTCGCCAATATGGGATGAAGCTGAATCCTCTAAAGTGCTCCTTCGGGGTATCATCAGGAAAGTTCTTTGGATTCATCGTCCATGCCAGGGGGATCGAAGCAAACCTCGAACAAGTCCGAGCTCTAAAAGATATCAAGATACCATCCACTCGAAGAGAAATGCAAAGCCTAAATGGGAAGGTGGCCGCCCTGAGCAGATTCGTCTCTAAAGCAACTGACAAATGCATCCTTTCTTCGAAGCTCTAAAGAAAGACAAAGGAAAGTTCGAATGGACTGAAGAATGCTTAACAGCCTTCCTTAACCTAATCGAACACCTCCAGAGGCCACCGGTACTCTCGACTCCGAACGAAGGCGAAGAGCTATACCTATTCCTTGCTGTGACACCTCATGCTTTAAGCGCCGCTTTGGTAAGAGAAGACAATCGCGCGCAACAGCCAGTATACTTTGTAAGCAAGAGGTTTACGGGGGCGGAAGCTCGGTATCCTAAACTCGAGAAGCTAGCATACTGTTTACTAATCACATCGCGGAAACTGCGACACTATTTCCAATCTCATCCCATCAGGATTCTAGCCGATCAACCGCTAAGACAGGTGCTCCATCATCCCGACACTTCTAGACGGCACTTAAATGGTGCACTGAACTTAGTCAATATGATATCACCTACCATCCTCGCACCGCCATCAAGGGACAAGCCATGGCCGATTTCATTTTCGAATTCACTACCAACGAAGGTAAAGAGCAATCTGAAATAGCAAGAGACATTAAGTGGAATCTCTTTGTGGATGGAGCATCAAACGAACAAGGCTCAGGGGCAGGAATTGTAATAATCACTCCTAGAGGAAGGAAGGTACGCTATGCTCTAAGGTTGGAATTCGCTGCCACCAACAACGACGCAGAATACGAAGCAGTAATAGCTGGAATAGAACTTGCCTTAGAGATTGGAGTCAGTTCTTTATGTCTTCATAGTGATTCTTAACTTATTGTAAACCAAATACTAGGAGAATTTCAGACTCGAGGGGAACGACTCACAACTTATCTAAAGAAGACCAAGATGCTACTCGATCAATTGGATCACTATTTAATCAAGAACGTCCCTCGAGAGAAGAACCAAGAGGCCGACGAGTTGGCAAAGAAAGCTAGCATGAATGACGGTACCATTTCCGAAACAGTAGCCATCTCAAAGCAACTAACCCCGAGTTTCGAGCAATTGAATGTAGTAGCTGCAATCGAAGAGGAAACTTGGATGACACCCATCCGAAAATTCTTACAAGATGGCACACTGCCCCGCGAGCGTAACGAAGTCAGGAAAATCTTGAGGAAAGCTTCCCGCTACACAATACAAGAAGGCATCCTCTATCGGCGCGGCTTCTCTAACCCCTTATTAAGGTGTGTCACTGGAAGGGAAGCTAAGGAAATCTTATCCAACATCCATCAAGGAAGCCACGGAGATCACACTAGAGGACAGACTCTGGCAAAGAAAGTACTCCGATATGGATATTTCTGGCCCGCCTTAAACAAAGACGCCTTAGACTTCGTTAAAAAATGTGACAGATGTCAGAAATTTGCCAAGATTCCTCGACTACCAACAAATGAGATTACTCAAATGACCAGTCCATGGCCCTTTGTAGTACGGGAAATTGACCTGATTGGCGAACTGCCGGTGGGCCGAGGCGGAGCCAAATATGCTATAGTGGCAGTCGACTATTTCACCAAATGAGTGGAAGCGGAACCTCTAAATAAAATATCCTTGGAAAAAGTTATTAACTTCTTGATCAAAAATGTTCTATGCAGGTATGGGGTTCCACTCAAAATCATATCGGACAATGGACTTCAGTTTGACAGCGAAGAGTTCGCCGACTGGTGCCAAGAGCACGGAATTCACAAAAGCTTCTCATCTGTGGCTTACCCCCAGGCAAACAGACAAGTCGAAGCTGTCAACAAAATTCTCAAGACTTTAATCAAAAAGAAGCTTGAAAAATCGAAAGGCGCTTGGGTGGATGAACTTCCTACGGCACTTTGGGCCTACCACACATCATTTAGAACATCAACGGGGCATACTCCTTTCTCTTTGGCATACGGATCGGAGGCCATGCTCCCAGTCGAAACTGTAGTACCTTCCCACCGCAGGATCCACTATAACCCAGAAGAAAACGAAGAACTCCTTCACATATCTTTGGATCTAATTGAAGAGAGAAGAAACGATGCAGCGCTCAAAGTAGCATCTCACAAGCAAAAAGTGGCATCGCAATACAACTCCAAAGTCAAGCATCGCAGCTTACAAGAAGGAGATCTTATCCTCATGCGAATCTTCCCGCGCCTCGGAGCGCTGGATCCAATCTGGGACGGACCATATGTAATTCATAAAGACCTCCACAACGGAGCTTATATTTTGTCAATAGTGGACGGGGAGGTGTTCCAGAGGGCATGGAACATCCAACACCTTCGTCGATACTTTTCTTAACTTGTACTGCCCATATGAAGTGAATTAACAAAGAAAATCAGTGGACGTAGGCATTCTCGTGCCGAACCACTTTAAAAACCTTGTCTCTTTTTTAACTTGTTCCTTTATATCTAGGCTGCTTGTTGAGCTTTATCCTTTTCTGTTGAACAAAATCCTGTGTAAACGACATTTCCATTCAAGGCACATCACAACACAACTCCACCTGGACAAGACCTAACAAGTACAAATCTTTTTAATACAATGAATTACATTTTAATACAGCGAATATACATATATCTTTTTAAAGTGCAAGAAAAATTTCTTGAAAAACTTTAGCGAAGTGCTTTCCCCTCTCTCTCTAACTTCGCTGGTTGAAAATCTCCAAGCTGTAAAATACTCGGTCTGACCCGAGCGTTTTATGAAAAACACAAAAACACTCGTGTTAGGATTAATCTTTATTCAAGTAAATAAATTTGCAATGAACAGAAATAAAATGGTAACAGCCCAAACAGGGTTAATAGTGCAGTACAGGCAGCAGAGATAACAAAACAAATTGGATCAACAAATAGTGTAAATAATGTAAATGCCCACAAATGAGCATAAGAAGTGTACAGGAGTACACATATATCAACCCAACAAGTACAAATCTGGGCAGTAACTCATAGGAAAAGATAAGTGTGCCCAACTCATAAGGAAAGCAACACATATATCAAATGCAACAGAATGGAATGCAACTACAAGTGCAACAGTCAATTATGACCAAGTGTAGGTGCAAGTGTACAACAAGTGAAGCAAAATGAAAACCATGCATCAGTGATCAACACAGCAGCTCGAAGACATATTACAACAATGCACATGCCAAAAAAACAGGGAACAACAACATGAATACTGCAGACAAAAACAGGGAGCAACTCGGGTGAATACATTTTCATGTAATTATCTAGTTTACAGAGTCATAGCAGTAAGTAAATGAGACAAACCCAGTCAAACTTACACCTCCAGGAAGAATTCTAGTTTCCAGAATTCTATTATATGATTAAATGCTTCCAAAATCCCAAATTCTGAACAGAGTTAATTACTAGCTATAAAAAAGTACACAGTCAACATGCAACCTTCAAAACTTATATATACACTTATTTGGTGAAATATGTGCAGGCAAGAAGTAACAAAACTTTGGTTATTGTACTAGACAAATCAAACAATAATAATAAATGCATATACACTCTTGCTTTCCATTTACTATGTATATATATACATGTTTTTTCTTCCTAGTTCATACTTGAACAAGCCAAATTTTTTTGTTTTAAAAACTAAAGCCTATCAGAGACCAGGGATGAAGGAACAGAATTTTGATCAATTTTTTTTTTTTTACTCTGAACTATGAAACAGAGGGGTGACATGGATATACCAGGCATGCACACTTAAATAAAAATCATATTCACTAATTTATACACATGCAGTCATCATCTTCACAAAGATTCTATAGGCAACAACCATAAATCAACTTAAAGCATATTAAATCATCTGAAATGGAATTTTAAGCAAATTCAAGAACCTGGAACTTAAAAACAGAAAACACATTCACACTGCAGCATGCATTACAACATATATTCATATATATGCACCAGTAATAAGCTTGAAAAAGATGCATTAAAGCTTAAAACATGTTTTGACAAATTTAAAGATGTTTGGTAATCTTTCCTTTAGAAACCATTATCTGTTGTTACTTATTTCCAGAAGTAACAGGTTTATTTTTCTAACTTAAAATTTTACAAACCTAACCTACGCTAAATAACATAATTTGTTCACCCAATAAACTCTAACTATGATTCAATCATATATAAATGGATTTGTATTTTAAAATCCTAACTAAATACAGAAACAGTGCGGTTAGAAGATTTGCATACATCTGTATGCATATTCAAGAAAACACAGATCATGCACATCAATAGTCAACAAGCATAACCAATGCTATCAGTACTTAAGCATAGATAAATTCAAAACAACCTATAAATACTGTTGTTGCTTACTAAAAGAAAGAACAGAGTAGTATATTTTTTTCTTTTACTAATCACTGTTTTGATTTTCTTGTTGGAAAAACATTTTGAATTTAACTTTAATTTCTACAGATCTTAATAGCTTGGATTTTAAAAAGTAGAAACTGTTTTTTAAATATAGATTTACTCACAGTGACTTGTATATGCATAAATACATATTCACATGCATACTTTCAATTCCATACCTAAACAAACATTCAAGCATCACATAATGGATTCAAAAATTTTAGCAATGCATCAGATTCATCAAACAATTGTTTTGAACTTGTAAATTTTGTTACTTTCAGATTATAGGATGTTCACAGACCTTTATAACTGGGACCATTCTTATATAGGCATGCTAGCATAATACACAGCAAAACATCAAAGAACACCACGAAGCAGTTCATATATATCAACTTAAAGAATTTAGAAAAGTGGTTTGCTCACAAGTATTTTCAGAACTAAAGTATTTTTATTTCCTTACTACATTTTCCTTAAACAACTTAAGACTGACAGGTAAAAGAGGAAATGATTTGGGTTGTGAAATAGCTTTCATCTGAGAACAAGAATAGGGGGTTTTACAGACACATACATACATCACATATGAACTGAAGTTCAAACAAGCACATGCAAACAAAATTTCCCTCATCTAGATTCAAAGATCCATCACATGCAGCCACAACAAACTGTTCTTATCAGTTTAAAAACAAAATTTATAGCATCTGTTCTCATCAGTTTGAAAACAAAATTTATAGCATCTGTTCTCATCAGTTTGAAAACAAAATTTATAGCATCTGTTCTCATCAGTTTAAATCAAATTATCAGAGCAAATGATAGCAAATAACACCCAACAAACAAACATGCAGTGTTTTATCTGTTCTTATTAGTTTAAATTCAAATAACCGAGCAAATGATAACAAATGACACCCCAAATCATAGCATTCAACCAAGCACCCAATTCAAACAAATCTAAAAACTTGAATGAAAATTAATCGTGAGAAAAAAAACTCACCTTTGTCGAAGCGAATACGAAAGCCCAAATTTCTTTTCAAAGAGGATGAACGAGCCGAGCAACGCAATCGAACGAAAGCCCCAATTGTTGAAGGTCGGCCACTTTGATTCCTACACAAGCCCTAGTTTCGGAGAGGAACGAAAAAGAGAATCGAAGCCGCCATTTTTTTCTTCTTTCATGATTTTGTTTAGGATTTGTGAAAATGGATAATGGTGGAACCGGGTATACTTGAAACAATATGGCACCAATAAAAATATGGACCAACATTGAAATTAAAGCCTTTTTAACTCCTAACACTTAACAAAATTTTATAAAAGAATTTTAGCCGATTAAAACTTCCATCAGCAAACTTTTTCTCTCTTATTTTATGTTTATTTTTTATATATTTGAATTCCAATTGGTTTTGTTACTTCTTTGCTTTGTTTTGTAAATTTTGTTGTTTGAATTTTTTTAACTATGTGTATCTCTTAATTTATTTTAAATTCAATTTTTTTTTGATAAAAATTTTATTTACTTCGTTTTTTTAAAGAAAAGAAAATTGTTGTTTAAAAACTAACCACCCATTTATAATTTTTTATAAATAATAATTCTTGTATCCAAATTATTTTTCTAAGTCATTAGTTTGAATTAAAAATACAAATTCAATATTCAATTTCAACTCCAAAGTCAAATTTAAATTTTTATTCAACTTTTTATAGACTAAATTTTAAAATTTAATCGCCAAATCACAGAAATGTTTTATATAGCATTGGGAATTCAATCTAAATCATCATTCAAATGTTTAAAATTAATTAAATATTTTCAATTTAAATTGTTCAAAAATTCAGGATCGTTACAATCTCCCCTCCTTAAAAGAATTTCGTCCCGAAATTACAAGTAAGGAAAAATGATTGTTAAAATTTCACTAATATTTATATTTTACACAATTTTACCAAGCTCAAAACTTTTTTTTTTAAATAAATGAGTATAAAATTCATTCTATTTTTTTTATCTTACTTGCTTTGTTCATTAATTCTTGTTCATTAATTTCTAAAATCAAGACGCAAAAGTCTTCTACTAAAATTTCCAACTTAAAAAAAACTCAATTTTAAACTTGAAACACTTCATTTACATATTATATCTTTTCCAAAGCTGTGGACTTTCAAAACATTTCAAAAATCCTCTTCCTTAGTTCATTAGGTTGGAATTTATGTTACTTTAATTTCAAATTATTGATTTTCTATTTAAAGTTTGAAAATACTTGCTAACTCGAAATTTAACAAGTCTATTGTCGTTCTTAAAGACATTAGGCATACGCTGGCCAGGCGCAAGTCCAAAAATCTCCAAGTACTAAATATACTTGCTTCAATTCCCAGTGAAAATACTTAAAAATTCTTTTTTTAAAAAAATGGATATGGAAAGCACATTCCCCCATGGATCATAGTTTACCCGACGGTTTCGCTACTATCCCAGTAGAATCGCTTGTAAACTATAGATTTCTCATCTCTTGAATTTCGCCATGGTTGTTGCCATAGATCGCGGTCCACACGGCGATTACGCTACTATCCCAGTAGAATCGCTTGTGACCGTAGGCATCTCGCCCCTCGAATTTCGCTTTGGCTTCTAGATTGCAGTTTACTCAGCGGTTACGCCACTATCCCAGTGGAATCGCTTGTAACTGTAGGCATCTCGCCCCTCAAATTATGCTAGTCACTCCAACTAATGGAAAACAAATGGCCAATCCAACTAATGGAAAACAAAGGGTCAATCCAACTAATGGAAATCAAATGGTCAATCCAACTAATGGAATTTTACATAGCTACGATCTTCAAATGGACACTCATCTCGAGTTCCAACAACCTTCACAAATTTTAAATGGAAGGTACTTTTCCATATCCTCAATTTGGAAAACATAATATCATATATACATATATAATATTTTATTTCAAAATTCGTACATATCATACTCATGTACTTACATAAGTTTTCCACAACAATTTCTTTTCAAACTAATGGTTTTCGAATTTATCGTATTCTCATATATACGTTATGAAAACCTCAATATCTCATACCCATAACAAATAGAGGATTCACAAATTTTCCATTTCATTATCCATTTAAAATTTTCCTCTAAGTCGATTTGGAAATTTAAGGTTGTCTCAAACCTAATTCACATTCATAATCCAATTTATTATCAACTTCACACTCGATTCGGATTTCATGTTACATCGTCAATTCTCAACACATAATTGATGTCTACCGATATATAACTTCTGAGCTCGTACGTCTCAGAGAAGGGTGTTAAGCTAAGAGAATAAATTCTCCGCCACCAACAGATATATATTTAATAGAGATCAATTGCTATGTCGTCAATTCACAATGTTAGACATACAATCCAAATCGACCATTCAAAATTCAAAGTTGAACTAATTGTTCATATTTTCCAAAAATAATATCTTTACAAGATATATTTTTCACGCTTCAACCATTTGAAAACAAGTTTCAAATCATTTTTCACCTTTCAATCTTTGAAAACAAATTTCAAATCAATTTCCTTAAACGGAAACATTCCCAAATATTTATCCATTTTAAACTTAAAATGGTTCATTTAAATCAATCAAATAAATCCTTACCGATTTATTTTAAACTTACATTCCAAATCCGTAAATTTATTCCCACACTTCAAAAATAAATCAATATTTATTTTTAACAAATTCCCTTTCTTTTATAAATTCCACAGTGAATTTACATTTCCAAAATATCTATGAATATACGATTTTCAAATCGATTTCAAATATTCATTATCAATTTATCTTTAAAAGATAAAATCTCAAAACATTCACTGTTCACTTTATCTTTAAAAGATAAAATTTCAAACCTTTCATTTCATATTGGAAAATATTTCCATACTTATTTAATAATAAGTAATTCACAAATTCATTTATTTTCAACACTTTGAAAATATTCAATATACTTAGATCATAATTAAGTATATATCTCATTCTTAAAGGAAATCATTCTTTTAAACACATTAACTTGAGTCAAAACGAATGTTGCGTAAAACATCGTTACGACAACCCAAATCATTAGTATAGGAATTCGAATTTAAGATAGATATATAAATCCCAATACTATATAAAACTTTTCCTTTCGGAAACCATTTATTATAACAATAGTGTTATAGTCCACCATTTCCTTTGATTTCTCTCGAAAACGTCTATTTCAACAATGAATGTTGAAATCTATGCTTTCGATTCTTAACACATTTTAAAACAACTTCAAATTTTCCAATATTAAGTTTTCCACTTAACTTAATTCACTGCCCATTCAAATTCAAATTCATCACTGAATCTATTAAATCTATTATGGATTTTCATATTAACAAATATCAAATTTGAAATCTAAATCCCATTTGAATTTTTTGCATTTGCTTTTCATTTCCAAAATAATCAACTAGTTCTTTAGTAAGCCATTCATCGACTTGGTTCCATTAGATTCATATTTCCACATTAACTATTTTAGGCATTAGTCTAAACTTGGAATATAAGCTTTTACATCAAAACTAGTTTGATTCATCCAGTTAAGTTGACAAATAAATTTCCTATCAAAATTTGCAATCCTCATTAGCAAAGGTCGGATCATTCAATCATTTTCCCAAGACATAACCGATTTATTCAATAATATATTCACTGTCCCAAAATTGTGAATAAAATTCCCATTTAACTTTTTATTATCACAATAATCAACTTAAAGGATAATTCGCTGTCTGAAATCATAGATATAACTCCTTTAATAAGTTATAACAATTTACTTATCAAAATAAGTCGTTCGCGGAATTTATAAACGATCTTTACAAATTCCTTTTCTATTTATAAAACTTCGATTTATAATCTCCTTTAATGATTCAATTCAATTTATATAACTCAGTTATATACCAAAAGTCCATATTATAAGTTAAATACTTATAATCCATTTATTTACTAAATCGTTCTTCACAACATTTGAAATCAATTTTTTTTTCAAAAGAATTCAGAGTCAAATCCCCAAGTTATAGTTCAATAATTCTCTTGGTTATAACCAAATTGACATGTCATTTTTATTTCCCAATTACTTCGGAGATATTCAAAATATTTGGTTTAAACCAATTCATCAATTCACTTAACTTATTTATTTTATTTTTCGTAAATCTCACCAATTCGATAATGAGTTTTCAAATGATCAGGACTCAAATCTAAGAAGACCTTACCGAAGAGAAACTATCGCAAACCTAAATTTAGAGAAGGGAATTTCCGAAAAAATTTGAATTTTCAAAATACCTTTTATTTTTCAAAGAAAACAATTTTATACTTTCTTTAGTTTTGGAAAACGTTTTCTTTACAGTGATTCTAGTAACTATTCATATTAAACGCCATAAACTAAGATTTGTGTAAACCAAAGCTCCGATACCACTTTTGTAACGACCCACCGCTCTGACCGCCTCTAGTCGGTAATTAACCAACTAGAAACGTTCAAAATGACGGATTGCTATTTAGTTTATAACATTTAAACAGAATCAGTCACAGAATCACAGAAACAATATTATATTTTATAAATGAACTTTCTTTTATATACAAATATCAGAGGTATACAATGAATTACATTTTAATACAGCGGAATATACATATATCTTTTTAAAGTACAAGAAAAATTTCTTGAAAAACTTTAGCGAAGTGCTTTCCCCTCTCTCTCTAACTTCGCTGCTTGAAAATCTCCAAGCTGTAAAATACTCGGTCTGACCCGAGCGTTTTATGCAAAACACAAAAACACTCGAGTCAGGATTAATCTTTATTCAAGTAAATAAATTTGCAATGAACAGAAATAAAATGGTAACAGCCCAAACAGGGTTAATAGTGCAGTACATGCAGCAGAGATAACAAAACAAATTGGATCAACAAATAGTGTAAATAATGTAAATGCCCACAAATGAGCATAAGAAGTGTACAGGAGCACACATATATCAACACAGCAAGTACAAATCTGGGCAGCAACTCATAGGAAAAGATAAGTGTGCCCAACTCATAAGGAAAGCAACACATATGTCAAATGCAACAGAATGGAATGCAACTACAAGTGCAACAGTCAATTATGACCAAGTGCAGGTGCAAGTGTACAACAAGTGAAGCAAAATGAAAACCATGCATCAGTGATCAACACAGCAGCTCGAAGACATATTACAACAATGCACATGCCAAAAAAACAGGGAGCAACAACATGAATACTGCAGACAAAAACAGGGAGCAACTCGGGTGAATACATTTTCATGTAATTATCTAGTTTACAGAGTCATAGCAGTAAGTAAATGAGATAAACCCAGTCAAACTTACACCTCCAGGAAGAATTCTAGTTTCCAGAATTCTATTATATGATTAAATGCTTCCAAAATCCCAAATTCTGAATAGAGTTAATTACTGGCTATAAAAAAGTACACAGTCAACATGCAACCTTCAAAACTAATATATACACTTATTTGGTGAAATATGTGCAGGCAAGAAGTAACAAAACTTTGGTTATTGTACTAGACAAATCAAACAATAATAATAAATGCCTATACACTCTTGCTTTCCATTTACTATGTATATATATACATGTTTTTTCTTCCTAGTTCATACTTGAACAAGCCAAATTTTTTTGTTTTAAAAACTAAGGCCTATCAGAGACCAAGGATGAAGGAACAAAATTTTGATCATTTTTTTTTTTTTACTCTGAACTGTGAAACAGAGGGGTGACATGGATATACCAGGCATGCACACTTAAATAAAAATCATATTCACTAATTTATACACATGCAGTCATCATCTTCACAAAGATTTTATAGGCAACAACCATAAATCAACTTAAAGCATATTAAATCATCTGAAATGGAATTTTAAGCAAATTCAAGAACCTGGAACTTAAAAACAGAAAACACATTCACACTGCAGCATGCATTACAACATACATTCATATATATGCACCAGTAATAAGCTTGAAAAAGATGCATTAAAGCTTAAAACATGTTTTGACAAATTTAAAGATGTTTGGTAATCTTTCCTTTAGAAACCATTATCTGTTGTTACTTATTTCCAGAAGTAACAGGTTTATTTTTCTAACTTAAAATTTTACAAACCTAACCTATGCTAAATAACATAATTTGTTCACCCAATAAACTCTAACTATGATTCAATCATATATAAGTGGATTTGTATTTTAAAATCCTAACTAAATACAGAAATAGTGCAGTTAGAAGATTTGCATACATCTGTATGCATATTCAAGAAAACACAGATCATACACATCAATAGTCAACAAGCATAACCAATGCTATCAGTACTTAAGCATAGATAAATTCAAAACAACCTATAAATACTGTTGTTGCTTACTAAAAGAAAGAACAGAGTAGTATATTTTTTTTCTTTTACTAATCACTGTTTTGATTTTCTTGTTGGAAAAACATTTTGAATTTAACTTTAATTTCTACAGATCTTGATAGCTTGGATTTTAAAAGTAGAAACTGTTTTTTAAATATAGATTTACTCACAGTGACTTGTATATGCATAAATACATATTCACATGCATACTTTCAATTCCATACCTAAACAAACATTCAAGCATCACATAATGGATTCAAGAATTTTAGCAATGCATCAGATTCATCAAACAATTGTTTTGAACTTGTAACTTTTGTTACTTTCAGATTATAGGATGTTCACAGACCTTTATAACTGGGATCATTCTTATATAGGCATGCTAGCATAATACACAGCAAAACATCAAAGAACACCACAAAGCAGTTCATATATATCAACTTAAAGAATTTAGAAAAGTGGTTTGCTCACAAGTATTTTCAGAACTAAAGTATTTTTATTTCCTTACTACATTTTCCTTAAACAACTTAAGACTGACAGGTAAAAGAGGAAATGATTTGGGTTTTGAAATAGCTTGCATCTGAGAACAAGAATAGGGGGTTTTACAGACACATACATACATCACATATGAACTGAAGTTCAAACAAGCACATGCAAACAAAATTTTCCTCATCTAGATTCAAAGATGCATCACATGCAGCCACAACAAACTGTTCTTATCAGTTTAAAAACAAAATTTATAGCATCTGTTCTCATCAGTTTGAAAAAAAAATTTATAGCATCTTTTCTCATCAGTTTGAAAACAAAATTTATAGCATCTGTTCTCATCAGTTTAAATCGAACTATCAGAGCAAATGATAGCAAATAACACCCAACAAACAAACATGCAGTGTTTTATCTGTTCTTATTAGTTTAAATTCAAATAACCGAGCAAATGATAACAAATGACACCCCAAATCATAACATGCAACCAAGCACCCAATTCAAACAAATCTAAAAACTTGAATGAAAATTAATCGTGAGAAAAAAAACTCACCTTTGTCGAAGCGAATACGGAAGCCCAAATTTCTTTTCAAAGAGGACGAACGAGCCGAGCAACGCAATCGAACGAAAGCCCCAATTGTTGAAGGTCGGCCACTTCGATTCCTACACAAGCCCTAGTTTCGGAGAGGAACGAAAATGAGAATCGAAGCCGCTATTTTTTTTTTTCTTCTTTCGTGATTTTGTTTAGGGTTTGTGAAAATGGATAATGGAGGAACCGGGTATACTTGAAACAATATGGCACCAATAAAAATATGGGCCAACATTGAAATTAAAGCCTGTTTAACTCCTAACACTTAACAAAATTTTATAAAAGAATTTTAACCGATTAAAACTTCCATCAGCAAATTTTTTTTTCTCTTATTTTTTGTTTATTTTTTATATATTTGAATTCCAATTGGTTTTGTTACTTCTTTGCTTTGTTTTGTAAATTTTGTTGTTTGAATTTTCTTAACTTTGTGTATCTCTTAATTTATTTTAAATTCAATTTGTTTTTGATAAAAATTTTATTTACTTTGTTTTTTTAAAGACAAGAAAAATGTTGTTTAAAAACTAACCACCCATTTATAAATTTTTATGAATAATAATTCTTGTATCCAAATTATTTTTCTAAGTCATTAGTTTGAATTAAAAATAAAAATTCAATATTCAATTTTAACTCGAAAGTCAAATTTAAATTTTTATTCAACTTTTTATAGACTAAATTTTAAAATTTAATCGCCAAATCACAGAAATGTTTTATATAGCATTGGGAATTCAATCTAAATCATCATTCAAATATTTAAAACTAATTAAATATTTTCAATTTAAATTGTTCAAAAATTCAGGATCGTTACACCTCTGCTACGGGTTAACACATTGCTAGCGACGGCCCTCAAAGCCAACTGTAATGAGCCGATTATAAACCACCGAGGAGGCCGAAAATAGCCTAGGCAACTCATTACGGCGTTCGGCTCGCCAGCAACTGTGAACCTACTTTAAGCCCCAACATAAGGTATGGCCAGCCAGGGGTAGTTCACGGTTGACGATCGGCACCCACGCTAGCCGGCCACGGTAAATCGAATAATACCCACGATTACGGGCCATAATGGTCCGGGTAGTTACCGTGCGCGATCTCGGCTTCGATGTGTCTTAAGTACGGCTGTGGTAAAAAAGAAAACTCCCTGCGGAGGCGTAAGATGGGTGACAAATGTCTCCAAGACCCACAGTTAGGGAAAGTGACTACAAAACCCGTTTGCCACGAACTTAAGCGCATCGAAGGCCTTCCGTGATTGGAAGTTTTACTATTTCTTATATTCCTATTTTATTTAAAAACTTTCCTCCTATCCTATATAACGATCCCTAAAGTAAAGGGCACAAAATAGGAGACACCCACAAATGGGGATAGGAACTCACAACTGGATGACAGGACACTCAGCTGCATTCCATACTCAGTCACACAAGACATTCAAAGCTACCATCTACAGCTAAAACACAAAGGGCGGTACTCTCTTCCTTTGTCCATGAATGCATAGCTATAATTTATTCACACATCACAATAACATTGCAAGATGTGAAATTATATTTTAAGCAAGAACTTGACATCAAACACAATTGAATCACAGGCATATGCATAGCTGCATTTCTTATGCAACACACCAAAATAACTAAAGCATTTAAATATAATAGAATCACCTTAAGTTAAAAATTACATGCCAAGAATAAAGTCGTTCATTACAAATTATATAATTACAGTTGCATTAATGTTTTGGGACTAACATAGACAGCAATGCCAAGTAAACTAAAAGATGTCCCGGTCAAGTTAAGGAGTCGGCTGCATAAGAGCTTCACCTCTATTCTACTGGCCCTCCGAGATCTACTTAACTGCCGGATCGGAGCTTTCAACGTGTTGACCAGAGGTGGTGCTTCAGAGGTCCCGCCTGTCCAATTCAGGAAAGAACCCATTAATAGTCATGAGCAATAGGCAATCAAGTTACAAAAAGACTAAAAGGAAGACTTACCAGCATCTGCTCCTTGATCATCATCCTCCAACTGCACACCTACCTCCTCAGCAGTAAGCAGCCGCATACCCTCCTTTACCGCCACTTTCTCCTCCTTGGTAAACTGAGCCGTGACCACGTCCATCCTGAAGGCCATGCCACCCTCCTTATCAGCTTCGGCCTTAGCCTCCTCCAGGGCCCTGAGATAAATCCTGGCCATGACTCGGGGATAATCATCCATCCAGGATAAGTTGCCCTGTTTCCAAGTGCGAAAGTACATATCCTGAAGCATCTCATCCATTATCCCCTCGTTCTCCTCGAACTCCCCTATTCGGACCTCAGAAGCCAACAACTTTGCAACGGCAGCATCCCTTTCCGATCGGTATCGCGAGCAGTCATCCTGAAAGGATTTCCTCATCGCCTCCATCTCCTCCTTCAGCTTGGTTTGAGCAAGCTCTGTGGCTTCAAGCTTCCCGGATAACTCCTCTACCCGCTCGAGATTCGCTTTCCGAACCTCATCCACCGTTGCAATGGCCATATCAATCCGTTCCTTACATGCGGCCTCCATTTTCCACAACTCTTCCCTGCTGGCCCCTTCCATGGTTCTCTTTAATTTCCTAGAGGCGGCCTCATGTTGAGAGATATGGATGGCCTGATCAGCGAGTTGTTTGGCCTGGTCGGAAACCATTAACCGCAATCGAATGTTGGCGCTCCCGATTTCTTCCCCAGCCTTGACCAGTCAGGCATGATGCCCCATCAGCTTCCTGGTCTCCTCAGCAACCCGGTCGATGTTTGCCTTAGCTTCGTCCCCCGAAGTTACGACCCGGGTGGTAAGAAAATCAAGGTCCAGGGACTTAGCCTCATCAAGCACCCTTACCATAGGATTACGAGGGAGAAGGTGCTCACCAGTAGCCTCGTCGAAGGAAATATCATGAGAACCCGGATCCAGATTCGAATGACCCGCAAATGGATTACGAGCAAAGCCGGGATGATCTATTGTGGTAACAGTCGGGTTTTCAGACGGGTGCGGGGAAGGTATAAACTCAATATTCCCCTCCATGGTATCCTGAAAAGGTTGAGTTGGGGGCTGAGGACCAGGTGAGGATTCGAACAAGGAACGGCTCCTCCTCTTCTTTCGGATATCCTCTTCGATGACCCCAAGAAGAGGACGGTAGCCGACTACGTCTCCGGGGCGGTTAGTCTGAGGCTTCGGCTTAGTAGAAGCTTTGAGGAGTTTATATTGTTCGAGACGGTGCCGAACATCTGATGTCTTGACTGCTTCGCCCACTCCTGGAATAAAAACCAAGTGTTAAAAGCATACATTGAGCCATAATTCAAGAAACGTATAAAGTTGAGAAGAGTAAAAAGACGCTTTTGTTATACAAACCCCGAGGAGGAGTAGGATACTGCAATAAGTCCAGGATCTCATTCCAGGACGGAAGCTAGCCATAAAATATTCCTAAATCCTTTGAAGCCATTATCCATATTCCTTTATACTGCCGATGATATGAGGCAAAAGCGATGTTTATTAAGTCTTATCTTTAAAACTTTGCTCGCCGATGTTGCATTTGCTTAAGTGTCAGTTATGCCACCTAAGTATGACTTTATCATTATTGTCTCTTCTACTTGCCTAGAAGAGATGTTGTCCTTTCTTATGATGTTGAAACCCTGTTTAGGGCATGACATCCTTTAAGAAAATGGATACCATAGCTTTCACCTAGTCATCCTTATGGATTATTCTGTTTAATTAATGATTTTAGCTAGCCTGACCCGTGTGTTTTCACTCGGGTCAGACCGAATTGTTTCTGGTATCATCTATTGGACTTAGCTTGAAGTTGATGTTGGATATCAGCTCTTCATTCGCTTCAGTAGTTTATTTCTTCCGCATACTCTGATGTTTTCGCATTTGATTTGATGTATATGGTGTGGTCGTGTACTACCTTTATTGTATTTACTGAACGTGTATTAGTGTATATGTATATATATGATGTTGATTATTATTCTGTGATGTGATTTACATTCAGATATTGTATTTGGTTCTGATAGATTTGTTAGCCACCTATAGTTTTGGATTAAGCATTTATTGGGTATGTCGATCCACATGAGTTGGAAAAAAATTATATTGCATTTATCGACATATTCAATAGATGTTTAAGACAAAATTATAGATGGTCGCCCTTAACCAGCCTTATTCTCCGCTTTAGTAGATAGAATTACTTGTTAATTCTCTTTGCTAAGGTGGGTCTCGGAGTGGGGCGTTACAGCTTGGTATCAGAGCTGTGGTTAGAACAAAGTAGAATAAACACAGAACAGTATGTATATCATGATACATCGAAGTACAATACGGGTGAATCATTGTCCTTTATTCAAGCTTGTTTTTGAATCGAGCCTTGATTCTTTTTTGAGTTTTGGGATTGTTAAGATGGAATATGTCAAGGAATATAGATAAATTGTATTCCGTAGTATTCTATAATAGATTTTGATGTCATCTTATCTTATATAAAATCTTATTTGGGATTATTAGATTCTTATTTTTGTCGATACAAGTGAGTTCGTATCGATGGAGCTGATTGATTTCTGTGGGGATTCTTGTTGCATTCCTTTGAGAGTTGTGAATCCTATTGAAGGGATCCACAACAATTGGCTTGTTGTGAGCATTCTGAGTTCTTTATTTGTTGCTGTTTTAGTGAGTATTTGTTTAATACTCACCATCTTGAGATGTATCTGATTTGAGATGGATTGACTTATTTGATGTAAAGTCTGATCCTTTTGTTGTCATAGGATCCTATATTTATTTAGGCATCCTAATTTGATTGGTTTATTATTTCTATCACTTTGGGATGTTAATGGTGATTTTGAAATTTCTATTTTCGCTCTTGAGTATTGATATGTTGATGATTATCTCAAATTCCAGCCATGGTGACTTTGTAGAGTTTCTTAGAGTCTGTTTAGATTGGACATCCAATTGGGCAATCGAGTGCTGAGGTAACCTTATTCCTGGCTCTTAGCTCTTCGGTTATCCTTCCACGAGGATATCCACTAAGGAATGGGTGATTTTCAGGATTGTTCTAGTTTGATTAAGTTTATCATTCAGTTTCATTGAGTTATCCTTTTCGGATACTCAATCGGTGTTATTTTTTTGTAGCATTACTTTTTTTGAGGTAATGATTTGTTGTTTGTGTGCTTCTTCTCCTTCGAGAAGAATATCTTGCTTATCCTATATCTTGATGATTTTTGGGAGTGGCTCATGACATCGTAAGATTGACGAACACTCTATCTCCTTCTGTTGATTTTGAGAATCGAGTATTCTAGGAATATCCTGATGCATTCTCTTAATGTTCTTTGGTTTGAGTTTTGAAGCTACATAAATATGAGTTTTAAAGAGAAATTTGAGCTTTGAGATATTTAAAAAAAATCAAAGAATATTTTGAGAATATATTTACATGAGTAGTATTTCTTTTATATAAATAATTTGAGAGTGTTGGGTTGTCCATCGAGTAGCTAAGAGTTCTGGTCGATACGCCCGATCAACGTTATCGAAAGGAATCACCTAAATGCTATGATGAGGCAATCAGACATGATGGTTTGTGTTTTAAAATTGAGCTTTTGAAAATAATATTTGAGATTAAATATTAAATTTATTTTTGAATGGTAATTGCAGCCATTGATTTTAGAGACGAGTAATAGAGTGGCGAGGCAGTTTTGATCGTTCGGCCAACTCTGCAGCCAACAAATATATTTATTTGTTAGAGACTCAATGGCGAGGCAATGCCATTTATTTAATTTTAAATTATAAAGATGAGAATACATATGAGATTGTTTTTGAGCTGTGCTTTATTGGAAGTACATTTTGAGATTTTAGAATCTATATTATATACAATGGATGTTTAAGAGAAGAGTTATAAGAGAATTTGAAAATTGTTTTTCAACTATTTAAGTGGTTTAATAAAAAGAGTAAAGAGAATTTAAACCCTTAATTAATTTTGAGGAATATTATTATGGATTTACAAATTTCTTTGGAAATTAATTTTGAAGTAGGAGAAGAAATTTGGACTTTTAGTTTGAGTTTTAAATAACTTACTAAGTAATATAGTAAAAAGTTTGAAAATTTTCAAATGTTGAAAATTAAGATTTAAAATTTAAAAGATGTTGAGATTTAAAAATTCTAAATATCTTGGATTAAAAGATAATTCGAGCTTATATCCTTGTTTTTGAGTATATTCTATTTTTGAGCTATTATTAATGACAGGCACTTGTCGCGGTCGTTCGAGTTGGTGGCCTTGTGAGAAGCTATCTTGTGATTTATCTATCTTGCCTATTGTGTCTACTTTGTTGCGAGGATGTTCTTTCTGTATATTTATGCGGAAAATCCTATTGATGATCTTCTTTATTGCTTAGAGTTTGGGGTTTAAGTGAGTTGGATCCCAACTCTATTCGTAAATTTTTGTGAAATCAATCATTTTCGATTGATTAATTATTGAGCATCTTATTGAGTTTGATTCGAAGACGGGATATCTTCTAAATACTTTCGAGTTACTTAGAAAATTCGATGGTTTGCTAATCACTATATTAGCATTTGATGGGCCATTGGATTAACCAAGTGAGTTTTTCCTTATTTATCTCTACCATTCTATGTTGAGAGTATGAATGGTTTGAAGTTCGAGCTTGTCTTTTATCCTTTGAATTTTTGTGTTGTTTACATCCTTTTTCCACTAGAAATTACGAGGACGCAATTTTGTTAAGGGGGAGGTTTGTAACAACCCGGGATTTTGGAGATTACCGTTAATATTAAATTATAATTCAAATTATAATTTAATATTGTGTTTAAAAATGAATTGGATAATAAAATAAGGGATTATATTATTTATTTTATATAAACAGTATCTTGATGAATATAATTTGGGATTTGAATTTTAAACAAGTCATGTTATTCTATTTGAAGCCTATTTCAACATTTGATGGTTGAAAAAAGTGTAAATGATTAAAGTTTGAAAAACTTTATTTTTGGATTTGGATTGAAAGTAAATAATTATGATGGTTTAATTTTAGTTAATTAGTAATATTGAAAATTTATTCCAATGTTAGCCTTCTATTATAAAATAAAAGTAATAATATGAAGAAGATAAAATTTAGAAGTGTAATTAGGCTTGGAATGATGTATTAATATTATAAAAATGTTAAAACATTGTAATACACTTCATTAGACTTAAAAATAAATTGGTTGAAATGGATGAAAATAGTGATTTTTCACTAAAAATGAGAATATTGGTAAATATTGTTAAAAAATTGTGTTATAGGGAGAAAATAATACTTTTAATTGGGAAAAAAATATGTTAATGATCAAAAAGTGTTATAATGATTTATTACAATTTATTTGACATGAAAGAATTTTTTTTAAGTTATTGCATTAAAAATAGTGTTTTACACTAAAATGGTGTAATTTGTAAAATACTGTCAAAGATAGGGTTTTATTTATAAAAATAACTTTTTATTGTCGAAATAAATTTTATTTTTTTATATAATAACAATTTTGTTGCAAACAATTAGTTGTAGATATTTTATTTGGTTAAAAATGAGAAAACTAGTGTATAAATTGATTGAATAGGTTAAATATGTATATAACATAGGAATTTCTTTAAGTATATTAGCCCATGGCTTATTTGGATAAGGTTTGAATCTATTAACTCCCTCTAGAACCATCTAGAAAAGAGGAAACAGGTATACGTACCTTTTTCTCTCATCTTCCTCCCCAAAGCAAAAGACACAGTAAATAGAGAGAAAGAAAAACAATGGTTTTCCCTAATTAAATCTCAATTCCACTCAATTTCGTTATTATTCAAGAAGAACTTCACCAAAATAAGAATAGAGAAAGGATTTCAACTTAAAGATCCAATCTTTCTTCACAAATTTGGGTGTTTGCTATCTAAAATCAAAGGTGAGATCAAAACTCACAATTTCTAGCTTTGATTGAGATTTCAAGGTAAGAAATCTCAATTTTGTTTGTTACATGTTTATTTGTGAAATTGCCGTCTGTAAATTGGGCAGATTTCTTTCGTTTTAAGTCAGAATTCGATAATTTTAGTTGTTCTGGAAAGAATAGACATAGATCTATAAGTTTCATGATTTGAGTTTTCTAGATTTTGCAATTTTCTTGATCAAAATCATGCTTGTTTGTTGCTGACTCGAGAGAAAATTAACGGCAACAACAATCATAGGCCAGAGAAGTGTTTTAGCCATAAGTTTTTCGTTTCTTATCCAATTTAGGTCAAATTTTTATTTTTTTGGAAAATATGTTCAATAAGGAGTAATTTATCTTCAGGTTTTATTTCCATATTTTACTATTTGACTGACCTAAAACATATTTGTAAACAGAAGTATAGTTATATCTTTGACAAAATTTCCTGAGTTTGAATATAATAATGTTTGAGCTATATCTTTCACGATTTTGATCGGAATCGATAATTTTTAATTTTCGAAAAGAACAATTTATGTACTGCAACTTTAATTGATTGAGTTTTCTGTAATTTTGAGGTTAACTATGTCAAAATTGAATTTTTTTACTGTTATCATGAGAGCAAAACAATTATTTTCTCTGTGTTTGAAACTGAAATGAAATTAGCTTTAACTTCTTTGTTTCTTATCCGAATTTGATAATTTTAATGTTCTGGAAAGATTAGATCATGAGATATAAGTTTCATTCATTGCATTTTCTGTAATTTTGAAGTTTTCTTGGTCGAAATTATAGTTGTATGTTGCTGTCCTGAGAGCAAAATGATAGAAACAACAATCGTTGACCTTAGAATTGTATTGGCTCGTTTTTGCTCCGATTCTCTTCGGTTTTGATGATCTTTTTGAGATATTTTTAGAGCTATGATGCCTATCAGTAGGCTAGCTATATTTGGAGAATTTGAAATTCAAATTTAAATGGAATTTGAATTGATTTTGGGTTAAATTCTTATTGACTTCAAGTTATCGGTTTTGAGATATCCCTCTTTGTTTATCGTTGCTTTCGAGAACGGTTTTCACTAAACTATTTTTGAAATTCATGGAAATTTCAAATTATTATTACATAGTATTTGTTTTAAATTACTTTTCTAAATAAAGACAGATTTATTTCCTATAACAAAGGAATTCAAATATTGGTTTTAATAATTGTTTTTGGAAAATCGTTTTAAATTTCTGTTTTCTCTAACAAAATTATTTTATAAATAAAATTACTTATTTTTATGAATTTTGGACATATAAGAAAGACAATTAAACGGTAAAGTAAAACATGTGGTATGGGACACATGGATTTGCTTTATCGCTTAATATCGAACTTATACGATCGAAACCCTTTCGATGAACAGTTTGAGATGATTTTAAAATGTTATTAAATTTTTGGTAGATTATATGGTTCGAGAACTCCAATTTAGGAGTACATTCGATGAAGGATCATTTTAAGATGTGTTTCTTAACCGCCGCTGAAATGAGGTGAATTAAGAGCTAGAAATTTCTAATTCGAATTATGGTTATAAATAACCATCTAGATGTTATTTTTACTTACCGATGAGATGATTTAAGCTTCTTTATGATGATTTTACGATGTTGTGATGCATTATGAAAAAATTTACTTGTCAATGAGATGAGACAAGTCACGATGCTACTAGTACTCGATAATGAGATGAGACGAGCATGGTATTGTATTTACTCGCCAATGAGATGAGTCTGAGTAAATTTTCATGACATTTATGATGTTTTACTAGTGTGGTACCAACTAACGGCTAGTAAACCATTAGGTGCAAACGTATGGTATGGGACGTACGTTAACAACTATTGGGTTCCTATCTGAGAAGTTGGGGCACATTCAGGATGTTTACTAGTACTACAGACCACGTGTACTCGATTGGAGTCATCACGATGTAGTTGCTACTCCGGTCATCACAATGTTATTAACTCAGGTCTTTGTGGCTGGGAGTCATTATGATGTTATAGACTATAGTCATTCATGATGTTCAAGATGTTAAGATGTTATTTGACTCTAGTCATCACGATGTTTATAGTACCAAATAGTAGTACTAATCACGATGTAGCGCACGTAGCATTGCTTCGGCATGCAATCGAGGATTTGGCCAATCCGGGATTTCTTTGAGTTTTGGTGTTTTAGAGTTCACTGTCTTTAGATGATTATTACATTGATAGCCTAGTGCCAGAGGAGATGTATGCATATATGGTGAAATCATTTATGATGTAATTCTTCGATTGAGTTATTTGCATTATGGATTGATGATTTGATGATTTTATAGACTACTGGATGTTAAGATGGAGTTGAGATGTATTTGTAAATTTATACCGATGAGATGAGGTATAAATGATTATGAAGAATCTTTTATGATGAGTTTTAGTGATGGATTTGAGATGTATCTATATTCATACCGATAAGACGAGGTATGAATAAGTATAATGTTTCTTTTATAATTGGGTTTTATATTTCCTTGAATGATCCTTAGGATGTGCCAATGAGATGAGGCACATCCATATGCGTTTTATTCTATGTATAAAGGATATGTACCTTTGATGTATTGTTATATTGACAACCACTCATAGTTGAATCATTTGAAGTCATTATCCATATTCCTTTATACCACCGATGATCTGAGGCAAAAGCGATGTTTATTAAGTCTTATCTTTAAAACTTTGCTCGCCGATATTCCATTTGCTTAAGCGTCTGTTATGCCACTTAAGTATGACTTTATCATTATTATGTCTTCTACTCGCCAAGAAGAGATGTTGTCCTTTCTTATGATGTTGAAACCCTGTTTAGGGCATGGCATCCTTTGGGAAAAAGGATACCATAGCTTTCACCTACTCATCATTATCGATTGTTCTGTTTAACTGATGATTTTAGCTAGCCTGACCTGTCTGTTTTCACTCGGGTCAGACCGACTTGATTTAGGTATCATCTATTAGACTTAGTTTGAAGTTGATGTCGGATATCAGCTCTTCATTCGCTTGAGTAGTTTATTTCTTCCGCATACTCTGATGTTTTTACATTTGATTTGGAGTATATGGTGTGGTCGTGTAGCACCTTTATTGTATTCATATTGTATTGTGCTGAACGTGTATTAGTGTATATGTATATATATGATGTTGATTACTATTCTGTGATGTGATATACATTCAGCTATTGTATTTTGTTCTGATAGATCTGTTAGCCACCTATAGTTTTGGATTAAGCATTTATTGGGTATGTTGATCCACATGAGTTGGAAAAAAATTATATTGCATTTATCGACGTATTCATTAGATGTTTAAGACAAAATTATAGATGGTCGCCCTTAACCAGCCCTATTCTCCGCTTTAGTAGATAGAATTACTTGTTAATTCTCTTTGCTAAGGTGGGTCTCGGGGTGGGGAGTTTCAAAAGTAAAAGCCATAAAATGAAGAAAATATAAGCCATTAGAGAGAAACAAAAGATATATTATTCATTTTAGAGAATAGACATATGTTTACATTACATAGTCTTCTTTATATGAAGGATTCAGAGCAAAGGGTTTAACTTATTCCACGACGTGGGACTAAACAAAACAACGTAAAAGCATATTCATTTCATGATTTACATATATTGTAACAACAAGTGTATTTGACAACGTTTATCATTAATTTAAGAGACGTTATAAATAGTCGGACATCTCCCTTTTAAGGTGAAAAAGGTGAAATAATTAGTTGACTTAAGGAGTACATGTGAATTGAGCTGAAAATGAATATGCTAATAGAATACAAACAGTCAAAATTTTAAGTTCTTATAGAATAAAACAGAGTGTACAATGCATGTTCAATGCTTAATGATATGTACTTATTATCATTTTGATTTTGCTTTATAATCAATGAAAACAAAACATTTCACATTGAACATTATTTTTTTATTTATGCTTTTACATTTATCAATTTTTCGCGGACATGATAATAATTGATATGCATCCGTTATCCTTGGATGTAGACATCCAATACTAGAAAGTGACTTCGAATGCGGATGAGAGTATAACACTACACATATCCAAAAGTATAGGTTGACAATCCTATCAGTGACATATCCGTATATGTAGCATATTTTTAAACAAATACACGAATGCATTTGTTTTTATTTTGAGATTTGCGTTTTGTGCACACAATGTTCATGAAAAATATAAAGAGAGGGGAGCAGAAGATTTAAAAATATAAGTCATTAAGACAATTTAATTATGCACCATAGACGTAAGTAAAGTTTATCTGCACTTTTTCTGTCCAATTCTTGCTCAAAGCCCCTCCGTCTACTCAAAATCCTTTTATCCTTTTCCTCTTCTACCGAAGTGGTAAGTTCAATAATTACTTTTTCCTCATTTTTTAATCATGCTTTGGTATCTATTATTACAATTTTAGACGCTGCTGGCTCCATCAATCCGTGACGTAACTGGTGATGTGCGTTAAATCGTTGGTTTGTTTTTCATGACACTGTTATGTGGTAAATGTTGTAGTTGGATCCCTATTATAGTATCCAGTCTGAAAATTGCGCCTTTGAATTAAATTCTATACCCGATTTTGTATTGCCTCTAAACATTTTTCAGCGGTCAAAATCATTAGGCGGTTGTGGCCAGAATACCAATTGCTATGGTCAATAATTAGTTTGATAGTAATTGCAGTTTAAACTTGCTAATTTTAGGTGCGTATTATTTATTTACTCAATTATAGTTTGATATGTAATTATTAGGGTAAGTCCAATGTGGGAAGATGATGTAACATGTGCAGTAAACATGTATTTTAAGACTTTATAGGGAAGAGGAAGGAAAATAATTAGGGATGGAAGTGAAATGGTAGGGATGTTAGGAAGTTGGACTATGTGCATGCTTCAATAAGAAATAATGAGATTATGTGATAGAAATGTTACTGATCTTATTGTAAGGAAGAAGATTAAAAAAGAGAAGAACGTCGACAGCAGGGTTCGAACCTACGCGGGCAAAGCCCAATAGATTTCTAGTCTATCTCCTTAACCACTGGGACATATCGACATTGTTGTTTCTTCAATGCATCTAAAATAAACAAAACAATAGTCATGGTTAAGAAGGTGCAAAATCTTCCTCGAGCCTTGGCGTATGCTGCAACAAACGATGTGTCCTTTTAATTTAATACATATGCATTATAAAAGTAGATGTTTATTAAAAATTATAATCAATTAAACAAGATTAATATAGATTATATTTTTTTTACTAGTGTTTTTTAAAAAGATTTTTTTAATCATTTCACACAATATCATCAAACACAATATGATCATAAGCATAAAATTTCTTTAATTATATAATTTCATTCAGCGTTTTAATCATTTTTTAGAAGTGAAGTTTCGGGTTAAGCTTATATTTATTGTTTAGTAATTAAATTTCAAGCCTTACCGCTATAAACTGCAATATTGAATGAATTACACGTCGTCAATATTCTTATTGGAAAGTTATGACACTTCAATCAAACATGTCGTCGCATATACATTAATGTTGGTTTATTCGATCTCAATATAAAATACAACAAGCACATACAACAAGAGGAAAATGCTGATGTTGTGACTATACATGGAAAGCTAACCTTTCTAAACTTTATTTCATCTCAAATGATGCAAAAATATATTGCAATGGAAAATAATGATCTTAATTGCTTTCAACTTTCATTTAATGTCCTTCTTAAGCAAAAAGTTAAAACAATGAGAATTACGACAACTGAGTTCAAGCCTACATGGGCAAAGCGTTGAAATTTTCATGTCTATCTTCCAAACAATTTAAATATATTGACATTACAATATTTGGTTGATTCACAAAGCCAAACAATCCATTGCCTTTACTACAGTTTTCGTTTAAATGCCGATTGACATTCAACGAATGATTTCAAAACCTCTAGATACATACTCTACAAGCCTTATCATTATATCATGAACGTCCTTAAATTAATTATGCCATTAATGCACTCATTGAAAAGTTTTAATAGACATGACAATTTAGTACATCGATAGAGATGTGTGATGTTATATTATTTTCTCCGGCATCATTGTCTCAATGGTTAGATGCTTCAGCTTTGATCATGAGGTCACAGGTATGCACGATTCGAGCTACTAATACATGTTGACTTATAGTATAACTATGTACTACCATCTAAGTACCGAACTAAAAAATTGTTATCTTATTTGATCTCAATAAAAAATATAGCAACCACGTATCATAAGTATGAAGTGCTCTAGTGTTGAATGAAGCAAAAAGGTCCTACCGAGATTCGAACCCAGGTCGCCAGATTCAAAGTCTGGAGTGCTAACCACTACACCATAGAACCATTCTATGTTAAAACATCTCACTATTTCTAAATATTTAGAATACGTGCTACGAGATTGATGCTTATTTCAAAGTTGGAGTGCCAAACAATACACCATAGAACCAACAAATGCTATAATATTACTTCTTCTAAATATTTAGAATGCGCTATGAGATTGATGCTCATTTCTTAAATGTTTACAGATAATGTTCAATTTAAAATTGTGTGACGACCCGACTTTCTTACCACAGAAAATCGCATCATCTTGAAGAAAGAAAGGGATAGAAAAGAGAAAAGAAAGAGAAGAAAGAAGAAACAACATCAGAATCTCAACAGCGGAACGAATAAATTATATTAATAACATAATATTACGTAGTATACAACACTAATCAGAGTTACAAAGAATATACATCACATACTAGACAGTTATAAACATCTGTCTAGTTATACAGCTCAATACAATACAAGAAAAAGATACCAACACAGAGAACACACAGTGGAACTATATATCTAACGCCGAAGCCTCCTGCTCCATTGCTCCTCCATAATTCATCAAAAGTTAACCTAAATCCCTTGGCTACTCGTAAAAATTTGAGTATCCAAGAGTTTAAAAAAACAGAAGATAAACTCTGGGTCAGACATGGGTCTGGTGTGAGTAACAGGTTAAAGTTGCTTAACTTTGAAAAACCTTTGAAAAGAAAGGTATCACGTAAGACTTCCCACACGTAAACATGGAAAAGTTTTTACCTTACGCTAACCAAACATTTGATAGGAAATCCAATGATATTATAATAGGTCTAGGGTTTTCAAGTAAATATGAAATAGATGAAATTGTTACATGATTAAATCCAGCTACTAGCCACAAAAGTGGGTAATACAATCAAAACGGCACTTATTGGAATTTGGATTACATTAATTGCGGGGCTACCGGGGTACCGCCCGTCATAGTACGTGGTCTAGATCAACGTACCGAGGATCACTCCCTATCCCCTGCAACACAAGACCGGAACCATCCCTTACTGGACAATCCCGAACAAGGCAACCCCGCAGTTGGCTTACGTTCCAACCGCCCACACAGCCGAAATAAAAAGGGACTTCTAGACAGGGGAAAATCTCGTCCTACTTGGGCATGACCCACTTGGCCCTGCTGCAACTCCCCTGTTTTAGCCATTCCCGGTTGATGAGGCTTGAGGCTATGATTACCTTTAGAGAACACATCTCTTAGAATGCTCATCGTCCACCTGACGATGTTCTGAAAGCATTCAATCCATACAAGTTCGTTCCGGGTTCGAACGAAACCGAAGGAATTATCTTGTTACACTCATTTTGGAATCACCCTCAGAGTTAACGGCGATAACCCCGGCACTCTAAATCTTTATCTCGAATCTGAAAATACTACCCCGTCAAACTCATCTCGGAATCACCCTAAAAGTTATAATGACGCATAGTCCTTACACCTCGAGTCTTCACTCTTCACAAGAGATTCACGACCTATCGTTAATTTGGATCGATGTGGTTTTCGAATATCCAAATATGGAAACCCGATCCCGGTCTCATCGAAATCCAAAGCGTGTCTTTTAAGGCCAAGTCATTTTAAAGGTTTAAAACAATTCAATTATCTATATACACAGATAGATAAATCGCAGATTCATAACAGATAATCTACATTATTATCACAACAAATATTCCATATTATCATTATCAAAAGATAATCCAAATCATCATCACAATGCATCCATATCACTCAATCATTACTTATCTCATCTCTGAGATTCAAACCATCCATGGCAAACAACATCATTCATCCATATAAGCAATGATTAATAATCACACCAAATATAATTAATTTAAAATGAATTAAATTAATTACATCATTTCTAATTAATTTAAAGTGAATTAAATTAATTACTTCACCAATATAAATCTTGCTTACATCACTATTAATTAATTATCAATCAATTAATTAATCATCAATCAATTATTCATTTTAATTAATCATTCCTGATTAATTAATCTTTAATTACATTCAAGTAATTATCCATTAATTAATTTCTCAAATTAATTATACTTAACAAAATATAGTAATTACTTTTTTAATTACTTTCTTAATTAATTAACCATAAATTAATTACATTACTTCTTAATTAATTACATTAATTAATCCCTTCATTAATTAATTATTTCAAAATAAATCCATTCTTAATTACATCATTAATTATAATAATTAATGATCTCTAATTTCATTTCTAATTTTAATTAATTACATTAAGTAATTAATTCTTTATTTAAACCATAAATGTTAATCACCCTTGATTAACTCCATTCGGTAATTAACTACCCTTAATTACTTCACCAAATAAATTAATTACTCCTTAATTAATTATCTTAAATTAATCCCTTGATTTATTCACAAAGTAGTTATGCTCAAATTACTTCCATCAACAAATCACCTTCATTTAATTACATACAGTAGTTACCCATTAATTACTTTCCTAAGTAATTACTCTTCATTAAAGTACATTTAGTAATCATACTTCACAAATCAATAAATGATTATTCTAAATTAATTAAACTGAATTAATTAACTTATCTAATCAAATTAAACTCAATTAATTACAATTAGTAATTAATTCCTTAATTACTTCCATAAGTAATTATACTTAACAATTTACTCAAATGATTATCTTTAAATTAATTAATCAAATTAATTATTAAAATTAATCATATTAATTAATTATTAAATAATCCTTAGTTAATAGCCTTTATTAATTATTAACAATTCATTAATTATTTTTCTAAAATAATTAACTTGTTTCAATCATTATTAATTACAAATTAATTAATCATTAATAGCTCATTAATTAACCCTTAATTATTCAATTAATCAAGTGTTAACTATAACTTAATTAATCTTTTATAACTTGATTAATTAATTATTAATCATAAATTAAAAATCATATCTTATTTAATTAATAATTCTTAAATTACAAGTTAATTATTCTAAGAATAATTAATTTTAAACCTTTAAGATTAAACCCTTAATTACTTTGAGTAATTATTCATTTTATTAATTTATAAAATAAATTAATTATCCATTTAATTACCCTAATAATTAAATGCATAACAAATCACTAAATTTTAATTTAACTTCAACAAGTTTTTAAAATCAATTTAAAACCTTTAAATTTACAAGATAAATAATACTTTTCTTATAAAAGAAATTTTACAAAAGTTTTTAAAACAAATTCCTTTTTAAATTCAAACATTTAAATTTTACTTTATCATTCAAAATTGTTAAACACTTAAATTTATAAAATTTAAATTTATTTTTAAATAAAGATTTAAAAACTCATTCATTTCCATCTTAATATTCAAACTAAACTTAAATCCATAATTTAAAAATTAGACTTAAAACTAATTTTAAATCTTTGCTTAGTATTTTAAATTTCAGTTTAAAATTTTGAAACATGACAAAATCTAAACTGCAAAAACTAGCTCGAGCAAAACTCAAAACTACTCGTGTAACTCGAGTATCATTTTCATCTTGAAAATCATTCAAACTAAAACTGACAGGTTTTACACAAACCTGTATCAACCAAACACTCGAGTTCACTCAACAACAACTTCGAGACAAATAACCCCATGCTTCGAGCAACTCATGAAAGAACCTGAACCATACACGAGAAAATCAATTCTTCCCCAACCAGCTGACACAACACGATCACCGTGCACCTGCACCACTGTTGCCATCACCTCCGACCTCTCACGACCACTAGCGCAAGTCAGCGATCATCACCAAACACCAATTCGACCTTCAAACAACCTGTAGAAACTAGAAATCAAAATCGAGCTTCGAGCTCAAAAACTGGAAGCAACGTCGAACTGCAATTCACCTCAAACTCCAAAATCTGATCACCAGAAAAGCTACGCCTTCGGCCACTACTTCATCCACACCCCATCTATCACCAACTCAAATCAGGGCAAGCTCGATCACTTATATAGGTCGCGGTGATCAATTCTTCTGATCGCAGAAAAACTGGGGTTAAATATTTCAATCCCGAATTACTACTGCCTTAATGCTTTAATCCATCATCTTCCATTTTTCCCTGAATACTTGATCATCACTTCATCACCAAAGAATACCATGGCCACCCCGACCTTCTAGGTTGACAGTTCCAACCCAAAACATAATTTCTGGTTAAACCAGAAATTCTTAATCAAATACAAACTAAAAATTATAATTTTAGTTTTAAAATTCATGTCTTTGTTTATGTAACCTGTTGATAATCTTAAATCAAAGAATCTAGATGATTATATTCTTACTTATATAAGGATTGTTCTGTATTTATTTTGTTTCCAGTGAAAATATAGAATTTTCTTATATTAAATAAAATTTAACTTAACTTATATTACATGATCACATATTGTTTAAATCTTAAACTTTAACAAGGATTTGAATATGAGATTATGATTTTTGATCAGGATTTCAACTTGGAATTATAGAACAGGCAAGATCATATTTTCAACAGCAAGCATATATTCATGCATCTATCAGTAATGAACTTGTAAATTTGCATGCAAACACACTTATTTATAGAGTAAACAAGCAACTAACTTATACTTAAGTTTATTTAGTATAAAATGTTGCTAATAGTAATTTATGAGCAGAGCCTTTGTTTTTGAAAAGCTTGAAACTGAAAGTTGCTTTGAACTTGAAAACTTCAAATTGCTTCTTGTTTTGCTTATGAATTTAAACTATAGTTTGCCTTTAAAAACATTCATCTTATTTATGCTGAAATGCTCTGCTTCTTGATGCATGCTTCCAGATTTTCAATTGCATGCTCGTTTCCAAAGAAAGAAAAAAATGCAGGGTTGTGAATTTTTCAGAGATCTTCATTTGCATGCAAGCTTTTAGAGTTGCAGTTTAATTTTCTCAGGTTAATGAATTGCATAATTTGATGATCAGGTTAATACTTGCATTTCAGGTTTTTCAGATGGTTTTGGTTTTGAGGGGAATTTTACAGATTTTGTTTGAACAGATTTTGTTTTGAAGAAGAAGTTTGCAGATTTTCTTATTTTAGCCGAAAACCCTAAGTTTTGAAGAAGAATAGAAAGGAAAAATGATTTTAGAGGAGATGTATTTATGTTAGTAGATTTTGATTTTAATAAAAATAAAAGAAAAAGAAAACTAAAAAGGACACTTGGTTTAAGTTTAACATTTGTCACTTGATTAATTTATGATTCAACACATGTCATTAAGGTGTTTTAAGAAACTTACACTTGTAATTTTAAGTATTATTATTGTTATTTTAATTTTATTTTAAATTGTTTGTAAAAGTTTTAAATCTTATTTTACTATTTTTATGTGTATAAATAAATCTCTCCCCTTTTTAATTAAAGAGAAATGAAACAAACAAATATAAATATAAGCTTATTCAAATATTTTTAAACATTTATTCTTTTGAATTTCCCAACATCAAATTCAAATTCAAATTAAATTATAAAACCTAATTTAAAAATCAAGTTATATATATATATATGCATATATAACTCTTATTAAAATTTAAAAATAACAAAACCTATTTCTTACAAAATTTATTTATGTTCATGAGAATAAGTATTATAATTATTATTTGAAAATAACAAATTTAACAATTTTAAATAATTTATAAAAGAGATTATAAATTACACCTATTTCTCAATATAATAAGATCATTTTGTAAATTGTATTTTAATTTCTTATACATAATTTCAAGCAATATTTTAAAAAAAAGAAAATGAATTAAGCTTTTATGTTAATCTAATTTAAATTCATATTAAGCTGATTAAAAATAATTTAAAAACAAATAAGATTTATCATAAGTATAAACCATATAATAATTTATTAAATTAATCTGAAAAGCTAAATGTTAGTTTAAATCAAAATTTCCAATTTACCAAAAATAAATTAAAATTAGAAAATTTATTCATTTACTAAGTTCCAAACCAAAGCTTATATATTTACAATATATACAATTATATATATTATAAATAGAAAACAATTTATTAGCTTTCAAAAGATAAGATCTACCAATTTAAATATTTATTAAAAGATGATTATTAGATCAATTCAAAATTTTATTATCAAAAAATTATCAAATCAATTTAATTTCTAACATAGATTATTAAATTTATATTGCCAAATTTCCGGGATATCACATTCCTCCCCCTTAAAAGAATTTCGTCCCCGAAATTTAAGAGTAAAGGTAATTTAATAATCTATCTTAAGATATTATTTTAAAAAACAAGCATATATTATCATATGCTAACAATCATAGCAACCAATTCATTCAAACAAACAAATCTAGTTATCCAGAAAAATTCTGGGTAGAACTTCCCCGAGTTTCCCAAGTATATACATACCGGGATACTCGCTCTACAGAATTCAAACAATCAATACTACAAAGCTACAAAGCTCCTATCCAACTAGATCTACAAAACTAAACAGGATATCAGACTACAAATAAGTCTGACTCAACAATCACATTCTCATGAACTGCTAGTTCCACAACCAGAGACGAAACATACACGTACTTCCTCAGAGATACGTAAAACGCATCGAATCCCAGTTATCCAAACTGACAATTCAACCTTGAAAATCAAACCCCGATCCTCACAAGGACACAAAAAAGATCCAAAACACCTCGGAGCTGACTTACCCAGTCTTACTCAATCTTATAGCTCCTTAGATCGGATAAAACTTTCCAAAAATCAAATCTCTGATTCCGGAATCCAAATTCCTTCGTCTCTTATCCACAAAACACTTCTGACGATCCTGGTCTGCCTTCATCTCTCCCGATCAGCTCAACCTTCGCCGATGTCTCTAGAAACAAACTGGACCAAAACAACCCAACAGAATGATCTCCTCAAGATCAATCCAAAACCAAGAACACCAACTCTACTCCACAAACATCAGAAGACTAACTTACTTCTCCTTATCTAGAAAAGATGAAACAAAAGCACTTCCAAATTTCTTCCGCTGCACAACTCTGATCTGGAGTAGAAGAAAATGTTGATGAAGAACACGAGCACAATCTGGACAACACATCTCAGAAATATGGTTCAAAAGATCCATAAAAGAAAACTCAGATGCCCCACCTGATCCTAAGCCGAACCACCGGTAGCACTCCTGGAATCTAGTGGATAAGAAAACTCAATCTCCAGTGCGGAAAAACCCCTAATAACTCAAGAGAACACTCAAACTATCGCAAGTCACTTTTGTAATCAACCAGTCCAATATCCAAAGAAAACTATTAACCAGAAGACTTCTTGCTAGAACAGAACACTACGAGCTGCACTGCTGACACCGACGCCAAAGATTTCCTAATCCAAAACTCTTCGAGAAACTCGGACCTCAAACCAGACAGAAACATCCTGCTGAACCTAGCCACAACATCGAAGCAGACATACTTCCTAAACTTTTTCCAAAGAAAAATCTTCGGAGACATCCATAGTCACTGCGTCTCATCACACAGCTACTAATTCCTAAGGTATCAAGATACCATTATTTTCTTCTGCCTAACCGACAGATCCAAATTCAATGATGAACTCCGAACCTTTACGGGTTACCTTCAGAGATCTATGAAATCTCTATACTCAAACTCCAACCATTGGTAGTAGTCATGTTACACACCCCACCACCATATCTACCTTTATAACCTATATTGGAAAACCTGAATAGGTAACCCAACAAATAGGTAGAAGTAAATATATATAAATATATTTAAAATTACAAATACGCTCTCTAAAGAAAAAAATCACTTCAAAGCCTAGGTATTCACTCAACCTAGCGCTCTGATACCACCTGTGACGACCCGACTTTCTTACCACGGAAAATTGCATCATCTTAAAGAAAGAAAGGGGTAGAAAAGAGAAAAGAAAGAGAAGAAAGAAGAAACAACATCAGAATCTCAACAACGGAATGAATAAATTATATTAAAAACATAAGATTACATAGTATACAACACTAATCAGAGTTACACAGAATATACATCACATACTAGATAGTTATAAACACCTGTATAGTTATACAACTGAATACAATACAAGAAAAAATACCAACACATAGAACACATGGCGGAACTATATATCTAATGTCGAAGCCTCCTGCTCCATTGCTCCTCCATAATTCGTCAAAAGTTAACCTGATTCCCTTGGCTACTCATAAAAATTTGAGTACCCAAGAGTTTAAGAAAACAGAAGATAAACTCTGGGTCAAACATGGGTCTGGTGTGAGTAATAGGTTAAAGTTGCTTGACTTTGAAAAACCTTTGAAAAGAAAGGTATCACGTAAGACTTCCCACACATAAACATGGAAATTTTTTTACCTTATGCTAGCCAAAACATTTGATAGAAAATCCAGTGATATTATAATATGTCTAGGGTTTTCAAGTAAATATGAAATAGCCGAAATTGTTACATGATTAAATTCTAGCTACTAGCTACAAAAGTGGGTAATACAATCAAAACCGTTGGCACTTATTGGATTTTGGATTCCATCAATGGCAGGCTACCAGGCTACCGTCCGTCACAGTACGTGGCCTAGATCAACGTACCGAGGATCACTCCCAATCCCCTGCAACACAAGAACGAAACCATCCCTTACTGGACAATCCCGAACAAGACAACCCCGCAGTTGGCATACGTTCCAACCGCCCACACAGCCGAAATAAAAAGGGATTTCTAGACAGGGGAAAATCTCGTCCTACTTGGGCATGACCCACTTAGCCTTGCTACACCTCCCCTGTTTTATCCATTCCCGGTTGATAAGGCTTGAGGCTACGATTACCTTTAGAGAACACATCTCTTAGAATGCTCATCGTTCACCTGACGATGTTCTGAAAGCATTCAATCCATGCAAGTTTGTTCCGGGTTTGAAAGAAACCGAAGGCATTATCTCGTTACACTCATTTTGGAATCACCCTTAGAGTTAACGACGATAACCCTTGCACCCTAAATCTTTATCTCGAATATAAAAGTACTATCCCATCAAACTCATCTTGAAAACACCCTAAGAGTTATACTGACGCATAGTCCTTACACCTCGAGTCTTCACTCTTCACAAGAGATTCACGACCTATCGTTAATTTGGATCGATGTGGTTTTCGGATATCCAAATATGGAAACCTGATCCCGGTCTCATCGAAATCCAAAGCGTGTCTTTTAAGACAAAGTTGTTTTAAAGGTTTAAAACAATTCAATTACCTATATACACAGATAGATAAATCACAGATTCACAATAGATAATCAACATTATTATCACAACAGATAATCCATATTATCATTATCAAAAGATAATCCAAATCATCATCACAATGCATCCATATCACTCAATCATTACTTATCTCATCTCTGAGATTCAAACTATCCAAGGCAAACAACATCATTCATCCATATAAGCAATGATTAATAATCACACCAAATATAATTAATTTAAAATGAATTAAATTAATTACATCATTTCTAATTAATTTAAAGTGAATTAAATTAATTACTTCACCAATATAAATCTTGCTTACATCACTATTAATTAATTATGAATCAATTAATTAATCATCAATCAATTATTCATTTTGATTAATCATTCCTGATTAATTAACCTTTAATTACATTCAAGTAATTATCCATTAATTAATTTCTCAAATTAATTATACTTAACCAAATACAGTAATTACTCTTTTAATTGCTTTCTTAATTAATTAACTATAAATTAATTACATTACTTCTCAATTAATTACATTAATCAATCCCTTCATTTATTAATTATTTCTAAATAAATCCATTCTTAATTACATCACTAATTATAATAATTAATGATCTCTAATTTCATTTCCTATTTAAATTAATTACATTAAGTAATTAATTCTTAATTTAAACCATAAATGTTAATCACCCTTGATTAACTCCATTCAGTAATTAACTACCCTTAATTACTTCACCAAATAAATTAATTACTACTTAATTAATTATCTCAAATTAATCCCTTGACTAATTCACAAAGTAATTATGCTCAAATTACTTCCATCAACAAATCACCTTCATTTAATTAGATACAATAATTACCCATTAATTACTTTCCTAAGTAATTACTCTGCATTAAATTACATTTAGTAATCATACTTCACAAATCACCAAATGATTATTCTAAATTAATTAAACTGAATTAATCAGCTTATCTAATCAAATTAAACTCAATTAATTACAATTAGTAATTAATTCCTTAATTACTTCCATAAGTAATTATACTTAACAATTTACTCAAATGATTATCTTTAAATTAATTAATCAAATTAATTATTAAAATTAATCATATTAACTGATTATTAAATAATCCTTAGTTAATAACCTTTATTAATTATTAACAATTCATTAATTATTTTTCTAAAATAATTAACTTGTTTCAATCATTATTAATTACAAATTAATTAATCATTAATAGCTCATTAATTAACCCGTAATTATTCAATTAATTAAGTGTTAACTATAACTTAATTAATATTTTATTACTTGATTAATTAATTACTAATCATAAATTAAAAATCATATCTTATTTAATTAATGATTCTTAAATTACAAGTTAATTATTCTAAGAATAATTAATCTTAAACCTTTAAGATTAAACCCCTAATTAGTTTGAGTAATTATTCATTTTATTAATTTATAAAATAAATAAATTATCCATTTAATTGCCATAATAATTAAATGCATAACAAATCATTAAATTTTAATGTAACTTCAACAAGTTTTTAAAATCTATTTAAAACCTTTAAATTTACATGATAAATAATACTTTTCTTATAAAAGAAATTTTGCAAAAGTTTTTAAAACAAATTCCTTTTTAAATTCAAGCATTTAAATTTTACTTTATCATTCAAAATTGTTAAACACTTAAATTTATAAAATTTAAATTTATTTTTAAACCAAATTTAAAAACTCATTCATTTCCATCTTAATATTCAAATTAAACTTGAATCCATAATTTAAAAATTAGATTTAAAACTTATCTTAAATCTTTGCTTAGTATTTTAAATTTCAGTTTAAAATTTTGAAACATGAAAATTCTAAACTGCAACAAACTAGCTCGAGCAAAACTCAAAAATACTCGAGTAACTCGAGTATCATTTTCATCCTGAAAATCATTCAAACTAAAACTGACAAGTTTTACACAAACCTGTATCAACCAAACACCCGAGTTCACTCAACAACAACTTCGAGACAAATAACCCCATGCTTCGAGCAACTCACGAAAGAACCCGAACCAAACACGAGAAAAATCAATTCTTCCCCAAACCAGCTGACACAACACGATCACCGTGCTCCTGCACCGCCGTTGCCGTCACCTCCGACCTCTCGCGACCACTCGTGCAAGTCAGCGATCATCACCAAACACCAATTCGACCTTTAAACCAACTGCAGAAACTAGAAATCAAAATCAAGCTTCGAGCTTGAAAACTGGAAGCAACGTCGAATTGTAATTCGCCACAAACTCCAAAATCTATCACCAGAGAAGCTACGCCTTCGGCCACTACTTCATCCACACCCCATCTATCACCAACTCAAATCGGGGCAAGCTCGATCACTTATATAGGTCGCGGTGATCAATTCTTCTGATCACAGAAAAACTAAACTTTTATGTTATAATTTCAAGAAATAGTTTAAAACAAAGAAAATGAACTAAACTTTTATGTTAATCTAATTTAAATTCATATTAAGCTAATTAAATATAATTTAGAAACAAATAAGATTTATCATAAGTATAAACCATATAATTATTTATTAAATTGTTCTGTAAAGCTAAATGTTAATTTAGATCAAAATTTCCAATTTACCAAAAATAAAATAAAATTAGAAAATTCATTCATTCACTAAGTTTCAAACCAAGGCTTATATATTTACAATATATACAATTATATATATATATATTATAAACAGAAAACAATTTATTAGCTTTAAAAAGATAAGATCTACCAATTTAAATATTTATTAAAAGATGATTATTAGATCAATTCAAAATTTTATTATAAAAAATTATTCAATTTAATTTCTAACACAGATTATTAAATTTATATTGCCAAATTTTCGGGATATCACAAATTGATTATTTCATCCAACTCGGAGTTCTAATTTAGTTCTATTTTGTTGCAAGTTACGTAGTTTGTATTGGATAGTACCAGCGATATATCGCATATCGGATTTCAATCAATGTTTTCTAAAATATCGATTAACGATATTTTTGTGATATATCCACAACACCGACAAGTATTGAACGCTATATCAGCAAAGCAACATTGACTGGTATATGATGCAACGATAGGCAAAAGTTGTTAAATGTAGTCATTTAATAGAAAACATACATAAATATACTATATTACAATAAAACTTAAGAGTATATATGCAAATTATTTGTATAGATGTATTATCGAAAAATCTATTAACTATTTAAACTGATTAGAAAAAGAATATTTAAATCTTATATTGTTACCTTTATTTACATAGCATGTCAACCAAGGCTGTCAATGGATATCCGAAAAATCTGAAATCGGTATTTAAAAACTGACGAATATCCGATATCCGATATCCAAAAAGACGGATATGGATGTAAATATAGAGGCATTCACATTCGAAAAATATCTGTCCCATTTTCGACAAAATTTATGTGTAGTTCAGTACAATGAAATATATGTATTTTTTTAAATTAAGCTGTAACGGTCCTGAATTTTGAACAATTTAATTTGTGAATATTTAATTTATTTCAAATATTTAAATGATGATTTGACGTGAATTTCAAACTATCAGCATAAATTGGCGATTAAATTTTAGAATTTAATCTATAGAAAGTTGAATAAAAATTTGGATTCGACTTTGGAGTTGAATTTGAATATAGAATTTGTATTTAAATTTGTAACTAATGACTTAGAAAAAATAGTTTGGATTTACGAATTATTTTTTTGTAAATTTATAAATTGATATTTATAGTTGAACTTCAAAACGTTTCTATATTTACTAAGGAAAATTTTTGCAAAACAAATTGAATTTAAATTGAAAAGAAAATAAAAATAAATAAAAATAAAAATATAATAATATATATAATAATAAGTATACACTACCTTACCCTTATCAGCCTTAACTCGTGCCTAAATATCTGCCTTCCCCCACGCCAAAACCCACGCCCTAAATCGTGCCTCTCTGCAAAAACACGTCTCCTCTTTCCCTTTTATATTCGATACCCCTTTCTTCAAATCAATCAGTAATCAAACCGAAGAAAAAAAAATGGCGTCTTTCTCGTCATCTTCATTCGCTCGATCTAAATGAGGGTTGCGGCTTCAATTTTGCTCGACGCCTCCTTCAATTCGATCGCGTGCTTCTCAGTGGGTCGAGTTCGTCTCCTTGCTTCGGTGAAAGGTGAGTTCTTTGCTCACGATTAATTTTGATTCAAGTTTTTAAATTTGTTTGAATTGGTTGCTTGGTTGCATGCTATGATTAGGGGTGTTGTTTGCTATCATTTGCTCTTTGCTCTCGGTCAATCCAATTTAAACTGTTAAGAACAGATGCTACTTGAAATTTGTTTTAAACTGTTGAGAACAGATACTATAAATTTTGTTTTTAAACTGTTAAGAACAGATGCTATTTGGGATTTATTTTTAAATTGATAAGAACAGATGTTAATTGAAATTTGTTTTTTTAAACTGATGAAAACAGATGCTATAAATTTTGTTTTTAAAAATCTGATGAGAACAGATGCTATTAAAACTTGACTTGCTTTGTGTTGCTGCATGTGATGGATTTTTGAATCTAGATGAGGAAAATTTTGTTGCATGTGCTTGTTTTGAACCTTTGTGCATATGCGATGTACATATGTGTCTATAAAACCCCTATTTCTGTTCTCAGATACAAGAAAAAAAAAATTCGAACCCCCAAATCACTCCTCTTTTACCTGACAGTCTTGAGTTGTTCAAGGAAACGTAGTAAGAAAGACAAATACTTTAGTCCTGGAATTTCTTGTGAATAAACATAATATCAATGTTTGCATGCTTGATTTAAAGATTGAATGCATATTCATTTAACAGTTTGAATACCTGTAAACATGATACTCTGTTCTCATCCATGTTCCAGTTTTATAAAAAAAAAAAAAAAATTTGGTAACAAATTGAATTTGTGATGAGCCTGCCACCATGTTTTAGAAAACTAATAAAAATAGAGTTGTAACCTTACTGAGAGAAAAAAAAAGTAAGTAAGTTGGAATTTGATTTAAACTTGTGAATGTAAATTGTTTTCACTTCTGCTTTGATCGGAAAATCTTGTTGTTTGCTGTAACATTTGATTTCCAGTGACATTCAACTTGTATGTTTACTGAGTTGCTTCCTTGCCTTGAATTTAAACTTGATGGCAACCCAAACCCAATAATCTTGATTCTTTTGGCTGTGGATTTTAATATTCTTCACAATACACTGGATTTGATCAGGAATACGGTTCACATTATTTTTCCAGTTATCGTTAGTAATCAGGCTTGAAGCCACCAGCATTATACATAGCATTTCATCCAATGTCTAGTTTCCAAGCAAAATTTTCCATGTGTAAGAAAGCATCGTTATTCATATTTGCAGCCCAGAAATTGATTTTTATTTCAATATTTCTCATGTATTTTGGTCTGCACTTTGGTTTCATACATGTGCATTTGGTTCAATTTGGTTTAACTTGTTTGAGTTACAGGCTCACACCAGGTTTTAAATCCTTCTCCTCCTCTTTTCTTTTGAAAAAAAAATTGTAAACAAGTTTAACTTTGGTTTAAGACCTGTTCTATATTTTCAGAAATAGATGAAAGCAAATTTAAATTTTAGTCTAAACCTGTCTTGTATACTTGTTGCATTTTTGAATCCACTGATACATGTTTGTATTCCATTTGAACTGTGTAGTTGTTTCCCTGTACACACAGTTCCCAGTTCCCTCTGTTTCACTTGTTTGTTAAACTGTAGCCACTGTAGACATTGGTTGATCTTGTTAGTCTTACATTGATCTGATCTGTTATAGTTGCATGTTGTTGCCATTGTAGTTGTACAGTCATTGATGTCTGCACTTGAACATGGTCTTGCACTTGTTAACTATAGCTGCACTTGATTGTGATGTTGTTACCAGACTTGAGTTGTATCCTTTTTCATGTTTTCTGGCCACTGTGTACTTTGAGTAGTGTAGTTGGTTTTGGTGCTCTTGGTCACTTGAGATTTTGCACTTTGGTGCTGTTGTCCACTGCATAGTGCATTGCCTTGTTGTTGTGAAGTTGTGCTTACACACTTGCACTTCTGGTTCTCCTTTTCAAAACTTTCTATTGCAAGTGTATGTTTCCATTCACTGTTCTGGCCATTCTTGTTGCCTCTTGCAATATTGGTTTAGATGTGCATTTGCTTTTTCATTGTTGTTCTGCCTCCATTTTAAAGTATTGTAGCAGTGGTTATTTGAGGTTGTATGCTTCATGCTTGATGCACACGTGTTGGCGAGGCAGTGCACATGTGTGCAAATATACGTGTGTACTGCAGCCACACAGGATTGACAGATTTTTAAAATTTGAAGTTGTTAATATGAAAATCCATAATAGATTTAAATTGATTCATTTGTTTCATCATCTCTGTTACCATTTTATATCAGTTCATTGCAAATTTAATTACTTGAATTAAGATTAATCCTGACTCGAGTGTTTTTGCATTTTGCAATTAATGCTCGGGTCAGACCGAGTATTTTTACAGCTTGAAGATTTTCAGGCAGCGAAGTTAGAGAGATGGGAAAGCACTTCACTAAAGTTTTCTGGAAAAATTTTCTTGTACTTAAGAATCAAAGATATATTCCGCTGTATAAAAATTAATGCATTATACAAACTCTGATATATGTCTGTAAGAAAAATTCATTTATGAATAATATTATGATTATTCTGTGATTCTGTGGCTGATTCTGTTTAAACTCTATAAACTGAACAACAATCCGTCATTTTGAACGTTTCGAGTTGGTTTAATTACCGACTAGAGGCGGTCAGGGCGGCGGGTCGTTGCAAAAGTGGTATCAGAGCTTTGGTTTACTCAAAGCTCAGTTTATGATGTTTAATATGAATAGTTACTAGAACCACTTTAAAGAAAAATGTTTTTAAATCTAAAGAAGTATGAAATTATTTTCTTTGAAAAATAAAAAGGTTATTTTGAAAATTCAAATTTTTTCGAAAATTCCCCTTTCTAAATTTAGGTTTGCGATAGTTTCTCATTCGAAATCCATTATCGAATTATTGAGACTTATGAAAAATAAAATATAAGTGAAGTGAATTAATGAATTGGTTTAAATCAAATATTTTGAATCTCTCCAAAATAATAATTGTGAAATAAAATGGTATGTTAATTTGGTTATAACCAAGCGGATTATTAAACTATAACTTGGGAATTTGATTCTGAATTCTTTTGAAAATTAATTTCAAATGTTTTGAAGAACGATTTAGTGAATAAATGGATTATAAGTACTTAACTTATAAATGAACTTTTAGTATATAATTGAGTTATATAAATTGAGTTGAATTAATAAAGAGATTTATAAATCGAAGTTTATAAATAGAAATGGAATTTGTAAAAGTTGTTTATAAATTCGAAACCAATTGAATTTGATAAATGAAACATAGAAATTATTTATTAAAGGAGATATATTCGTGATTTTGGACAGCGAATTATCCTTTAAGTTAAATATTGTGATAGTAAATGTTGGTTGGGAATTTTATCCACGATTTTGGACAGTGGATAATCTTTTAAATAAAAAGTGTAGAAACACTGAATTGAATAGATAAGTATATTCACGATTTTGGACAGTGAATGTATTATTAACTAAAACAGATATGTTTTAGGGAAGTGATATTATGAAATGCGGTTAATGTGGAAATATGAATTTAATGGAACCAAGTTGATGAATGACTTACTAAAGAACTAGTTGATTATTTTTGGGAATAGAAAGCAAATGCAAAGTTCAAATAGAATTTAAATTTCAAATTTGAAGTTGTCAACATGATAATCCATTATAGGTTTAATAAATTCAGTGATGAATTTGAATTTAAACGTATGGAAAATTAAATTAAGTGAAAAACTTAATATTGAAAAGTTTGAAATTGGTTTAAAATTAATATTGCGAAAAGTAGGAAGAATTCAAACTATGAATTAAGTTGAAGTTGAAAAAGTTAATAGTTTTAAAGATGTTTTAAAATGCATTAACTATCGAATACATAGATTTCAACATTCAATTGTTGAAATAGACGTTTTCGAGAAAAATAAGGAAATGGTGGACTATAACACTGTTGTTATAGTAAATGGTTTCCGGAAGGAAATGTTGTTTATAGTATTGGGATTTATATATCTATTTTAAATTCGAATCCCTATACTAGTGATTTTGAGTTGTTGTAACGATGTTTTACGTAACATTCGTTTTGACTCAAATAAATGTGTTTAAAAGAATGATTTCCTTAAAGAATGGAATATATACTTAATTTTGATTCAAGTATATTGAATATTTTCCGAGAGTTGAAAATAAATGTACTTGTGAATTACTTATTATTAAATAAGTATGGAAATGTTTTCCAATATGAAATGAAAGGTTTGAAATTTTATCTTTTAAAGATAAATTGAAAAAAATGAATATTTGAAATTGGTTTCAAATGGTTAAGTTGGAAAATTATATATCTTGTAAAAATATTATTTTTGGGAAATTTGAACGATCAGTTCAACTTGAATATTTTCCACAAAAAAAGATTGAATCTTGAGTTAAATTGAGTTTAACTTTGACACCAAAAACAATATAAGTTGAGCTTTGAATTTTGGATAGTCGATTGGGATTGTATGTCGAACATTGTGAATTGATGACATAGCAATTGATCTCTATTAAATATATATCGGTGGTGGCGGAGAATTTATTCTTTTAGCTTAACACCCTTCTCTGAGACGTACGAGCTTAGAGGTTATATATCGATAGACATCAATTATGTGTTGAGAATTGACGATGTAACGTGAAATCCAAATCGAATGTGAAGTCGATAATAAATTGGATTATGAATGTGAATTAGGTTTGAGATAACCTTAAATTTTCAAATCGATTTAGAGGAAAATTTTAAACGTGATGAAAAAATTTGGAATCCTCTATTTGTTATGAATGTGAATTGAGTTTTCGTAACTTATATATGTGAATATAATAATTCGAAAACTATCAGTTTGGAAAGTCATTATTATGAAAATCCTGTGTAGGTTTACATAGGTATGATATGTACGAAATGTGAAATGAAGTACTATATGTATATGACATATGTTTTCTAAAAACCGAGGATATGGAAATGTACCTTCCATTTATTATTTGTGAAGGTGATTGGAACTCGGTGGAGTGTCCATTGGAAATCGTAGCTACGTAGAATTTCCATTAGTGGAATGTCCATTGGGACTGACTGGGATCCCCCACGATGGATCATCGTGTTTGGGATTAGGTGAATTGATGCTAGCGTAATTCGTGGGGCGTGATGCCTACAGTTACAAGCGATTCCACTGGGATAGTGGCGCAACCGCCGTGTAAACTGCGATCTAGAAACCGAAGCGAAATTCGAGGGGCGTGATGCCTACGGCCACGAGCGATTCTACTGGGATAGTAGCGTAACCGCCATGTGGACCGCGGTCTAAGGCGACAACCATGGAGAAATTCAAGAGAGATGAGAAATCTAAGGTTTCAAGCGATTCTACTGGGATAGTAGCGTAACCGCCGGGTAAACTGTGATCCATGGGGGAATGTGCTTTCCATATCCATTTTTAAAAGAATTTTTTTAAAGTATTTTCACTGGGAGTTGAAGCAAGTATATTTAGTACTTGGAGATTTTTAGTCTTGCGCCTGGCCAGCGTATGCCTAATGTCTGTAAGAACGACGATGGACTTGTTAAACTTCGAGTTAGCAAGTATTTTCAAACTTTGAATAGAAAATCAATAGTCTGAAATTAGAATTACATAATTCTAACTTAATGAATTAAGGAAGAAGATTTTTATAAATATCTTGAAAGCACACAGCTTTGGAAAAGATGTAATATGCAAATATTTAGCATGAAAGATTTCAAGTTTAAAAATATGAGTTTTGTAAGTCGAAAATTTTGGTAAAAGACTTTTGTGTCTTGATTATTGAAATCGATGAACAAAACTAGTGAGATAAAATAAATGGAATGAATCCTATATTTATTTGCGAGTTTGAAACTTGGTAAAATTGTGTAGGATATAAATATCGGTGAGATTTTAGCAATCGTTTTTCCTAACTTATAATTTCGGGACGAAATTCTTTTAAGTAGGGGAGATTGTAACGGTCCTGAATTTTGAACAATTTAATTTGTGAATATTTAATTTATTTTAAATATTTAAATGATGATTTGACGTGAATTTCAAATTATCAGCATAAATTGGCGATTACATTTTAGAATTTAATCTATAGAAAGTTGAATAAAAATTTGGATTCGACTTTGGAGTTGAATTTGAATATTGAATTTGTATTTAAATTTGTAACTAATGACTTAGAAAAAATAGTTTGGATTTACGAATTATTTTTTTGTAAATTTATAAATTGATATTTATAGTTGAACTTCAAAACGTTTCTATATTTACTAAGGAAAATTTTTGCAAAACAAGTTGAATTTAAATTGAAAAGAAAATAAAAATAAATAAAAATAAAAATATAATAATATATATAATAATAAGTATACACTACCTTACCCTTATCAGCCTTAACTCGTGCCTAAATATCTGCCTTCCCCCACGCCAAAACCCACGCCCTAAATCGTGCCTCTCTGCAAAAACACGTCTCCTCTTTCCCTTTTATATTCGATACCCCTTTCTTCAAATCAATCAGTAATCAAACCGAAGAAAAAAAAATGGCGTCTTTCTCGTCATCTTCATTCGCTCGATCTAAATGAGGGTTGCGGCTTCAATTTTGCTCGACGCCTCCTTCAATTCGATCGCGTGCTTCTTAGTGGGTCGAGTTCGTCTCCTTGCTTCGGTGAAAGGTGAGTTCTTTGCTCACGATTAATTTTAGTTCAAGTTTTTAAATTTGTTTGAATTGGTTGCTTGGTTGCATGCTATGATTAGGGGTGTTGTTTGCTATCATTTGCTCTTTGCTCTCGGTCAATCCAATTTAAACTGTTAAGAACAGATGCTACTTGAAATTTGTTTTAAACTGTTGAGAACAGATACTATAAATTTTGTTTTTAAACTGTTAAGAACAGATGCTATTTGGGATTTATTTTTAAACTGTTAAGAACAGATGCTATTTGGGATTTATTTTTAAATTGATAAGAACAGATGTTAATTGAAATTTGTTTTTTTAAACTGATGAAAACAGATGCTATAAATTTTGTTTTTAAAAATCTGATGAGAGCAGATGCTATTAAAACTTGACTTGCTTTGTGTTGCTGCATGTGATGGATTTTTGAATCTAGATGAGGAAAATTTTGTTGCATGTGCTTGTTTTGAACCTCTGTGCATATGTGATGTACATATGTGTCTGTAAAACCCCTATTTCTGTTCTCGGATACAAGAAAAAAAAATTCGAACCCCCAAATCACTCCTCTTTTACCTGACAGTCTTGAGTTGTTCAAGGAAACGTAGTAAGAAAGACAAATACTTTAGTCCTGGAATTTCTTGTGAATAAACAAAATATCAATGTTTGCATGCTTGATTTAAAGATTGAATGCATATTCATTTAACAGTTTGAATACCTGTAAACATGATACTCTGTTCTCATCCATGTTCCAGTTTTATAAAAAAAAAAAAAAAAAAAAAAATTGGTAACAAATTGAATTTCTGATGAGCCTGCCACCATGTTTTAGAAAACTAATAAAAATAGAGTTGTAACCTTACTGAGAGAAAAAAAAAGTAAGTAAGTTGGAATTTGATTTAAACTTGTGAATGTAAATTGTTTTCACTTCTGCTTTGATCGGAAAATCTTGTTGTTTGCTGAAACATTTGATTTCCAGTGACATTGAACTTGTATGTTTACTGAGTTGCTTCCTTGCCTTGAATTTAAACTTGATGGCAACCCAAACCCAATAATCTTGATGCTTTTGGCTGTGGATTTTAATATTCTTCACAATACACTGGATTTGATCAGGAATACGGTTCACATTATTTTTCCAGTTATCTTTAGAAATCAGGCTTGAAGCCACCAGCATTATACATAGCATTTCATCCAATGTCTAGTTTCCAAGCAAAATTTTCCATGTGTAAGAAAGCATCGTTATTCATATTTGCAGCCCAGAAATTAATTTTTATTTCAATATTTCTCATGTATTTTGGTCTGCACTTTGGTTTCATACATGTGCATTTGGTTCAATTTGGTTTAACTTGTTTGAGTTACATGCTCACACCAGGTTTTAAATCCTTCTCCTCCTCTTTGCTTTTGAAAAAAAAAAATTGTAAACAAGTTTAACTTTGGTTTAAGACCTGTTCAATATTTTCAGAAATAGATGAAAGCAAATTTAAATTTTAGTCTAAACCTGTCTTGTATACTTGTTGCATTTTTGAATCCACTGATACATGTTTGTATTCCATTTGAACTGTGTAGTTGTTTCCCTGTACACACAGTTCCCAGTTCCCTCTGTTTCACTTGTTTGTTAAACTGTAGCCACTGTAGACATTGGTTGATCTTGTTAGTCTTACATTGATCTGATCTGTTATAGTTGCATGTTGTTGCCATTGTAGTTGTACAGTCATTGATGTCTGCACTTGAACATGGTCTTGCACTTGTTAACTATAGCTGCACTTGATTGTGATGTTGTTACCAGACTTGAGTTGTATCCTTTTTCATGTTTTCTGGCCACTGTGTACTTTGAGTAGTGTAGTTGGTTTTGGTGCTCTTGGTCACTTGAGATTTTGCACTTTGGTGCTGTTGTCCACTGCATAGTGCATTGCCTTGTTGTTGTGAAGTTGTGCTTACACACTTGCACTTCTGGTTCTCCTTTTCAAAACTTTCTATTACAAGTGTATGTTTCCATTCACTGTTCTGGCCATTCTTGTTGCTTCTTGCAATATTGGTTTAGATGTGCATTTGCTTTCTCATTGTTGTTCTGCCTCCATTTTAAAGTATTGTAGCAGTGGTTATTTGAGGTTGTATGCTTCATGCTTGATGCACACGTGTTGACGAGGCAGTGCACATGTGTGCAAATATACGTGTGTACTGCAGCCACACAGGATTGACAGATTTTAAAATTTTGAAGTTTTTAATATGAAAATCCATAATAGATTTAAATTGATTCATTTGTTTCATCATCTCTGTTACCATTTTATATCAGTTCATTGCAAATTTAATTACTTGAATTAAGATTAATCCTGACTCGAGTGTTTTTGCGTTTTGCAATTAATGCTCGGGTCAGACCGAGTATTTTTACAGCTTGAAGATTTTCAGGCAGCGAAGTTAGAGAGAGGGGAAAGCACTTCACTAAAGTTTTCTGGAAAAATTTTCTTGTACTTAAAAATCAAAGATATATTCCGCTGTATAAAAATTAATGCATTATACAAACTCTGATATATGTATGTAAGAAAAATTCATTTATGAATAATATTATGATTATTCTGTGATTCTGTGGCTGATTCTGTTTAAACTCTATAAACTGAACAACAATCCGTCATTTTGAACGTTTCGAGTTGGTTTAATTACCGACTAGAGGCGGTCAGGGCGGCGGGTCGTTACATAAGCTAACAGTTTATATTGTATGCATTTAAATCATATTAACTGTTCAGAATTATTTGTTATCATAATATATTTATTGATTTTTTATATTTTTATAATCAGCATGATTAATTTTTTTCTATGTTCAACCAAATTTTTTATTTATGTTTCTTGATTTATTGATCGGATATGATAGTTATTTGATATCCATCATTATCCATGGATGCAGATATGACACTATCCACATCTGAAACTATCCATTGGCATACCTATTACTAACAAACATATCGATATTACACCAAAATTATCCCGATCATTTCAAACATTGTATATCGATCCTTAGACGATAATTTACCAGTACACATATTAAATACATAGGTTGTACGACTTCCTAAATAATCACAGCAGATCTAACCATATAATCATTGTTATCAGAAATCTTAATGTCAATTAAGAATCACGAGTGGTAAATGTTTAGATTGTCAATTAAGATGTCTGTTGATCGGACACCCTTTGGCTTCGATTACTAATTAATAAAAGCTTATGATTCAAATTTTGTTTCAAACTGAAGGTCTCGGATTCTCAAGTTATGATTTTGAACTCAATTAAAATGCTTGAAAAAAATCAACCAACAAAATAACAAACAAAAATCATCAAGATATCCGTTTTAATCTACGATACACGTTTTGTTGTTTTCTAAACATAACAGATAAAATAAGAGAGAAATTGAATTTAAGTTTAGTTGCAGTAGCTCAACGATCAAAATCGATTTAAAAAATATATGTTATTACCATGGAAAGAATCGATATTTCTACACTCAAATGTTATCGATAAAAAACATAGAGCAAAATCTATATCAACATGTAAATCGTGAAATTTATAGCTTTTGGATTTAGGATTAATAGTTCAAACGCAATTTTGATTTATAGTTTAAAATTTATGATTTAGGATTTAAACTCGCTTTGAAAACTTTGTATAACAACTTAGGTGCAATGTTTTCATAATATGAATTTTAAGCAATTGTAGATCATAGTGTTTTTTGTTGACCTATCAATTGATATAAATTTTACGTTTGATTATTTGTTTTAGCATGATATATATCATCAAATATTCCGGTGTTTGAGTAGAATCATTAAAAAAATTCCCAGTCGAAGAATGATAGAAGTTTAGATGAGACACATAGCATGAGTGATGTGTTGTCTATCCCTTTCCTATTTATATATTCACATTATGTCTTTGTTTAAGATTCAACATCTTAACATGTGATCAAAGCCAGTGGTGAAATATAAGTCATCATGGTACACATCTCTTAAATGTTTTGGAAGAAGGTATATTTGGACATTTCGATTGGATAAGGATTGTTAAATTTTTATTCTAAGATCTGTGCAATTAGATTAATAAGAAAACTACATTACATTCTCCATGTAACTAAATTATGAAAAACAACTAAAAAAACGACAGGTAAGAAAATACACAAACATTTTGTTCTTCTATTAATTTTATAATTCTCTAATTATGATAAGATTTATGTAACCCTAAGAACTATATTATGTTGGTCAACCCTAATAAATTACTAGTTGATTATAGTTATCATATACATACATACATACATACATACATACATATATGTTCTTATAATAACTAGCCCCTAGCTAAATATATATACACCAAGGAAGTATATTTCTAAATTAAATGTTAACCTAATTGAAAAGGTTGAAAATTGCTAAATATTTATTATACAGCGGACAGTTGCATGTTTTTGGACAAAGGCTTAGTATCAACAATTTGAACCAAACTTTAGACATATTGGTTGCTTTCGAGAGTTCTCGTAATGCTTTCTATTTTCTCTTTGCTTCTTCCATCATAGTTCAGTACTCTATATATAATGCAAAATTTGATATCCCATCTTGATACCGATATTTGTGAAACCTTTTAGTATCTTAAATGCCACTTAACTTTGATTGCCCTCACATTTATCCAAATAAACCTTAACCTTCAATAGATGGCAAATTTATGCGCATGCCCAACAATCAAGCATGCACCGTGTTAAAAATAGAAGATAAACTAATTCATTAGTCATAAAGTTTCAATTTTTTTTCATCAAAGTGCCGCATGGTTCAGAGTGCGCAAGCTTTTGAAAATTTTAGCACTTGCATGGTTTTAATAATGAAAAAAATGCATGGTTGTGCACTAAATGCAATGTGACCCAGTTGTACATTTACATGTAAAAACATGGTGGTTGTGGTATGAGATATAAGGTTTCTTCACTTGCTAATTAATGGGTGAGAGCTTCTTATCGTGTGCAATGTTACGATTCAAGTTAGAGAGATTGTGCTAATTTTCAATAGCTATCAAAGAAAATATTTTTAGGAAATATTTTTTGAAACATTATCAGGGAAAAGCTATTACATAACATGATTTCAAAATTGGTTTTCCATATTAGCTGTATAAAATATTTTTTAGTTTTCAAGCTTCTAATCATTTATTTTGTACATTAAGTGTCTCGATTGAAAACATTAGGACCTAATGTGGTTGATTAACCAAGGATGTGGATATATTTTAGAGTCAATTCAATGGCCAAGATTTATGGCTATAGAGGTGTTGATATAGAGGTGTGTAATCTAATTAAATAGGATTTTACGATAAAAAAATAGGGTCTAGCATTAATAATTATTTTGTTTCTCTTGTAATCTCTTCCGTAATCTCTAAAATCTCTTCAATTGTGAAGTATAGTACACTATCATGTTGATAGAGGATCCATTCTTAATCCTTATGTCTTTTATTATCATGATTTTATTGTTTCCTTCTGTATATTTTGAAAGGTTGTTAAATTTGTAGTGTTTCAAACGAGTTATACATTTTGTATATTGTTTCTCGACATTTTCATCGACTTTATTGAGCTATTTATTTCTATGATTGTGTTTGATCATATTTGTTAACCCTCACATTTGGTATTAATTATTCAAGATTTGCACATAAGTTATTTGTGAAAATGATCATTTGTAGGATTGCTTGCGGATTATTACAATGGTTGTTACTTATCTTATGTTGATTCCATGTGCATGTGGATCATTCGTGGCAGTTAGATTACACTTACTATATAAGTGTGGAACAAAAAAGGGATTTGAGAAATGACAAATGAGGAAAATTTTACAGCGGAATCAAGTACATTAAGTTGTGTTTGATACACATTTGTTGTCAGCCGATATCGTGGATGTGAGGAAGAAAGAGATGATGGAATGTGCATCCACTACCCTCCAGCTTGTTATGAAGGACAATGTTATTTTTAAAGTTGATGGAAAGATTAGCACTAAGGGTATATGTGATTAGTTGAAGGATTATATGTGAAGAATTCACTTGTGAATCATTTAATATTATCATAGACATTCTTTACATGCAAGATGTTCGGCGATGGTGCATTTAAAGACACTCGACATATTTCTGATGAAGATGAAGACAATAAAGTCAAGGACCACTACCTTAAGTGTCAAGTGATATGACGTTTTAGACCAGGTTCTAAAGGTTTTGGAATCGATCTCTTGAGACATCAAAATGAGTGTCATTTTTGAATAAAATATCATTCTTGTTCTAAGAAAAAAGACAGACAATAAATTTGAACATTGCTAAGGAACAATAAGGTAATATTATATGGATGATACACCTTGTACTTGCTGATATGAAGGTCGAACATTTTGAAAAGGAATTGTAGATCAAAAGAAGGCATTGAGTTATGATAGTGGAGTTAGTAATGATCAAAACGCTAGGAAAATAGGGAGAATTCTAACTTTAGAAATGCTTTGGCAGATAATGCGTTTGTATTTTAAGATACTAGATCACTAGGAGAATGAACGTTTAGAAAACACAAAAGTTGTGGCTTCATCGATTATGATTATGGTAAAGGATATTAAAGATGATGAACTAATGCCGATAATATCAAAAGTTTTGGATTATGGGTTGATACTCAACACAGGAAGCTGTTTTATATGACATTGAATAGTTCTTTTTAATTTATGGCAATAGTGAGGATTGCAATTCCTATGGGACTTATAATTTCTTTGGGTGTTATTTTCGAGCGGATTCAAATATTTGGAGTGGTTGCACACTCAACAATGTGCACTATGTTTCAAGGTTTTGTAAATCTTTTATCATATTAGGTAACTAGCATCATTGGGATGCAAAAGCAATAAAGAGCAATATCTTCAAGGTTTCACATGAAGCACTTGTATTTATTAAAAGGGGAAATGACTTGAAATTTGTAATTGCGTAAAAGTCTGAGCATTAGTTGTTAACTTAGTATTAGTGTTAAGAGCTAGCAAGATCTGGATACTAATAGATTGTGTCTTCTTAGGCATGTCATATTTTAGATAAGTCCAAATGTGATCTATGGAGAGAACTTTAAAAAACTTGAGTTTTGCTAGGAATGTATCTTAACTAAGAAAACAAATGTTTATTCGTTGAGGGTAAGCATGATTAGGGAGGTGTTTTCGAGTATGTTTGCATGGATGTATAAGGGTCAATGATATTAGTTTCACTTGGGCGGAGCAAGGTATTATATTTTTTATTAGTATTCTTGTAAGGTATGGTTGTATCTAATGTAGGTTAAGTTGTAGGCGCTTGAAAAATTCATGATGTGTAAGACTTTATGTTGAGATTCTACAATAAAAGTGTTTTTAAAGGTTTCTTGGAGTATTTTGGACAACATGATTTGGATACATATTACTATAGATTGGTTCACTCTCAAAAAACGCTGCGTGGATGATAAAATGTATTTTGTTGGAGAAGAGACGATGCTTGAGATGACATCCAGATCATCAAAATGTGTTTTGCGCTAAAAGCATTATTGAAACAGTGCATATTGTTTATCAAACTCCAGGTTTCTCCATTGAAGAAAATTTATGGAGAAAGTATGGATGGAGAATATAGATTTATCTTCTTTTTATAATCCTGTTACTGTACATGACTTGGGCACCAAAAAGCTCCAGGTTAGAACCTTCATGGTAGTTATGCTTGGTTACACGGACGATGTGAATGGTTATCATATTTGAAACCTAGATACAAGGAAGATTATTAATTTATGTCATGTCACTTTAATGAATTATATTTGTTCAACTAAAAAACACATTCACATAATTTCTTTGATTTGGTTGGTAACAAAAAGAAGATGGAGATTGCTCCTCCATTCCTGTATAATAGTAGAGTAGATAATGTTGTTGATGGTATGTTACATGACACTTCTAGGTGTGATAGTGGTGTTCAAAGTGCTATAAAGGGTTTTACTCAAGAGGTAATCAAGCAGGATTTGGCTCAAGGTGTTTGCCACTTAGGCTAATTATTGCATGATAAAGTTGCTTATGAGGTATGATAATTTGGTTAATGCACATCTTAACATTTATAATCGATCGAACTATTTGTTGCATATAATTAAGATGAACAGATGCATCTTGATGATATCATGGTGTCGAGTGATAAGTCAAAATGAATCTCCATTAGAAAGAGAGAGACAAACCAAACTTGGGAGTTAATTTTGCTTCTTTAAGGAAGTTGTGCCACACGATGCAGTGATATTTAAGACGAAAGATGGTGAAAGACATAATGCTCGATTGATTGTGAAATGGTGTTTACAAAGAAAAGAAGAGTATGATGATATATTTATGTCGGTCGTGCTACGTACTTCAAGCTTGATTTTGTTGATCACGAGTTGCGATTTAAGATATAGAGTTCGCATACCTAGATGTGAAGACCATCTTTTTGTATGGTGATATGACAAAGAAATCTACATAGAACAAGCATTAGTGTTTGTTGTAGAGGGGAAGTTTGAGATGGACTTTCAAATTGAAGAAATAAATTTATGGATTTTAGCACACCTGTATGTAATGATACATGAGACTCAATCATTTTTGTTTGAAATTTGTAAAAGCTTACTAGGAGATCTCTGCAAAAAGATCGCATGTGAGCCCAATGGATGACAAATAAATACTGTAAAAACAAGAATTTTCTGACAATTCTAGAGGACAATAACTCATCATATGCATGGAACACTTCTCAAGACAAGGACATCAAGCAAGTGGACCGATGAAAAGAATAGTGAACGGGGACAACACCAGCCAATGGTTTGAATCCCCAGATCCACTGGACAAGATGTTGACTTTCGACCGATTATGCCATGACACGACAACTGACAAGGGCATGCACTGCCAGATTTTAGATGGAGGTGTCTTACAAACTTGCGACTGCTGGATTTACCGGGCCTTTGGAGCCTCGTTTCAAAAGTCAACGGAAAGAGTATGGGAATTTATTCGTCGTAATAGATCTGGAAGGTGTATTGACTGAAGTGGACTTCGGATTGCAGGAGGAGTTAACTGGTGGTTTCCTTAGTTTCTTTAGTAAAGTGAACCGGCGGTTGTTTGAATGATTTTATTGTTTTTGTTTGTACTAACTGTTATAAAATCAGTATACCAAAACAAAGACCAGTATGTTATAAACTCGTCACACAAGTTTACAAATCAGATTTTCACCACTTTGGAATTCTGTATTAATTATTTTGAACAATAACTATGTTGTATTTAATTTACAAGAACAAACAATAGCAGTCACAATAACAAATTGCTGTATTGAGCTATAGCGATAAACAAGCGTTGTACTACTTCATTGAAACATCACAACGTTGAAACAGAAATATTACAGAATGATGTATATAAAGATATAAGTAAACAGAAATCTAACCGGATGAAGAAGGAAATTACATCCGAGGCTTGTCGTAACAATTTCCTTAAGACTTTATTCAAGTCTCTCGAGATACAACAAACGTGATCTGCTCGAGATTGTGATGAGTATGATCATCTGTGTGATATGCAGAAGCGTACGGATCTGAAGATTAAGAAATGAAGAGGAAGAAGAGAAAATTTTGACTAATCTACTGATCAGGTTTCCTTCTCCTTTTATAGGCTAATTCCCAATGGTTATGTTTGCTGGGAACAGCCGCATCTCTTCGTCTCAATGGCCAAAAACTGTCGCGGTTTGTAACAGTCGTCTCTTTTCATTTGCAATGGTCAAGAACTGTTGCTGTGTGCAACAGTCGCGTCTTTTCATTCGCAATAGCTAAAAACAGCTCTGCAACGCCTATTTTGAAAAGTCGCGTCCAATCCACTAGTCACTTTTAAACAGTAGAAAGCTGTTTACTTCTGTTCAACAAAAATATAACATGGTCCACTCTTATTGCACCCGCACCCGGCCCGGTTCGGTACTGGATGGGAGGGCGACGCGCGCACGTGTGCTAGTTCACGGCCATATAGGTCCTCCCCCTCGCACAAAATTACCTGACCCTAAGGGCCAATATAGGTTTGAGAAAAGTAGTATTAAGCATGAACATTAACTTATTTTTGGCGATGTGGGACTATACCTCCTTTATTATATAAGGGTCCTCTAACAATCCCCACATGAATGATGATATATGTCTTCCCCACACAAAGTGTAATATCACACGGTTCATATGAAAATAATGCTATATCGAGGATAAGTTGATATTTCACTTTGAAATCTCCCTAGTTAAAACTTATCACATATACTTGGCTAATTGGTGAGTTATTTCATATTAAACCATCATTCGTATGTGCATAACCAGACAATAAGCTTTACAAAGCATTGTTTCCCTTCATCTCCAATCTTTTGGTTGTGTTCATTTTGGTCCTGAACAAATTTGGTTCTGCGAGTGTTTTAGAGAATTTAAGCCTTTAATATTCTCATAGAGCCGACCCAGCTCACACTAACATAGGTGATCGCAACCATTAATAGTATTCTACATATACCCCACTTGTTAATTTCTAGATATGGTCATCATTAAAAAGCATAGCTATATCCTTTTAGTACTTCTGTAGGCATGCATTCTATTGTTCACCATAGGAATGAAGTAAGACTAAGTCCAAAATGCATTACTTCTTGAGTTACTCGGAATTGGTTTGCCTATTGATCGTAGTCCGTGGGATTTCCAGTCGCTAAGATAGGTTTCCGTATAAGATAACTTTTGTTGTTTTAGGCTTTTAAACTCATTCCCCCGTTGCACAGTCAATTTTCTCTCTTGATAATCTTTTAGTAAATGGATCTGCAAGGTTATCGGTAGTTCTTACATAATCAATGGAAATAGTTCCATTTCGGAGTAGTTGCATAACTGTGTTATGACGTCGATGAATATCTCATGACTTTCCATTATACACAAAGTTTTGTGCTCTGCTTAACGTTGCTTGATTATCACTGTGTATGCATACGAACAATACAGGTTTAGGTTAAAATGGAATGTCTTCTAAAAATTGACGAAGTCATTCTGCTTCTTCGCCTAGTTTATCTAAAGCGATGAACTCTGATTTCATAGTGGATCGAGCTATGCACGTTTGTTTAGTAGACTTCCATGGCACTACCGCTCCTGCTAGGGTGAAGACATAACCACTAGTTGATTTAGTTTCCTCTGAATCAGAAATCCAGTTTGTATCACTATATCCTTCTAAGACGGCAGGATATTTTTCGTAATGTAGGGAAAAGTTCGTGGTACTCTTTAAATATACCAACACTCTTATTAGTGCTTTCCAGTGTTCCTTTCCTAATTTGCTTGTATACCTTCTCAGTCAACTTACTGCATAAGCTATATCTGGTCTTATGCAATTCATGAGCTACGTTAGACATCTTATTATACGGGAGTATTCCAGTTGCGTTACACTCTCTTTAGTGTTTATGTGCAGTGCTTCCGATGGATTAAAAGGCGTTCTTACTCCTTTAATTTCGTAATTTTGGAATTTTTCAATTACTTTTTCCACATAGTGTGACTGAGATAGATCAATTCCATTAGGTTTTTTTATTATTTTGATTCCCAAAATAACGTCTACAACTCCTATGTCTTTCATGTCGAAATTGTTGATAAACATTTTCTTTATGGTCTCGGTCACTTTACTATTTGGACCAAAGATTAGCATATCATCTATATATAAACAAATCATCACGTATGATTGTTCAACTTGTTTATAATAATCACATTTATCACATTCATTTATAAGAAACCATTTTTCATCATGACACTATCAAATTTTACGTGCCATTGTTTTGTAGTTTGTTTTGATCCGTATAATGATTTTACTAATCTACATACTTTGTTTTCATTTCCTTTGGAAATAAAACCCTCAGGTTGTTCCATGTAAATCTCCTCATCAAAATTTCTATTTAAGAATGCTGCCTTTACATTCATTTGATGAATCTCTAGATTATATATGGATCCAATTGCTATTAACATTCTTATGGACGTTATTCGTGTAACCGGTGAATAAGTATCAAAAAAAGTCTAAACCTTCCTTTTAAGATATCCTTTTGCTACCAATCTTGATTTATATATGTCGATAGAGCCGTCTGGTTTCATCTTCTTTTTGAAGATCCATTTGCAACCAATCGGTTTTATTCCAGGTGGAAGATCAACTATTTTTCAAGTTTTATAACTTAGAATTGAATCAATTTCACTTTTGATTGCTTCTTTCCAACATGAAGATTGAGAAGATGACATTGCTTCTTTGTATATTTGAGGTTCGTGTTCTAACATGTGTTAGAAAATCTAAACCAAACGTCTTGGACGTTCTTGCTCTTACGCTTCTTCTTGGTTCAACTTCCTCAATTTCACGATGAGTTTCATCGTCATGTGGCTTGCTTGATTTTTCTCTTGTCCTTTTAAGGACATAATTTCCTTCATTCCTTTTGTGTGGAAACACATCTTCAAAGAATGAAGCATCTCAAGACTCTATGATTGTATTGACATTAATATCAGCTATATCAGACTTAAATACCAAAAATCTATAGGCACTATTATTTTGGGCTGGCCCTAGATAGTAATAGTATAGTTTTTTGTCCAAGTTTGACTTTCTTGGGAGGCAGAACTGGAACTTTTGCCAAGCACCCCATACTTTGAGGTATTTGAAACTTGGTATGTGTCCTTTCCATTATTCATGGAATTGTTCCTGTTTTATTATGAGGAACCTTATTTAATATGTGATTAGACATATTTAAGGCTTCCCTCCACAAGTTCGTCGATAGACCAGAGGTCAATAGCATTGTATTTATCACATCTTTTAATGTTCTATTCTTTCTTCCGGCAACAACATTTTGTTGTGGTGAATATGGAGCTGTTATTTGATGAATTATACCAGTATCTGCACAGAATTGTTCAAACGTGATTCATATTCTCTACCTCGATCAGATCTCAATATCTTGATCTTTTTATTTAACTGATTTTCTACTTCAGCCTTATATTTTATAAACGATGTAATTGCCTCATCTTTACTATTCAGAAAATATACATAGTAATATCGTGTATAGTCGTCAATAAAAGTGATAAAGTACTTTTTCCCGCCTCTTGTAGGTAATGATTTAAAATCACATAAATCAGTGTGAGCCAATACTAGTGGTTTTGTACTTCTATCAACGGTATGAAATGGTTTTTTAACCAATTTTGCATCTACACAGGTCTCGCATTTGTAGTTTTAATCTACTTGGAATTTAGGTATTAATCCCAATTTTGCTAATTTTTTCTTTTTTCAAAAATTTATATGCCCTAATTTATCATGTCATAGTAAAATTTCATGCTGAACCAAATAAGAAACTTCCTTTTTATTAATAGCACAACCAGAATAGATAGTTTTATTGCTGACTATGGCTACATTGCCTTAAATAGCCATTGCATAAATAACCCCTTTCTATATAAATTCCAGCCTTAGACAGATTTATCTGACTCGAATACGAGACAAAAGCCTTTCCTTAAGAGCACAGGTCCAGACATCATGTTCTTGCGGATATCCGAAACATAAAGAACTTCACTTAGTGTCACATTTTTACCAGATGTAAATTTGAGGACGACTGTGCCGCTTCCTTCAATCATGGAAACGACAAAATTACCCATGTAAAGTTTTTCTTCCTAATCGTATTTCTTGCAAGCGGAGAACATAGATATATCGAAACATACATGGCGAGTAGCGCCTGCGTCTATCCACCACTGTGCCAGATTCTGTACTAAGTTGTATTTTTAAACAACTCTTGAAAAGTTCGTCTCCTCAATGGTTGAACTCAAATTTTCCACCATATTTGCCACCGATTTGTCAATCGTCTTCTTGTGCATGCAATCTTTAGCTGTGTACCCGGTCTTTCCACAGAGCCAACATTCGCCTTTGAACTTCTTGGTTTTCTTATCTTTGAATTGATTATTCGGTGTCTTTCTCTTTTTCTTTTTGGTAGTGAAGCGTCCTTTCTTCTTTGACCCTTCTGTAACAAGTGTCTCTTCGTCTTTGGGTTGTGTTATTTCGCAATTATCTGCCTCAATTTTTAATCTGACAAAGATCTTCAAAGTAAATCTTTTTTTTCTTATGTTTCAGGTAGTTGCGGTATAGTCTCTCAAGGATGGTGGTAAATTTCTTATTATTGCTTCAACAAAGAACGATTTTCCAACTTGATATCCTTCTGCTTCAAGTTCATGAATTATAAGTTGGAGTTCCTTCACTTGACTAGTCATGGATTTGGAATCCACCATTTTGTATTCCATAAATTCATCTACTATGAACTTCTTCAAACTGACGTTCTGTGTCCTATATTTATTTGCAAGTGTAGTCCATAGGGATTTTGCTGTCTGGTGTGGCTGATATACTTTATAAAGTACTTTATCCAAACAGTTCAGAATGTAATTTCGGCACAATAAGTCCGAATGCTTCCATGAGTCAATTCTGAGAAAAAAGCTGCATCTTTTTCTCTAGTTTGTCCATCTTTAGGCTTTAAATCATCCTCCTCAATGCACTTCTGCAGCCATAACGTGGTGAGATAAAACAACATTTGATTCTTCCATGTTATGAAGTCATCACAATCTCCATTAAACGGATTAGGCCTATTGTGGGTAGCACATTTTGCTGATAGTTCAACTGTCGCCATCTCTGTTTTAGTGAAAACAGGATAGTCTTAAGATGTTATATGATCAGTATACCGAAACAGAGACCAATATGTTATAAACCCGTCACACAAGTTTACAAATCAAATTTCCATTACTTTGAAATTCTGTATTAGTTATTTTGAACAATAACTATGTTGTAATTAATTTACAAGAACAAACTATAGCAATCAGAACAACAAATTATTGTATTGAACTATATCGAGAAACAAGCATTGTACTACTTCGTAGAAACAGCACAACGTTGAAATGAAAATATTACAGAATGATATATATAAATATATAAGTAAACAGAAATCTAACCGAATGAAGAAGGAAATTACGTTCGAGGCTTGTTGTAAGAATTTCCTTAAGACTTTATTAAAGTCTTCCAAGATACAACAGACGTGATCTGCTCGAGATTGTGATGAGTATGATCTTCTGTGTGATATGCAGAAGCGCATAGATCTAGAGATTAAGAAATGAAGAAGAAGAGAAAAGTTTGAATAATCTACCGATCAGGTTTCCTTCTCCTTTTATAGGCTAATTCCCAACAGTTATGCTTGCTGGGAACAGCCGCATCTCTTCGTCTGCAACGGGCAAAAACTGTCGCGATTTGCAACAGTCGCCTCTCTTTATTTGCAACGGTCAAGAACTGTCATGGTTTGCAACAGTCCTCTCTCTTCATTTGCAACGGCCAAGAACTGTCGCGGTTTGCAACAGTCGCGTCTCTTCATTCGCAATGGCTAACAACAGCTTTGCAACGTCTATTTTGAAAAGCCGGTCCAATCCACTAGTCGCTTCTATTTGAATTTAAATAGTATTATGTACTTTTGTGTAGCAAAAATATAACACGCTCCACTCTTATTGCACCCGCACCCGCACCCAGTATGGGACGGGCGGGTGGCGCCGCGTGTGTTAGTTCATGGCCATATAGGTCCTCCCCTTCACACAAAATTACCTAACCCTAAAGGCCAATATAAGTTTGAGGAAAGTAGTGTATAAGCATGAACATTAACTTATTTTTGGTGATGTGAGACAATATCTCATTCACTATATAAAGGTCCTCTAACACTGACTGCAGTAGTTTACTATTGTTGTTGGTGAGCTATTAATGAAATGTATGGTGATTGTTGAGTAAGAACCTTTTCAATCACTTTCTCCACTATTTGTTCCCTAAATACTCAACTTTGTAATCTTCTATTAAGTAAATAAAGTATTTGTTTCAAAAAAAATTGTTTTGAGAAAAGTGTTAAAGATTTTGTGTTTACTTTAAGTGTTTGAAATGATGATCGAGTGTATTTGCTCTTGTATGTTAATAATATGTTTATTGTTTCGAAAACCAAAGCTAGAATAAAAAGATGAAATTATGTTCAAATGCAAAATTCAATGCGAAAGATCTTGACGAGGCAAAGAAAATATTGAGCTCGAAAACTGATAAAAGATCTAAAGCGATGCATGTGAACATTGTCTTAGCAGGAATACATTGAGGAAATGCTTGTATATTTTGAGATTGAAAGAGAAAAGCGATTAGTACACCAATACCATTACGTAATAGAGTAAGGGTGTGCATACGTTAGGATTTTGACTTAGTTTATGGGCCTTGATGAGATTTGGATTCAAAAGAGAGCGAAATGTGTAAGATATTATATGTTATGGTGGTTATAAATAGTCACACCTTCTATCATTTAAGATATACAGAAACTTCATAACTCTTGCCTCCAATAGAAAACTGGTAAAAGCCTTGAAGCTGAGATTTGCACACTAAGTCCAAGGAGAAGAGGCGATGATTCAAAGAGGAACAACTAACAACCAATGTATCGACAATCGACTGATATAAGGTACACAGCACCTCAAATTTAAATATTTATACATGACATGTTTATTTTCGTTGAAAACAAATAAAATTGAAAATAAAATAATATTACACACACATTCATACATACACACACACACACACACACACACACACACATATATATATATGTATGTATATATATATATATATATGTATGTATACATAGTTAATTATAAACATAACTATATTTAATATAGCTTGTCCAAAAAAAATTATTTTTTGTATGCATATATACTCACAGCCAATATATGTATGTATGTACATTCAAATGATCTGTTTTTAGATAAAAAATTAATTTTGTTTTCGGTGTTCGTTATTTTATTGTTTACTTTTATTCTTGGTTTGAAAAAATTATTCGGTTTTTAAATTATATATGTATGTATATATATTATTTTTGGTTTTTATGAAAAAATTATATATAGATATATGTTTGAATTAGTCAATATCAATATAAAATTCATATTTTAAATAAGTGTGTATATATATCAGCATATATTAAATGAACATATATACATATATATATATATATATTAAATAAATAAATAAATATATGTATATATACGAACATAAATAATATTTTGGTTTACACACACATACACATGCGTACAAATAACATAAATTTTAAAATCCAAAAATATTTTTTTATCATAGCCGAATGAAAAAATTAAATTATTAATAGTACTAATATATATTTATGTATATATTTAATTAATGAACGAATATATATATATATATATATATATCTGTGTGTGTGTGTATGTATGTATGTTTATATGTGTGTAATATCACCATCACCTTGACGTTATAATGTTAAAGACAAATCCTTGATATTGTTCTCTTATTTAAGCATAAGTCACAATGGTTATTCTCATATATATGTTCCTTATATTGACTTTTTTTAAAAAAAAATTCTCGACTAGTTTATAATATTTACAACGTTCACATTATTAGTGTGAATTATTAAAAATTAAATATGATAAATCCAAACTAAAATTGAACTTAAATTATATATAAAAATAAATACGTCATAATACGCGTGCGTGCACGCGCGCACACGCACAAATATACATGGAGACAAACTAAATTAAAACAGCACACTATTTTTTTAATGATCATTAAATATGATTTATGATAAATAAATTATTTAGTTAAACACAAAAATAAGATATAGTGCAAAAATTAATAAGACAATTTTATTTTGAAGCTTTCCTCTTTTGTATCAATGCACATGATCCAATGTTTTTATACTATCTAAGAAAAAACAAGGCCCATATGACGAATGTGTCATATGCTAGTTTTGTTGAAGGTTGATGTATGCAACGGTGTGTGCAAGATCAGACGTGGCTCAAGCTGTTTTGGTAGTTATTTAAAATCTGGCTAATTTGATTAAATCGTATAGAAAGTCATGAAAGTCATATTGAGATATCTTAGAGAACTACATGACTTTTTTTTTGACGACGAAATTGATATGGATTGCGAATTAGTTGGTTCTTATGATCCGAATAATGTCAAGATAGTGACCGCGGGAGGAAGTCACCTCAGATCAAGTATCCACTCTTGGAAGAACAATCATTAGTTGGAGGATGATGTTGCTATTTTACTTGCATTATTTGCTATGGAGTAGGAATTGATGACCACGGAGCATGCCTTTAAAGAGATGCTGAGGTGTTTGGTGTGATTTTAAGTTTGAGAAAGAAAGTGTCATAGTGAATGGCAATAGCCGAAAACACAATTTACTTTGTGAATGTTTTGATGTTTAGCTCTTTGCACAGAAACATTGAGGTGAAAGAGTCATTCTTGATGCCATCCATGGATGAAGGCAAAGCAATTTTAATTTAAAATATTCACAGACAATGCAACGACATTGTATATGATGTGCGTTAGCGGCTTCTGCACTAGGTGAAGTTCATATACATGGATGCGGTAGCATATTATTTTCCTAGTACACATGTCAGTCTCCTTGGAGAACTATAATGTGCGTTAACACAATAAAGTATCCGAGTGTTCCATGGAATTATTTGGCATTAAGGGAAACTGAACCAGGAACACCACGGAATCACTTAAAATAGGTCGTCAAGTGTGTATTGTGCTTGTCAAGAACCCGGAGAGGTTACGGATTTGGATACTGGCTATAGATAGCTAAGGATTCGGGCATGGACCCGGAACGGTCCAGGATTTGGACATCGACCATAAGTGGTCATGGACGTGGTTGTTGGTTGTTGGATATGGGTGGATTAGAACTCTGTTATCGAGTTCAGATGGATATGGATTTGGCTAAGAATTTGGTTATTGGATTCGGAATCGGATGTCGACTCAGAGTAGTCGTAGACTCGGATAAGGAACGGCGATGGCATTTGGATAAAATGGGTTGGATTATGAGTCGAAAAGTATGGATGTAACTAACATGCATACTTCAGATATCGGACTTGAGGCTATTCAAAACACACATTCCAACAGCAAGGCATGTGTTGAGGGGCAAATGTTAACCAACCTTTCGACAAGGCCACGGATAGGCGGATTTAACTAAGTCGACTTCACGATTATGAGGTTGAAATATGATGGATTCGATTTAGAGGGATGAAATTCATATAGATATGCCGCTCGGCATTGAGGTGAGGATATGACGCTCGGCATTGAGTTGTTATGCCGCTTAGCATTGAGTTGAGGTTATGCTGCTCGGCATGGAGGTGAGGTTATGCCGCTCGGTATCGAGGTGAGGTTATGCCGCTTGGCATCGAGGTGAGGTTATGCCGCTCGGCATGGAGTTGAGGTTATGCCGCTCGGCATTAAGGTGAGGTTATGGCTCTTGGCATTGAGTTGAGGTTATGCCGCTCGGAATCAAGGAGAGGTTATGCCGCTCGGTATCGTGGTGAGGTTATGTCGCTCGGGATGAAGTTGAGGTTATGCCGCTCGGCATTGAGGTGAGGTTATGCCCCTTGGCATCGAGTTGAGGTTATGCCGCTCGACATTCTGGTGAGGCTACGCCGCTCGGCATCGAGTTGAGGCTACGCCGCTCGGCATTTATGAGCTCAGGGTCGTTCGGCATGGGACGAATGTGGCTCAGTGGAAGGTCGTTCGACATGGGACGAATATGGCTCGGTGGAAGGTCGTTCGGCCTTGGAGGTATATGGTTCGGTGGAAGGTTTTGATGGGCCTATACCGTTCTGAAAGCCCAACAACTCAGGATTTCCAATAAATACAGCATGTGGAGGTTCAAAAAAGGGATCTTCCTTCGACTCTCGGACTTTCTCTTCTCTAAGGCTTGGACACTTAGCTGTTGTCAAACTTTGGATTGTAACTGTAATCGATTATTACAACAATAAAAATGAAATTTCTTTAGTGGACGTAAATCGGAGTTAGCCGAACCACTATAAAACCTATTGTTCTTTACTGCTATCATTTTAATTTTTATTGTTCTTCACATTTATACTCTCTGCATACAATCTATCTGTAAGTTGTGACCGGTACTTGGTGCTTTCTTCTGAATTTGGGTATTAGTGACCAATTTTGACGCTAACAATAATTTTCTTATGACTACAAATTTTTGCAATTATTATCATATAACATATTATTTATGGGTTTTCTATTTCAATACGCTTTAAATTAGTTTACTTAATTAATTATATCATCATACAACAAAGTATATAATAGAAACCAAATACCGTTATTACGAATAATATTGGTTATAAAGTTAAATGTATTATTAAATTATATAATTGCTCATATAACATACCCTATACTGTCTTAATTTTTAATATATGAGATTAGTACACAAGTGCTATAAAATGAAGAAAGTAGAAGACACAAAATGAAGAAAATAGAAGCCATTAGAGAGAGACAAAAGATATATTATTCATTTCAGAGAATAGACAATATTTACATTACATGGTCTTCTTTATATAAAGACTTCAGAGTAAAGGGTTTAACTTATTCAAAGATGTGGGACTAAACAAAACAACGTAAAAGCATATTCATTTCATGATTTACATATATTGTAACACTCCCTCTGAATATGTGTGTTCGAAATCTTTAATGCTCTGGTAACTTGAAATTTTCCCTTTTGAAATGTGTATCATGATTGCTCCCCCTCCCCCTCATTATTATCTTGCTTGCATTTATCTATTCAGTCGATAAATGATAGTGTCCGTTGCCTCATTAAAAACCTCTGTAAGGAAAACCCAATGGAAAAAACCATAAAAGAGGAAAAGAGTGCAACTTGTGAAATCATTGATATCATACTAAAAATTATATTCATTCTAAGAGTTTGATACTTCGGGATCAAAAAAATGTCTCGTTAAACCCTTACCAACAAAAAGCCAATGGGAAAAATCTTAATGAATAAAAAAAAGAGTACAATGGCATATATTATTTTCTCATTTCTTCAAATGAAGTTGATACTTTTGGATCAAACAAATGCCTCATTAAAACCGTACTAAGAAAAACCCTATGGGAAAAATCTTAATGAAGAAATAAGAGTACAATATAGTATGACATATTTCAATAATTTACAGAATTAATTAGAGTTTGATATTTCTGGATCAATATAATACTTCATTAAAAACCTTACAAAGGAAATCGCAATGGAAAAACCTTAGTCAAGGATAAAAATACAATTTAAATAACATATTTGAGATGTTATTTATTGAAAAGACGTTTGATTCTTCTAGATCAAGATAATGTCCCGTTAAAACCTTAGTAAGAAAAACCCGGTGGGAAATATCTTAAATAAGGAAAAAGAGTACATTGTAACTTATTTTCAAATGTTACTAGGGACTTGATACTTCTGGATCAAGATAATGCCTCATTAAAATCTTACTAATAAAAACCTAGTGGGAAAAATCTTAGTTAAGGAAAAAGAGTGCATTATAAAATACTTATAGATGCTCCCCTTTATTTAAAGTTTCCTCTGAATTCATATTCATCTTTTGATAACTCAAATTGGTTATAGATACATCTGGATCCATAAATATGTATCTCATTAATAATACAATTTATTAATAGTTTTCTTCGATACAATCAAAATTTCCAATCCAAATATGATTTGCATTTTATGTATTTTTTTTGCTACCTTTATGAAAAACACATCATATGTTTTCATTTTTATGCTTCAAATCAGTTTTGCATATTGCAACTACATCTTTGATGAGTATTAAAAGTTCTTTTACAACAATACTTAAAAGCAGGAAGTAATCTATTCATCTTAAAGTGCATCAAGATTTTCATTACAACGATACTTAGAAGAAGGTTGTAGTCAACATTCCATGTTCTTTGCATTCTTTATAATCATCAAAGTTATTAATATTCTTCAGGAATAATTTTTGCATGTCGCAACTAACATTTCAATGTATGTTAAAAGTTTCATTACAACGATACTTAAAAATAGGAAGTAATCTACTCGTCATGAATTATATCAAGATTTTCATTACAACAATACTCAAAAGTAGGTTGTAATCTACGCTTCTTGTTCTTTGCATTCTTTATAACCACAAAATTATTTATATTCTTCAGGAATTTGTATACTTTCATCATTTAATATGATTTAAGCCACATTTATACCTTCGGGGTATATTAAGCATTTCAAGTACTTTCGCTACCTTGGACTATATGTCCATATTTCTCTATTGGTAAGGGATTCATGATGACCAGTCATGTTTCTCCTAATTCAAGATCCTTAATCTATTTATAAACATAAGCCCTTTTTTTATCATCAATGATTATTTCGTGTCAGTTCTAGACATGATTTATTGAGATCTCTTTAATCATCATGTTTTAGGTACCTAAACCACGTTTAGGATAATTTTAAAATCATGTCATTAGTCTCTTCAAGAACACCCATAAATGTTTCTTCAAGAACACTCATCTCCTTTATTTGGCATCTCTGTTACTCACTCCAAAAGTATTTCAAACTGACTTTTGTACCATATTTCAGATGTGGTTTACACTTTTTAATCCTTCAGGGATTCAAATCTATATTGGAGAAAGTCTATTGGGGATATTACAAATATTTATTCAAGTGACTTAATATTTTGTATCATAATACATGTTAACAAATATTTGACAGTGATGATCAAAATGAACTTGTATCGTTTTATCCTCCCCCTCAATATTGACAAACATTGTCACATTAAATAATAATCATCGTTGGATTCTCATTTTGATCCATTATCATATTGCTACTAGCAAATACACCATATATTAATAATAGGTGGATAATTCTTTCATCAATTGATAAGATGCATTCAAGTGACATTTGTGAGCTTTTGGCTCAAGTTTAAATATGGGATTCAATTATACCAAATTTCGTGAAATATAATCTAGTTGAAATTGCAACAAATTTTTTTGAAATAAGCTTTTGTCTTTCAATTTTAGAAATAATGCAAAGATATTTTTTGGCGTTTTCATTATAGTTCCAATATGGTAGCCATTCATTAATGTATCCTCAAAACTCAACAAATTTCTTTTAAATTTGCTTGAGTATAATGTATTTTGAATCAATATATATGTACCATTTGGTAATACTATATGGGCTCTTCCGGACCCTTCAATTATATTAGCAAATTTGCTATGACTGAAATTTTTATCAACATATTTTCAGATAGTTCGGAGAAAAAAATTTGGTTTTTCAAAATAATGTGAGTAGTTGCACAATCTAGTAGGCATACATTATCACTCAAATATTGGTGGTCCATATCTTAAGTACTAAAGACTATATAGTTAGTCAACTACTAAATTTATAAGCATAAATAAATGCTACTACTTTCCAAAAATTTAAAATAGACTATTGATTAAAGCCAACTTTATCGGTATATTATTTCAATTAGTTATGAAAGGAAAAACATGCAAGCGCCAACTTCCAACTGATTTATTGAACTGAAATAAAATAAAATCCACATAACAGACTTCAGGCTGCAACTATTGATCAATTCGACCATATCATTTATCATTGCACTTAGATTTTCATCATTAATGAAGATTTCTGTCATTAACTTCGAAGAAATGACCTAACTTCAGGTTAGTATTACCAGACAATCCTTTCACATAATTTTACTTTAGAAGTAATCCTAAATATAGAGGAATTGTATTTCCTAAAAGATTTAAAGATTTGAAACTTCAAGTTCAACCATTCATGTCTAGTTTTTAGAAGTGTGACCATATTTTGGTGGTCATAACGCTCCTTCAAGGAGTTCCATAGGTAAAGATGATCTTTTTCAGTTAAATGTTTTATTTGGATTTTGTCATGGATATGACAACTTAAAATATAAGAGAATTGTTTTATCCTATTGGATTGTCATTTTTATGGCATTTTCTAACCAACGAGATTGTAATTGGATGTCAACATCCAATATCTATGACAAAAAGTTATCTTCTAATAAGTCCATAGCTTTGATTTCAAGCTTGGTTGTGTTTATCATATTACCAACTATAAGTGGAAATAAAAATGCATAAGTATCAAAATATTTTTCATGGGTATATAATCAATGCATTTCATAAAATAAGAAACCATATCATATAGTAGTTACAGTGAAAGAATAAAAACATTAATGCAAAATAGTAAAAGACAATCAAATATAATACATAAAAGCGACTATAATTTCTTATTTACATCCTTTTGATAGCTCTAGATCCAATCTCATTAATTGCATTCATTACTTTCCTTGAAAATGCAAAACTATCCTTGAAAATATGGAAAGCCCATTATATGGATTCATTGGTGGAGAAGGGATGAATTATAATCAAAGATTGTGCTGACTTGATTATGTTTACTTTCATAATATAGGCAAATTTACGAATATGAATATGTAGTATTAAATACCATTTATTAATTCATAACAACTGCAATAGTGAGAAACATGAATATGTAACATGTATATACGTTATAATCCTTGTCAACAATAAGCGATATAAAAGAAGAACAAATGTATGAAGTATTCATACGCATCTTCGTTGGACCATTCTCATTAATCAATTAATTCTATTTAATGATTTATTAATTGCTACTGATTAATATATGCGGTTATTTACATATTGTAATCTAAACAGAGAGAGGAAATTTGTACATCACATAGTGTACGAATAATATCATGAAAAACATAATAGTTTTACTTGGCAACTAAAAAGTATGCTGTATGAGTTACAGCTATTGATAACATCAATAAGTATATTTTTGTGACATGACAATAATAGGTAAAATATTATGCATATAAAATAGTAAACACTGGAATAGCTCTTCACTGGAAGAGGAAAGATGAATGAGTTTTATATATAATACAACAAAATTGATGTGTGTATAAATATTAACATTCATTTTATAAAGAATCCAAAATACCCACTTGATGAGATAAAGGAAAGAAACTTGATCTATTATATTTTACCTTTTAAAAGACATGATTGGATGAATGGAAGAAGGAAATAAATTAGGAAATAAACTTCATATTAGAATACCTTGTTTTCTATTAAAAAGAAAGAGAGTAGGAATGTAGATATATTTCTATGTATTTATTTGGTTTAGTAAAAGCACCAAATATATCAACAAATCTCTTCTGGAGATTTTATCATCATCATCATCATCATCATCATCATCATCATCATCATCATTATTGTCACCACTTCTAGAGTGAACAAATTTATGTACATTTATTTGGTTTAGTAGTTAATACCATTGATAAATATTTTTAGAACTTCAGGTTCCAATTTTAATTTAAAATAAAATCTTTGTTTAGTACTTTAGATCTTAAATGGTACAACTTGATTTTCATTATCAAACTTCAGGTTTGATTGCAATTAGAATTTACCATAATCTGAATTAGCTTTTCTAATAATTCAAAGCTTCACATTTCAAATTTATATATTTGAGTTTTGATATATAAACTCTTTTTTTAGGAATGCAAACTTATATGCATAATTTTTATTTGAGAATGTCGTGTCTTAAATACAATGAAATAAGAGCACTCTTCATAATTGTATTCGAACATCGGAATCATAATACTATTTCTCTTCGAGGAAATAGTATTTACCACATTTGTAATGTTATTTCAGCATATTATTTTCATGTTATGTCTTCTGGACATATCAACATCTTCTTTTGGAATTGCTCACTTTTTTTTCATGGCTTTATTTCAGCTTATGAAAATTTTAATCTTTCACCTTCACACATATGAACTTTATGTTCTTATTCTTTCATATAGACTTAATACGATCTTCTAGATACGTATTACTCTTATATTTGTTTCTTTAAGAAACAGTGAAATATATCTTCTAGAAATATAAACCATGTGGTAAAATTATTTCTGCAGTTCTCATTCAAAATAAAATCCAAACAAAAAATTTCAAAATGAAATCCTTTTTTCCACTAAACAATGTAACGTGATCTAAAAGTTTAGATCTACAATAAAATGAGGTCTAAAATGATAAGATTAATAGAGCAAGATCTATGAGGTAAGATGTGTGTGTATATATATATATGTACACATATGTATGTATGTATGTATGTATGTATGTATGTATGTATACATATGTATATAATGAAATCTAGAAAATTAGATCTATGATAGAAAAGATCTAAAAAGAAAATTAACAGAATAAGGTGAGAAATTACATTTTAGTCTATGGAACAACTTTAGTCTCAGACCAAATTTAAAATTGTCACAAAAAATGGATATACTTGAATGACAATCAAACAAGAGATCCGATGATTAATATCTACAGATCTAAAAAAAAATATCATATGAACATGATAGTAAAATCTACAAGAGATCTGAAAAATTAGAATAAAAAATAAGATCCACCACAAAACAAGATCTGAAATACATAGACAAAAAAATAAGGTGTACAAATATAATCAGATCCAAATAATTAGATCAACGATACAATGAGATCTAAAAGAAAAAAATTAATAGAATGAGACCTGAAAATTTTGATCAATTAGATCAGAAAGATAGCTTACCGTTTAGAAGATTTATAAGAGCTTCGTGCTAATAACGTGTTATAAAATGAAGAAAGTTAAAACAACCCGGGATTTTGAAGATTACCGTTAATATTAAATTATAATGCAAATTATAATTTAATATTGTGATTAAAAATGAATTGGATAATAAAATGAGGGATTATATTATTTATTTTATATAAACAATATCTTGATGAATACAATTTGGGATTTGAATTTTAAATAAGTCATATTATTTTATTTGAAGCCTATTTCAATATTTGATGGTTGAAAAAAAAGTGTAAATGAATGAAATAAAGTTTGAAAAACTTTATTTTTGGATTTGGACTGAAAGTAAATAATTATGATGGTTTAATTTCAGTTAATTAGTAATATTGGAAATTTATTCCAATTTTAGCCTTCTATTGTAAAATAAAAGGAAAAATATAAAGAAAATAAAATTTGGAAGTGTAATGAGGCTTGGAATGATGTATTAGTATTATAAAAATGTTAAAACATTGTAATACACTTCATTAGACTTAAAAATAAATTGGTTGAAATGGATGAAAATAGTGATATTTCACCAAAAATAGGAATATTGGTAAATATTGTTAAAAAATAGTGTTATATGGAGAAAATAATATTTTTAATTGGAAAAATATATCTTGATGATTAAAAAGTGTTAAATTGATTTATTGCAATTTATTTGACATGAAAGAAATTTTTGTTTAAGTTATTGCATTAAAAATAGTGTTTTTACACTAAAATGGTGTAATTTGTAAAATATTGTCAAAGATAGTGTTTTATTTATAAAAATAACTTTTTATTGTCGAAATAAATTTTATTTTTTTTATATAACAACAATTTTATTACAAACAATTTGTTGTAGATATTTAATTTGTTAAAAATGAGAAAACTAGTGTATAAATTGATTGAATAGGTTAAATATGTATATAACATAGGAATTTCTCTAAGTATATTAGGCTTGGGCTCATTTGGATAAGGTTGGAATCCATTAATTCCCTCTAGGACCATCTAGAAAAGAGGACATAGGTGTACGTACCTTTTTTTCTCATCTTCCTCCCCAAAACAAAAGACACGGTAAATAGAGAGAAAGAAAAACAATGTTTTTCCCTAATTAACTCTCAATTCCACTCAATTTCACCGTTATTCAAGAAGAACTTCACCAAAATAAGAATAGAGAAAGGATTTCTCCTTTAAGCTTCAATATTTCTTCACAAATTTGGGTGTTTGCAATCTAAAATCAAAGGTGAGTTTAAAACTCATAATTTCTAGCTTTGATTGAGATTTTAAGGTAAGAAATCTCAATTTTGTTTGTTGCATGTTTATTTATGAAATTTTCGTCAGTAAATTGGGCAAATCTCTTTCGGATTAAGTCGGAATCCAATAATTTTAGATGTTCTGGAAAGCATAGACATAGATCTACAAGTTTCATGTTTTGAGTTTTCTAAAATTTTGAAGTTTTCTTGATCAAAATCGTGCTTGTTTGTTGCTGTCTCGGGGGCAAATTGACAGCAGCAACAATCATAGGCCAGAGAAGTGTTTTAGTCATAAGTTTTTCGTTTCTCATCCAATTCAGGTCAAAAAAAATTTCTGGAAAATATATTCAATAAGGAGTAATTTATCTTCAGCTTTCAGTCCGATATTTTACTATTTGACTGACCTAAAACATATTTGTAAGCAGAAGTATAGTTATGTCTTTGACAGAATTTCCTGAGTTTGAATATGATATTGTTTGAGCTATATCTTTCACGATTTTGATTGAAATTCGATAATTTATAATCTTTCGATAAGCACAATTCATGTGCTACAACTTTCACTCATTGAGTTTTCTGTAATTTTCAGGTTAACTATGTCAAAATTGAATTTTTTTTACTGCTATCCCGAGAGCAAAACTATTATTTGCTCTGTGTTTGAAACTGAGACGAAATTAGCTTTAACTTCTTTGTTTCCTATCCGAATTTGATAATTTTGGATGTTTTGGAAAGATTAGATCATGTGCTATAAGTTTCATTCATTGTATTCTCTGTAATTTTGAAGTTTGCTTGGTCGAAATTATAGTTGTATGTTGCTGTCCTGAGAGCAAAAAGACAGCAACAACAATCGTTGACCTTTGAATTGTATTAGCTCGTTTTTGCTCTCATTCTCTTCGGTTTTGATGATGATTTTGAGATATTTTTAGAGCTATGATGCCTATCACTAGGCTAGCTATATTTGGAGAATTTGAAATTCAAATTCAAATGGAATTTTAAATGATTTCGGGCTAAATTTGAATTGAATTCGTATTGAATTCAAGTTACCGGTTTTGAGATATCCCTCTTAATTTTTGGTTGCTTTCGAGAACGGTTTTCACTAAACTATTTTTGAAATACATGGAAACTTCAAATTATTATTACATAGTATTTTTTAAATTATTTTTCTAAATAAAGATAGATTTGTTTCTTATAATAAAACAATTTCAAATATTGGTTTTAATAATCGTTTTTGGAAAGTCGTTTTAAATTTCTGTTTCTCTAATAAAATTATTTTATAAATAAAGATACTTATTTTTATGAATTTCGGACATATAAGAAAGACAATTAAACGGTAAAGTAAAACATATGGTATGGGACACATGGATTTGCTTTATCGCTTAATACCGGACTTATATGATCGAAACCCTTTCGATGAACTGTTTGAGATGATTTTAAGATATTATTAAATTTTGCACAGATTATATGGTTCGAGAACTCCAATTTAGGAGCACATTCGATGAAGGATCTTTTTAAGATGTGTTTCTTAATCGCCGCTGAAATGAGGTGAATTAAGAGTTAGAAATTCCTAATTCGAGTTATGGTTATAAATAACCATCTAGATGTTATTTTTACTTGCCGATGAGATGATGTAAGCTTCTTTATGATGATTTTACGAAGTTGAGATGCATTATGAAAATTTTTACTTGTCAATGAGATGAGACAAGTCACGATGCCATTAGTACTCGTCAATGAGATGAGACGAGTATGGTATTGTATTTACTCGCCAATGAGATGAGGCCGAGTAAATTTTCATGATGTTATGATGTTTTACTAGTGTGGTACCAACTAACGGCTAGTAAACCATTAGGTGCGAACGTATAGTATGGGACGTACGTTAACACATATTGGGTTCCAATCCGAGAAGTTGAGACACATTCACGATGTTTACTAGTACTACAGACCACGAGTACTCGATTGGAGTTGTCACGATGTAGTTGCTACTCCGATCATCACGATGTTATTAACTCGGGTCTTTGTGGCTGGGAGTCATTATGATGTTATAGATTATAGTCCTTCATGATGTTTACGATGTTAAGATGTTATTTGACTCAAGCCATCACGATGTTTATGGTACCAAATTGTAGTACTAGTCACGATGTAGTGCACGTAGCATTGCTTTAGCATGCAATAGAGGATTTGGCCAATCCGAGATTTCTTTGAGTTTTGATGTTTTAGACTTGATTGTCTTTAGATGATTATTACATTGATAGCCTAGTGCCAAAGGAGATGTATGCATGTATCACGAAATCATTTATGATGTTATTCTTCGATTGAGTTTTTTGCATTATGGATTGATGATTTGATGATTTTATAGACTACTTGATGTTAAGATGGAGTTGAGATGTATTTATAAATTTATACCGATGAGATGAGGTATAAATGATTATGAAGAATCTTTTATGATGAGTTTTAGTGATGGATTTGAGATGTATCTATATTCATACCGATGAGATGAGGTATGAATAAGTGTAATACTTCTTTTATGATTTAATTTTATAATTCCTTAAATGATCCTTAGGATGTGCCAATGAGATGAGGCACATCCCAATGCGTTTTATTCTATGTATAAAGGATATGTACCTTTGATGTATTGTTATATTGACAACCACTCATAGTTGAATCATTTGAAGTCATTATCCATATTCTTTTATACCGCCGATGATATGAGGAAAAAGTGATGTTTATTAAGTCTTATCTTTAAAACTTTGCTCGTCGATGTTCCATTTGCTTAAGTGTCAGTTATGCGACTTAAGTATGACTTTATCATTATTATCTCTTCTACTTGCCAAGAAGAGATGTTGTCCTTTCTTATGATGTTGAAACCATGTTTAGGGCATGGAATCCTTTAAGAAAAAGGATACCATAGCTTTCGCCTACTCATCCTTATCGATTATTCTGTTTAACTGCTGATTTTTGCTAGCCTGACCCGTATGTTTTCACTCGGATCAGACTGAGTTGTTTCAGGTATCATCTACTGGACTTAGCTTGAAGTTGATGTTGGATATCAGCTCTTCATTTGCTTGAGTAGTTTATTTCTTCCGCATACTCTGATAATTCAAGCTTATATCCTTGTTTTTGAGTATATTCTATCTTTGAGCTATTATTAATGACAGGCACTTGTCGCGGTCGTTCGAGTTGGTAGCCTTGTGAGAAGCCATCTTGGGATTTATCAATCTTGCCTATTGTGTCTACCCTGTTGTGAGGATGTTCTTTTCGTATATTTATGCGGAAAATCTTATTGACGGTCTTCTTTATTGCTTACAGTTTGGGGTTTAAGTGAGTTTGATCCCACTCTATTCGTAGATTTTTGTGAAATCAATCATTCTCGATTGTTTAATTGTTGAGCATCTTATGGAGTTTAATTCGAAGACGGGATATCTTCAAAATTCTTTGGAGTTACTTAGAAAATTCGATGGTTTTCGAATCACTATATTAGCATTTGATGGGCCATTGGATTAACTAAGTGAGTTTTTCCTTATTTCTCTCTACCATTCTATGTTGAGAGTATGAATGGTTTGAGGTTCGAGCTTGTCTTTTGTCCTTTGAATTTTTGTGTTGTTTACATCCTTTTTCCACTAAAAATTACGAGGATGCAATTTTGTTAAGGGGGAGTTTGTAACAACCCGGGATTATGGAGATTACCGTTAATATTAAATTATAATGCAAATTATAATTTAATATTGTGTTTAAAAATGAATTGGATAATAAAATGAGGGATTATATTATTTATTATATATAAACAATATCTTAAAGAATATAATTTGGGATTTGAATTTTAAATATGTCATATTATTTTATTTGAAGTCTATTTCAACATTTGATGGTTGAAAAAAGTGTAAATGGATGAAATAAAGTTTGGAAAATTTTATTTTTGGATTTGGATTGAAAGTAAATAATTATGATGGTTTAATTTTAGTTAATTAGTAATATTGGAAATTTATTCCAATGTTAGCCTTCTATTGTAAAATAAAAGGAATGATATGAAGAAAATAAAATTTAGAAGTGTAATTAGGCTTGGAATGATGTACTAATATTATAAAAATGTTAAAACATTGTAATACACTTCATTAGACTTAAAAGTAAATTGGTTGAAATGGATGAACATAGTGATTTTTCACTAAAAATGGGAATATTGGTAAATATTGTTAAAAAATTGTGTTATGTGGAGAAAATAATACTTTTAATTGGGAAAAAATATTTTGAGGATTAAAAAGTGTTAGAATGATTTATTGCAATTTATTTGACATGAAAGAAATTTTTGTTTAAGTAATTGCATTAAAAATAGTGTCTTTACATTAAAATGGTGTAATTTATAAAATATTGTTAAAGATAGGGTTTTATTTATAAAAATAACTTTTTGTTGTTGAAATAAATTTATTTTTTTATATAATAACAATTTTTTTGCAAATAATTTGTTGTAGATATTTTATTTGGTTAAAAATGAGAAAACTAGTGTATAAATTGATTGAATACGTTAAATATGTATATAACATAGGAATTTCTCTAAGTATATTAGCCTTGGGCTTATTTGGATAAGGTTTGAATCCATTAACTCCCTCTAGAACCATCTAGAAAAAAGGAAATACGTGTACGTACCTTTCTTTTCATCTTCCTTCCCAAAACAAAAGACACGGTAAATAGAGAGAAAGAAAAACTATGGCTTTCCCTAATTAAATCTCAATTCCACTCAATTTCGCTGTTATTCATGAAGAACTTCACCAAAATAAGAATAGAGAAAGGATTTCACCTTCAAGCTCCAATTTTCTCCACAAATTTGGGTTTTTGTTATCTAAAATCAAAGGTGAGTTTAAAAATCACAATTTCTAGCTTTGATTGAGATTTCAAGTTAAGAAATCTCAATTTTGTTTATCGCATGTTTATTTGTGAAATTGCCGTCAGTAATTGGGCAGATCTCTTTCGTTTTAAGTCAGAATTCAATAATTTTAGATGTTCTCGAAAGCATAGACTTATATCTACAAGTTTCATGTTTTGAGTTTTCTAAAATTTTGAAGTTTTATTGATCAAAATTGTGCTTGTTTGTTGCTGTCTCGAGAGAAAATTGACAGCAGCAACAATCATAGGCCAGAGAAGTGTTTTAGATATAAGTTTTTCATTTCTTATCCAATTTAGGTCAAATTTTTTTTTTGAAAAATATATTCAATAAGGAGTAATTTATCTTCAGGTTTCATTTCGATATTTTATTATTTGCTAAAACATATTTGTAAGCAGAAGCATGATTATGTCTTTGATAGAATTTCCTGAGTTTGAGTCTGATATTGTTTGAGCTATATCTTTCTCGATTTTGATCAGAATTTGATAATTTTCAATTTTTCGTAAAGCACAATTCATGTACTACAACTTTCATTCATTGAGTTTTCTGTAATTTTGAGGTTAACTATGTCAAAATTGAATTCTTTTGCTGCTATCCTGAGAGCAAAACTATTATTTGTTCTGTGTTTGAAACTGAAATGAAATTAGCTTTAACTTCTTTGTTTCTTATCTGAATTTGATAATTGTAGATATTCTGGAAAGACTAGATCATGAGCTATAAGTTTCATTCATTGTATTTTTTTAATTTTTAAGTTTTCTTGGTCGAAATTACGGTTGTATGTTGCTGTCCTGAGAGCAAAATGACAGCAACAACAATCGTTGACCTTAGAATTGTATTAGCTCATTTTTGCTCTCATTCTCTTCGGTATTGATGATGTTTTTGAGATATTTTTAAAATTATGATGCCTATCAGTAGGCTAGCTATATTTGAAGAATTTGAAATTCAAATTTAAATGGAATTTGAATTGATTTTGGGTTAAATTTGAATTGAATTCGTATTGAATTCAAGTTATCGGTTTTGAGATATCCCTCTTTGTTTTTCGTTGCTTTCGAGACTGGTTTTCACTAAACCATTTTTGAAATACATGGAAATTTAAAATTATTATTACATAGTATTTTTCTTAAATTATTTTTCTAAATAAAGATAGATTTATTTCCTATAATAAAGGAATTTCAAATATTGGTTTTAATAATCATTTTTGGAAAATCGTTTTAAATTTCTGTTTTCTATAATAAAATTATTTTATAAATAAAATTACATATTTTTATGAATTTCTGACATATAAGAAAAGCAATTAAACGGTAAAGTACAACATGTGGTATGAGACACATGGATTTGCTTTATCGCTTAATATCGGTCTTATACGATTGAAACCCTTTCGATGAACTGTTTGAGATGGTTTTAAGATGTTATTAAATTTTGGATAGATTATATGGTTCGAGAACTCCAATTTAGGAGTACATTCGATGAAGGATCATTTTAAGATATGTTTCTTAATCGCCGCTGAAATGAGGTGAATTAAGAGCTAGAAATTCCTAATTCGAATTGTGGTTATAAATAACCATCTAGATGTTATTTTTACTTGTCGATGAGATAATGTAAGCTTCTTTATGATGATTTTACGGTTTTGAGATGCATTATGAAATTTTTTACTTGTTAATGAGATGAGACAAGTCACAATGCTACTAGTACTCGTCAATGAGATGAGACGAGCATGGTATTGTATTTACTCGCCAATGAGATGAGGCCGAGTAAATTTATATGATGTTATGATGTTTTACTAGTGTGGTACCAACTAACGGCTAGTAAACCATTAGGTGCGAACGTATAGTATGGGACGTACGTTAACACATATTGGGTTCCAATCCGAGAAGTTGAGACACATTCACGATGTTTACTAGTACTACAGACCACGAGTACTCGATTGGAGTCGTCACGATGTAGTTGCTACTCCGATCATCACGATGTTATTAACTCGGGTCTTTGTGGCTGGGAGTCATTATGATGTTATAGATTATAGTCGTTCATGATGTTTACGATGTTAAGATGTTATTTGACTCCAGCCATCACGATGTTTGTGGTACCAAATTGTAGTACTAGTCACGATGTAGTGCGCGTAGCATTGCTTCAGCATGCAATCGAGGATTTGGCCAATCCGAGATTTCTTTGAGTTTTGATGTTTTAGACTTCATTGTCTTTAGATGATTATTACATTGATAGCCTAGTGCCAAAGGAGATGTATGCATGTATCACGAAATCATTTATGATGTTATTCTTCGATTGAGTTTTTTGCATTATGGATTGATGATTTGATGATTTTATAGACTACTTGATGTTAAGATGGAGTTGAGATGTATTTATAAATTTATACCGATGAGATGAGGTATAAATGATTATGAAGAATCTTTTATGATGAGTTTTAGTGATGGATTTGAGTTGTATCTATATTCATACTGATGAGATGAGGTATGAATAAGTATAACGCTTCTTTTATGAATGGGTTTTATATTTCCATGATTGATCCTTAGGATGTGCCAACGAGATGAGGCACATCCATATGCATTTTATTCTCTGTATAAATGATATATAACTTTGATGTATTGTTATATTAACAACCACTCATAGTTGAATCATTTGAAGTCATTATCCATATTCATTTATACCGCCGATGATATGAGGCAAAAGCGATGTTTATTAAGTCTTATCTTTAAAACTTTGCTCGCCGAGTTTCCATTTGCTTAAGTGTCAGTTATGCCACTTAAGTATGACTTTATTATTATTATCTCTTCTACTTGCCAAGAAGAGATGTTGACCTTTCTTATGATGTTGAAACCCTATTTAGGGAATGGCATCCTTTGAGAAAAAGGATACCATAGCTTTCATCTACTCATCCTTATCGATTATTCTGTTTAACTGATGATTTTAGCTAGCCTGACCCGTGTGTTTTCACTCGGGTCAGACCGAGCTGTTTCAGGTATCATCTATTGGATTTAGCTTGAAGTTGATGTTGGATATCAGCTCTTCATTCGCTTGAGTAGTTTACTTCTTCTGCATACTCTGATGTTTTTACATTTGATTTGATGTATATGGTGTGGTCGTGTACCACCTTTATTGTATTCATATTGTATTGTACTGAACGTGTATTAGTGTATATGTATATATATGATGTTGATTACTATTCTGTGATGTGATTTACATTCGGCTATTGTATTTTGTTCTGATAGATCTGTTAGCCACCTATAGTTTTGCATTAAGCATTTATTGGGTATGTCGATCCACATGAGTTGGAAAAAAATTATATTGCCTTTATCAACGTATTCAATAGATGTTTAAGACAAAATTATAGATGATCGCCCTTAACCTGCCCTATTCTCCGCTTTAGTAGATAGAATTACTTGTTAATTCTCTTTGCTAAGGTGTGTCTCGGGGTGAGGCGTTACAAAAGTAAAAGCCATAATATAAAGAAAATAGAAGCCATTAGAGAGAGAAAGGATATATTATTCATTTCAGAGAATAGACATATGTTTACATTATATAGTCTTCTTTATATAAAGTTTTCAGAGCAAAGGGTTTAACTTATTCCATGATGTGGGACTAAACAAAACAACGTAAAATCATATTCATTTCATGATTTACATATATTGTAACAACAAGTGTATTTTGACAACGTTTGTCATTAATTTAAGAGACGTTATAAATAGTCGGACATCACCCTTTTAAGGTGAAAAAGGTGAAATAATTAGTTGACTTAAGTAGTACATGTGAATTGAGATGAAAATGAATATGCTAATAGAATACAAACAGTCAAAAGTTTAATTTCTTATAGAATAAAACAGAGTGCACGATGCATGTTTAATGCTTAATGATATGTACTTATTATCATTTTGATTTTGCTTTTATAATCGATGAAAACAAAACATTTTACATTGAACATTATTTTTTTATTTATACTTTTACATTTATCAATTGTTGGTGGATATGATAATATTTGATATGCATCCGTTATCCTTGGATGTAGGCATCCAATACTTGAAAGTGACTTCGAACGCAGATGAGAATATAACACTACACATATCCAAAATTATACGTTGACAATCCTATCAGTGACATATCCATATATGTAGCATATTTTGAAACAAATACATGAATGCATTTGTTTTTATTTTGAGTTTTGCGTTTTGCGCACACAACGTTTATGACAAATGTAAAGAGAGGGGAATAGAAGATTTAAAATTATAAGTCATTAAGACGATGAAAATGATGGAAGGACAACGCGTTTTTATTATTTTTCAAAACATGGAATACAAAATAAATTAATTTTATATTATGCATCTTTAACATAATTTTTCAAATTGGTTTTGATTCAAAAATACGTGGCTTGTCCATTTTTGTTTGGGTTAAAACTAAAACTAGAAAGGGAAAATTGGCCCTAATCTTTGATACGCTTTGAAAAAGGGGTTAAATCCGTAGAATCCCAAGTAAATTAGTTTTCGCCTGTTGCGGTTCCCTAGGCTTCTTTATCACTACCAAAATTAGAATAACGGGTCTTAAATAGTTGATCTGAAGTTGTATTGCTGAGGTTAAACTCGGAATTTAATTATGCACCGTAGACGTAAGTCATGTTTATCTGTACTTTCTTCCGTCCGATTCTCGCTCAAAGCCCCTCCGTCTACTCAAAATCCTTTTATCCTTTTCCTCTTCTACCGAAGTGGTAAGTTCAATAATTACTTTTTCCTCATTTTTTAATCATGCTTTGGTATCTATTATTACAGTTTTAGACGCTGCTGGCTCCATTAATCCATGACGTAACTGGTGATGTGCGTTAAATCGTAGGTTTGTTTTTCATCAATCATCACACTGTTATGTGGTAAATGTCGTATTTGGATCCCTATTATATTATCCAGTCTGGAAATTACGCCTTTGAAGTAAATTCTATACCTAATTTTGTATTGCCTCTAGACATTTTTCAGCGGTCAAAATCATTAGGCGGTTGTGGCCAGAATACCAATTGCTGTGGTTAATAATTAGGTTGAGAGTAATTGCATTTTAAACTTGCTATTTTCAGGTGCTTATTATTTATTTATTCATCTATAGTTTGATGTGTAATTATTAGGGTAAGTCCAATGTGGGAAGATGATGTAATATGTGCATTAAACATGTATTTTAAGACTTTGTGGGGAAGAGGAAGGAAAATAATTAGGGATGGAAGTGAAATGGTAGGGATGTTAGGAAGTTGGACTATGTGCATGCTACAATAAGAAATAATGAGATTATGTGGTAGAAATGCTACTGATCTTGTTGTAAGAAAGATGATTAAAAAAGAGAAGAACGTCGACAGCAGGGTTCGAACCTGCGCGGGCAAAACCCAATAGATTTCTAGTCTATCTCCTTAACCACTCGGACATATCGACATTGTTGTTTCTTCAATGCATCTAAAATAAATAAAACAATAGTCATGGTTAAGAAGGTGCAAAATCTTCCTCGAGCCTTGGCGTATGCTGCGACAAACGATATGTCCTTTTAATTAAATGCATATGCATTATAAAAGTAGATAGATGTTTGTTAAAAATAATAATCAACTAAACAAGATTAATATAGATTTTTTTTTACTAGTGTATTCTGAAAGATTTTTTAATTCATTTCACACAATATCATCAAACATGATAACATCATAAGCATAAAATTTCTTCAATCGTATAATTTCATTCAACGTTTAATCATTTTTTGGAAGTTAAGTTTCAAATTAAACTTTTATTTATTGTTTAGTAATTAAATTTCAAGCTTACCGCTATAAACTACAATATTGTGTGAATTACATGCCGTCAATGTACTTATTGGAAAGCTATGACATTTCACTCAAACATGTCATCGCATATACATTAAATGTTGGTTAATTTGATCTCAATATAAAATACAACAAGCACATACAACAAGAGGAAAATGCTGATGTTGTATACACGGAAAGCTAACCTTTCTAAACTTTATTTCATCCCAAATGAAGCAAAAATAGATTGCAATGGAAAATACTGAGCTTAATTGCTTTCAACTTTCATTTAATGTCCTTCATAAGCAAAAAGTTAAAACAATGAGAACTGCAACAACTGATTTCAAGCCTACATGGGCAAAGCGTAGAAAGTTTCATGTCTATCTTTCAAACAATTTAAATATATTGACATTACATATTTAGTTGATGCACAAAGCCAAACAATCCACTGCCTTTACTGCAGTTTTCATTTAAATGCGGATTGACATTCAACGAATGATTTCAAAACCTCTAGATACATACTCTACAAGCCTTGTCATTATATCATGAACGTCCTTAAATTAGTTATGCCATTAATGCACTCATTGAAAAGTTTTAATAGACATGACATTTTAGTACATCGATAGAGATGTGTAATGTTATATTATTTTCTCCAGCATCATTTTCTCAATGGTTAGACGCTTCAGCTTTGATCATGAGGTCACAGGTATGCATGATTCGAACTACTAATACATGTTGACTTATAGTATAACTATGTACTACCATCTAAGTACCAAACTAAAAAATTGTTATCTTATTTGATCTCAATAAAAAATATAGCAAACACGTATCATAAGTATGAAGTGCTCTAGTGTTGAATGAAGCCAAAAGGTCCTACCGGGATTCGAACCCAGGTCGCCAGATTCAAAGTCTGGAGTGCTAACCACTACACCATAGAACCATTCTACGTTAAAAAATCTCACTTTATATAAATGTTTAGAATTTTCTAAATATTTAGAATACGTGCTATGAGATTGATGCTTATTTCAAAGTTGGAGGGCCAGCCATACCATAGAACCAACATATGCTATAATATTACTTCTTCTAAATATTTAGAATGCGCTATGAGATTGATGCTTATTTCTTAAATGTTTACAAATAATGTTCAATTTAAAATTTATTATTTCATCCAACTCGGAGTTCTAATTTAGTTGTGATAACCCGGATTTTTGAGCATCTGATGGTTGGATAATTATCTGGTTTATAGATTGAAACAAATAAGAATTTTGATAGTAAAAGATATTTGGATATGTAAATGAATTTGAAAATATAATAAAGGATATCTGTATCCCAGAAAATTTCATGCAAATTCGAATGTGATAATCTCCTTTATAAATTATTTAAAATTTGTGAATTTTTTGTTTTCAAACAATAATAATGATTGTTTATATATGTATAGGTATGTATAGATTTTAATAGGACTATTATTTACAAATTGAATTTGTGATTGTTTAAATCTATATATATCTGGATTCATTTCAAATAGGATTTCAAATTAAATTTGAATTTGGATTTAAATTTGAAATTTAAAAAGACTGATATCTTAAAATATTTTGGATCTAAAATATATATGTATGACTTTAGTAGAATATAATTTGTTTTGTATTATTTTCTTTAAAAGACTTATTTATATAAATCAAGATGATATTTTTACTTAATAGGAAATATATATATATATATATAACTTTAAAAAAAAGAATCATTTAAAACATATTAATTCATGAAATTACATTGTAAGTTAATGTTTACATAATTACAAATGGAAGCTTGAGAAAATACCTAATGACAAGTGTAAGCCAAAATTTACAAGTGCCTTGATTATTATTTTTCTCTTTATTTTTAATAATAAAAGATAAAACAAAGTTATTTAAAAAAAAAATCTCCACTCACTATCTCATTTCTTTTCCATCTTTCCAAAATTCAAAACAAAGAAGATCAAAGCCTAGAAATTATATACAAACCAGAAAATCATTAAATAGAAACCCTTTTAAAAACCTGAATCATCCAAGCAAATCAAGAAATGTAGCTGTCGCAATTTGTAGTTTCTTCTGAAACAAAGCAAGCAAACGTAGATGCGAATTCATCTCAACTAAAGCTAGGTTCCAGATCAGTTTAAGATCGACTAAGAGGATTAAATCAACATCCGGTTCCTAACCCAAAATAAATGTTGTTGCTCTGTGTACAGGTGTGTAAATTAACATTTCAAGCTTGAAATTTGTTAACTTTGATTGCATGTAAGGAGCTTAAAGCATGTTGTGGAAAAAAATGTTTGCAAAGATCTGCCTGCATATATACAAAATGGGATTAATTGAGTTTGAATGTCTGTATATAAATATGTGTCACTGTTCTTATTATCATCAGACCAAAAATCATTTCAAAAATCAATTACTTACTTTCCAATCTCCTATAAGTTATAATTTTTAAAGAAGATTTGGTTTTGATAACCAAACTTGATTTTTAAAATTATTTTTATATCTTAATTAACAAGTTATTTTACTGGATGAAGGAATTACAGTGAAAATCTTATTCAACCTGGAAAATCGATTCTTTTCATTTCATAATTGAATTATATAAAATAAATTGTATTGGAAAATGGTAAATTTTGAGATTAATTTCAAGATTTTTAAGTGGATAAATCAATAGAAAACTCGAATTCAATGATATTGGGAAAAATGTCGTTTCTCGTCGATCGAGAAAGATTTTGTCATCGATGTCTTGGCTGAAGATTGCTTACGATTCGAGGGACATGGAAAATTGGAATCACATTTTATGGGTGCCGGTGGTGGCCGATTAAGGTGAGGTTAGGGTTTAGCCAATGTTTTGGGTCGAGGTTATTTATCTATCAATTTCGGCGTCGGGGCGGATGGTTAAGGTTGCGGTATGAGGGAAAGGGGATAAGGAGACGATGGCGATGGCGCTGGCAAATTTTTGGAGTTTTTGGTGGCCAGGAAAGGAAGAACGAAGCGATAATGATGGGTTCTTGCTCCTGTAAAGGGGTTTCAGGAGTTCGAAATTCAATGCTGGAATCGTTGTGGGGTGTTGAGGTGATTAGGTGATTTAGGGGGTCGGAGATGGTTTGTAGACAGGTACGGCGACGTGCTTCGGTGAGGTGGAGCTGTGTGCAGGTGCACGCGATTGTGCTCGTGTATGTCAGAGCCGTATTTAGGAGAAGAAGAAAGGTGAAGATGAAGTCTGGAATCTGAGAAGAAGGGGTTACTCGGTGTTCTACTCGAGTCAGTAGCGAGTTGCATTCGATAGTTCACCAGTATTTTATCAGTTTTAATTTAAAACAAAGTTTAATATAAAATGATGGATTTGTTTTGGGTCTAGGTAGAGTGCTTTCAAATTGATTTCGAGGAAAATTTATACAATTTTAAAATCCAAGTAAAATCAAGTTTTTATCAAGTCTAAAATGATCTTAAATAAATTACTTTTATATGTAATCAATGTTTTTGTTTAACTATTGGATTTAGAAGTTGAATAAATATGTTATTAATTTAGTTGATTCTTAAGTTTATTTAAACTTAATTTAAAATATGTTAATAATAAGTGATTTAAGATTTATTAATAAGATCTTAATAATGATTTATAAGGTAATAAGGATTGAAGAGTTTATCTTATAATAACTGAAAGTCTTGGATAATTATAGATTTAATAAATTAATAAGTGATTAAGAGTAATTAATTAATGATTAAAGAATAGTTAATTAATTTAGTTATTATGAGTTAATTAATTAGAGATTAATTAGTATCTAAATAAGGATAAATTTATTAAATAGTTAGAGATTAATTACTTAAAAGATAATTATTTAATGTTAAGAAGATGATTGGAGTAAGCACTCAATAAAGTAATTAAAGGAAATTAATTTCTCAGTGTAATTAAATAAGTTAATATGGTTAATTTTAATTAATTAATTCGGTTTAATTAATTAAAGATAATCGTTTGATGTTGGGTTAAGTATAATTACTTAAGGTAATTAATGAGGTGTAATTACTTAGTGAAGTAACTAATGGATAATTACTGGACATATTTAGTAGAAAGGAAATTACTTGATGGGAAGTAATTAAAGGATAATCACTTTGTGGAAGAAATTAAGTGATAATTACTCAATGTAATTAAAGGATTAATTAATATAATTAATTAAGGCGTTGATTTAATTGATGAAGTAAATAAGGAAAGTAAATTATTGATTATGATTAATCAAGGTTGATTAATGAATGTAACTAAGTTAAAGGTTAATTATTTAATGAAATTTAATAATAATTAACTAATGAAAGTAATTTGAGGATCATTAATTAATGTAATTAATGAAAGTGATCAATCTTGCTTATGGATGATTGAATGATGATAAGTGCCTTGAATTGGTTGATATCTCTGATAGGAATTGCTTTATGATGTGACATGTTTGGGAAACAATGATAATGTGATTATCTACCAATTATGAACTGCTGTGTAAAAGTGCTATCCAATAATTAAAATTGAATTGTATTTAATTGAATAACTTGAGTTACGATGACATTGGACTCGAAGAGACCGGAGTCGGGTATTAGTAAATACCCGAAACCACTTCGATTCTTTATAGATTGATATGTGAAATTAGTAGGTTGGAATGGAATGAGTTAAGTGAATTGGACCAATTAATCTAAGTTTTGGTACTTAGAAATTGATGTGGGAAATAAATAGTGTATAAAACAACTTGTGAAGTTGTAAACTGATACAAGTTACCCCAGGTTTATATAAGTTGTATGCTTTTGTGTTCCATGTTAGATGGGTTTACTCACGCTGGTTTCCAGCCTGACCTGGGTGTTACTTTGATGTAATACTCGGGTCAGACCGAGTATTACAGATTTTCAGGTAAGGACATTCTGAAGCCCAGAAGGCGAGCTAGATGGCAGGAACGTTTGGAGTGTATCCACTGTATTATATAGTTGTATATCTAGGGCATATTATTTAAAACTGTCCAATGTTGTGTAAATTTGTAACTCCGATGTGTTAAAGTGAAATTTGACAAGTACAGTTTTCCTTTATATAACTGTTATTATTTGTTATTATATTTATCCCTGCGAATGTGAGATGTTGGTGTTTCTGTTCTTCTTTCCTTCCATCTCTTTCTTCTTTTTCACTAACTATTTGGAATTTTCGGGATCGAAAATCCTAGGTCGTTACATTTGGTATCAGAGCGAGGTTAAGCGAGAACCTTGGCTTTGGTGGGATTACTCATTAAGGATAGGGTCAATGGTACCCTAGAATGAGTTGAGTGAATATATATATATATATATATATATATATATATATATATATATATATAAGAGAGCATACTTGTTATTTTCTCATATAAAGATTTTAAATGATTTTATATAAGAATATATTTTGATATATAAAGCAATATTTCTTTCTAGTAAAAATTAAGGTAATTGGTTGTTAAATTATTAGAATTAAATTAAGTGGTAATAGAAATACAACCAAATTGAAATAAAATAAAGATACGCTTGAAATGGATTCAAACTGAAATTAAATTCTTGAATTTGGGAAAGAATTTCAGAAAAAGATAATAATGGATTGGTTTCCTTGGTTATTATCATTGTTGTGTTGAATAATATAATGTTTATAAATGAGTAAGCAAAATGAAATGTTTTAGGGAAGTAAACATTTAGGCAAGTATGACTTATAAATTGGAACGGAAGGTGATCTAAATTGTGAAGTTTTAAATCTGGGTCCAGAATTTGAAAATTGTCTCAAAGTGATAAAGAAATGTTATTTTATATATTTGAATGAAAGTGTCCTATTTCAAATAAGAGTTGTTTGGAAATTTAGTGAAATTTGTTTTGAATTAAAAATCAAAAGTGGTCTAAAATTTAAGGATAACTTGGTGTGTAAAGGAAATAATATATTCAAACTATTTTGAATATAATCTTATTTTAGAATAAGAAGTTGTTTGTAAACTTAAAAAGAATTTGTTTTGAATCAAAACCAAGGGTCGTTTAAATTTTAAAATCCGGCTTGGTGGGACAAGAAGAAAATATGTATATATGTGAGGAATATACATAATATCAAAGATGGTTTTAAATAAACTCTAAATGTTGAGTTTTAAATTTGGAATGAGATGTGAAAACCCAAAGTGATAGGTTTTTGAACTTATAGGTGGGAAAGTATTTTGAAATTTGAAGCGGGAATTCAAATTTGTGTAGGGTTGACTGGATTAGGTAAATTGAATTTAACATAGAAGAAGTTAAATAAGTTTGAATGAACAACCTGAATTGGAAATTTCAAGATGGAATTGGGATTTAACTTGGGAAGTTAAAATGGCTGATTTGAATGGGGAGTTTGTGTGATCTCAAAATGGGTTTGGGATCTGGAAATTGGAAATGGATGAATGTTTTAAAATAATTTGAATGACACCATCCTGTTGTTATTAATAATCTTTAAGCTAAAATTGGATTTGTTCAAATGAATGAAGAAATGGGTGTTGTAATATATCCATTATTAAGATAAAATGGAATCATTTTGGACTTAAATTTTGAATGTTTAAGATAAAACGTCAAAGGTTTGGTTTTAAAATTAAAATTTGATGATAAATTGAATTTCAAAGATTTAGTTGTTTAAAAAGTATCTGAATTATTATTTGAACTTTGAAATAGGATAAAAATGGAATTTGGATTCAGAATTAAATGATTTAAAGAAATAAGTTGATTTGATTTAAGGATTAGATCAACATTTAAAAATTTAACTCGAATTCATATAATTCAGGATGGTTTAAATTTGAAATTTGAATTGAATTAGTTCAAATTAAATTTGATTTGAATTAATTAGAATTATGATTGAAGATGTATAAGTTTAAAAATTCAAATGGAAAATTTGAATTGGATTGATTTGAAATGAAATTGAAGTTGAATAAGTTCAAATTCAAATGGGAATTAGGATTAATTCAAACAGAAATTGATATGAATTGAAATTGGTTGAATTTGAACTTTATTTGAATTAGTTGAAATTGTGATTAAAGTTGAATGAGTAAATTCAAATGGAATTTGATTTGAATTTAGAAAAGGAATTGAGGATTAATTCAACTTCAATTTGGGGTTAAGTCAATTTCAATGGAAATTGAAGTTATTTAATTTGGAATCAAGTCAATTTAAATGGAAGTGAAATTTAAATTGAATTGATTGGAAATGGAGGTTGGGAATTGAACAGTTTGACTCTGGACTATTTTCAAAATAAATTGTTTTACTGCAAATCTATTTTTCCAAGCTATTTATTATACATACAACCATTCTTATCGAACCCAAAACTATCCCATACTTATTTTACAGCTACTTTTGGAATTATTTAACTATTTTACAACTACTTTATAACTAATTACTATTTTACAATTATTTAAAATTTCTACAATTATTTGACTATTTTTACAACTATTTTGCAATTACTTAACTATTTTTACAGCTATTTCACAAACTAATAATTATTTTTCTACTATTTATCTATTTTAAACTTTTCAAGCTATTTTCTAAATTTAAGCTGAACAGAGTTCAAACTGTGTAACGACCCAAGATTTTTATTAATTAAAATTTGAATATTTAATTAATTTTAAATATTAATAATTGAAATTTATTAGTCGAATAAATTTTATTTTGAATAATTGGATTTAATTGAATAATTAAATCGATAATTTAATATGTTAAATTATGGAAATAATTGAAAATTGCGTTAAATATGATTGAAAATGATTTGTAAAATTTTATTTTATCATATTGGAGTTAGAACGATATTTTAGAACTTTTAAAATCGGATTAAGAGTTTATTTGTGAAAATTGAATATTTTAATATTAAATCGACTAGTGAAAATAGCCAATTTTTGAACAGTCTCAGAATTGAACGAAACAAGTTTCGTTGGATCCGTAATAGTTAGTTATTGTCGGATTTCAATTTTCGTGTCAATCGGAGTTATCGTTTGATCGTGGCAGCTCGAAACGCATCGAATTATTTTTAATTTTAATTTGGCAGTTAAAATAGCCATTTTTCAAAAAGTCTCGGATTTCGACGAAACCAGTTTCATCGGATCCGTAATGTGATATTATTGTAAGGTTTAAAATTTCGTGTCAATTGGATTTACCGTTTGTCCGGTACAAATTAAAACGCCTAGAAAATCGTTTAAATCGATTTAATTTAAATTGAACGTTTATTGCCATAACTCGCACAGATGTCCGAATTAGCTTTTGAAACCTGTTCCATTGTGTCTGGAACGCGGGGTAAACCCCAGAAACGCTGGTTACGGCGCGTGAATCGGAGTTCGGAATTTCCGGATTGAATAGTGTTTGAGAATTCTCTATAAATAGCCCCCCTTCATAAATAAAAAAATATATAAACTAAACCCTAGTGTAGCCACCAGTTACGAATCTATGGCCAAAATGCTCCACTCTTTCTCCTCCTTTATCTTTCAATCCGTAGACAATTATGCGAATTCTTCAACTAGGATATTGTAGAGCGCGTTGAACTCTACAGATCCAACGGTCGAAATCATCTCAGGCGCTGCGAGGAGGAGGAGATTGGGCCGCGTTTGTGGCCGGCTCATGCACGAAAAACGATGGAAAGGGTGGGCCGAGCTTCATGCCCCTCTGGCCGAGCGTCGAGCAGGAGATGGGCATTCGCGTGGAGTAGTTTGATCGACGTAAAGGTGAAGGGTTTGGTCGCGTTAATGGCCGAATTGGGAGGCGGCTATGGGTAGTGTCGCGTTCGAATTTGCTGAGGAGGAAGAACATAAATCACGACTGTGATTTGCAGGGGCTAGGATGGACGGTGAGGATTAAAATTAGGTTTAGAAAATAAAAGTTATGTTGTAATTTATAAATATAAATTCGTGTAAACTTTGAAATTGCATAACTTATTCATGCGAGGTCGGAATCTGACGAAACCAGTTGCGTTGGAATCGTATGGACGAGCACTACGCGATGGAGTTGGATTGGAGTCGTTTGGAGTTAGTGAGAATTTTGGGTAAAATTAAATGTCCGTTTAATTTTATTCGAAATAAATCGCTAAAACGAAATTGAAATCAAGGTGAGAACTTCTCACTCAATCGAATCAGTTTCGATTTTAATTTTAAATAGTTAGATTTAAAATATTTGAATGCATGTTTGAATGATGATTGTTATCTATTGATTATTAAAATAGGCATTATGCGCCGTTAGTAAGCGGATGTTATTTATTAAAAACATATACCGCGAATATTTCATAAACAGTGAAATTGGTATTATATATAATAGCAATATATATATATTGGCATATGTATATATTGGAGTTATTGATTTCCCGCATTTGTATAGCGGATGAGACCCTATCGCGCCGTTATTAAGCGGATAATATTATTAATCCCATATACCGCGATAATTTCGTACTGGAGCGAAATTGGTATTGTGCTAATGTTTGTGGATGCAGGAAAACAAGTTGGAGGGATCCAACTGGATTCTTCAACAGTATTTATTTGATTTCAGATATTTTGATATTTGATGGATTATCATATACGATATATGATGTCGTTGTAGTCGTGATTGACTATTTGGTGTGTAGCATCATTGGACCCAGATTTTGGGATTTTAAAATGATTTTAAAGTGATTTTTGAAAGTATACGTTTATAAAATATTTTTGGAATTGATTTATTTTAAATAAATAAACGTTATAATTTTAATGTTATAAAAATTATGATTTTTGAGAAATATAGTTAAAAGTTGATTTTTGAAAATATGGGGTTAATGATTTTATAAAATAGTAAAATCGGGATTTTTGAAATTATTGTGAAAAGTTAAATATAGGAATTATGAAATTTAATTATTTTATAAATCAGAAGGATGAAATTATAAAGGAGATTTAAGACGTTTTAAAAGAATAATATAAATTAAATTATACTAAGAGATTTATAAATGGATATTTATAAATTGAAATATTGAAATTATAAAACGAGTTTTTATAAGTGTTTGAATGAAGCGAAAATGGATTTCATAAGTGAATGGAATTTGTAAAATTATAAATGGTGAAGTTATAAATGAAATTTATAAATAGTAAGATTTATAAATTTTGTGAACTTATTTGAAGAATAGATTTGGTTAAATAAATGAATCTTATAAGTTATGAGATTTATGATTTGGAAAGTCTTTAAAAGAACGATTTTGTAAAATAATCGTTTTATAAGTATTTCACTTATGATATGAACTTTTGTTTTATAATTGAGATATAAATTGAACAGGTTAATAAAGGAATTTATAAACATTGTTTTATAAATTCGTAAACGACTTATCTTGGTAAGTAAATTGCTGAAACCTATTAATGGAGTTATATTCACATTTTTAACTGTGAATAATCCTTTAAAATGAAATGTATAAAAGGATGAAAATTGTTAACGTAGTTTATTCACGTTTTGAATAGTGAATAATATGTTAAAGAAAATTGTTTTGAATGAGATGTTTAAATTGAATTAAAACGATCTAACGATGTTTTAAATATGTTAAGATTCGAAACCATAGATTTCAACATTCATTGTTGAAATAGACGTTTTCGAGAAATAAAAGGAAATAGTGGACTATAACACTGTTGTTATAGTAAATGATTTCCGAAAGGAAATGTTTTGTATAGTATTGGGATTTATATATCTATTTTAATTTCGAATCCCTATACTAGTGATTTTGGGTTGTCGTAACGATGTTTTACGTAACATTCGTTTTGGCCCAAATAAATATGTTTAAGAGAATGATTTCCTTAAAGAATGAAATATATACTTAATTTCGATTGAAGTATATAGAATATTTTCCAAGTGTTGAAAATAGATGGATTAAGAATTACTTGATAAGTAAGTATGGAAATGTTTTCCAATATAAAGTGAATATTAGAGAATTTATCTTTTTGAAGATAAATTGAAATGAATAATTGAAATCGTATATGCATGGATATTTTGGAATGAAAATTCACTATGGAATTTATGAATAAAAAGGGAAGTTGTTTAAAGATAAATATTGATTTATTTTTGAGGTATTGAAATTCTATATCTTGTAAAGATATTTTGGAAAATAAATAATTTGGAAAATTATTTGGAATCTGGTGATGTGTGCATATCCATTGATAGTTCAATAACCGACTATCAATATTTCCCTTTGAATGGGTATTTGATGTGATTTGTTTGAATTTGAATGCCACACTTATTTTTGAATAAGCGCTCACTATTCGGGTTAACCGGGAAAGGACCATGGGGTCGTATAACCCATTCCGAATATGTGATACGTCGTTATGAATTGCATTTGAAGACCGGTGTTGAAGACCGGATCTTTTTGAAAGCGAAAGGACAACTCGTCGATTGTCTTTGCACCGAGTAGCTACGGTATAGAGACTCCCTATGTGATGGGAAGTCCGGACGTGATTAGAGATTATCCGGATAGCAAGGACTTCTTTGTAAGTGCCTTCGGTTTTGTTCGAGCCCGGACGTGATTAGAGATTATCCGGATAGCAAGGACTTCTTTGTAAGTGCCTTCGGTTTTGTTCGAGCCCGGAATAGACTTGTATGGATTGTATGTCTGACATTACAAATTAAGATATAAAGCAGATTTCTTTCAAATATATTTCTGTTGGTGGCGGAGAATTTATTCTTTTAGCTTAACACCCTTCTCTGAGACGTACGAGCTCAGAGGTTATGTAGTTGAAGGTTATCAGCGATATATTCCCAATTTGGTAATGTGACATGCTGAGTGTTGCTGTAAATGATCATTGTGTTGATTATTTGTGATAGGATCGTTTATTTGATCGTCTATCTTGGTGATCATCTCTATGATCATTTGTTGACCCAAAGCATGGCTTTTGTATAAAGTATGTTTTTGTGGACGTGACTTCGTTGAGCCTCACACCTCGGGAATGGTCAAAACAGGAAAGATGCAGCAAGGTTATGAGGGGTAGCGCCCTTTAGGATGTGTGCATTTCCTTCTGGAAAAGGGTGGTATCATGGTATGGAGCCCAGATGCTTACTCATGTTGAAAACACTTTATGATTGTGTAAATTGATTGCGAGCGCTCGGTTGAAAGGTTCCAAAGGACCGAGGGATGGCATATTCGGTCAGTTGTTACTCAGTTAGGGGTAACCCGGCCTTGTGTTGGTAGAGATCCGATTTGGTTCTCGGGGATGTCCATCCAGAGGCATTCTCATGTGGCAATGGGAAGCTCCTTGGCCTGATCATTCGTTGGAAATCCAATTCCCAATACGAAACTTGTACGGTATTAGTTGTAGAACCTGCCATTTACTTATGGTGGTCACCACTGTTTAGATGGTAGCTATAGTAGGCATAGTTCGAAATGTCTATGTTGGCTAAGATTTATATTCTACTTTCGAAATAAATTTTTCCTACACTATGCACTAGTAATAATATCAAATGTTCTTTTAAATGCGTATCAAGCATCTTTGACTATCATAAGGAGAAATCTCCTCCGATTCTGCGTTTGCATTGTGTGTGTGTGTGCGGGAGGCCTTATGGTAGTCCCATTTTTAAAAGCATTGCGAATTGACTTTAAAAATATTCCTCTATTTTGATTTTAAAGATAAATAAACTGTTTTGAGTTCTCACACCAGTCACATGACTGACTCGGAGTTTATTGTTTTCCTTCCTAAACTCTGGGTGCCCACCAATTTCCACATGGGCAGTCAAGAGTTAAGGTTTATCAGGATATTCTGGAGTTGCTGGAGGCAAGCTGGATGGCATGGCGTATTATTAGTATATAGTATTTCTTTTTCCGCTGCACTGTTTGTTGTTGTATGTTGTTGTACACTCTGATGATGATGTAATGTAATGTATAAAATGTAATAACTGATATAGTTCTTTGTTTAAAGATTATTCATTTATTATTATATGTTGTTCCGCTGCGAATTGTGTGATTCTGTTATTGTTCTGTTGTATTCTGTTGTTTTCTATTCCGTTCTATTTTCTATTTTCTTTTCTCTCTATTTTATCTTCTTCTCTCTTCTCTCCTTTTCTTTTTCTTAAACCCTAACATTTCGGGTTTCCGGCCTTCGATTTCTCGGCAGTCGATAAAGTGAGTATCGATGTTGAATTTTCGAAAGTCGAAAATTTTCGGGATCTTACAGGTGGTATCAGAGCATATGGTTAAGCGACAACCATGGTTCTGTTGGGTATTACTCATTAGAGATAGAGTCAATAGTACTCTAGAATGAGTTTGAGTGTAATAATAGCTATGAGAGCGTATTTGTTAGTGAATATAAAATTGTTTTATATTGTGATGATTGGTTTATTGAGTGGCATATGAACTTTCGTCAGCGTGGTCCGCAAGACTATGCCGAAGGGGTTTCTAAACACTTGAATAGAACAATTCGACACAATATTGTTTACATTGGGTAAATGAAATAATTTTACCTTGAGTATATTTTATATATAAAGGAATAATTTTCAGAATTATTAAAGTGGATATAAGTTGATTGTTTAGTTGTTTGAATAATCTAAAATAAAAATAAAAAAATTGTATAAGCAAAAGAATTATAAGAATTGAATTATAATTAATGTGATATACAATTGTGAAATAAACTTATATATATGAGAAGTGAAACTATATGGAATATAACTTAAGAAATGTTGAATTAAGTTGATATTAGTATCAAAGTAAAATAATAAAGTGAAGTGATAAATGTGAACTTAAGTTATGTAAATGAAATTCAACTTTAGTAATTGAATTGAATGAATGGATTGAATGCAAATCAATTTATTAAACCAATTGAAAGTGATGGTGTTGAAACCAAACTGAATGAAAATAAGTAAAGGAATTTGGTTGTAATTAATATACATTGGTTGTTATATGGTTGATGTTTGCATTTGTTGTTTTGTTTCATTTGCTATGTTGGCATGTATAGTTATTATGTTGTTATATGATGTATATCGATACTATTATCTATATGCATGATTCTCATGTTGTTTGTTGAGTGTTTAGTAGGTGCGGATCGCATTTGCTTCGCATTTGGAGCTCGCTTTCGCGCTATATTAGCCGTATATGCTCGCTAATAAAATTATAAGGTACATATCTCGGATTACATACCGTACTTTTATACTTTTTCCCTTCGGGATGCCTCATTACTTGATGAGATGTATATTTGTGATATATATACTGTCATTTTTTTTCGTATTGAGCCGCGCAAAGGAGACTATGGCGAATTTTTCCGAAAATTTAAGGCGTTAGAAAAAATTTGGGAATATTGGGAAAATTTTGAAAATTTAGACTTTGATTTGGAATTGAAAGTTAAACGATTAGTAATTGTTTTTGAAAAGATAACTAAGTATGATTTGAAAACTTAGTAAAGTATTGTAAGAAGTTTAACTATGAATTTTGGGAAAATTAATAGATTCTGTAACTTTTCTTACTTGTTAATTTCGAGGACGAAATTCTTTTAAGGGGGGAAGATTGTAACGACTCAGGATTTTTATTAATTAAAATTTGAATATTTAATTAATTTTAAATATTAATAATTGAAATTTATTAGTCGAATAAATTTTATTTTGAATAATTGGATTTAATTGAATAATTAAATCGATAATTTAATATGTTAAATTATGGAAATAATTGAAAATTGGGTTAAATATGATTGAAAATGATTTGTAAAATTTTATTTTATCATATTGGAGTTAGAACGATATTTTAGAACTTTTAAAATCGAATTAAGAGTTTATTTGTGAAAATTGAATATTTTAATATTAAATCGACTAGTGAAAATAGCCAATTTTTGAACAGTCTCAGAATTGAACGAAACAAGTTTCGTTGGATCCGTAATAGTTAGTTATTGCTGGATTTCAATTTTCGTGTCAATCGGAGTTATCGTTTGATCGTGGCAGCTCGAAACGCATCGAATTATTTTTAATTTTAATTTGGCGAGTTAAAATAGCCATTTTTCAAAAAGTCTCGGATTTCGACGAAACTAGTTTCATCGGATCCGTAATGTGATATTATTGTAAGGTTTAAAATTTCGTGTCAATTGGATTTACCGTTTGTCCGGTACAAATTAAAACGCCTAGAAAATCGTTTAAATCGGTTTAATTTAAATTGAACGTTTATTGCCATAACTCGCACAAATGTCCGAATTAGCTTTCGAAACCTGTTCCATTGTGTCCGGAATGCGGGGTAAACCCTAGAAACGCTCGTTACGGCGCGTGAATCGGAGTTCGGAATTTCCGGATTGAATAGTGTTTGAGAATTCTCTATAAATAGCCCCCCTTCATAAATAAAAAAAATAATATAAACTAAACCCTAGTGTAGCCGCCAGTTACGAATCTATGGCCGAAATGCTCCACTCTTTCTCCTCCTTTATCTTTCAATCCGTAGACAATTATGTGAATTCTTCAACTAGGATATTGTAGAGCGCGTTGAACTCTACAGATCCAACGGTCGAAATCATCTCAGGCGCTGCGAGGAGGAGGAGATTGGGCCGCGTTTGTGGCCGGTTCATGCACGCAAAATGATGGAAAGGTTGGGCTGAGCTTCATGCCCCTCTGGCCGAGCGTCGAGCAGGAGATGGGCATTCGCGTGGAGTAGTTTGATCGACGTAAAGGTGAAGGGTTTGGTCGCGTTAATGGCCGAATTGGGGGGCGGCTATGGGTAGTGTCGCGTTCGAATTTGCTGAGGGAGGAAGAACATAAATCACGGCTGTGATTTGCAGGGGCTAGGATGGACGGTGAGGACTAAAATTAGGTTTAGAAAATAAAAGTTATGTTGTAATTTATAAATATAAATTCGTGTAAACTTTGAAATTGCATAACTTATTCATGCGAGGTCGGAATCTGACGAAACTAGTTGCGTTGGAATCGTATCGACGAGCACTACGCGATGGAGTTGGATTGGAGTCGTTTGGAGTTAGTGAGAATTTTGGGTAAATTTAAACGTCCGTTTAATTTTATTCGAAATAAATCGCTAAAACGAAATTGAAATCAAGGTGAGAACTTCTCACTCAATCGAATCAGTTTCGATTTTAATTTTAAATAGTTAGATTTAAAATATTTGAATGCATGTTTGAATGATGATTGTTATCTATTGATTGTTAAAATAGACATTATGCGCCGTTAGTAAGCGGATGTTATTTATTAAAAACATATACCGCGAATATTTCATAAACAGTGAAATTGGTATTATATATAATAGCAATATATATATATTGGCATATGTATATATTGGAGTTATTGATTTCCCGCATTTGTATAGCAGATGAGACCCTATTGCGCCGTTATTAAGCGGATAATATTATTAATCCCATATACCGCGATAATTTCGTACTGGAGCGAAATTGGTATTGTGCTAATGTTTGTGGATGCAGGAAAACAGGTTGGAGGGATCCAACTGGATTCCTCAACAGTATTTATTTGATTTCAGATATTTTGATATTTGATGGATTATCATATACGATATATGATGTCGTTGTAGTTGTGATTGACTATTTGGTGTGTAGCATCATTGGACCCAGATTTTGGGATTTTAAAATGATTTTAAAGTGATTTTTGAAAGTATACGTTTATAAAATATTTTTGGAATTGATTTATTTTAAATAAATAAACGTTATAATTTTAATGTTATAAAAATTATGATTTTTGAGAAATATAGTTAAAAGTTGATTTTTGAAAATATGGGGTTAATGATTTTATAAAATAGTAAAATCGGGATTTTTGAAATTATTGTGAAAAGTTAAATATAGGAATTATGAAATTTAATTATTTTATAAATCAGAAGGATGAAATTATAAAGGAGATTTAAGACGTTTTAAAAGAATAATATAAATTGAATTACACTAAGAGATTTATAAATGGATATTTATAAATTGAAATATTGAAATTATAAAACGAGTTTTTATAAGTGTTTGAATGAAGCGAAAATGGATTTCATAAGCGAATGGAATTTGTAAAATTATAAATGGTGAAGTTATAAATGAAATTTATAAATAGTAAGTTTTATAAATTTTGTGAACTTATTTGAAGAATAGATTTGGTTAAATAAATGAATCTTATAAGTTATGAGATTTATGATTTGGAAAGTCTTTAAAAGAACGATTTTGTAAAATAATCATTTTATAAGTATTTCACTTATGATATGAACTTTTGTTTTATAATTGAGATATAAATTGAACAGGTTAATAAAGGAATTTATAAACATTGTTTTATAAATTCGTAAACGACTTATCTTGGTAAGTAAATTGCTGAAACCTATTAATGGAGTTATATTCACATTTTTAACTGTGAATAATCCTTTAAAATGAAATGTATAAAAGGATGAAAATTGTTAACGTAGTTTATTCACGTTTTTGAATAGTGAATAATATGTTAAAGAAAATTGTTTTGAATGAGATGTTTAAATTGAATTAAAACGATCTAACGATGTTTTAAATATGTTAAGATTCGAAACCATAGATTTCAACATTCATTGTTGAAATAGACGTTTTCGAGAAATAAAGGGAAATAGTGGACTATAACACTGTTGTTATAGTAAATGATTTCCGAAAGGAAATGTTTTGTATAGTATTGGGATTTATATATCTATTTTAATTTCGAATCCCTATACTAGTGATTTTGGGTTGTCGTAACGATGTTTTACGTAACATTCGTTTTGGCCCAAATAAATATGTTTAAGAGAATGATTTCCTTAAAGAATGAAATATATACTTAATTTCGATTGAAGTATATAGAATATTTTCCAAGTGTTGAAAATAGATGGATTAAGAATTACTTGATAAGTAAGTATGGAAATGTTTTCCAACATAAAGTGAATATTAGAGAATTTATCTTTTTGAAGATAAATTGAAATGAATAATTGAAATCGTATATGCATGGATATTTTGGAATGAAAATTCACTATGGAATTTATGAATAAAAAGGGAAGTTGTTTAAAGATAAATATTGATTTATTTTTGAGGTATTGAAATTCTATATCTTGTAAAGATATTTTGGAAAATAAATAATTTGGAAAATTATTTGGAATCTGGTGATGTGTGCATATCCATTGATAGTTCAATAACCGACTATCAATATTTCCCTTTGAATGGGTATTTGATGTGATTTGTTTGAATTTGAATGCCACACTTATTTTTGAATAAGCGCTCACTATTCGGGTTAACCGGGAAAGGACCATGGGGTCGTATAACCCATTCCGAATATGTGATACGTCGTTATGAATTGCATTTGAAGACCGGTGTTGAAGAACGGATCTTTTTGAAAGCGAAAGGAAAACTCGTCGATTGTCTTTGCACCGAGTAGCTACGGTATAGAGACTCCCTATGTGATGGGAAGTCCGGACGTGATTAGAGATTATCCGGATAGCAAGGACTTCTTTGTAAGTGCCTTCGGTTTTGTTCGAGCCCGGAACAGACTTGTATGGATTGTATGTCTGACATTACAAATTGAGATATAAAGCAGATTTCTTTCAAATATATTTCTGTTAGTGGCGGAGAATTTATTCTTTTAGCTTAACACCCTTCTCTGAGACGTACGAGCTCAGAGGTTATGTAGTTGAAGGTTATCAGCGATATATTCCCAATTTGGTAATGTGACATGCTGAGTGTTGCTGTAAATGATCATTGTGTTGATTATTTGTGATAGGATCGTTTATTTGATCGTCTATCTTGGTGATCATCTTTATGATCATTTGTTGACCCAAAGCATGGCTTTTGTATAAAGTATGTTTTTGTGGACGTGACTTCGTCGAGCCTCACACCTCGGGAATGGTCAAAACAGGAAAGATGCAGCAAGGTTATGAGGGGTAGCACCCTTTAGGATGTGTGCATTTCCTTCTGGAAAAGGGTGGTATCATGGTATGGAGCCCAGATGCTTACTCATGTTGAAAACACTTTATGATTGTGTGAATTGATTGCGAGCGCTCGGTTGAAAGGCCCCAAAGGACCGGGGGATGGCATATTCGGTCAGTTGTTACTCAGTTAGGGGTAACCCGGCCTTGTGTTGGTAGAGATCCGGTTTGGTTCTCGGGGATGTCCATCCAGAGGCATTCTCATGTGGCAATGGGAAGTTCCTTGGCCTGATCATTCGTTGGAAATCCAATTCCCAATACGAAACTTGTACGGTATTAGTTGTAGAACCTGCCATTTACTTATGGTGGTCACCACTGTTTAGATGGTAGCTATAGTAGGCATAGTTCGAAATGTCTATGTTGGCTAAGATTTATATTCTACTTTCGAAATGAATTTTTCCTACACTATGCACTAGTAATAATATCAAATGTTCTTTTAAATGCGTATCAAGCATCTTTGACTATCATAAGGAGAAATCTCCTCTGATTCTGCGTTTGCATTGTGTGTGTGTGCGGGAGGCCTTATGGTAGTCCCATTTTAAAAAGCATTGCGAATTGACTTTAAAAATATTCCTCTATTTTGATTTTAAAGATAAATAAACTGTTTTGAGTTCTCACACCAGTCACATGACTGAATCGGAGTTTATTGTTTTCCTTCCTAAACTCTGGGTGCCCACCAATTTCCACACGGGCAGTCAAGAGTTAAGGTTTATCAGGATATTATGGAGTTGCTGGAGGCAAGCTGGATGGCATGGCGTATTATTAGTATATAGTATTTCTTTTTCCGCTGCACTGTTTGTTGTTGTATGTTGTTGTACACTCTGATGATGATGTAATGTAATGTATAAAATGTAATAACTGATATAGTTCTTTGTTTAAAGATTATTCATTTATTATTATATGTTGTTCCGCTGCGAATTGTGAGATTCTGTTATTGTTCTGTTGTGTTCTGTTGTTTTCTATTCCGTTCTATTTTCTATTTTCTTTTCTCTCTATTTTATCTTATTCTCTCTTCTTCTTCTTTTCCTTTTTCTTAAAACATTGATAATTCGTATTTCTGTTCATCTTGAATTAATCTACGGAGATTAGTGTATATTCAAGGAGTACGGATTTGCGGGTCGTCACAAACTGTTTATGATTAATTATCACTTGAGATGAGAATTGAAGTGATAATGCAAATGGGATTGAAGTAATTTTGTATAAGTGAATAAAATTAAAGTGAATTAAATAGAAAGGGAATTCATTTGATTAATAAATCAATAAAGATAAATACGTAGGATGTACGTATATTATTCTATTCGCATAATGATTTGATCTAGGTTCGAGCACAGAATTTCGAGATAATTATATCGATCCAAGTTGGGATTCTCCACTCGATTTTCGACTGCGAACCTGGATATGGATTGTTGATTGGTTCTGATATTCCCTATCATAGTTAGGCTATGCAAGGAGAATGACGGTTTCTGATCAAGAAAACAGATCTGAGTCCGCACTAGGAAGTAGAGTGGACGATACTAGTTCGGAATTGAAATTGTGTGATCAAGTGAGCGATCAGATTGGTATAGCGTATCGATGATATGTGTACATTGTACAGATTTGAATGAAATTGATACTGGGAATTTGTGGATAAGAAATGTGAAATGGTTTTTGAAATGAAAGGTATATTTTGTGAAATATTTGACGAAGTAAAAGTGGAAATTGGATATTTCTATGGTAGGAATTTACTTTATGGAAGTAAGTAAGTGACTTTATAGATAAAGTGGACGTAGGCACATTCTGGCCGAACCACTATAAATCTGTGTGTCTTTTACAGTTTAGTCCATGTTTTTTGCATATTTGCATAAACCACCCAAATCTCTAAGAACAACATAAAATCGACTAAATTACACGACTTGGAGGTGTTTGCCCATTTTTTGTGCAAACATTTTTGGCGCTTTCACTGAGAGCAGGAGCTTGAAGCTTCAGCTTCTCTCACTTAACCTTCTTCCCAACAAGCATCGCTCATCGCTTGGAAGACATGCCTCCCAGGCAGAAGAAAGATGCCAACAAAGGAAAGAACATCGCAATCAGCAGTGTTCCAGATCCAATGATCACAGATCAAGAGAATCGTCCCGTTCCAACAGCAGTACCAAATGAAAACCAGACAAATCCGACAGCCCCTACCATGGAACAACCAGCAGCAATTACTAGGTAAGATCTAGACAGGGTTGTGGCTAAAGTGACCAATCGCTTCACATCCCAACAAGAAGCCTTGGTGAACCAACTCATGTCATGCTTAAGGGATGCAGAAGAATCCAACCGCAACACTGAATCATAGGATGAGTCCCAGTCTGGAGGACCTGGGAGGCGAAAAAGATCTTTCTTCTTCGAAGAAGCAAACAACAGAAACAGCAATGGTAGGAGCCGAGCCCGGACTCAGCCCGAATTCCGATCCGAGGAGACAATTAGAACCGAACCCAACGGGGGAGGTACCAGGCGAGGGTCGGATGTAGCTGAGCTTGTCGTGCTACTTAGCCATGGGAACACCAATGAACGGGGCCGAGCTAGGGTCCAGCCCGAAGTTGGACCCGAGGAAATGCTTGGAACAGAACCCAGCAGGGGAAGATCCAGACAAGGGCCAACTGTAGCTGACCCTGACATGCTCCCAGAAGACCAGAGGCAGCCACTGGAAAATATTAAGACTGATAGACGATACTATCCCTACAGGTCATCTGGACAGAATCAATCCCGCAGAGAAGAACCAAACTCATTTCTATCTGCTCCAAATTCTGATGAAAGGATGCCGCGATTGTTCAGAGAGTGCGTCCGACGGGATCAAAGAGATCGAGGGATAGGCGCTAGGGTAACCAGCCCCTTCACCCGCCATATCGAAATTGCCATCACCCCCCGAGAATGGAAAATGCCAACAATGGAACCTTACAAGGGAACCTCTGACCCCGTCGTACACTTACAGAGATACACACAGCATATGCTCATGAGCGGAGCAACGAAAGGAGTATTGTGCAAATGCTTTCCACTATTCTTGGCAGACCTTGCTATCTCCTGGTTCTGTAATCTACCCCGAGGATCCATCAGCTCATGGGAAATGTTGAAAGAAAGGTTCATCATCCATTTTCGCATTCATGTGGAACAACCCAAGGATGCTTACTCCTTATCCAATATCAAACAAAAGCCTGGAGAGACAGTGCAACAATATCTAACCCGATTCAATGCCGCAGCGGCCGCAGTCCAAGATGCCGATGAGAAACTTATCATAATGGTCCTCTATAGTGGTGTGCATCCGGATACTAAATTTGCTAGGAGATTAATGAAAGAAAAGCCAGCTACCTTACCCGATTTCTTACATGAAGCCGGAAAATATATGAGACTTGAAGACGCTGCCATTGAAAGGCAGACATGGCAACACACTAAGGCAGCTCAAGGCAACATACCCGCTGTAGCAAAGGACGTTCGAAGAAATGACTCCAGAGATAGTGCTGGGGGCAAGAAGGGATAAAAGCGTCTTTATCGGCCAGGTCCGAGATTTGACACTTACACTCCTTTGAATGAAACAATCGAAAACATCTTCCTGGCCACCCAAGACGAAGTTAAATACAAACGCCCCCCGCACAAGAAGGAATCAGATAACGCAATTAAGTCTGGAAAGTTCTACCGCTTCCATGAATCTCATGGGCATGACACCAATGAATGTCATCATCTCCGGGACTTAATTGAAGAACATATCAAAAGGAAGAGACCGGAACACTATGTAAAAGGTCAGAACAGGACACCATCTCCTGCCAATGAAAACCCAAGGCTACCCCCTTAGAAGTGAGCAGAGGAAATCGCAACACCAGCGGTTCCAGTCAAGAGAAAATAGTGGTCCATACCATATCGGGAGGACCACACATCACCGACAGAAGCTGGGCAGAGATGGAAAGATATGGAAGGTCGCTTAGAAATAAAGAAGACTGCGTTAATTCTGTTATAGAAGAACGCCACCCAAAGCGGAAAGAGAACAATGACATCACATCCGGTAGGCGTGACCTAGAAGGAAGGCAGTACCTTCACATGGATTCTATGGTCATCTCTGCCTGGGTCGGTCGAGCCAAAGTTTTCCGAATTCTAGTAGACACTGGAAGCTCAGTAAATATCCGATTTAAGCATGCTTTCGACAAAATGAAGCTGTCGATGAAGGATGTGTCTTCCTACAACAAACCGCTACATGGTTTCACTGGAGATGCGAAGATGCCCCACGGGCAACTGGACCTCTTTGTTGAAATAGGAAGTCATCCCCGCTCCGTTGTGCGGAAACATACATTTGTGCTAATAGAAAACCACTCGGCCTACAACGCCTTTTTGGGAAGACCAGCCTTGTCTGACTTCCAAATTGTCCTGGCCCCATGGTGCTTGAAGATGAAATTCCCAACAGACAATGGAATAGGAGAAGTAGAGGGAGATCAAGACGTTGCTCGAGGCTGCTATGTCACTGAACTTCGCAATAATCGCAGGAAAGATAGAGGGAAAAATGCAGAGACTCCTCTCTACATGAAAAACTTGGAAGCATAGCAACTAAAGAAAGCCCCTCCTATTCGATATACCAGTGATCCTTTCAATGAATTAGACCCCAGGGACAAAGAGGAGGAGGCCGCCGCCGAGCCTACAGAGGCTATGGAGTTTGTATCTGTAGACAAACACGACTCAAGTAGACTGTTGAAAATCGGATCTCAACTAAGAGCAGAATTGAGGGATCAACTCATTCATTTTCTCCGCCACAACCTGGATGTATTTGCATGGACGCACGCTGACATGACTGGTATCTCCCCAGACGTAGCATGCCACATACTAAACATCGATCCTACCAAGGCGCCAGTAAAGCAGAAAATGAGAAGTATGGGGGCAGAGCGATCAGCGGCCCTCAATGAAGAAGTAAAGAACCTACTTGCCAACAACTTCATACGAGAAGCCATCTATCCAGAGTGGATCGCTAACCCGATACTAGTAAAGAAGGCTAATAGGAAGTGGTGAACATGCATTGACTTCTCCAACTTAAATGACGCTTGCCCGAAGGATTGCTTCCCACTCCCCCAAATCGATCAGCTTGTGGACAGCACAGCCGGGCACGAACTCTTATCTTTTATGGACGCATATTCAGGATATAACCAAATTCCTATGCACGCCCCCGATCAAGACCACACTAGTTTCATCACTGACCGGAGGTTGTACTGCTATATGGTAATGCCTTTTGGACTTAAGAACGTCAGAGCTACCTATCAACGCCTCGTCAACAAGATGTTTGCGGAACTAATAGGACGAACTATGGAATTTTATGTGGATGACATGCTAGTAAAGTCGAGGAAAGCCGACGATCACATAAGCCACCTGGATGAGATGTTTCAAGTGCTTCGCCAATATGGGATGAAGTTGAATCCTCTAAAGTGCTCCTTCGGGGTATCATCAGGAAAGTTCTTTGGATTCATCGTCCATGCCAGGGGGATCAAAGAAAACCCCGAACAAGTCCGAGCTCTAAAAGATATCAAGATACCATCCACTCGAAGAGAAATGCGAAGCCTAAATGGGAAGTGGCCGCCCTGAGCAGATTCGTCTCTAAAGCAACTGACAAATGCATCCCTTTCTTCGAAGCTCTAAAGAAAGACAAAGGAAAGTTCCAATGGACTGAAGAATGCTTAACAGCCTTCCTTAACCTAATCGAACACCTCCAGAGGCCATCGGTACTCAACTCTGAACGAAGGCGAAGAGCTATACCTATACCTTGCTGTGACACCTCATGCTTTAAGCGCCGCTTTTGTAAGACAATCGCGCGCAACGGCCAGTATACTTTGTAAGCAAGAGGTTTACGGCGGCGGAAGCTCGGTATCCTAAACTCGAGAAGCTAGCATACTGTTTACTAATCACATTGCGGAAACTGCGACACTATTTCCAATCTCATCCCATCAGAATTCTAACCGATCAACCGCTAAGGCAGGTGCTCCATCGTCCCGACACTTTTGGACGACTACTTAAATGGTGCATTGAACTGAGTCAATATGATATCACCTACCATCCTCGCACCGCCATCAAGGGACAAGCCATGGCCGATTTCATTTTCGAATTCACTACCAACGAAGGTAAAGAGCAATCTGAAATAGCAAGAGACATTAAGTGGAATCTCTTTGTGGATGGAGCATCAAACGAACAAGGCTCAGCGGCAGGAATTGTAATAATCACTCCCAGGGGAAGGAAGGTACGCCATGCTCTAAGGTTGGAATTCGCTGCCACCAACAACGACGCAGAATACGAAGCAGTAATAGCTGGAATAGAACTTGCCTTAGAGATTGGAGTTAGTTCTTTATGTCTTCATAGTGATTCTCAACTTATTGTAAACCAAATACTAGGAGAATTTCAGACTCGAGGGGAACGACTCACAGCTTATCTAAAGAAGACCAAGATGCTACTCGATTAATTGGATCACTATTTAATCAAGCACATCCCTCGAGAGAAGAACCAAGAGGCCGACGAGCTGGCAAAGCAAGCTAGCATGAATGACGGTACCATTTTCGGAACAGTAGCCATCTCAAAGCAACTAACCCCGAGTTTCGAGCAAGTGAATCTGGTAGCTGCAATCGAAGAGGAAACTTGGATGACACCCATCCGAAAATTCTTACAAGATGACACACTGCCCCGCGAGCGTAATGAAGTCAGGAAAATCTTGAGAAAAGCTTCCCGCTACACAATACAAGAAGGCATCCTCTATCGGCGCGGCTTCTCTAACCCCTTATTAAAGTGTGTCGCTGGAAGGGAAGCTAAGGAAATCTTATCCAACATCCATCACGGAAGCTACGGAGATTACACTGGAGGACAGACTCTGGCAAAGAAAGTACTCCGATATGGATATTTCTGGCCCGCCTTAAACAAAGATGCCTTAGACTTCGTTAAAAAATGTGACATATGTCAGAAATTTGCCAAGATTCCTCGACTACCAACAAATGAGATTACTCAAATGACCAGTCCTTGGCCCTTTGCGGTATGGGAAATTGACCTGGTTGGAACTGCCGGTGGGCTGAGACGGAGCCAAATATGCTATAGTGGCAGTCGACTATTTCACCAAATGAGTGGAAGCGGAACCTCTAAATAAAATATCCTCGGCAAAAGTTATTAACTTCTTGATCAAAAATGTTCTATGCAGGTATGGGGTTCCACTCAAAATCATATCGGACAATGGACTTCAGTTTGACAGTGAAGAGTTCGCCGACTGGTGCCAAGAGCACGGAATTCACAAAAGCTTCTCATCTATGGCTTACCCCCAGGCAAATGGACAAGTCGAAGCTGTCAACAAAATTCTCAAGACTTTAATCAAAAAGAAGCTTGAAAAATCGAAAGGCGCTTGGGTGGATGAACTTCCTACGGCACTTTGGGCCTACCGCACATCATTCAGAACATCAACAGGGCATACTCCTTTCTCTTTGGCATACGGATCGGAGGCCATGCTTCCAGTCGAAACTGTAGTACCTTCCCACCGCAGGATCCACTATAACCCAGAAGAAAACGAAGAACTCCTTCACATGTCTTTGGATCTAATTGAAGAGAGAAGAAACGATGCAGCGCTCAAAGTAGCATCTCACAAGCAAAAAGTGGCATCGCAATACAACTCCAAAGTCAAGCATCGCAGCTTACAAGAAGGAGATCTTATCCTCAGGCGAATCTTCCCGCGCCTCGGAGCGCTGGATCCAATCTGGGACGGACCATATGTAATTCATAAAGACCTCCACAACGGAGCTTATATTTTGTCAATAGTGGACGGGGAGGTGTTCCAGAGGGCATGGAACATCCAACACCTTCGTCGATACTTTTCTTAACTTGTACTGCCCATATGAAGTGAATTAACAAAGATAATCAGTGGACGTAGGCATTCTCTTGCCGAACCACTTTAAAAACCTTGTCTCTTTTTTAACTTGTTCCTTTATATCTAGGCTGCTTGTTGAGCTTTATCCTTTTCTGTTGAACAAAATCCTGTGTAGCGACATTTCCATTCAAGGCACATCACAACACAACTCCACCTGGACAAGACCTAACAGGTACTATACGAATCTATGCCCTCGCCAATGAGACACTTTTGCTCCAGCATTCCTCTGCTACGGGTTAACACATTGCTAGCGACGGCCCTCAAAGCAAACTGTAATGAGCCGATTATAAGCCACCGAGGAGGCCGAAAATAGCCTAGGCAGCTCATTACGGCGTTCGGCTCGCCAGCAACTGTGAACCTACTTTAAGCCCCAACATAAGGTGTGGCCAGCCAGGGGTAGTTCACGGTTGACGATCGGCACCCACGCTAGCCGACCACGGTAAATCGAATAATACCCACGATTACGGGCCATAATGGTCCGGGTAGTTACCGTGCGCGCTCTCGGCTCCGATGTGTCTTAAGTACGGCTGTGGTAAAAAAGAAAACTCCCCGCGGAGGCGTAAGATGGGTGACAAATGTCTCCAAGACCCACAGCTAGGGAAAGTGACTACAAAACCCGTTTGCCACGAACTTAAGCGCATCGAAGGCCTTCCGTTATTGGAAGTTTTACTATTTCTTATATTCCTATTTTATTTAAAAACTTTCCTCCTATCCTATATAATGATCCCTAAAGTACAGGGCACAAAATAGGAGACACCCGCAAATGGGGATAGGAACTCACAACTGGATGACAGGACACTGAGCTGCATTCCATACTCAGTCACACAAGACGTTCAAAGCTACCATCTACAGCTAAAACACAAAGGGCGGTACTCTCTTTCTTTGTCCATGAATGCATAGCTATAATTTATTCACACATCACAATAACATTGCAAGATGTGAAATTATATTTTAAGCAAGAACTTGACATCAAACACAATTGAATCACAGGCATATGCATAGCTGCATTTCTTATGCAACACACCAAAATAACGAAAGCATTTAAATATAACGGAATCAGCTTAAGTTAAAAATTACATGCCAAGAATAAAGTCATTCATTACAAATAATATAATTACAGTTGCATTAATGTTTTGGGACTAACATAGACAGCAATGCCAAGTAAACTAAAAGATGTCCCGGTCTAGTTAAGGAGTCGGCTGCATAAGAGCTTCACCTCTATTCTACTGGCCCTCCGAGATCTACTTAACTGCCGGATCGGAGCTTTCAACGTGTTGACCAAAGTTGGTGCTTCAGAGGTCCCGCCTGTTCAATTCAGGAAAGAACCCATAATAGTCATGAGCAATAGGCAATCAAGTTACAAAAATACTAAAAGGAAGACTTACCAGCATCTGCTCCTTGATCATCATCCTCCAACTGCACACCTACCTCCTCAGCAGTAAGCAGCCGCATACCCTCCTTTACCGCCACTTTCTCCTCCTTGGTAAACTGAGCCGTGACCACGTCCATCCTGATGGCCACGCCACCCTCCTTATCATCTTCGGCCTTAGCCTCCTCCAGGGCCCTGAGATAAATCCTGGCCATGACTCGGGGATAATCATCCATCCAGGATAAGTTGCCCTATTTCCAAGTGCGAAAGTACATATCCTGAAGCATCTCATCCATTATCCCCTCGTTCTCCTCGAACTCCCCTATTCGGACCTCAGAAGCCAACAGCTTTGCAACGGTAGCATCCCTTTCCGATCGGTATCGCGAGCAGTCAGCCTGAAAGGATTTCCTCATCGCCTCCATCTCCTCCTTCAGCTTGGTTTGAGCAAGCTCTGTGGCTTCAAGCTTCCCGGATAACTCCTCTACCCGCTCGAGATTCGCTTTCCGAACCTCATCCACCGTTGCAATGGCCATATCAATCCGTTCCTTACATGCGGCCTCCATTTTGCACAACTCTTCCCTGCTGGCCTCTTCCATGGTTCTCTTTAATTTCCTAGAAGCGGCCTCATGTTGAGAGATCTGGATGGCCTGATCAGCGAGTTTTTTGGCCTGGTCGGAAACCATTAACCGCAATCGAATGTTGGCGCTCCCGATTTCTTCCCCAGCCTTGACCAGTCGGGCATGATGCCCCATCAGCTTCCTGGTCTCCTCAGCAACCCGGTCAATGTTTGCCTTAGCTTCGACCCCCAAAGTTACAACCCGGGTGGTAAGCAAATCAAGGTCCAGGGACTTAGCCTCATCAATCACCCTTACCATAGGATTACGAGGGAGAAGGTGCTCACCAGTAGCCTCGTCGAAGGAAATATCATGAGAACCCGGATCCAGATCCGGATGACCAGCAAATGGATTACGAGCCAAGCCGGGATGATCTATTGTGGTAACAGTCGGGTTTTCGGACGGGTGCGGGGAAGGTATAAACTCAATATTCCCCTCCATGGTATCCTGAAAAGGTTGAGTTGGGGGCTGAGGACCAGGTGAGGATTCAAACAAGGAACGGCTCCTCCTCTTCTTTCGGATATCCTCTTCGATAACCCCAAGAAGAGGACGGTAGCCGACTATGTCTCCGGGGCGGTTAGTCTGAGGCTTCGGCTTAGTAGAAGCTTTGAGGAGTTTATATTGTTCGAGACGGTGCCGAACATCTGATAACTTGACCGCTTCGCCCACTCCTGGAATAAAAACCAAGTGTTACAAGCATACATTGAGCCATAATTCAAGAAACGTATAAAGTTGAGAAGAGTAAAAAGACGCTTTTGTTATACAAACCCCGAGGAGCAGTAGGATACTGTAATAAGTCCTGGATCTCATTCCAGGACGGAAGCTAGCCATAAAATATTCCTATATCCTTTGAAGCCATTATCCATATTCCTTTATACTGCCGATGATATGAGGCAAAAGCGATGTTTATTAAGTCTTATCTTTAAAACTTTGCTCGCCGATGTTGCATTTGCTTAAGTGTCAGTTATGCCACCTAAGTATGACTTTATCATTATTGTCTCTTCTACTTGCCTAGAAGAGATGTTGTCCTTTCTTATGATGTTGAAACCCTGTTTAGGGCATGACATCCTTTAAGAAAATGGATACCATAGCTTTCACCTAGTCATCCTTATGGATTATTCTGTTTAATTAATGATTTTAGCTAGCCTGGCCCGTGTGTTTTCACTCGGGTCAGACCGAATTGTTTCAGGTATCATCTATTGGACTTAGCTTGAAGTTGATGTTAGATATCAGCTCTTCATTCGCTTCAGTAGTTTATTTCTTCCGCATACTCTGATGTTTTCACATTTGATTTGATGTATATGGTGTGGTCGTGTACTACCTTTATTATATTTATATTGTATTGTACTGAACGTGTATTAGTGTATATGTATATATATGATGTTGATTATTATTCTGTGATGTGATTTACATTCAGATATTGTATTTGGTTCTGATAGATTTGTTAGCCACCTATAGTTTTGGATTAAGCATTTATTGGGTATGTCGATCCACATGAGTTGGAAAAAAATTATATTGCATTTATCGACGTATTCAATAGATGTTTAAGACAAAATTATAGATGGTCGCCCTTAACCAGCCTTATTCTCCGCTTTAGTAGATAGAATTACCTGTTAATTCTCTTTGCTAAGGTGGGTCTCGGGGTGGGGCGTTACAGCTTGGTATCAGAGCTGTGGTTAGAGCAAAGTAGAATAAACACAGAATAGTATGTATATCATGATACATCGAAGTACAATACGGGTGAATCATTGTCCTTTATTCAAGCTTGTTTTTGAATCGAGCCTTGATTCTTTTTTGAGTTTTGGGATTGTTAAGATGGAATATGTCAAGGAATATGGATAAATTGTATTCCGTAGTATTCCATAATAGATTTTGATGTCATCTTATCTTATATAAAATCTTATTTGGAATTATTAGATTCTTATTTTTGTTGATACAAGTGAGTTCGTATCGATGGAGCTGATTGATTTCTTTGGGGATTCTTGTTGCATTCCTTTGAGAGTTGTGAATCCTATTGAAGGGATCCACAACGATTGGCTTGTTGTGAGCATTCTGAGTTCTTTATTTGTTGCTGTTTTAGTGAGTATTTGTTTAATACTCACCATCTTGAGATGTATCTGATTTGAAATGGATTGACTTATTTGATGTAAAGTCTGATCCTTTTGTAGTTATAGGATCCTATATTTATTTAGGCATCCTAATTTGATTGGTTTATTATTTCTATCACTTTGGGATGTTAATGGTGATTTTGAAGTTTCTATTTTCTCTCTTGAGTATTGATATGTTGATGACATATCTCAAATTCTAGCCATGGTGACTTTGTAGAGTTTCTTAGAGTCTGTTTAGATTAGACATCCAATTGGGCAATCGAGTGCTGAGGTAACCTTATTCCTGGCTCTTAGCTCTTCGGTTATCCTTCCACGAGGATATCCACTAAGGAACGGGTGATTTTCAGGATTGTTCGAGTTTGATTAAGTTTATCATTCAGTTTCATTGAGTTATCCTTTTCGGATACTCAATCGGTGTTATTTTTTTGTAGCATTACTTTTTTTGAGGTAATGATTTGTTGTCTGTGTGCTTCTTCTCCTTCGAGAAGAATATATTGCTTATCCTATATCTTGATGATTTTTGGGAGTGGCTCATGACATCGTAAAATTGACGAATACTCTATCTCCTTCTGTTGATTTTGAGAATCGAGTATTCTAGGAATATCCTGATGCATTCTCTTAATGTTCTTTGGTTTGAGTTTTGAAACTATATAAATATGAGTTTTAAAGAGAAATTTGAGCTTTGAGATATTTAAAAAGAATCAAAGAATATTTTGAGAATATATTTACATGAGTAGTATTTCTTTTATATAAATAATTTGAGAGTGTTGGGTTGTCCATCGAGCAGTTAAAAGCTCTGGTCGATACGCCCGATCAACGTTATGGAAAGGAATCGCCTAAATGCTATGATGAGGCAATCGGACATGATGGTTTGTGTTTTAAAATTGAGCTTTTGAAAATAATATTTGAGATTAAATATTAAATTTATTTTTGAATGGTAATTGCAGCCATTGATTTTAGAGACGAGTAATAGAGTGGCGAGGCAGTTTTGATCATTCGGTCAACTCTGCAGCCAACAAATATATTTATTTACTAGAGACTCAATGGCGAGGCAATGCCATTTATTTAATTTTAAATTATAAAGATGAGAATACATATGAGATTGTTTTTGAGCTGTGCTTTATCGGAAGTATATTTTGAGATTTTAGAATCTATATTATATACAATGGATGTTTAAGAGAAGAGTTATAAGAGAATTTGAAAATTGTTTTTCAACTATTTAAGTGGTTTAATAAACAGAGTAAAGAGAATTTAAACCCTTAATTAATTTTGAGGAATATTATTATTGATTTACAAATTTCTTTGGAAATTAATTTTGAAGTAAGAGAAGAAATTTGGACTTTTAGTTTGAGTTTTAAATAACTTACTAAGTAATATAGTAAAAAGTTTGAAAATTTTCAAATGTTGAATATTAAGATTTAAAATTTAAAAGACGTTGAGATTTAAAAATTCTAAATATCTTGGATTAAAAGATAATTCGAGCTTATATCCTTGTTTTTGAGTATATTCTATTTTTGAGCTATTATTAATGACAGGCACTTGTCGCGGTCGTTCGAGTTGGTGGCCTTGTAAGAAGCCATCTTGTGATTTATCTATCTTGCCTATTGTGTCTACTTTGTCGTGAGGATGTTCTTTCTGTATATTTATGCGGAAAATCCTATTGATGATCTTCTTTATTGCTTAGAGTTTGGGGTTTAAGTGAGTTGGATCCCAACTCTATTCGTAAATTTTTGTGAAATCAATCATTTTCGATTGATTAATTATTGAGCATCTTATTGAGTTTGATTCGAAGACGGGATATCTTCTAAATACTTTCGAGTTACTTAGAAAATTCGATGGTTTGCTAATCACTATATTAGCATTTGATGAGCCATTGGATTAACCAAGTGAGTTTTTCCTTATTTATCTCTACCATTCTATGTTGAGACTATGAATGGTTTGAAGTTCGAGCTTGTCTTTTATCCTTTGAATTTTTGTGTTGTTTCCATCCTTTTTCCACTAGAAATTACAAGGACGCAATTTTGTTAAGGGGGAGGTTTGTAACAACCCGGGATTTTGGAGATTACCGTTAATATTAAATTATAATGCAAATTATAATTTAATATTGTGTTTAAAAATGAATTGGATAATAAAATAAGGGATTATATTATTTATTTTATATAAACAATATCTTGATGAGTATAATTTGGGATTTGAATTTTAAACAAGTCATGTTATTCTATTTGGAGCCTAGTTCAACATTTGATGGTTGAAAAAAGTGTAAATGATTAAAGTTTGAAAAACTTTATTTTTGGATTTGGATTGAAAGTAAATAATTATGATGGTTTAATTTTAGTTAATTAGTAATATTGAAAATTTATTCCAATGTTAGCCTTCTATTATAAAATAAAAGCAATAATATGAAGAAAATAAAATTCAGAAGTGTAATTAGGCTTGGAATGATGTATTAATATTATAAAAATGTTAAAACATTGTAATACACTTCATTAGACTTAAAAATAAATTGGTTGAAATGGATGAAAATAGTGATTTTTCACTAAATATGGGAATATTGGTAAATATTGTTAAAAAATTGTGTTATAGGGAGAAAATAATATTTTTAATTGGGAAAAAATATGTTAATGATCAAAAAGTGTTATAATGATTTATTACAATTTATTTGACATGAAAGAATTTTTTTTAAATTATTGCATTAAAAATAGTGTTTTACACTAAAATGGTGTAATTTGTAAAATACTGTCAAAGATAGGGTTTTATTTATAAAAATAACATTTTATTGTCGAAATAAATTTTATTTTTTTATATAATAACAATTTTGTTGCAAACAATTTGTTGTAGATATTTTATTTTGTTAAAAATGAGAAAACTAGTGCATAAATTGATTGAATAGGTTAAAAATGTATATAACATAGGAATTTCGTTAAGTATATTAGTCCATGGCTTATTTGGATAAGGTTTGAATCTATTAACACCCTCTAGAACCATCTAGAAAATAGGAAATAGGTATACGTACCTTTTTTTCTCATCTTCCTCCCCAAAACAAAAGACACAGTAAATAGAGAGAAAGAAAAACAATGGCTTTCCCTAATTAAATCTCAGTTCCACTCAATTTCGTTGTTATTCAAGAAGAACATCACCAAAATAAGAATAGAGAAAGGATTTCAACTTAAAGATCCAATCTTTCTTCACAAATTTGGGTGTTTGCTATCTAAAATAAAAGGTGAGATCAAAACTCACAATTTCTAGCTTTGATTGAGATTTCAAGGTAAGAAATCTCAATTTTGTTTGTTACATGTTTATTTGTGAAATTGCCGTCTGTAAATTGGGCAGATTTCTTTCGTTTTTAGTCAGAATTCGATAATTTTAGTTGTTCTGGAAAGTATAGACATAGATATATAAGTTTCATGATTTGAGTTTTCTAGATTTTGCAATTTTCTTGATCAAAATCATGCTTGTTTGTTGCTGACTCGGGAGAAAATTAACGGCAACAACAATCATAGGCCAGAGAAGTGTTTTAGCCATAAGTTTTTCGTTTCTTATCCAATTTAGGTCAAATTTTTATTTTTTTGGAAAATATGTTCAATAAGGAGTAATTTATCTTCAGGTTTTATTTCTATATTTTACTATTTGACTGACCTAAAACATATTTGTAAACATAAGTATAGTTATATCTTTGACAAAATTTCCTGAGTTTTAATATAATATTGTTTGAGCTATATCTTTCACGATTTTGATCGGAATTCGATATTTTTTAATTTTTGAAAAGAACAATTCATGTACTGCAACTTTAATTGATTGAGTTTTCTGTAATTTTGAGGTTAACTATGTCAAAATTGAATTTTTTTACTGTTATCCTGAGAGCAAAACTATTATTTGCTCTGTGTTTGAAACTGAAACGAAATTAGCTTTAACTTCTTTGTTTCTTATCCGAATTTGATAATTTTAATGTTCTGGAAAGATTAGATCATGAGCTATAAGTCTCATTCATTGCATTTTCTGTAATTTTGAAGTTTTCTTGGTTGAAATTATGGTTGTATGTTGCTGTCCTGGGAGCAAAATGATAGAAACAATAATCGTTGACCTTAGAATTGTATTGGCTCGTTTTTGCTCCGATTCTCTTCGGTTTTGATGATGTTTTTGAGATATTTTTAGAGCTATGATGCCTATCAGTAGGCTAGCTATATTTGGAGAATTTGAAATTCGAATTTAAATGGAATTTGAATTGATTTTGGGTTAAATTCGTATTGACTTCAAGTTATTGGTTTTAAGATATCCCTCTTTGTTTATCGTTGCTTTCGAGAACGGTTTTCACTAAACTATTTTTGAAATACATGGAAATTTCAAATTATTATTACACAGTATTTTTTTAAAATTACTTTTCTAAATAAAGACAGATTTATTTCCTATAATAAAGGAATTTCAAATATTGGTTTTAATAATTGTTTTTGGAAAATCGTTTTAAATTTCTGTTTTCTCTAATAAAATTATTTTATAAATAAAATTACTTATTTTTATGAATTTCGAACATATAAGAAAGACAATTAAACGGTAAAGTAAAACATGTGGTATGGGACACATGGATTTGCTTTATCGCTTAATATCGAACTTATACGATCGAAACCCTTTCGACGAACAGTTTGAGATGATTTTAAAATGTTATTAAATTTTTGGTAGATTATATGGTTCGAGAACTCCAATTTAGGAGTACATTCGATGAAGGATCATTTTAAGATGTGTTTCTTAATCGCCGCTGAAATGAGGTGAATTAAGAACTAGAAATTTCTAATTCGAATTATGGTTATAAATAACCATCTAGATGTTATTTTTACTTACTGATGAGATGATTTAAGCTTCTTTATGATGATTTTATGATGTTGTGATGCATTATGAAAATTTTTACTTGTCAATGAGATGAGACAAGTCGCGATGCTACTAGTACTTGTTAATGAGATGAGACGAGCATGGTATTGTATTTACTCGCCAATGAGATGAGGCTGAGTAAATTTTCATGACATTTATGATGTTTTACTAGTGTGGTACCAACTAACGGCTAGTAAACCATTAGGTGCAAACGTATGGTATGGGACGTACGTTAACACCTATTGGGTTCCTATCTGAGAAGTTGGGGCACATTCAGGATGTTTACTAGTACTACAGACCACGTGTACTCGATTGGAGTCATCACGATGTAGTTGCTACTCCGGTCATCACGATGTTATTAACTCAGGTCTTTGTGGCTGGGAGTCATTATGATGTTATAGACTATAGTCATTCATGATGTTCAAGATGTTAAGATGTTATTTGACTCTAGTCATCACGATGTTTATAGTACCAAATAGTAGTACTAATCACGATGTAGCGCGCGTAGCATTGCTTCGGCATGCAATCGAGGATTTGGCCAATCCGGGATTTCTTTGAGTTTTGATGTTTTAGACTTCACTGTCTTTAGATGATTATTACATTGATAGCCTAGTCCCAGAAGAGATGTATGCATATATGGTGAAATCATTTATGATGTAATTCTTCGATTGAGTTATTTGCATTATGGATTGATGATTTTATGATTTTATAGACTACTGGATGTTAAGATGGAGTTGAGATGTATTTGTAAATTTATACCGATGAGATGAGGTATAAATGATTATGAAGAATCTTTTATGATGAGTTTTAGTGATGGATTTGGGATGTATCTATATTCATACCGATGAGATGAGGTATGAATAAGTATAATGCTTCTTTTATAATTGGGTTTTATATTTCCTTGAATGATCCTTAGGATGTGCCAATGAGATTAGGCACATCCATATGCGTTTTATTCTATGTATAAAGGATATGCACCTTTGATGTATTGTTATATTGACAACTACTCGTAGTTGAATCATTTGAAGTCATTATCCATATTCCTTTATACCATCGATGATATGAGGCAAAAGCGATGTTTATTAAGTCTTATCTTTAAAACTTTGCTCGCCGATATTCCATTTGCTTAAGTGTCAGTTATGCCACTTAAGTATGACTTTATCATTATTATGTCTTCTACTTGCCAAGAAGAGATGTTGTCCTTTCTTATGATGTTGAAACCCTGTTTAGGGAATGGCATCCTTTGGGAAAAAGGATACCATAGCTTTCACCTACTCATCATTATCGATTGTTCTGTTTAACTGATGATTTTAGCTAGCCCGACCTGTGTGTTTTCACTCGGGTCAGACCGACTTGATTTAGGTATCATCTATTGGACTTAGTTTGAAGTTGATGTTGGATATCAGCTCTTCATTCGCTTGAGTAGTTTATTTCTTCCGCATACTCTGATGTTTTTACATTTGATTTGGTGTATATGGTGTGGTCGTGTAGCACCTTTATTGTATTCATATTGTATTGTGCTGAACGTGTATTAGTGTACATGTATATATATGATGTTGATTACTATTCTGTGATTTGATTTACATTCAGCCATTGTATTTTGTTCTGATAGATCTGTTAGCCACCTATAGTTTTGGATTAAGCATTTATTGGGTATGTTGATCCACATGAGTTGGAAAAAAATTATATTGCATTTATCGACGTATTCATTAGATGTTTAAGACAAAATTATAGATGGTCGCCCTTAACCAGCCCTATTCTCCGCTTTAGTAGATAGAATTACTTGTTAATTCTCTTTGCTAAGGTGGGTCTCGGGGTGGGGAGTTACAAAAGTAAAAGCCATAAAATGAAGAAAATAGAAGCCACTAGAGAGAAACAAAAGATATATTATTCATTTCAGAGAATAGACATATGTTTACATTACATAGTCTTCTTTATATGAAGGCTTCAGAGCAAAGGGTTTAACTTATTCCACGACGTAGGACTAAACAAAACAACGTAAAAGCATATTCATTTCATGATTTACATATATTGTAACAAAAAGTGTATTTGACAACGTTTGTCATTAATTTAAGAGACGTTATAAATAGTCGGACATCTCCCTTTTAAGGTGAAAAAGGTGAAATAATTAGTTGACTTGAGGAGTACATGTGAATTGAGCTGAAAATGAATATGCTAATAGAATACAAACAGTCAAAATTTTAAGTTCTTATAGAATAAAACAGAGTGTACAATGCATGTTCAATGCTTAATGATATGTACTTATTATCATTTTGATTTTGCTTTTATAATCGATGAAAACAAAACATTTTACATTGAACATTATTTTTTTATTTATGCTTTTACATTTATCGATTGTTCGCGGACATGATAATATTTGATATGCATCCGTTATCCTTGGATGTGGACGTCCAATACTAGAAAGTGACTTCGAATGCGGATGAGAGTATAACACTACACATATCCAAAAGTATAGGTTGACAATCCTATCAGTGACATATCCATATATGTAGCATATTTTTAAACAAATACACGAATGCATTTGTTTTTATTTTGAGTTTTGCGTTTTGTGCACACAATCTTCATGACAAATATAAAGAGAGGGGAGCAGAAGATTTAAAATTATAAGTCACTAAGACAATTTAATTATGCACCATAGACGTAAGTAAAGTTTATCTGCACTTTTTCTGTCCAATTCTTGCTCAAAGCCCCTTCGTCTACTCAAAATCCTTTTACCATTTTCCTCTTCTACCGAAGTGGTAAGTTCAATAATTAATTTTTCCTCATTTTTTAATCATGCTTTGGTATCTATTATTACAATTTTAGACGCTGCTGGCTCCATCAATCCGTGACGTAACTAGTGATGTGCGTTAAATCGTAGGTTTGTTTTTCATGACACTGTTATGTGGTAAATGTTGTAGTTGGATACCTATTATAGTATCCAGTTTGAAAATTGCGCCTTTGAATTAAATTCTATACCCGATTTTGTATTGCCTCTAAACATTTTTCAGCGGTCAAAATCATTAGGCGGTTGTGGCCAGAATACTAATTGCTATGGTCAATAATTAGTTTGATAGTAATTGCAGTTTAAACTTGCTAATTTTAGGTGCGTATTATTTATTTACTCATCTATAGTTTGATATGTAATTATTAGGGTAAGTCCAATGTGGGAAGATGATGTAACATGTGCAGTAAACATGTATTTTAAGACTTTATAGGGAAGAGGAAGGAAAATAGTTAGGGATGGAAGTGAAATGGTAGGGATGTTAGGAAGTTGGACTATGTGCATGCTGCAATAAGAAATAATGAGATTATGTGGTAGAAATGTTACTGATCTTGTTGTAAGGAAGAAGATTAAAAAAGAGAAGAACGTGGACAGCAGGGTTCGAACCTACGCGGGCAAAGCCCAATAGATTTCTAGTCTATCTCCTTAACCACTCGGACATATCGACATTGTTGTTTCTTCAATGCATCTAAAATAAACAAAACAATAGTCATGGTTAAGAAGGTGCAAAATCTTCCTCGAGCCTTGGCGTATGCTGCAACAAATGATGTGTCCTTTTAATTTAATACATATGCATTATAAAAGTAGATGTTTATTAAAAATTATAATCAATTAAACAAGATTAATATAGATTATATATTTTTTACTAGTGTTTTTTAAAAAGATTTTTTTAATCATTTCACACAATATCATCAAACATAATATGATCATAAGCATAAAATTTCTTTAATTATATAATTTCATTCAACGTTCTAATCATTTTTTAGAAGTGAAGTTTCGGGTTAAGCTTATATTTATTGTTTAGTAATTAAATTTCAAGCCTTACCGCTATAAACTGCAATATTGAATGAATTACACGTCGTCAATATTCTTATTGGAAAGTTATGACACTTCACTCAAACACGTCGTCGCATATACATTAATGTTGGTTTATTCGATCTCAATATAAAATACAACAAGCACATACAACAAGAGGAAAATGCTGATGTTGTGACTATACATGGAAAGCTAACCTTTCTAAACTTTATTTCATCTCAAATGAAGCAAAAATATATTGCAATGGAAAATAATGATCTTAATTGCTTTCAACTTTCATTTAATGTCCTTCTTAAGCAAAAAGTTAAAACAATGAGAATTGCGACAACTGAGTTCAAGCCTACATGGGCAAAGCGCAGAAATTTTCATGTCTATCTTCCAAACAATTTAAATATATTGACATTACAATATTTGGTTGATTCACAAAGCCAAACAATCCACTGCCTTTACTACAGTTTTCATTTAAATGCCGATTGACATTCAACGAATGATTTCAAAACCTCTAGATACATACTCTACAAGCCTTATCATTATATCATGAACGTCCTTAAATTAATTATGCCATTAATGCACTCATTGAAAAGTTTTAATAGACATGACAATTTAGTACATCGATAGAGATGTGTAATGTTATATTATTTTCTCCGGCATCATTGTCTCAATGGTTAGACGCTTCAGCTTTGATCATGAGGTCACAGGTATGCACGATTCGAACTACTAATACATGTTGACTTATAGTATAACTATGTACTACCATCTAAGTACCGAACTAAAAAATTGTTATCTTATCTGATCTCAATAAAAAATATGGCAAACACGTATCATAAGTATGAAGTGCTCTAGTGTTGAATGAAGCAAAAAGGTCCTACCGGGATTCGAACCCAGGTCGCCAGATTCAAAGTCTGGAGTGCTAACCACTACACCATAGAACCATTCTATGTTAAAACATCTCACTTTTTCTAAATATTTAGAATACGTGCTACGAGATTGATGCTTATTTCAAAGTTGGAGTGCCAAACAATACCCCATAGAACCAACAAATTCTATAATATTACTTCTTCTAAATATTTAGAATGCGCTATGAGATTGATGATCATTTCTTAAATGTTTACAGATAATGTTCAATTTAAAATTGTGTGACGACCCGACTTTCTTACCACAGAAAATCGCATCATCTTGAAGAAAGAAAGGGATAGAAAAGAGAAAAGAAAGAGAAGAAAGAAGAAACAACATCAGAATCTCAACAGCGGAACTAATAAATTATATTATTAACATAATATTACATAGTATACAACACTAATCAGAGTTACAAGGAATATACATCACATACTAGATAGTTATAAACATCTGTCTAGTTATACAGCTCAATACAATACAAGAAAAAGATACCAACACAGAGAACACACAGTGGAACTATATATCTAACGCCGAAGCCTCCTGCTCCATTGCTCCTCCATAATTCATCAAAAGTTAACCTGAATCTCTTGGCTACTCGTAAAAATTTGGGTATCCAAGAGTTTAAGAAAACAGAAGATAAACTCTGGGTCAGACATGGGTCTGGTGTGAGTAACAGGTTAAAGTTGCTTAACTTTGAAAAACCTTTGAAAAGAAAGGTATCACGTAAGACTTCCCACACGTAAACATGGAAAAGTTTTTACCTTACGCTAACCAAACATTTGATAGGAAATCCAGTGATATTATAATAGGTCTAGGGTTTTCAAGTAAATATGAAATAGCTGAAATTGTTACATGATTAAATTCCAGCTACTAGCCACAAAAGTGGGTAATACAATCAAAACGGCACTTATTGGAATTTGGATTACATCAATTGCGGGGCTACCGAGGTACCGCCCATCATAGTACGTGGTCTAGATCAACGTATCGATGATCACTCCCTATCCCCTGCAACACAAGACCGGAACCATCCCTTACTGGACAATCCCGAACAAGGCAACCCCGCAGTTGGCTTACGTTCCAACCGCCCACACAGCCGCAATAAAAAGGGACTTCTAGACATGGGAAAATCTCATCCTACTTGGGCATGACCCACTTGGCCTTGCTGCACCTCCCCTGTTTTAGCCATTCCCGGTTGATGAGGCTTGAGGCTATGATTACCTTTAGAGAACACATCTCTTAGAATGCTCATCGTCCACCTGACGATGTTCTGAAAGCATTCAATCCATACAAGTTCGTTCCGGGTTCGAACGAAACCGAAGGAATTATCTTGTTATACTCATTTTGGAATCACCCTCAGAGTTAACGATGATAACCCTTGCACTCTAAATCTTTATCTGGAATCTGAAAGTACTACCCCGTCAAACTCATCTCGGAATCACCCTCAGAGTTATAATGACGCATAGTCCTTACACCTCGAGTCTTCACTCTTCACAAGAGATTCACGACCTATCGTTAATTTGGATCGATGTGGTTTTCGGATATCCAAATATGGAAACCCGATCCCGGTCTCATCGAAATCCAAAGCGTGTCTTTTAAGGCCAAGTCGTTTTAAAGGTTTAAAACAATTCAATTATCTATATACACATATAGATAAATCGCAGATTCATAATAGATAATCTACATTATTATCACAACAGATATTCCATATTATCATTATCAAAAGATAATCCAAATCATCATCACAATTCATCCATATCACTCAATCATTACTTATCTCATCTCTGAGATTCAAACCATCCATGGCAAACAACATCATTCAACCATATAAGAAATGATTAATAATCACACCAAATATAATTAATTTAAAATGAATTAAATTAATTACATCATTTCTAATTAATTTAAAGTGAATTAAATTAATTACTTCACCAATATAAATCTTGCTTACATCACTATTAATTGTAAGAATCAATCGGATTGAAGCTATAACGTCACCGTTGATTGGAATCGAAATATCTGCAAGATCCGGTCACAATTTGTATTGATTAAACAAATTGTTGGAATTCCAAAAATGACACATTCTCGAAGAGCTGTATATTCTTTTTGCCGATCAACGATGATTACAATATCGGACAACCCAGTCAGATATTTGATCCCACCCAGATATGTTTGCAAAGTCGATAATTTTCTCTTCAACATTGCTGCATCTCTCTTCAAGTAATTATCCATTAATTAATTTCTAAAATTAATTATACTTAACCAAATATAGTAATTACTTTTTTAATTACTTTCTTAATTAATTAACCATAAATTAATTACATTACTTCTTAATTAATTACATTAATTAATCCCTTCATTAATTAATTATTTCAAAATAAATCCATTCTTAATTACATCATTAATTATAATAATTAATGATCTCTAATTTCATTTCTAATTTTAATTAATTACATTAAGTAATTAATTCTTTATTTAAACCATAAATGTTAATCACCCTTGATTAACTCCATTCGGTAATTAACTACCCTTAATTACTTCACCAAATAAATTAATTACTCCTTAATTAATTATCTCAAATTAATCCCTTGATTAATTCACAAAGTAATTATGCTCAAATTACTTCCATCAACAAATCACCTTCATTTAATTACATACAGTAGTTACCCATTAATTACTTTCCTAAGTAATTACTCTTCATTAAAGTACATTTAGTAATCATACTTCACAAATCAATAAATGATTATTCTAAATTAATTAAACTGAATTAATTAACTTATCTAATCAAATTAAACTCAATTAATTACAATTAGTAATTAATTCCTTAATTACTTCCATAAGTAATTATACTTAACAATATACTCAAATGATTATCTTTAAATTAATTAATCAAATTAATTATTAAAATTAATCATATTAATTCATTATTAAATAATCCTTAGTTAATAACCTTTATTAATTATTAACAATTCATTAATTATTTTTCTAAAATAATTAACTTGTTTCAATCATTATTAATTACAAATTAATTAATCATTAATAGCTCATTAATTAACCCTTAATTATTCAATTAATTAAGTGTTAACTATAACTTAATTAATCTTTTATAACTTGATTAATTAATTACTAATCATAAATTAAAAATCATATCTTATTTAATTAATGATTCTTAAATTACAAGTTAATTATTCTAAGAATAATTAATTTTAAACCTTTAAGATTAAACCCTTAATTACTTTGAGTAATTATTCATTTTATTAATTTATAAAATAAATTAATTATCCATTTAATTACCCTAATAATTAAATGCATAACAAATCATTAAATTTTAATTTAACTTCAACAAGTTTTTAAAATCAATTTAAAACCTTTAAATTTACAAGATAAATAATACTTTTCTTATAAAAGAAATTTTACAAATGTTTTTAAAACAAATTCCTTTTTAAATTCAAACATTTAAATTTTACTTTATCATTCAAAATTGTTAAACACTTAAATTTATAAAATTTAAATTTATTTTTAAATAATGATTTAAAAACTCATTCATTTCCATCTTAATATTCAAACTAAACTTGAATCCATAATTTAAAAATTAGACTTAAAACTCATTTTAAATCTTTGCTTAGTATTTTAAATTTCAGTTTAAAATTTTGAAACATGACAAATTCTAAACTGCAAAAACTAGCTCGAGCAAAACTCAAAACTACTCGAGTAACTTGAGTATCATTTTCATCTTGAAAATCATTCAAACTAAAACTGACAGGTTTTACACAAACCTGTATCAACCAAACACTCGAGTTCACTCAACAACAACTTCGAGACAAATAACCCCATGCTTCGAGCAACTCATGAAAGAACCCGAACCATACACGAGAAAATCAATTCTTCCCCAAACCAGCTGACACAACACGATCACCGTGCACCTGCACCATTATTGCCGTCGCCTCCGACCTCTCGCGACCACTAGCGCAAGTCAGCGATCATCACCAAACACCAATTCAACCTTCAAACCAACTGTAGAAACTAGAAATCAAAATCGAGCTTCGAGCTCAAAAACTGGAAGCAACGTCGAACTGCAATTCGCCTCAAACTCCAAAATCTGATCACCAGAAAGCTACGCCTTCGGCCACTACTTCATCCACACCCCATCTATCACCAACTCAAATCAAGGCAAGCTCGATCACTTATATAGGTCGCGGTGATCAATTCTTCTGATCGCAGAAAAACTGGGGTTAAATATTTCAATCCCTAATTACTACTGCCTTAATGCTTTAATCCATCATCTTCCATTTTTCCCTGAATACTTGATCTTCACTTCATCACCAAAGAATACCATGGCCACCCCGACCTTCTAGGTTGACAGTTCCAACCCAAAACATAATTTCTGGTTAAACCAGAAATTCTTAATCAAATACAAACTAAAAATTCTAATTTTAGTTTTAAAATTCATGTCTTTGTTTATGTAACCTGTTGATAATCTTAAATCAAAGAATCTAGATGATTAAATTCTTACTTATATACGGATTGTTCTGTATTTATTTTGTTTCCAGTGAAAATACAGAATTTTCTTATATTAAATAAAATTTAACTTAACTTATATTACATGACCACATATTGTTTAAATCTTAAACTTTAACAATGATTTGAATATGAGATTATGATTTTTGATCAGGATTTCAACCTGGAATTATAGAACAGGCAAGATCATATTTTCAAGAGCAAGCATATATTCATGCATCTATCAGTAACGAACTTGTAAATTTGCATGAAAACACACTTATTTATAGAGTAAACAAGCAACTAACTTATACTTAAGTTTATTTAGTATAAAATGTTGCTCATAGTAATTTATGAGCAGAGCCTTTGTTTTTGAAAAGCTTGAAACTGAAAGTTGCTCTGAACTTGAAAACTTCAAATTGCTTCTTGTTTTGCTTATGAATTTAAACTATAGTTTGCCTTTAAAAACATTCATCTTATTTATGCTGAAATGCTCTGCTTCTTGATGCATGCTTCCAGATTTTCAATTGCATGCTCGTTTCCAGAGAAAGAAAAAAATGCAAGGTTGTGAATTTTGCACAGTTGCATGCAAGCTTTTAGAGTTGCATTTTAATTTTCTCAGGTTAATGAATTGCAGAATTTGATGATCAGGTTAATACTTGCATTTCAGGTTTTTCAGATGGTTTTGGTTTTGAGGGGAATTTTACAGATTTTGTTTGAACAGATTTTGTTTTGAAGAAGAAGTTTGTAGATTTTCTTATTTTAGCCGAAAACCCTAAGTTTTGAAGAAGAATAGAAAGGAAAATGATTTTAGAGGAGATGTATTTATGTAAGTAGATTTTGATTTTAATAAAAATAAAAGAAAAAGAAAACTAAAAAGGACACTTGGTTTAAGTTTAACATTTGTCACTTGATTAATTTATGATTCAACACATGTCATTAAGGTGTTTTAAGAAACTTACACTTGTAATTTTAAGTATTATTATTGTTATTTTAATTTTATTTTAAATTGTTTATAAAAGCTTTAAATCTTAATTTACTATTTTTATGTGTATAAATAAATCTCTCCCCCTTTAAATTAAAGAGAAATGAAACAAACAAATATAAATATAAGCTTATTCAAATATTTTTAAACATTTATTCTTTTGAATTTCCCAACATCAAATTCAAATTCAAATTAAATTATAAAACCTAATTTAAAAATAAAGTTATATATATATATATATATATGCATATATAACTCTTATTAAAATTTAAAAATAACAAAACCTATTTCTTACAAAATTTATTTATGTTCATGAGAATAAGTATTATAGTTATTATTTAAAAATAACAAATTTAACAATTTTAAATAATTTATAAAAGAGATTATAAATTACACCTATTTCTCAATATAATAAGATCATTTTGTAAATTGTATTTTAATTTCTTATACATAATTTCAAGCAATATTTTAAAAAAAAGAAAATGAACTAAGCTTTTATGTTAACCTAATTTAAATTCATATTAAGCTGATTAAATATAATTTAAAAAAAAATAAGATTTATCATAAGTATAAACCATATAATTATTTATTAAATTATTCTGAAAAGCTAAATGTTAGTTTAAATCAAAATTTCCAATTTACCAAAAATAAATTGAAATTAGAAAATTCATTCATTTACTAAGTTCCAAACCAAAGCTTATATATTTACAATATATACAATTATATATATTATAAATAGAAAACAATTTATTAGCTTTAAAAAGATAAGATCTACCAATTTAAATATTTATTAAAAGATGATTATTAGATCAATTCAAAATTTTATTATCAAAAATTATCAAATCAATTTAATTTCTAACACAGATTATTAAATTTATATTGCCAAATTTTCGGGATATCACATTCCTCCCCCTTAAAAGAATTTCGTCCCCGAAATTTAAGGGCAAAGGTAATTTAATAATCTATCTTAAGATTTTATATTAAAACACAAGCATATATTATCATATGCTAACAATCATAGCAACCAATTCATTCAAACAAACAAATCTAGTTATCCAGAAAAATTCTGGATAGAAGTTCCCCGAGTTTCCCAAGTATATACATACCGGGATACTCGCTCTACAGAATTCAAACAATCAATACTACAAAGCTACAGAGCTCCTATCCAACTAGATCTACAAAACTAAACAGGATATCGGACTACAAATAAGTCTGACTCAACAATCACATTCTCATGAACTGCTGGTTCCAGAACCAGAGACGAAACATACACGTACTCCCTCAGAGATACGTAAAACGCATCGAATCCCAGTTATTCAAACTGACAATTCAACCTTGAAAATCAAACCCCATTCCTCACAAGGACACAAAAAAGATCCAAAACACCTCGGAGCTGACTTACCCAGTCTTGCTCAATCTTATAGCTCCTTAGATCGGATAAAACTTTCCCAAAATCAAATCTCTGAATCCGGAATCCAAATTCCTTCGTCTCTTATCCATAAAACACTTTTGACGATCCTGGGCTGCCTTCATCTCTCCCGATCAGCTCAACCTTCGCCGATGTCTCTAGAAACAAACTGGACCAAAACAACCCAATAGAATGATCTCCTCAAGATCAATCCAAAACCAAGAACACCAACTCTACTCCACAAACATCAGAAGACTAACTTACTTCTCCTTATCTAGAAAAGATAAAACAAAAGCACTTCCAAATTGCTTCCGTTGCACAACTCTGATCTGGAGTAGAAGAAAATGTTGATGAAAAACACGAGCACAATCGGGACAACACATCTCAGAAATATGGTTCAAAAGATCCATAAAAGAAAACTCAGATGCCCCACCTGATCCTAAGCCGAACCACCGGTAGCACTCCTGGAATCTAGTGGATAAGAAAACTCAATCTCCAATGTGGAAAAACCCCTGATAACTCAAAAGAACACTCAAACTATCGCAAGTCACTTTTGCAATCAACCAGTCCAATATCCAAAGAAAACTATTAACCAGAAGACTTCTTGCTAGCACAGAACACTACGAGCTGCATTGCTGACACCGACGCCAAAGATTTCCTAATCCAAAACTTTTCGAGAAACTCGGACCTCAAACCAGATAGAAACATCCTGCTGAACCTAGCCACAACATCGAAGCAGACATACTTCCTAAACTTGTTCCAAAGAAAAATCTTCGGAGACATCCATAGTCACTGCGTCTCATCACACAGCTACTAATTCCTACGGTATCAAGATACCATTATTTTCTTCTGCCTAACCGACAGATCCAAATTCAAAGATGAACTCCGAACCTTTACGGGTTACCTTCAGAGATCTATGAAATCTCTATACTCAAACTCCAACCATTGGTAGTAGTCATGTTACACACCCCACTACCATATCTACCTTTATAACCTATATAGGAAAACCTGAATAGGCAACCCAACAAATAGGTAGAAGTAAATATATATAAATATATTTAAAATTACAAATACGCTCTCTCATGAAAAAAATCACTTCAAAGCCTAGGTATTCACTCAACCTAGCGCTCTGATACCACCTGTGATGACCCGACTTTCTTACCACGGAAAATCGCATCATCTTAAAGAAAGAAAGGGGTAGAAAAGAGAAAAGAAAGAGAAGAAAGAAGAAACAACATCAGAATCTCAACAACGGAATGAATAAATTATATTAATAACATAATATTACATAGTATACAACACTAATCAGAGTTACACAGAATATACATCACATACTAGACAGTTATAAACACCTGTCTAGTTATACAACTCAATACAATACAAGAAAAAATACCAACACAGAGAACATACGGGGGAACTATATATCTAATGCCGAAGCCTCCTGCTCCATTGCTCCTCCATAATTCTTCAAAAGTTAACCTGAATCCCTTGGCTACTCATAAAAATTTGAGTACCCAAGAGTTTAAGAAAACAGAAGATAAACTCTGGGTCAAACATGGGTCTGGTGTGAGTAATAGGTTAAAGTTGCTTAACTTTGAAAAACCTTTGAAAAGAAAGGTATCACGTATGACTTCCCACACATAAACATGGAAAAAATTTTACCTTATGCTAGCCAAAACATTTGATAGAAAATCCAGTGATATTATAATATGTCTAGGGTTTTCAAGTAAATATGAAATAGCCGAAATTGTTACATGATTAAATTCCAGCTACTAGCCACAAAAGTGGGTAATACAATCAAAACCGTTGGCACTTATTGGATTTTGGATTCCATCAATGGCAGGCTACCAGGGTACCGTCCGTCACAGTACGTGGCCTAGATCAACGTACCGAGGATCACTCCCAATCCCCTGCAACACAAGAACGAAACCATCCCTTACTGGACAATCCCGAACAAGACAACCCCGCAGTTGGCATACGTTCCAACCGCCCACACAGCCGAAATAAAAAGGGATTTCTAGACAGGGGAAAATCTCATCCTACTTAGGCATGACCCACTTAGCCTTGCTGCACCTCCCCTATTTTATCCATTCCCGGTTGATAAGGCTTGAGGCTACGATTACCTTTAGAGAACACATCTCTTAGAATGCTCATCGTCCACCTGACGATGTTCTGAAAGCATTCAATCCATACAGGTTTGTTCCGGGTTCGAAAGAAACCAAAGGCATTATCTCGTTACACTCATTTTGGAATCACACTTAGAGTTAACGACGATAACCCTTGCACCCTAAATCTTTATCTCGAATCTAAAAGTACTATCCCATCAAACTCATCTCGAAAACAATCACAGAGTTATACTGACGCATAGTCCTTACACCTCGAGTCTTCACTCTTCACAAGAGATTCACGACCTATCGTTAATTTGGATCGATGTGGTTTTCGGATATCCAAATATGGAAACCCGATCCCGATCTCATCGAAATCCAAAGCGTGTCTTTTAAGACCAAGTTTTTTTAAAGGTTTAAAACAATTCAATTATCTATATACACAGATAGATAAATCACAGATTCACAATAGATAATCAACATTATTATCACAACAGATAATCCATATTATCATTATCAAAAGATAATCCAAATCATCACCACAATGCATCCATATCACTCAATCATTACTTATCCCATCTCTGAGATTCAAACTATCCAAGGCAAACAACATCATTCATCTATATGAGCAATGATTAATAATCACACCAAATATAATTAATTTAAAATGAATTAAATTAATTACATCATTTCTAATTAATTTAAAGTGAATTAAATTAATTACTTCACCAATATAAATCTTGCTTACATCACTATTAATTAATTATGAATCAATTAATTAATCATCAATCAATTATTCATTTTAATTAATCATTCCCGATTAATTAACCTTTAATTACATTCAAGTAATTATCCATTAATTAATTTCTCAAATTAATTATACTTAACCAAATACAGTAATTACTCTTTTAATTGCTTTCTTAATTAATTAACTATAAATTAATTACATTACTTCTTAATTAATTACATTAATCAATCCCTTCATTTATTGATTATTTCTAAATAAATCCATTCTTAATTACATCACTAATTATAATAATTAATGATCTCTAATTTCATTTCCGATTTAAATTAATTACATTAAGTAATAAATTCTTAATTTAAACCATAAATGTCAATCACCCTTGAGTAACTCCATTCAGTAATTAACTACCCTTAATTACTTCACCAAATAAATTAATTACTCCTTAATTAATTATCTCAAATTAATCCCTTGATTAATTCACAAAGTAATTATGCTCAAATTACTTCCATCAACAAATCACCTTCATTTAATTACGTACAGTAATTACCCATTAATTACTTTCCTTAGTAATTACTCTTCATTAAATTACATTTAGTAATCATACTTCACAAATCACCAAATGATTATTCTAAATTAATTAAACTGAATTAATCAACTTATCTAATCAAATTAAACTCAATTAATTACAATTAGTAATTAATTCCTTAATTACTTCCATAAGTAATTATACTTAACAATTTACTCAAATGATTATCTTTAAATTAATTAATCAAATTAATTATTAAAATTAATCATATTAACTGATTATTAAATATTCCTTAGTTAATAACCTTTATTAATTATTAGCAATTCATTAATTATTTTTCTAATATAATTAACTTGTTTCAATCATTATTAATTACAAATTAATTATTCATTAATAGCTCATTAATTAACCCGTAATTATTCAATTAATTAAGTGTTAACTATAACTTAATTAATATTTTATCACTTGATTAATTAATTACTAATCATAAATTAAAAATCATATCTTATTTAATTAATGATTCTTAAATTACAAGTTAATTATTCTAAGAATAATTAATCTTAAACCTTTAAGATTAAACCCCTAATTAGTTTGAGTAATTATTCATTTTATTAATTTATAAAATAAATAAATTATCCATTTAATTGCCCTAATAATTAAATGCATAACAAATCATTAAATTTTAATTTAGCTTCAACAAGTTTTTAAAATCTATTTAAAACCTTTAAATTGACATGATAAATAATACTTTTCTTATAAAAGAAATTTTGCAAAAGTTTTTAAAACAAATTCCTTTTTAAATTCAAACATTTAAATTTTACTTTATCATTCAAAATTGTTAAACATTTAAATTTATAAAATTTAAATTTATTTTTAAACCAAATTTAAAAACTTATTCATTTCCATCTTAATATTCAAATTAAACTTGAATCCATAATTTAAAAATTAGATTTAAAACTTATCTTAAATCTTTGCTTAGTATTTTAAATTTCAGTTTAAAATTTTGAAACATGACAAATTCTAAACTGCAACAAACTAGCTCGAGCAAAACTCAAAACCACTCGAGTAACTCGAGTATCATTTTCATCCTGAAAATCATTCAAACTAAAACTGACAAGTTTTACACAAACCTGTATCAACCAAACACCCGAGTTCACTCAACAACAACTTCGAGACAAATAACCCCATGCTTCGAGCAACTCATGAAAGAACCCGAACCAAACACGAGAAAATCAATTCTTCCCCAAACTAGTTGACACAACACGATCACCGTGCTCCTGCACCACCGTTGCCGTCACCTCCGACCTCTCGCGACCACTCGTGCAAGCCAGCGATCATCACCAAACACCAATTAGACCTTTAAACCAACTGCAGAAACTAGAAATCAAAATCGAGCTTCGAGCTCGAAAACTGGAAGCAATGTCGAACTGTAATTCGCCACAAACTCCAAAATCTGATCACTAGAGAAGCTACGCCTTCGGCCACTACTTCATCCACACCCCATCTATCACCAACTCAAATCGGGGCAAGCTCGATCACTTATATAGGTCGCGGTGATCAATTCTTCTGATCACAGAAAAACTAAACTTTTATGTTATAATTTCAAGCAATAGTTTAAAAAAAAGAAAATGAACCAAACTTTTATGTTAATCTAATTTAAATTCATATTAAGCTAATTAAATATAATTTAGAAACAAATAAGATTTATCATAAGTATAAACCATATAATTATTTATTAAATTGTTCTGAAAAGCCAAATGTTAATTTAGATCAAAATTTCCAATTTACCAAAAATAAATTAAAATTAGAAAATTCATTCATTCACTAAGTTCCAAACCAAGGCTTATATATTTACAATATATACAATTATATGTATATTATAAACAGAAAACAATTTATTAGCTTTAAAAAGATAAGATCTACCAATTTAAATATTTATTAAAAGATGATTATTAGATCAATTCAAAATTTTATTATAAAAAATTATTCATAATTTCTAACACAGATTATTAAATTTATATTGCCAAATTTTCGGGATATCACAAATTGATTATTTCATCAAACTCGGAGTTCTAATTTAGTTCTATTTTGTTGCAAGTTACGTAGTTTGTATTGGATAGTACCAGCGATATATCGCATATCGGATTTCAATCAATGTTTTCTAAAATATCGATTAACGATATTTTCGTGATATATCCACAACACCGACAAGTATTGAACGCTATATCAGCAAAGCAACATTGACCGGTATATGATGCAACGATAGGCAAAAGTTGTTAAATGTTGTCATTTAATAGAAAACATACATAAATATACTATATTACAATAAAATTTAAGAGTATATATGCAAATTATTTGTATAGATGTATTATCGAAAAATCTATTAACTATTTAAAATGATTAGAAAAAGAATATTTAAATCTTATATTGTTACCTTTATTTACATAGCATGTTAACCAAGGCTGTCAATGGACATCCGAAAAATCTGAAATCGGTATTTAAAAAGCTGACGAATATCCGATATCCGATATCCGAAAAGACGGATATGGATGTAAATATAGAGGCATTCACATTCGAAAAATAACTGTCCCATTTTCATCAAAATTTATGTGTAGTTCAGTACAATGAAATATATGTATTTTTTTAAATTAAGCTAACAGTTTATATTGTATGCATTTAAATCATATTAACTGTTCAGAATTATTTGTTATCATAATATATTTATTGATTTTTTATATTTTTATAATCAGCATGATTAATTTTTTTCTATGTTCAACCAAATTTTTTATTTATGTTTCTTGATTTATTGATCGGATATGATAGTTATTTGATATCCATCATTATCCATGGATGCAGATATGACACTATCCACATCTGAAACTATCCATTGGCATACCTATTACTAACAAACATATCAAAATTACACCAAAATTATCCCGATCATTTCAAACATTGTATATCGATCCTTAGACGATAATTTACCGGTAAACATATTAAATACATAGGTTGTACGACTTCCTAAATAATCACAGCAGATCTAACCATATTATCATTGTTATCAGAAATCTTAATGTCAATTAAGAATCATGAGTGGTAAAAGTTTAGATTGTCAATTAAGATGTCTGCTGATCGGACACCCTTTGGCTTCGATTACTAATTAATAAAAGCTTATGATTCAAATTTTGTTTCAAACTGAAGGTCTCGGATTCTCAAGTAATGATTTTGAACTCAATTAAAATGCTTGAAAAAAATCAACCAACAAAATAACAAACAAAAATCATCAAGATATCCGTTTTAATCTACGATACACGTTTTGTTGTTTTCTAAACATAACAGATAAAATAAGAGAGAAATTGAATTTAAGTTTAGTTGCAGTAGCTCAACGATCAAAATCGATTTAAAAAATATATGTTATTACCATGGAAAGAATCGATATTTCTACACTCAAATGTTATCGATAAAAAACATAGAGCAAAATCTATATCAACATGTAAATCGTGAAATGTATAGCTTTTGGATTTAGGATTAATGGTTCAAACGAAATTTTGATTTATAGTTTAAAATTTATGATTTAGGATTTAAACTCGCTTTGAAAACTTTGTATAACAACTTAGGTGCAATGTTTTCATAATATGAATTTTAAGCAATTGTAGATCATAGTGTTTTTTGTTGACCTATCAATGTGATATAAATTTTACGTTTGATTATTTGTTTTAGCATGATATATATCATCAAATATTCTGGTGTTTGAGTAGAATCATTAAAAAAATTCCCAATCGAAGAATGATAGAAGTTTAGATGAGACACATAGTATGAGTGATGTGTTGTCTATCCCTTTCCTATTTATATATTCACATTATGTCTTTGTTTAAGATCCAACATCTTAACATGTGATCAAAGCCAGTGGTGAAATATAAGTCATCATGGTACACATCTCTTAAATGTTTTGGAAGAAGGTTTATATGGACATTTCGATTGGATAAGAATTGTTAAATTTTTATTCCAAGATCTGTGCAATTAGGTTAATAAGAAAACTACATTACATTCTCCATGTAACTAAATTATGAAAAACAACTAAATAAACGACAGGTAAGAAAATACACAAACATTTTGTTCTTCTATTAATTTTATAATTCTTTAAATATGATAAGATTTATGTAACCCTAATAACTATATTATGTTGGTCAACCCTAATAAATTACTAGTTGATTATAATTATCATATACATACATACATACATACATACATACATACATACATACATACATACATACATACATACATACATACATATATATATATATATGTTCTTATAATAACTAGCCCCTAGCTAAATATATATACACCAAAGAAGTATATTTCTAAATTAAATGTTAACCTAATTGAAAAGGTTGAAAATTGCTAGATATTTTTTATACAGCGGACTGTTGCATGTTTTTGGACAAAGGCTTAGTATCAACAATTTGAACCAAACTTTATACATATTGGTTGCTTTCGAGAGTTCTCGTAATGCTTTCTATTTTCTCTTTGCTTCTTCCATCGTAGTTCAATACTCTATATATAATGCAAAATTTGATATCCCATCTTGATACCGATATTTGTGAAACCTTTTAGTATCTTAAATGCCACTTAACTTTGATTGCCCTCACATTTATCCAAATAAACCTTAACCTTCAATAGATGGCAAATTTATGCGCATGCCCAACAATCAAGCATGCACCGTGTTAAAAATAGAAGATAAACTAATTCATTAGTCATAAAGTTTCAATTTTTTTTCATCAAAGTGCCACATGGTTCAGAGTGCGCAAGCTTTTGAAAAATTTAGCACTTGCATGGTTTTAATAATGAAAAAAATGCATGGTTGTGCACTAAATGCAATGTGACCCAGTTGTACATTTACATGTAAAAACATGGTGGTTGTGGTATGAGATATAAGGTATCTTCACTTGCTAATTAATGGGTGAGAGCTTCTTATCGTGTGCTAATGTTACGATTCAAGTTAGAGAGATTGTGCTAATTTTCAACAATTATCAAAGAAAACATTTTTAGGAAATATTTTTTGAAACATTATCAGGGAAAAGCTATTACATAACATGATTTCAAAATTGGTTTTCCAAATTAGCTGTATAAAATATTTTTTAGTTTTCAAGCTTCTAATCATTTATTTTGTACATTCAGTGTCTCGATTGAAAACATTAGGACCTAATGTGGTTGATTAACCAAGGATGTGGATATATTTTAGAGTCAATTCAATGGCCAAGATTTATGGCTATAAAGGTGTTGATATAGAGGTGTGTAATCTAATTAAATAGAATTTTACGATAAAAAAATAGGGTCTAGCATTAATAATTATTTTGTTTCTCTTGTAATCTCTTCCGTAATCTCTAAAATCTCTTCAATTGTGAAGTATAGTACACTATCATGTTGATAGAGGATCCATTCTTAATCCTTATGTCTTTTATTATCATGATTTTATTGTTTCCTTCTGTATATTTTGAAAGGTTGTTAAATTTGTAGTGTTTCAAACGAGTTATACATTTTTTATATTGTTTCTCGACATTTTCATCGACTTTATTGAGCTATTTATTTCTATGATTGTGTTTGATCATATTTGTTAACCCTCGCATTTGGTATTAATTATTCAAGATTTGCACATAAGTTATTTGTGAAAATGATCATTTGTAGGATTGCTTGCGGATTATTACAATGGTTGTTACTTATCTTATGTTGATTCCATGTGCATGCGGATCATTCGTGGCAGTTAGATTACACTTACTATATAAGTGTGGAACAAAAAAAGGGATTTGAGAAATGACAAATGAGACAATTTTACAGCAGAATCAAGTACATTAAGTTGTGTTTGATACACATTTGTTGTCAGCCGATATCGTGGATGTGAGGAAGAAAGAGATGATGGAATGTGCATCCACTACCCTCCAGCTTGTTATGAAGGACAGTGTTATTTTTAAAGTTGATGGAAAGATTAGCACTAAGGGTATATGTGATTAGTTGAAGGATTATATGTGAAGAATTCACTTGTGAATCATTTAATATTATCATAGACATTCTTTACATGCAAGATGTTCGGCGATGGTGCATTTAAAGACACTCGACATATTTCTGATGAAGATGAAGACAATAAAGTCAAGGACCACTACCTTAAGTGTCAAGTGATATGACGTTTTAGACCAGGTTCTAAAGGTTTTGCAATCGATCTCTTGAGACATCGAAATGAGTGTCATTTTTGAATAAAATATCATTCTTGTTCTAAGAAAAAAGACAGACAATAAATTTGAACATTGCTAAGGAACAAAAAGGTAATATTATATGGATAATACACCTTGTACTTGCTGATATGAAGGCGAAACGTTTTGAAAAGGAATTGTAGATCAAAAGAAGGCGTTGAGTTATGATAGTGGAGTTAGTAATAATCAAAACGCCAGGAAAATAGGGAGAATTCTAACTTTAGAAATGCTTTGGCAGATAATGCGTTTGTATTTTAAGATACTAGATCACTAGGAGAATGAACGTTTAGAAAACACAAAAGTTGTGGCTTCATCGATTATGATTATGTTAAAGGATATTAAAGATGATGAATTAATGCCGATAATATCAAAAGTTTTGGATTATGGGTTGATACTCAACACAGGAAGCTGTTTTGTATGACATTGAATAGTTCTTTTTAACTTATGGCAATAGCGAGGATTGCAATTCCTATGGGACTTATAATATCTTTGGGTGTTATTTTCGAGCGGATTCAAATATTTGGAGTGGTTGCACACTCAACAATGTGCACGATGTTTCAAGGTTTTGTAGATCTTTTATCATATTAGGTAACTAGCATCATTGGGATGCAAAAGCAATAAAGAGCAATAGCTTCAAGGTTTCACATGAAGCACTTGTATTTATTAAAAGGGGCAATGACTTGAAATTTGTAATTGCGTAAAAGTCTGAGCATTAGTTGTTAACTTAGTATTAGTGTTAAGAGCTAGCAAGATCTGGATACTAATAGATTGTGTCTTCTTAGGCATGTCATATTTTAGATAAGTCTAAATGTGATCTATGGAGAGAACTTTAAAAAACTTGAGGTTTGCTAGGAATGTATCTTAACTAAGAAAACAAATGTTTATTCGTTGAGGGTAAGCATGATTAGGGAGGTGTTTTCGAGTATGTTTGCATGGATGTATAAGGGTCAATGATATTAGTTTCACTTGGGCGGAGCAAGGTATTATATTTTTTATTAGTATTCTTGTAAGGTATGGTTGTATCTAATGTAGGTTAAGTTGTAGGCGCTTGAAAAATTCATGATGTGGAAGACTTTATGTTGAGATTCTACAATAAAAGTGTTTTTAAAGGTTTCTTGGAGCATTTTGGACAACATGATTTGGATACATATTACTACAGATAGGTTCACTCTCAAAAAACGCTGCGTGGATGATAAAACGTATTTTGTTGGAGAAGAGACGATGCTTGAGATGACATCCAGATCATCAAAATGTGTTTTGCGCTAAAAGCATTATTGACACAGTGCGTATTGTTTATCAAACTCCAGGTTTCTCCATTGAAGAAAATTTATGGAGAAAGTATGGATGGAGAATATAGATTAATCTTCTTTTTATAATCCTGTTACTGTACATGACTTGGGCACCAAAAAGCTCCAGGTTAGAACCTTCATGGTAGTTATGCTTGGTTACACGGATGATGTGAATGGTTATCATATTTGAAACCTAGATACAAGGAAGATTATTAATTTATGTCATGTCACTTTAATGAATTATATTTGTTCAACTAAAAAACACATTCACATAATTTCTTTGATTTGGTTGGTAACAAAAAGAAGATGGAGATTGCTCCTCCATTCCTGTATAATAGTAGAGTAGATAATGTTGTTGATGGTATATTACATGACACTTCTAGGTGTGATAGTGGTGTTCGAAGTGCTATAAAGGGTTTTACTCAAGAGGTAATCAAGCAGGATTTGGCTCAAGGTGTTTGCCACTTAGGCTAATTATTGCATGATAAAGTTGCTTATGAGGTATGATTATTTGGTTAATGCACATCTTAACATTTATAATCGATCGAACTATTTGTTGCATATAATTAAGATGAACAGATGCATCTTGATGATATCATGGTGTCGAGTGATAAGTCAAAATGAATCTCCATTAGAAAGAGAGAGACAAATCAAACTTGGGAGTTAATTTTGCTTCTTTAAGGAAGTTGTGCCACACGATGCAGCGATATTTAAGATGAAAGATGGTGAAAGACATAATGCTCGATTGATTGTGAAATGGTGTTTACAAAGAAAAGAAGAGTATGATGATATATTTATGTCGATAATGCTACGTACTTCAAGCTTGATTTTGTTAATCACGAGTTGCGATTTAATATATAGAGTTAGCATACCTAGATGTGAAGACCATCTTTTTGTATGGTGATATGACAAAGAAATCTACATAGAACAAGCATTAGTGTTTGTTGTAGAGGGGAAGTTTGAGATGGACTTTCAAATTGAAGAAATCAATTTATGGATTTTAGCACACCTGTATGTAATGATACATGAGACTCAATCATTTTTGTTTGAAATTTGTAAAAGCTTACTAGGAGATCTCTGCAAAAAGATCGCATGTGAGCCCAATGGATGACAAATAAATACTGTAAAAAAAGAATTTTCAGACAATTCTAGAGGACAATAACTCATCATATGCATGGAACACTACTCAAGACAAGGACATCAAGCAAGTGGACCGATGAAAAGAATAGTGAACGGGGACAACACCAGCCAATGGTTTGAATCCCCCGATCCACTGGACAAGATGTTGACTTTCGACCGATTATGCCATGACACGACAACTGACAAGGGCATGCACTGCCAGATTTTAGACGGAGGTGTCTTACAAACTTGCGACTGCTGGATTTACCGGGCCTTTGGAGCCTCGTTTCGAAAGTCAACGGAAAGAGTATGGGAATTTATTCGTCGTAATAGATCTGGAAGGTGTATTGACTGAAGTGGACTTCGGATTGCAGGAGGAGTTAACTGGTGGTTTCCTTAGTTTCTTTAGTAAAGTGAACCGGCGGTTGTTTGAATGATTTTATTGTTTTTGTTTGTACTAACTGTTATACGATCAGTATACCAAAACGAAGACCAGTATGTTATAAACTCGTCACACAAGTTTACAAATCAGATTTTCACCACTTTGGAATTCTGTATTAGTTATTTTGAACAATAACTATGTTGTATTTAATTTACAAGAACAAACAATAGCAGTCACAATAACAAATTGCTGTATTGAGCTATAGCGATAAACAAGCGTTGTACTACTTCGTTGAAACATCACAACGTCGAAACAGAAATATAACAGAATGATGTATATAAATATATAAGTAAACAGAAATCTAACCGGATGAAGAAGGAAATTACATCCGAGGCTTGTCGTAACAATTTCCTTAAGACTTTATTCAAGTCTCTCGAGATACAACAAACGTGATCTGCTCGAGATTGTGATGAGTATGATCTTCTGTGTGATATGCAGAAGCGTACGGATCTGGAGATTAAGAAATGAAGAGGAAGAAGAGAAAATTTTGACTAATCTACTGATCAGGTTTCCTTCTCCTTTTATAGGCTAATTCCCAATGGTTATGTTTGCTGGGAACAGCCGCATCTCTTCGTCTGCAATGGCCAAAAACTGTCGCGGTTTGTAACAGTCGTCTCTTTTCATTTGCAACGGTCAAGAACTGTCGCTGTGTGCAACAGTCGCGTCTTTTCATTCGCAATAGCTAAAAACAGCTTTGCAACGCCTATTTTGAAAAGTCGCGTCCAATCCACTAGTCACTTTTAAACAGTAGAAAGCTGTTTACTTCTGTTCAACAAAAATATAACATGGTCCACTCTTATTGCACCCGCACCCGGCCCGGTTTGGTACTGGACGGGAGGGCGACGCGCGCACGTGTGCTAGTTCACGGCCATATAGGTCCTCCCCCTCGCACAAAATTACCTGACCCTAAGGGCCAATATAGGTTTGAGAAAAGTAGTATTAAGCATGAACATTAACTTATTTTTGGCGATGTGGGACTATCTCCTTTATTATATAAGGGTCCTCTAACAATCCCCACATGAATGATGATATATGTCTTCCCCACACAAAGTGTAATATCACACGGTTCATATGAAAATAATGCTATATCGAGGATAAGTTGATATTTCACTTTGAAATCTCCCTAGTTAAAACTTATCACATATACTTGGCTAATTGGTGAGTTATTTCATCTTAAACCATCATTCATATGTGCATAACCAGACAATAAGCTTTACAAAGCATTGTTTCCCTTCACATCCAATCTTTTGGTTGTGTTCATTTTGGTCCTGAACAAATTTGGTTCTGCGAGTGTTTTAGAGAATTTAAGCCTTTAATATTCTCATAGAGCCGACCCAGCTCACACTAACATAGGTGATCGCAACCATTAATAGTATTCTACATATACCCCACTTGTTAATTTCTAGATATGGTCATCATTAAAAAGCATAGCTATATCCTTTTAGTACTTCTGAAGGCATGCATTCTATTGTTCACCATAGGAATGAAGTAAGACTAAGTCCAAAATGCATTACTTCTTGAGTTACTCGGAATTGGTTTGCCTATTGATCGTAGTCCGTGGGATTTCCAGTCGCTAAGATAGGTTTCCGTATAAGATAAATTCTGTTGTTTTAGGCTTTTAAACCCATTCCCCCATTGCACAGTCAATTTTCTCTCTTGATAATCTTTTAGTAAATGGATCTGCAAGGTTATCAGTAGTTCTTACATAATCAATGGAAATAGTTCCATTTCAGAGTAGTTGCCTAACTGTGTTATGACGTCGACAAATATCTCATGACTTTCCATTATACACAAAGTTTTGTGCTCTGCTTAACGTTGCTTGATTATCACTGTGTATGCATACGAACAATACAGGTTTAGGTTAAAATGGAATGTCTTCTAAAAATTGACGAAGTCATTCTGCTTCTTCGCCTAGTTTATCTAAAGCGATGAACTCTGATTTCATAGTGGATCGAGCTATGCACGTTTGTTTAGTAGACTTCCATGGCACTACCGCTCCTGCTAGGGTGAAGACATAACCACTAGTTGATTTAGTTTCCTCTGAATCAGAAATCCAGTTTGTATCACTATATCCTTCTAAGACGGCAGGATATTTTTCGTAATGTAGGGAAAAGTTCGTGGTACTCTTTAAATATACCAACACTCTTATTAGTGCTTTCCAGTGTTCCTTTCCTAATTTGCTTGTATACCTTCTCAGTCAACTTACTGCATAAGCTATATCTGGTCTTATGCAATTCATGAGCTACGTTAGACATCTTATTATACGGGAGTATTCCAGTTGCGTTACACTCTCTTTAGTGTTTATGTGCAGTGCTTCCGATGGATTAAAAGGCGTTCTTACTCCTTTAATTTCGTAATTTTGGAATTTTTCAATTACTTTTTCCACATAGTGTGACTGAGATAGATCAATTCCATTAGGTTTTTTTATTATTTTGATTCCCAAAATAACGTCTACAACTCCTATGTCTTTCATGTCGAAATTGTTGATAAACATTTTCTTTATGGTCTCGGTCACTTTACTATTTGGACCAAAGATTAGCATATCATCTATATATAAACAAATCATCACGTATGATTGTTCAACTTGTTTATAATAATCACATTTATCACATTCATTTATAAGAAACCATTTTTCATCATGACACTATCAAATTTTACGTGCCATTGTTTTGTAGTTTGTTTTGATCCGTATAATGATTTTACTAATCTACATACTTTGTTTTCATTTCCTTTGGAAATAAAACCCTCAGGTTGTTCCATGTAAATCTCCTCATCAAAATTTCTATTTAAGAATGCTGCCTTTACATTCATTTGATGAATCTCTAGATTATATATGGATCCAATTGCTATTAACATTCTTATGGACGTTATTCGTGTAACCGGTGAATAAGTATCAAAAAAAGTCTAAACCTTCCTTTTAAGATATCCTTTTGCTACCAATCTTGATTTATATATGTCGATAGAGCCGTCTGGTTTCATCTTCTTTTTGAAGATCCATTTGCAACCAATCGGTTTTATTCCAGGTGGAAGATCAACTATTTTTCAAGTTTTATAACTTAGAATTGAATCAATTTCACTTTTGATTGCTTCTTTCCAACATGAAGATTGAGAAGATGACATTGCTTCTTTGTATATTTGAGGTTCGTGTTCTAACATGTGTTAGAAAATCTAAACCAAACGTCTTGGACGTTCTTGCTCTTACGCTTCATCTTGGTTCAACTTCCTCAATTTCACGATGAGTTTCATCGTCATGTGGCTTGCTTGATTTTTCTCTTGTCCTTTTAAGGTCATCATTTCCTTCATTCTTTTTGTGTGGAAACACATCTTCAAAGAATGAAGCATCTCAAGACTCTATGATTGTATTGACATTAATATCAGCTATATTAGACTTGAATACCAAAAATCTATAGGCACTATTATTTTGGGCTGGCCCTAGATAGTAATAGTATAGTTTTTTGTCCAAGTTTGACTTTCTTGGGAGGCAGAACTGGAACTTTTGCCAAGGACCCCATACTTTGAGGTATTTGAAACTTGGTATGTGTCCTTTCCATTATTCATGGAATTGTTCCTGTTTTATTGTGAGGAACCTTATTTAATATGTGATTAGACATATTTAAGGCTTCCCTCCACAAGTTCGTCGATAGACCAGAGGTCAATAGCATTGTATTTATCACATCTTTTAATGTTCTATTCTTTCTTCCGGCAACAACATTTTGTTGTGGTGAATATGGAGCTGTTATTTGATGAATTATACCAGTATCTGCACAGAATTATTCAAACGTGATTCATATTCTCTACCTCGATCAGATCTCAATATCTTGATCTTTTTATTTAACTGATTTTTTACTTCAGCCTTATATTTTATAAACGATGTAATTGCTTCATCTTTACTATTCAGAAAATATACATAGTAATATCGTGTATAGTCGTCAATAAAAGTGATAAAGTACTTTTTACCGCCTCTTGTAGGTAATGATTTAAAATCACATAAATCAGTGTGAGCCAAAACTAGTGGTTCTGTACTTCTATCAACGGTATGAAATGGTTTTTTAACCAATTTTGCTTCTACACAAGTCTCGCATTTGTAGTTTTAATCTACTTGGAATTTAGGTATTAATCCCAATTTTGCTAATTTTTTCTTTTTTCGAGAATTTATATGTCCTAATTTATCATGTCATAGTAAAATTTCATGCTGAACCAAATAAGAAACTTCCTTTTTATTAATAGCACAACCAGAATAGATAGTTTTATTGCTGACTATGGCTACATTGCCTTAAATATCCATTGCATAAATAACCCCTTTCTATATAAATTCCAGCCTTAGACAGAACTACTTTATCTGGCTCGAATACGAGACAAAAGCCTTTCCTTAAGAGCACAGGTCCAGACATCATGTACTTGCAGATATCCGAAACATAAAGAACTTCATTTAGTGTCACATTTTTTCCAGATGTAAATTTGAGGATGACTGTGCCGTTTCCTACAATCATGGAAACTGCAAAATTACCCATGTAAAGTTTTTCTTCCTGATCGTATATCTTGTAAGCGGAGAACATAGATATATCGAAACATACATGGCGAGTAGCGCCTGCGTCTATCCACCACTGTGCCAGATTCTGTACTAAGTTGTATTTTGAAACAACTCCTGAAAAGTTCGTCTCCTCAATGGTTGAACTCAAATTTTCCACTATATTTGCCACCGATTTGTCAATCGTCTTCTTGTGCATGCAATCTTTAGCTGTGTGCCCGGTCTTTCCGCAGACCCAACATTCGCCTTTGAACTTCTTGGTTTGCTTATCTTTGAATTGATTATTCGGTGTCTTTCTCTTTTTCTTTTTGTTGGTGAAGCGTCCTTTCTTCTTTGACCCTTCTGTAACAAGTGTCTCTTCGTCTTTGGGTTGTGTTATTTCGCAATTATCTGCCTCAATTTTTAATCTGACAAAGATCTTCAAAGTAAATCTTCTTTTTCTTATGTTTCAGGTAGTTGCGGTATAGTCTCTCAAGGATGGTGGTAAATTTCTTGTTATTGCTTCAACAAAGAACGATTTTCCAACTTGATATCCTTCTGCTTCAAGTTCATGAATTATAAGTTGGAGTTCCTTCACTTGACTAGTCATGGATTTGGAATCCACCATTTTGTATTCCATAAATTCATCTACTATGAACTTCTTCAAACTGACGTTCTGTGTCCTGTATTTATTTGCAAGTGTAGTCCATAGGGATTTTGCTGTCTGGTGTGGCTGATATACTTTATAAAGTACTTTATCCAAACAGTTCAGAATGTAATTTCGGCACAAGAAGTCCGAATGCTTCCATGAGTCAATTCTGAGAAAAAAACTGCATCTTTTTCTCTAGTTTGTCCATCTTTAGGCTTTAAATCATCCTTCTCAATGCACTTCTGCAGCCATAACGTGGTGAGATAAAACAGCTTTTGATTCTTCCATGTTATGAAGTATCACAATCTCCTTTAAACGGATCAGGCCTGTTATGGGTAGCACATTTTGCTGATAGTTCAACTGTCGCCATCTCTGTTTTAGTGAAAACAGGATAGTCTTAAGATGTTATATGATCAGTATACCGAAACAGAGACCAATATGTTATAAACCCGTCACACAAGTTTACAAATCAGATTTCCATTACTTTGGAATTCTGTATTAGTTATTTTGAACAATAACTATGTTGTAATTAATTTACAAGAGCAAACTATAGCAATCACAACAACAAATTATTGTATTGAACTATATCGAGAAACAAGCATTGTACTACTTCGTAGAAACAGCACAACGTTGAAATGAAAATATTACAGAATGATATATATAAATATATAAGTAAACAGAAATCTAACCGAATGAAGAAGGAAATTACGTTCGAGGCTTGTTGTAAGAATTTCCTTAAGACTTTATTAAAGTCTTCCAAGATACAACAGACGTGATCTGCTCGAGATTGTGATGAGTATGATCTTCTGTGTGATATGCAGAAGCGCACGGATCTAGAGATTAAGATTTGAAGAAGAAGAGAAAAGTTTGAATAATCTACCGATCAGGTTTCCTTCTCCTTTTATAGGCTAATTCCCAACAGTTATGCTTGTTGGGAACAGCCGCATCTCTTCGTCTGCAACGGCCAAAAACTGTCGCGGTTTGCAACAGTCGCCTCTCTTTATTTGCAACAGTCAAGAACTATCATGGTTTGCAACAGTCGTCTCTCTTCATTTACAACGGCCAAGAACTGTCGCGGTTTGCAACAGTCGCGTCTCTTCATTCGCAATGGCTAACAACAGCTTTGCAACGTCTATTTTGAAAAGCCGGTCCAATCCACTAGTCGCTTCTATTTGAATTTAAATAGTATTATGTACTTTTGTGTAGCAAAAATATAACACGCTCCACTCTTATTGCACCCGCACCCGCACCCAGTATGGGACGGGCGGGTGGCGCACGCGTGTGTTAGTTCATGGCCATATAGGTCCTCCCCTTCGCACAAAATTACCTAACCCTAAAGGCCAATATAAATTTGAGGAAAGTAGTGTATAAGCATGAACATTAACTTATTTTTGGTGATGTGAGACAATATCTCATTCACTATATAAAGGTCCTCTAACACTGACTACAGTAGTTTACTATTGTTGTTGGTGAGCTATTAATGAAATGTATGGTGATTGTTGAGTAAGAACCTTTTCAATCACTTTCGCCACTATTTGTTCCCTAAATACTCAACTTTGTAATCTTCTATTAAGTAAATAAAGTATTTGTTTCAAAAAAAATTGTTTTGAGAAAAGTGTTAAAGATTTTGTGTTTACTTTAAGTGTTTGAAATGATGATCGAGTGTATTTGCTCTTGTATGTTAATAATATGTTTATTGTTTCGAAAACCAAAGCTAAAATAAAAAGATGAAATTTTGTTCAAATGCAAAATTCAATGCGAAAGATCTTGACGAGGCAAAGAAAATATTGAGCTCGAAAACTGATAAAAGATCTAAAGCGATGCATGTGAACATTGTCTTAGCAGGAATACATTGAGGAAATGCTTGTATATTTTGAGATTGAAAGAGAAAAGCGATTAGTACACCAATACCATTACGTAATAGAGTAAGGGTGTGCATACGTGAGGATTTTGACTTAGTTTATGGGTCTTGATGAGATTTGGATTCAAAAGAGAGCGAAATGTGTAAGATATTATATGTTATGGTGGTTATAAATAGTCACACCTTCTACCATTTAAGATATACAGAAACTTCATAACTCTAGCCTCCAATGGAAAACTGGTAAAAGTCTTGAAGCTGAGATTTGCACAATAAGTCCAAGGAGAAGAGGCAATGATTCAAAGAGGAACAACTAACAACCAATGTATCGACAATCGACTGATATAAGGTACACAGTACCTCAAATTTAAATATTTATACATGACATGTTTATTTTCGTTGAAAACAAATAAAATTGAAAGTAAAATAATATTACACACACATTCATACATACACACACTCACACACACACACACACACACACACACACACACACACACACATATATATATATGTATGTATGCATAGCTAATTATAAACATAACTATATTTAATATAGCTTGTCCAAAAAAAAATATTTTTTGTATGCACATATACTCACAGCCAATATATGTATGTATGTACATAGGTATGTATGTATGTACATTCAAATGATCTGTTTTTAGATAAAAAGTTAATTTTGTTTTCGGTGTTCGTTATTTTATTGTTTACTTTTATTCTTGGTTTGAAAAAAGTATTCGGTTTTTAAATTATATATGTATGTATATATATTATTTTTGGTTTTTATGAAAAAATTATATATAGATATATGTTTGAATTAGTCAAAATCAATATAAAATTCATATTTTAAATAAGTGTGTATATATATCAGCATATATTAAATGAACATATATACATATATATATATATTAAATAAATAAATAAATAAATGTATGTATATATACGAACATAAATAATATTTTGGTTTACACATACATACACATGCGTACAAATAACATAAATTTTAAAATCCAAAAATATTTTTTTATCATAGCCGAATGAAAAAATTAAAATATTAATAGTACTAATATATATTTATGTATATATTTAATTAATGAACGAATATATATATATATATATGTGTGTGTGTGTGTGTGTATGTAGGTATGTTTATATGTGTGCAATATCACCATCACCTTGAGGTTATTATGTTAAAGACAAATCCTTGATATTGTTTTCTTATTTAAGCATAAGTCACAATGGTTATTCTCATATATATGTTCCTTATATTGACTTTTTTTTTTAAATTTCTCGACTAGTTTATAATATTTACAACGTTCACATTATTAGTGTAAATTCTTAAAAATTAAATATGATAAATCCAAACTAAAATTGAACTTAAATTATATATAAAAATAAATACGTCATAATACGCGTGCGTGCACGCGCGCACACACACAAATATACATGGAGATAAACTAAATTAAAACAGCACACTGTTTTTTTTAATGATCATTAAATATGATTTATGATAAATAAATTATTTAGTTAAACACAAAAATAAGATATAGTGCAAAAATTAATAAGACAATTTTATTTTGAAGCTTTCCTCTTTTGTATCAATGCACATGATCCATTGTTTTTATACTATCTAAGAAAAAACAAGGCCCATATGACGAATGTGTCATATGCTAGTTTTGTTGAAGGTTGATGTATGCAACGGTGTGTGCAAGATCAGACGTGGCTCAAGCCTTTTTGGTAGTTGTTTAAAATCTGGCTAATTTGATTATATCGTATAGAAAGTCATGAAAATCATATTGAGATATCTTAGAGAACTACATGACTTTTTTTTGACGACGAAATTGATATGGATTGCGAATTAGTTGGTTCTTATGATCCGAATAATGTCAAGATGGTGACCGCGGGAGGAAGTCACCTCGGATCAAGTATCCACTCTTGGAAGAACAATCATTAGTTGGAGGATGATGTTGCTATTATACTTGCATTATTTGCTATGGAGTAGGAATTGATGACCACGGAGCATGCCGTTAAAGAGATGCTGAGGTGTTTGGTGTGATTTTAAGTTTGAGAAAGAAAGTGTCATAGTGAATGGCGATAGCCGAAAACACAATTTACTTTGTGAATGTTTTGATGTTTAGCTCTTTGCACAGAAACATTGAGGTGAAAGAGTCATTCTTGATGCCATCCATGGATGAAGGCAAAACAATTTTAATTTAAAATATTCACAGACAATGCAACGACATTGTATATGATGTCTTTATGGATTGAAGAGTTCAAACATTGCTCAAACTTGGTTTGCTACTTAATGAGCTAGGTTCCACAAGGCGATATGGTTGGGGAAGCTGTTCTATTTGGCGTAGTTTGAAGAGGATAGTTATTTTGTGAAATTGAGCTTTTGTTCACTTCCATTTGGAAACCTGCAACAATCCATTAATGGATGATTGCAATGTTAAATCTCATTAACAAAGTACTGTAGTATTTTGGAGAGATGGGTTATGTTTTGGAGAGACGGGTTATGTTTTGGGTGATTTAAATTTAATTTGACTAATAAAAAGCAAATAAATATAAAATAACTCTGATTTTTATGTTTTGAGATCCGATAAAAATTGAAAATTGTAATTATAGTTTTCATCCAAATTCAAATATAGGGATGTGGTAACTTATTACTTAAGTACAACTGCCAGTCCTCTTGGAGAACTATAGTGTGCGTTCACACAATAAAGTATCCGAGTGTTCCATACTATCTGTAATTTAGGTGCTAGTTAATCGGTCGAAGTCCCGCCTGATTATAAGGTAGAACAAATGAGTTATTGCAGTCTGAATAAAAAAACAGCGTTTTCTGCACTAGGCGGAGTTCATATACATGGATGCGGTTGTTGAATATGCGCTTATAAGATTTTTGTTTGATGATAATAAACATAGATACATTCATTTAAATGTATTTGATAATATACTATTTTATTTTTCACAGATTAAATAAATATTTGCTGAATAAAATAAATAACACGGAATTTGAATTCAAACGAATATTTTATTCAAACGAATATTTATTACATTTTTGAATAGTACAATTTCAAGCTCTCACTATTCACTATACAACTTTGATACAAATTCAATTACATCACTATTTTACATCAGCACCTCACTACATATCACTCACACTCGTATTTATCTTCAACTGCATTCCAGTTTGAATCCAGCATCTGAGCAATCTGCAAAAATATAAACTAACGCAGTAAAATTGAAAAAGAAATATTTTTGCATTCAAAAATAAAAGATAATTTTTGAATATATGATTTGCCTCAGTTATTTGGGTTGTTCGTCATAATTTAAATTTGAATTCATCATACACGAACAACTTGTGACATACACAGTGTATTACTGTATATGCCACAAGGCCGTGCACGCCGATATATACACTTGATAATGCTACAGGGACAGGTGAGCACAAGGTCAAACCCAAATATACGGACAGGTTCAACTCAGGTGCAATAAATTCAAAAATACGACACGAGCACAAGGTCAAATCCGAGTTTTGAAACTGGATTCAACACAAGTGAACATGACGAGAAACAGTTCAATATGAAATGATGAACATGCAGTCAACAAGTGACAACATACTTCAATGACCAAAGTATGGCAAATGAAAAATGCAGATACAAACTACAAAGACAATCAACTGTACTGGACAATACAAGGAAATGAAGATTGCAGCAATATACAGATGAACAAAATGACCAACTGCAACAATGCAAACAATATAATCAGTGAAGCCAAAACATGATACAGGTGAACAGAAGTAACAAGTGCAGATTGGATGCATCAGTGGACATAAGCAAACACAAATGGAATGCAACAGTGAAGTTCAACATTATCAGAGAGCATATGGAAGGGTCAGATGCACACATGAACAAGTATGGCAGCAGGCAAGTGCACACATTACAACAGACTCAAGGCAACAAAGAATGGCCAGACACAAGACATGGGGGCACTGGACTACAGCTCGACCAAATGGCCAACATGATCAAGAAATATAAAATGCAGTTTGCTGTGATACGAGCTCAAGACAGTACAACTACAACTCGATGCAACTGACACAAACAACTACAATACCATCAAGCTACAACTCAAATGAAACAACTCCACTGACTCAAATGAACTGTTGACGATGTGCACTGAACAGAAGCGATGCAAGAAGAAAATTATATGTCAAATTATGATATGAACACAAGCCAGTGCACAACCATGTGACAGTATCAAGTTCTTACCAAATCAAGAAAACATCAAGATGATCAATGACCAGACTTATACATGAATCTGCACTAAAACAAATAATGGCCAGAACCGAACCACAAGCAATCAGACCAAATGCAGAGAGATGAATCAACAGTCACAAATTAAGTACATGAAGATGGCAACCCACAATATCCACAACAAACAACTCAGTAACCAGAAGCAACAACATGTACAGTGATATGCAGCAAAGTAAACAACACCTTGAATAAAATCGAGCATGAGTACAGTTTGAACAATATCCAGAAGAGCAGTGTAAAAAATTCAAAATGGCCGAAGTCATCAGGTAAAAGAAATTGAACTCACGATTTAAAGTCAGAGCCTTAGCAATAAAGCAATTCACAGAGCCATGTAACCAAGTCAAAGCCAGTGATAACCAAACGTCTCAAATGCAAGGCATAGAATCAAGTCATAATAATATACGAATGTGACAAAGTCAAATGTCACAAATTAAAGCCGTGGTCATCACGAAATTGATTCAAAACCATGTCAACCAAGCAAGCATCAATTATACGAGATTGACAAAGTCAAATAAATCATCAGCATCAAAATATAATCGAACGGTCGAACAACTTATTTGACAAATTCAAATAAGTTTATACGAACGAAGATAAAGGAGTTCGAACGCATATTTAACCCAGATCATCATCGGCATAAAAGATCAGAGTTCGAATACAAAAAAATCAAAAAGTAACGAAGCATAAATTCTTACCAGAAGCAAGAATCGAACTCATCGAAGTAGCCAGTGAGAGCAACAAGAATCGATCGAGCAAGGCAACTCTTGATCAACCAGAGATTCGATCAAATCTAATAGGCGCTTCGAAAAAGCCCTAATTTGTAAAAAGGGAAGAAGAACGAACAAAGAAACAGCGGCCGCCATTACGAACGAAAAAGAGACGTGCTGAATTGCTAAAGAGGGTCGGGCTTATTCGAATTCTATTTTATTTGGGGTTTTTAAAATTATAATAAGGGTTTTATTTTTGAATTAGGGCTATTTTATTTAAATTGTTTTTAAATTGTATTTTTCTTTTAAACCGTTTTTAATTTTCTAGTCGTGTGACTAGGGGACAAACTACGGTGTGTAGTTTGGGAATTCGCAACTCGGTGGTTGAGTTGTGGTCAGGGTTTTGAGCGTAGAATTAGATTAGTCAATAGCGGGTATAGCGAGTTTACGTGTGTAAGCGAGGGACTATCTAATTTCTAGTAGAAACCTTGGGGGCAGCACGTAGGCAGGGTTTTGCCGAAGCTGGGTAAATTCTGTGTTGTTCTGTTTTATTCTGTTATTTTATATTCTGCGATATCTGTGCTGCTATTCTGTGATCTGAATTGAAATTAATTTATAAGCTTCTACGATTAATTTTTATAATTTATACCATCACCCTATTAACCCCCCCTCTAGGGTGAAATCGATCCTACAAGTGGTATTAGAGCTAGGAACAAAAGCCGTTTTTGTTTTAAAAATTTGATTTTACAAAAACCAATTTTTGTTTTAAAAATTCGTGTTTCAAAAATCAATTTTTGTTTTAAAAATTCGTGTTTCAAAAAATCGGTTTTTGTTTTAAAAATTTGAATTTTTAAAATGGCTTTTTTTAATAATAATTTTGAGGGTCGTTCCAATATTATTCCTTCTATTTTCGATGGAACAGATTTTTTGAATTGGAAATTGAAAATGGAATTTTATTTAAAATCTGTTAATATTAAATGTTGGGATATTATTGAAAATGGGTGTGACATAACAGATAAGAAAATTATCTCGACTAATGCTCTTGCTATGCATATATTATATTCTCATATTAATCAAGATAATTTTAATTTCATTTCTCATTGTGAAAATGCGCAGGAAATCTGGAATACTTTCGATGCAATATATGGTGCAAAAGTCAACAGCAATGAGAAGTCCTCCACAACTAACTCAGTTAAAGAAATGTGCTTAACAGGATTGGTAAATAGCAGTTGTGATGAGGATGATGATGATGGAGCAGCCGAGCTGGCATTAATAATGAAGAAATTCAAAAGGTGGAACCGCAAATATGGAAATCCAGCTCTAAAGCAAAAATTAAAAAGCAGAATAATCACAGCACTGGACAACTCGGAAGAACACGGGATCATTTGCAACAAACCTGGTGATATCAAGCCCAATTATCCCCGATTTCAACTCGACAAAGAAAAGAAATCAAAACGAAGATGTTTTACAGCCACGTGGAATAAAAGCGATAGCACTGAGATTGAGAAAGCGGATATGTGCCTTCATGGAAATATAACTGATAGCGATGATGACGAGCCAAGCGAGGTATCAAAACATACTCACTCTGAATTACTTATTTATTTCCACGAAGTGAATGGCTGTTTTAAACGACTTAGGGAAAAATACGCCAAACTTGAATCTCAAAAAGATACTTTGATAGAATGTAATAAACAACTTGATCAATTAGTTAAAACCTATCAAAGTAGGATCCCTAAGTGTGATAAGTGTCCAACATTTGAAAAGGAAATTAAAAAATCAGAAATCAATATAAAATCACTTGAAAATGAAATTCTGATTTTAAAGGAGAATGAAAATACTAGGAGAGAGAATTCTATTAAAAAGTGCACACAGTTGTTAAACGAAAATGAATCTCTCAAATCACAAGTCCAACAATTGTCAACGATTTTGGATAAATTTTCAAAAAGTGAAAAATCGTTGAATATGCTATTAGGAAAGCAAACTGTTAATTCGGTTAGACAAGGACTTGGATATAACAGTTCGAAAATTGTTAAAAGCAATATTAGTCAAGTTAATTCCATGTGCACGATTTGTAGAAAATATGGACACAATCACAATAATTGTTGGTATAGACCCAAACATGTGAAAACTATACCGATTTGGGTTCCAAAAGGCACAAATATTAAATCTCTCAAAGTTAAACAAATTTGGGTGCCAAAGGGAACAATTATAAATAGTTTTGGATCTTTACAAAATTGTTTTTCGAAATATTCTACCACTAACAATCATGAACCTATAAAAACAAATAGGTCACATAAATCTTTTCTCGTGTAGGTGTGGTGGCAGGCTAAGGAAAAACAATAGTGTTCTCTGGATTTTGGCTGTTCCAGAAACGCAACGGGCGACAAAGCTAAGTTCCTTAGCCTAGTGTAAAGGTGACAGAATCACAATGGACAACAACGAAAAATATCGTAAAGGTAAAACAGGTATGGTATGTTTTAAACGATATATTAAATGTGATAATCTGCACCGTATTTTGAATTAAATCAGCCAATATTGAGATTGATGAAAAGATGATGATTTTGATTCTGACTTATTCAACATAGTTGGCCAATTATATTCTTATGCCAAAAACACTATAAAAATCTCTAGATTCTTTGAATTACTTCATATCAGTTTGGATTAAAAATAGTGTTTTGTTGGATATTACAATTGGTTATAATATGGCTAACTCTTTATTCACGGTTTTTCGATTATTTACACGGCTTCATTTCAAATTCAAAAGAATGTCATTTAAATTGTTGTTAAAATTAAATTTGAAATTTTTGGTGCATACTTCATGGTTTGGTCTATAAAATTCAATTGATGATAATTTTGAGTGAAAGAGAAATTCAGATGCAGATTACACTGGTAATCTAGTTGATAGAAAAATTACTAGTGAAACGTGATTTTTGTTGAGACATTTAATAACTGCATCGTTTTTTCAAAGAAAATATCTGCATATTCTTCATTTCAAATAATTTTCAAATAGCAGAAAATTTTCTTTTAAAAACCCTCTGGAGAAAATCATTTTTGACCATATTTTCAGATTATTCATTTTTGAAAAATTAATTTCATAATTATTTTTGAATTTGATTTTAAATGACTATTATGACTAATCTGACTCCCAAATGATTATCGAAAAGAAAAATAGTGATTGAAAAAGTGATGAGCGTTGATATGATTATATATTATAACTCGAGACGGTATAATTAATAAATTTCTTTAGAAATTTAAACAAGAGTTATAAAACTGTTTGTTGGTAAAAATTCCATGACCATCTCTATATCTATCATATTTCTAACGACCATCACTCATCAAAATTCTATATAGTTTGTCAATATGTGGTACTTTAAACCGGAATCGTTCGTTTTTCATTTTTCACATTTTTTTTAAAAAAAAGGGGTAATAATAATAATATTAAATACCAAAGTATTCACTCTCATTTAAAAGTCCTCACGGTTATGCATGGGTGAATTACTTGGAATTTGTTATGTGCTTCCATGCTCATTTAAAAGTCCTCGCGGTTATGCATGTATGGAACGCATATCAAAAGTTGATTTGTAAAATAAACAAGTTGATTCTAATCCCATTTAAAAGTCCTCACGGTTATGCGTGGTTAGAAGATACTTGAATTCATTTTTTTTTTAAAAATAAAATTGGAATACTACTAATCTCATTTAAAAGTCCTAACGGTTATGCATGGTTAGTAGATATTCAAATTCCTGATATAAATATACCACAAATAGACACAACTGTATGGTTTTATATGATGACATCATTTCCATCATTCTAAAAGTGGAATATGCGCCTAACAAAATATTTATGATTTTTGTTTGATTTTTTATTGAAATTTAATATTTATATTCAATTGAGTTTTGATGTTGGATTAATATCAATTACTTTATCTCTATTTTCCCTAACACTATTATTCTTTTGCTGATAACAAAAGGGGGAGAGAAAAGTTAAGATTTTGTCAAATAAAATCAAGCAAAGGTCAAATAATTTTCTATTTGCATCTAGAATCATTTGCATATTTTTATTTGTATGCATATATGTAGGGGGAGTTTTATGTAGAAAGGAAGCATTTAAATAGGGGGAGCAATTAGGATATATCAATGATCAAATACATTTAACATATTCAAAATCTTAAATATATGTTTGTTATCATCAAAAGGGGGAGATTGTTGAATATGCGCTTATAAGATTTTTGTTTGATGATAATAAACATATATACATTCATTTAAATGTATTTGATAATATACTATTTTATTTTTCACAGATTAAATAAATATTTGCTGAATAAAATAAATAACACGGAATTTGAATTCAAACGAATATTTTATTCAAACGAATATTTATTACATCTTTGAATAGTACAATTTCAAGCTCTCACTATTCACTATACAACTTTGATACAAATTCAATTACATCACTATTTTACATCAGCACCTCACTACATATCACTCACACTCGTATTTATCTTCAACTGCATTCCAGTTTGAATCCAGCATCTGAGCAATCTGCAAAAATATAAAATAACGCAGTAAAATTGAAAAAGAAATATTTTTGCATTCAAAAATAAAAGATAATTTTTGAATATATGATTTGCCTCAGTTATTTGGGTTGTTCGTCATAATTTAAATTTGAATTCATTATACACGAACAACTTGTGACATACACAGTGTATTACTGTATATGCCACAAGGCCGTGCACGCCGATATATACACTTGATAATGCTACAGGGACATGTGAGCACAAGGTCAAACCCAAATATACAGACAGGTTCAACTCAGGTGCAATAAATTCAAAAATACGACACGAGCACAAGGTCAAATCCGAGTTTTGAAACTGGATTCAACACAAGTGAACATGACGAGAAACAGTTCAATATGAAATGATGAACATGCAGTCAACAAGTGACAACATACTTCAATGACCAAAGTATGGCAAATGCAAAATGCAGATACAAACTACAAAGACAATCAACTGTACTGGAAAATACAAGGAAATGAAGATTGCAGCAATATACAGATGAACAAAATGACCAACTGCAACAATGCAAACAGTATAATCAGTTAAGCCAAAACATGATACAGGTGAACAGAAGTAACAAGTGCAGATTGGATGCATCAGTGGACATAAGCAAACACAAATGGAATGCAACAGTGAAGTTCAACATTATCAGAGAGCATATGGAAGGGTCAGATGTACACATGAACAAGTATGGCAGCAGGCAAGTGCACACATTACAACAGACTCAAGGCAACAAAGAATGGCCAGACACAAGACATGGGGGCACTGGACTACAGCTCGACCAAATGGACAACATGATCAAGAAATATAAAATGCAGTTTGCTGTGATACGAGCTCAAGACAGTACAACTACAACTCGATGCAACTGACACAAACAACTACAATACCATCAAGCTACAACTCAAATGAAACAACTCCACTGACTCAAATGAACTGTTGACGATGTGCACTGAACAGAAGCAATGCAAGAAGAAAATTATATGTCAAATTATGATATGAACACAAGCCAGTGCACAACCATGTGACAGTATCAAGTTCTTACCAAATCAAGAAAACATCAAGATGATCATTGACCAGACTTATACATGAATCTGCACTAAAACAAATAATGGCCAGAACCGAACCACAAGCAATCAGACCAAATGCAGAGAGATGAATCAACAGTCACAAATCAAGTACATGAAGATGGCAACACACAATATCCACAACAAACAACTCAGTAACCAGAAGCAACAACATGTACAGTGATATGCAGCAAAGTAAACAACACTTTGAATAAAATCGAGCATGAGTACAGTTTGAACAATATCCAGAAGAGCAGTGTAAAAAATTCAAAATGGCCGAAGTCATCAGGTAAAAGAAATTGAACTCACGATTTAAAGTCAGAGCCTTAGCAATAAAGCAATTCACAGAGCCATGTAACCAAGTCAAAGCCAGTGATAACCAAACGTCTCAAATGCAAGGCATAGAATCAAGTCATAAAAATATACGAATGTGACAAAGTCAAATGTCACAAATTAAAGCCGTGGTCATCACGAAATTGATTCAAAACCATGTCAACCAAGCAAGCATCAATTATACGAGATTGACAAAGTCAAACAAATCATCAGCATCAAAATATAATCGAACGGTCGAACAACTTATTTGACAAATTCAAATAAGTTTATACGAACGAAGATAAAGGAGTTCGAACGCATATTTAACCCAGATCATCATCGGCATAAAAGATCAGAGTTCGAATACAAAAAAATCAAAAAGTAACGAAGCATAAATTCTTACCAGAAGCAAGAATCGAACTCATCGAAGTAGCCAGTGAGAGCAACAAGAATCGATCGAGCAAGGCAACTCTTGATCAACCAGAGATTCGATCAAATCTAATAGGCGCTTCGAAAAAGCCCTAATTTGTAAAAAGGGAAGAAGAACGAACAAAGAAACAGCGGCCGCCATTACGAACGAAAAAGAGACGGGCTGAATTACTAAAGAGGGTCGGGCTTATTCGAATTCTATTTTATTTGGGGTTTTTAAAATTATAATAAGGATTTTATTTTTGAATTAGGGCTATTTTATTTAAATTGTTTTTAAATTGTATTTTTCTTTTAAACCGTTTTTAATTTTCTAGTCGTGTGACTAGGGGACAAACTACGGTGTGTAGTTTGGGAATTCGCAACTCGGTGGTTGAGTTGTGATCAGGGTTTTGAGCGTAGAATTAGATTAGTCAATAGCGGGTATAGCGAGTTTACGTGTGTAAGCGAGGGACTATCTAATTTCTAGTAGAAACCTTGGGGGCAGCACGTAGGCAGGGTTTTGCCGAAGCTGGGTAAATGCTGTGTTGTTCTGTTTTATTCTGTTATTTTATATTCTACGATATCTGTGCTGCTATTCTGTGATCTGAATTGAAATTAATTTATAAGCTTCTGCGATTAATTTTTATAATTTATACCATCACCCTATTCACCCCCCTCTAGGGTTAAATCGATCCTACAGCGGTAGCATGTTATTTTCCTAGTACACATGTCAGTCTCCTTGGAGAACTATAATGTGCGTTAACACAATAAAGTATCCGAGTGTTCCATGGAATTATTTGGCATTAAGGGAAACTGAACAAGGAACACCACGGAATCACTTAAAATAGGTCGTCAAGTGTGGATTCCGCTTGTCAAGAACCCGGAGAGGTTACGGATTTGGATACTGGCTATGAACAGCTAAGGATTCGGGCATGGACCCGGAACGGTCCAGGATTTGGACATCGACCATAAGTGGTCATGGACGTGGTTGTTGGTTGTTGGATATGGGTGGATTAGAACTCTGTTATCGAGTTCAGATGGATATGGATTTGGCTAAGAATTTGGTTATTGGATTCGGAATCAGATGTCGACTAAGAGTAGTCGTAGACTCGGATAAGGATACGGCGATGACATTTGGATAAAATGAGTTGGATTATGAGTCGAAAAGTATGGATGTAACTAACATGCATACTTCAGATATCGGACTTGAGGCTATTCAAAACACACATTCCAAGAGCAAGGCATGTGTTGAGGGGCAAATGTTAACCAACCTTTTGACAAGGCCACGGACAGGCGGATTTAACTAAGTCGACTTCACGATTATGAGGTTGAAATATGATGGATTCGGTTTAGAGGGATGAAATTCACATAGATATGCCGCTCGGCATTGAGGTGAGGATATGACGCTCGGCATTGAGTTGTGGTTATGCCGCTTGGCATTGAGTTGAGGTTATGCAGCTCGGCATGGAGGTGAGGTTATGTCGCTCGGCATCGAGGTGAGGTTATGCCGCTCGACATCGAGGTGAGGTTATGCCGCTCGGCATGGAGTTGAGGTTATGCCGCTCGGCATTAAGGTGAGGTTATGGCCCTTGGCATTGAGTTGAGGTTATGCCGCTCGGAATCGAGGAGAGGTTATGCCGCTCGGCATCGTGGTGAGGTTATGCCACACGGCATGAAGTTGAGGTTATGCCGCTCGGCATTGAGGTGAGGTTATGCCCCTTGGCATTGAGTTGAGGTTATGCCGCTCGACATTGTGGTGAGGCTACGCCGCTCGGCATTTATGAGCTCAGGGTCGTTTGGCATGGGACGAATGTGGCTCAGTGGAAGGTCGTTCGACATGGGACGAATATGGCTCGGTGGAAGGTCATTCGGCCTTGGAGGTATATGGTTCGGTGAAAGGTTTTGATGGGCCTATACCGTTCAGAAAGCCCAACAACTCAGGATTTCCTATAAATACAGCATGTGGAGGTTCAAAAAAGGGATCTTCCTTCGACTCTCGGACTTTCTCTTCTCTAAGGCTAGGACACTTAGTTGTTGTCAAACTTTGGATTGTAACTGTAATCGATTATTACAACAATAAAAATGAAATTTCTAAAGTGGACGTAAATCGGAGTTAGCCGAACCACTATAATACCTATTGTTCTTTACTGCTATCGTTTTAATTTTTATTGTTCTTCACATTTATACTCTCTACATACAATCTATCTGTAAGTTGTGACCGGTACTTGGTTCTTTCTTTTGGATTTGGGTGTTAGTGACCAATTTTGACGCTAACAATAATTTTCTTATGACTACAAATTTTTGCAATTATTATCATATAACATATTATTTAAGGGTTTTCTATTTCAATACGCTTTAAATTAGTTTACTTAATTAATTATATCATCATACAACAAAGTATATAATTGAAACCAAATACCATTATTATGAATAATATTGGTTATAAAGTTAAATGTATTATTAAATTATATAATTGCTCATAGAACATACCCTATACTGTCTTAATTTTTAATATGTGAGATTAGTACACAAGTGCTATAAAATGAAGAAAGTAGAAGACACAAAATGAAGAAAATAGAAGCCATTAGAGAGAGACAAAAGATATATTATTCGTTTCATAGAATAGACAATATTTACATTACATGGTCTCCTTTATATAAAAACTTTAGAGTAAAGGGTTTAACTTATTCAAAGATGTGGGACTAAACAAAACAATGTAAAAGCATATTCATTTCATGATTTACATATATTGTAACACTCCCCCTTGAATATGTGTGTTCGAAATCTTTAATGCTCTGATAACTTGAAATTTTCCCTTTTGAAACGTGTATCATGATTGCACCCCCTCTCCCTCATTATTATCTTGCTTGCATTTATCTATTCAGTCGATATGGATAGTGTCCGTTGCCTCATTAAAAACCTCTGTAAGGAATACCCAATGGAAAAAACCATAAAAGAGGAAAAGAGTGCAATTTGTGAAATCATTGATATCATACTAAAAATTATATTCATTCTAAGAGTTTGATACTTCAGGATCAAAAAAATGTCTCGTTAAACCCTTACTAAGAAAAACCCAATGGGAAAAATCTTAATGAAGAAAAAAAAGAGTACAATGACATATATTATTTTCTCATTTTTTCAAATGAAGTTGATACTTTTGGATCAAACAAATGTCTCATTAAAACCGTACTAAGAAAAACCCTATGGGAAAAATCTTAATGAAGAAATAAGAGTACAATATAGTATGACATATTTCAATAAGTTACAGAATTATTTAGAGTTTGATATTTCTGGATTAATATAATACTTCATTAAAAACCTTACAAAGGAAATCGCAATGGAAAAACCTTAGTCATGGATAAAAATACAATTTAAATAACATATTTGAGATGTTATTTATTGAAAAGACGTTTGATTCTTCTAGATCAAGATAATGTCTAGTTAAAACCTTAGTAAGAAAAACCCAGTGGGAAATATCTTAAATAAGGAAAAAGAGTACATTGTAACTTATTTTCAAATGTTATTGGGGACTTGATACTTCTGGATCAAGATAATGCCTCATTAAAATCTTACTAATAAAAACCTAGTGGGAAAAATCTTAGTTAAGGAAAAAGAGTGCGTTATAAAATACTTATAGATGCTCCCCTTTATTTAAAGTTTCCTCTGAATTCATATTCGTCTTTCGATAACTCAAATTGGTTATAGATACATCTGGATCCATAAATATGTATCTCATTAATAATACAATTTATTAATAGTTTTCTTCGATACAATCAAAATTTCCAATCCAAATATGATTTGCATTTTATGTATTTTTTTTGCTACCTTTATGAAAAACACATCATATGTTTTCATTTTTATGCTTCAAATCAGTTTTGCATATTGCAACTACATCTTTGATGAGTATTAAAAGTTCTTTTACAACAATACTTAAAAGCAGGAAGTAATCTATTCATCTTAAAGTGCATCAAGATTTTCATTACAACGATACTTAGAAGAAGGTTGTAGTCAACATTCCATGTTCTTTGCATTCTTTATAATCATCAAAGTTATTAATATTCTTCAGGAATAATTTTTGCATGTCGCAACTAACATTTCAATGTATGTTAAAAGTTTCATTACAACGATACTTAAAAATAGGAAGTAATCTACTCATCATGAATTATATCAAGATTTTCATTACAACAATACTCAAAAGTAGGTTGTAATCTACGCTTCTTGTTCTTTGCATTCTTTATAACCACAAAAGTTATTTATATTCTTCAGGAATTTGTATACTTTCAACATTTAATATGATTTAAACCACATTTATACCTTCGGGGTATATTAAGCATTTCAAGTACTTTCGCTACTTTATGGACTATATGTCCATATTTCTCTATTGGTAAGGGATTCATGATGACCTGTCATGTTTCCCCTAATTCAAGATCCTTAATCTATTTATAAACATAAGCCCTTTTTTTATCATCAATGATTATTTCTTGTCAGTTCTAGACATGATTTATTGAGATCTCTTTAATCATCATGTTTTAGGTACCTAAACCACGTTTAGGATAATTTTAAAATCATGTCATTAGTCTCTTCAAGAAAACCCATAAATGTTTCTTCAAGAACACTCATCTCTTTTATTTGGCATCTCTGTTACTCACTCCAAAAGTATTTCAAACTGACTTTTGTACCATATTTCAGATGTGGTTTACACTTTTTAATCCTTCAGGGATTCAAATCTATATTGGAGAAAGTCTATTGGGGATATTACAAATATTTATTCAAGCAACTTAATATTTTGTATCATTATACATGTTAACAAATATTTGACAGTGATGATCAAAATGAACTTGTATCGTTTTATCCTCCCCCTCAATATTGACAAACATTGTCACATTAAATAATAATCTTCGTTGGATTCTCATTTTGATCCATTATCATATGCTACTAGCAAATACACCATATATTAATAATAGGTGGATAATTCTTTCACCAATTGATAAGATGCATTCAAGTGACATTTGTGAGCTTTTGGCTCAAGTTTAAATATGGGATTCAATTATACCAAATTTCGTGAAATATAATGTTGTTGAAATTGCAACAATTTTTTTTGAAATAAGCTTTTGTCTTTCAATTTTAGAAATAATGCAAAGATATTCTTTGGCGTTTTCATTATAGTTCCAATATGGTAGCCATTCATTAATGTATCCTCAAAACTCAACAAATTTCTTTTAAATTTGCTTGAGTATAATGTATTTTGAATCAATATATATGTACCATTTGGTAATACTATATGGGCTCTTCCGGACCCTTCAATTATATTAGCAAATTTTCTATGACTGAAATTTTTATCAACATATTTTGAGATAGTTTGGAGAAAAAAATTTGGTTTTTGAAAATAATGTGAGTAGTTACACAATCTAGTAGGCATACATTATCACTCAAATATTGGTGGTCCATATCTTAAAAACTAAAAACTATATAGTTAGTCAACTACTAATTTATAAGCATAAATAAATGCTACTACTTTCCAAAAATTTAAAATAGACTATTGATTAAAGCCAACTTTATCGGTATATTATTTCAATTAGTTATGAAAGGAAAAACATGCAAGCACCAACTTCCAACTGATTTATTGAACTGAAATAAAATAAAATCCACATAACAGACTTCAGGCTGCAACTATTGATCAATTCGACCATATCATTTATCATTGCACTTAGATTTTCATCATTAATGAAGACTTCTGTCATTAACTTCGAAGAAATGACCTAACTTCAGGTTAGTATTACCAGAAAATCCTTTCACATAATTTTAGTTTAGAAGTAATCCTAAATATAGAGGAATTGTATTTCCTAACAGATTTAAAGACTTGAAACTTCAAGTTCAACCATTCGTGTCTAGTTTTTAGAAGTGTGACCATATTTTGGTGGTCATAACGCTCCTTCAAGGAGTTCCATAGGTAAAGATGATCTTTTTCAGTTAAATGTTTTATTTGAAGTTTGTCATGGATATGACACCTTAAAATATAAGAGAATTGTTTTATCCTATTAGATTGTCATTTTTATGGCATTTTCTAACCAACGAGATTGTAATTGGATGTCAACATCCAATATCCATGACAAAAAGTTATCTTCTAATAAGTCCATAGCTTTGAATTCAAGCTTGGCTGTGTTTATCATATTACCAACTATAAGTGGAAAAAAAATGCATAAGTATCAAAATATTGTTCATGGGTATATAATCAATGCATTTCATAAAATAAGAAACCATATCTGATAGTAGCTACAGTGAAAGAATAAAAACATTAATGCAAAATAGTAAAAGACAATCAAATATAATACATAAAAGCGACTATAATTTCTTATTTACATCCTTTTGATAGCTGTAGATCCAATCTCATTAATTGCATTCATTACTTTCCTTGAAAATGCAAAACTATCGTTGAAAATATGGAAAGCCCATTATATGGATTCATTGGTGGAGAAGGGATGAATTATAATCAAAGATTGTGCTGACTTGATTATGTTTACTTTCATAATATAGGCAAATTTACGAATATAAATATGTAGTATTAAATACCATTTATTAATTCATAACAACTGCAATAGTGAGAAACATGAATATGTAACATGTATATACGTTATAATCCTTGTCAACAATAAGCGATATAAAAGAAGAGTAAATGTATGAAGTATTCATATGCATCTTCGTTGGACCATTCTCATTAATCAATTAATTTTATTTAATGATTTATTAATTGCTACTGATTAATATATGCGGTTATTTACATATTGTAAGCTAAACAAAGAGAGGAAATTTGTACATCACATATTGTACGAATAATATAATGAAAAACGTAATAGTTTTACTTGGCAACTAAAAAGTATGTTGTATGTGTTACAACTATTGATAATATCAATAAGTATATTTTTGTGACATGACAATAATAGGTAAAATATTATGCATATAAAATAGTAAACACTGGAATAGCTCTTCACTGGAAGAGGAAAGATGAATGAGTTTTACATATAATTCAACATAATTGATGTGTGTATAAATATTAACATTCATTTTATGAAGAATCCAATATACCCACTTGATGAGATAAAGGAAAGAAACTTGATCTATTATATTTTACCTTTTAAAAGACATGATTGGATGCATGGAAGAAGGAAATAAATTAGGAAATAAACTTCATATTAGAATACCTTGTTTTCTATTAAAAAGAAAGAGAGTAGGAATGTAGATATATTTCTATGTATTTATTTGGTTTAGTAAAAGCACCAAATATATCAACAAATCTCTTCTGGAGATTTTATCATCATCATCATCATCATCATCATCATTATTGTCACCACTTCTAGAGTGAACAAATTTATGTACATTTGTTTGGTTTAGTAGTTAATACCATTGATAAATATTTTTAGAACTTCAGGTTCCAATTTTAATTTAAAATAAAATCTTTGTTTAGTACTTTAGATCTTAAATGGTACAACTTGATTTTCATTATCAAACTTCAGGTTTGATTGCAATTAGAATTTACCATAATCTGAATTAGCTTTTCTAATAATTCAAAGCTTCACATTTCAAATTTATATATTTGAGTTTTGATATATAAACTCTTTTTTTAGGAATGCAAACTTATATGCATAATTTTTATTTGAGAACGTCGTGTCCTAAATAAAGTGAAATAAGAGCACTCTTCATAATTGTATTCGAACATGGGAATCATAATACTATTTCTCTTTGAGGAAATAGTATTTACCACATTTGTAATGTTATTTCAGCATATTATTTTCATGTTATGTCTTCTGGACATATCAACATCTTCTTTTGGAATTGCTCACTTTTTTTTCATGGCTTTATTTCAGCTTATGAAAATTTTAATCTTTCACCTTCACACATATGAACTTTATGTTCTTATTCTTTCATATAGACTTAATACGATCTTCTAGATACGTATTGCTCTTATATTTGTTTCTTTAAGAAACAGTGAAATATATCTTCTGGAAATATAAACCATGTGGTAAAATTATTTCTGCAGTTCTCATTCAAAACGAAATCCAAACAAAAAATTTCAAAATGAAATCCTTTTTTCCACTAAACAATGTAACGTGATCTAAAAATTTAGATCTACAATAAAATGAGGTCTAAAATGATAAGATTAATAGAGCAAGATCTATGAGGTAAGATGTGTGTGTGTATATATATGTACACATATGTACGTATGTATGTATGTATACATATGTATATAATGAAATCTAGAAAATTAGATCTATGATAGAAAAGATCTAAAAAGAAAATTAACAAAATAAGGTGAGAAATTACATTTTAGTCTATGGAACAACTTTAGTCTCAGACCAAATTTAAAATTGTCACAAAAAATGGATATACATGAATGACAATTAAATAAGAGATCCGATGATTAATATCTACAGATCTAAAAAAAATATCATATGAACATGATAGTAAAATCTACAAGAGATCTGAAAAATTAGAATAAAAAATAAGATCTACCACAAAACAAGATCTGAAATACATGGACAAAAAAATAAGATGCACAAATATAATCAGATCCAAATAATTCGATCAACGATACAATGAGATCTAAAAGAAAAAAATTAATAGAATGAGACCTGAAAATTTTGATCAATTAGATCAGAAAGATAGCTTACCGTTTAGAAGATTTATAAGAGCTTCGTGCTAATAACGTGTTATAAAATGAAGAAAGTTAAAACAACCCGGGATTTTGAAGATTACCGTCAATATTAAATTATAATGCAAATTATAATTTAATATTGTGATTAAAAATGAATTGGATAATAAAATGAGGGATTATATTATTTATTTTATATAAACAATATCTTGATGAATATAATTTGGGATTTGAATTTTAAATAAGTCATATTATTTTATTTGAAGCCTATTTCAATATTTGATGGTTGAAAAAAAAGTGTAAATGAATGAAATAAAGTTTGAAAAACTTTATTTTTAGATTTGGACTGAAAGTAAATAATTATGATGGTTTAATTTTAGTTAATTAGTAATATTGGAAATTTATTCCAATGTTAGCCTTCTAATGTAAAATAAAAGGAAAAATATGAAGAAAATAAAATTTGGAAGTGTAATTAGGCTTGGAATGATGTATTAGTATTATAAAAATGTTAAAACATTATAATACACTTCATTAGACTTAAAAATAAATTGGTTGAAATGGATGAAAATAGAGATATTTCACTAAAAATAGGAATATTGGTAAATATTGTTAAAAAATTGTGTTATATGGAGAAAATAATATTTTTAATTGGAAAAAAATATCTTGATGATTAAAAAGTGTTAAATTGATTTATTGCAATTTATTTGACATGAAATAAATTTTTGTTTAAGTTATTGTATTAAAAATAGTGTTTTTATACTAAAATGGTGTAATTTGTAAAATATTGTCAAAGATAGTGTTTTATTTATAAAAATAACTTTTTATTGTCGAAATAAATTTTATTTTCTTATATAACAACAATTTTACTACAAACAATTTGTTGTAGATATTTTATTTGGTTAAAAATGAGAAAACTAGTGTATAAATTGATTGAATGGGTTAAATATGTATATAACATAGGAATTTCTCTAAGTATATTAGCCATGGGCTCATTTGGATAAGGTTTGAATCCATTAACTCCCTCTAGAACCATCTAGAAAAGAGGAATAGGTGTACATACCTTTTTTTCTCATCTTCCTCCCCAAAACAAAAGACACAGTAAATAGAGAGAAAGAAGAACAATGTTTTTCCCTAATTAACTCTCAATTCCACTCAATTTCGCCGTTATTCAAGAAGAACTTCACCAAAATAAGAATAGAGAAAGGATTTCTCCTTTAAGCTTCAATATTTCTTCAGAAATTTGGGTGTTTGCAATCTAAAATCAAAGGTGAGTTTAAAACTCACAATTTCTAGCTTTGATTGAGATTTCAAGGTAAGAAATCTCAATTTTGTTTGTTGCATGTTTATTTATGAAATTGTCGTCAGTAAATTGGGCAAATCTCTTTCGAATTAAGTCAGAATCCAATAATTTCAGATGTTCTGGAAAGCGTAGACATAGATCTACAAGTTTCATGTTTTGAGATTTCTAAAATTTTGAAGTTTTCTTGATCAAAATCGTGCTTGTTTGTTGCTGTCTCGGGGGCAAATTGACAGCAGCAACAATCATAGGCCAGAGAAGTGTTTTAGCCATAAATTTTTCGTTTCTCATCCAATTCAGGTCAAAAAAAATTTCTGGAAAATATATTCAACAAGGAGTAATTTATCTTCATCTTTCAATCTGATATTTTACTATTTGACTGACCTAAAACATATTTGTAAGCAGAAGTATAGTTATGTCTTTGACAGAATTTCGTGAGTTTGAATCTGATATTGTTTGAGCTATATCTTTCACGATTTTGATTGAAATTCGATAATTTATAATCTTTCGATGAGCACAATTCATGTACTACAACTTTCACTCATTGAGTTTTCTGTAGTTTTCAGGTTAACTATGTCAAAATTGAATTTTTTTTTACTGCTATCCCGAGAGCAAAACTATTATTTGCTCTGTGTTTGAAACTGAGACGAAATTAGCTTTAACTTCTTTGTTTCCTATCCGAATTTGATAATTTTGGATGTTCTGGAAAGATTAGATCATGTGCTATAAGTTTCATTCATTGTATTTTCTGTAATTTTGAAGTTTGCTTGGTCGAAACTATAGTTGTATGTTGCTGTCCTGAGAGCAAAATGACAGCAACAACAATCGTTAACCTTTGAATTGTATTAGCTCGTTTTTGCTCTCATTCCCTTCGGTTTTGATGATGATTTTGAGATATTTTTAGGGTTATGTTGCCTATCAATAGGCTAGCTATATTTGGAGAATTTGAAATTTAAATTCAAATGGAATTTGAAATGATTTCGGGCTAAATTTGAATTGAATTCGTATTGAATTCAAGTTATCGGTTTTGAGATATCCCTCTTAATTTTTGGTTGTTTCGAGAACGGTTTTCACTAAACTATTTTTGAAATACATGGAAACTTCAAATTATTATTACACGGTATTTTTTAAATTATTTTTCTAAATAAAGATAGATTTATTTCCTATAATAAAACAATTTCAAATATTGGTTTTAATAATTGTTTTTGGAAAATCGTTTTAAATTTCTGTTTTCTCTAATAAAATTATTTTATAAATAAAGATACTTATTTTTATGAATTTCGGACATATAAGAAAGACAATTAAACGGTAAAGTAAAACATATGGTATGGGACACATGGATTTGCTTTATCGCTTAATATCGGACTTATACGATCGAAACCCTTTCGATGAACTGTTTGTGATGATTTTAAGATATTATTAAATTTTGGGTAGATTATGTGGTTCGAGAACTCCAATTTAGGAGTACATTCGATGGAGGATCTTTTTAAGATGTGTTTCTTAATCACCGCTGAAATGAGGTGAATTAAGAGCTAGAAATTCCTAATTCGAATTATGGTTATAAATAACCATCTAGATGTTATTTTTACTTGCCGATGAGATGATGTAAGCTTCTTTATGATGATTTTACGAAGTTGAGATGCATTATGAAAATTTTTACTTGTCAATGAGATGAGACAAGTCACGATGCCATTAGTACTCGTCAATGAGATGAGACGAGCATGGTATTGTATTTACTCGCCAATGAGATGAGGCCGAGTAAATTTTCATGATGTTTATGATGTTTTACTAGTGTGGTACCAACTAACGGTTAGTAAACCATTAGGTGCGAACATATGGTATGGGACGTACGTTAACACCTATTCGGTTCCTATCCGAGAAGTTGAGACACGTTCACGATGTTTACTAGTACTACAGACCACGAGCACTCGATTGGAGTCATTACGATGTAGTTGCTACTCCGATCATCACGATGTTATTAACTCGGGTCTTTGTGGCTTGGAGTCATTATGATGTTCACGTTGTTAAGATGTTATTTGACTCCAGTCATCACGATGTTTATGGTACCAAATAGTAGTACTAGTCACGATGTAGCACGCTAGCATTGCTTCGGCTTGCAAATGAGGATTTGGCCAATCCGGGATTTCTTTGAGTTTTGATGTTTTAGACTTCACTATCTTTAGATGATTATTACATTGATAGCCCAGTGCCAGAGGAGATGTATCATGTATGGTGAAATCATTTATGATGTTATTCTTCGATTGAGTTATTTGCATTATGGATTGATGATTTTATAGACTACTTGATGTTAAGATGGAATTGAGATGTATTTATAAATTTATACCGATGAGATGAGGTATAAATGATTATGAAGAATCTTTTATGATGAGTTTTAGTGATGGATTTGAGATGTATCTATATTCATACCGATGAGATGAGGTATGAATAAGTGTAATACTTCTTTTATGATTTAATTTTATATTTCCTTAAATGATCCTTAGGATGTTCCAATGAGATGAGGCACATCCCAATGCGTTTTATTCTATGTATAAAGGATATGTACCTTTGATGTATTGTTATATTGACAACCACTCATAGTTGAATCATTTGAAGTCATTATCCATATTCTTTTATACCGCCGATGATATGAGGAAAAAGTGATGTTTATTAAGTCTTATCTTTAAAACTTTGCTCGTCGATGTTCCATTTGCTTAAGTGTCAGTTATGCGACTTAAGTATGACTTTATCATTATTATCTCTTCTACTTGCCAAGAAGAGATGTTGTCCTTTCTTATGATGTTGAAACCATGTTTAGGGCATGGCATCCTTTAAGAAAAAGGATAACATAGCTTTCACCTACTCATCCTTATCGATTATTCTGTTTAACTGCTCATTTTAGCTAGCCTGATCCGTATGTTTTCACTCGGATCAGACTGAGTTGTTTCAGGTATCATCTATTGGACTTAGCTTGAAGTTGATGTTGGATATCAGCTCTTCATTTGCTTGAGTAGTTTATTTCTTCCGCGTACTCTGATGTTTTTATATTTGATTTGATGTATATGGTGTGGTCATGTACCACCTTTATTGTATTCATATTGTATTGTACTGAACGTGTATTCAGTGTATATGTATATATATGATGTTGATTACTATTCTGTGATGTGATTTACATTCAGCTGTTGTATTTTGTTTTGATAGATCTGTTAGCCACCTATAGTTTTGGATTAAGCATTTATTGGGTTTGTCGATCCATATGAGTAAGGAAAAAAATTATTTTGCATTTATCGACGTATTCAATAGATATTTAAGACAAAATTATAGATGGTCGCCCTTAACCAGCCCTATTCTCCGCTTTAGTAGATAGAATTACTTGTTAATTCTCTTTGCTAAGGATAGTCTCGGGGTGGGGCGTTACAAAAGTAAAAGCCATAAAACGAAGAAAATAGAAGCCATTAGAGAGACACAAAAGATATATTATTCATTTCAGAGAATAGACATATGTTTACATTATATACTCTTCTTTATATAAAGGCTTCAGAGCAAAGGGTCTAACTTATTCCACGTTGTGCGACTAAACAAAACAACGTAAAAGCATATTTATTTCATGATTTGCATGTATTGTAACAACAAGTGTATTTTGACAACATTTGTCGTTAATTTAAGAGACGTTATAAATAGTCGGACATCACCCTTTTAAGGTTAAAAAGGTGAAAAAATTAGTTGACTTAAGGAGTACATGTGAATTGAGCTGAAAATGAATATGCGAATAGAATACAAATAGTCAAAAGTTTAAGTTCTTATAGAATAAAATTGAATGTACAATATATAATGATATGTACTTATTATCATTTTGATTTTGCTTTTATAATCGATGAAAACAAAACATTTTATATTGAACATTTGTTTATACTTTTACATTTATCGATTGTTAGCGGATATGATAATATTTGATATGCATCCGTTATCCGTGGATGTAGACATTCAATACCTGAAAGTGACTTTAAACGTGGATGAGAATATAACACTATACATATCTAAAAGTACATGTTGACAATCCTATCAGTGGTATAACATATCCATATATGTAGCATATTTTGAAACAAATACACAAATGCATTTGGTTTTATTTTGAGTTTTGCATTTTTCGCCCTCAATGTTCTTGACAAATATAAAGCGAGGGGAGCAGAAGATTTAAAATTATAAGTCATTAAGATGATAAAATTGATGGAAGGACAACGTGTTTTTGTTATTTTCCAAAACACGGAATACAAAATAAATTTATTTTATATTATGTATCTTCAAATTGGTTTTGATTCGAAAATACATGACTAGTCCATTTTCATTTGGGTTAAAACTAAAACTAGAAAGGGAAAATTGGCCCTAATCCTAGATATGCTTTGAAAAATGGGTTAATTCCGTAGAATCCCAAGTAAATCAATTTCCACCTATTTCAATTCCCTAGGCTTCTTTGTTGTTAAGAAAATTATAATAACGGGTCTTAAATAGTTGATGTGAAGTTGTATTACTAAGGTTAAACTCAGAATTTAATTATGCACCGTAGACGTAAGTTATGTTTATCTGCACTTTCTTCCGTCCGATTCTCACTCAAAGCCCCTCCGTCTACTCAAAACCGTTTTATCCTTTTCCTCTTCTACCGAAGTGGTAAGTTCAATAATTACTTTTTCCATATTTTTTAATCATGCTTTGGTATCTATTATTACAGTTTTAGACGCTGCTGGCTCCATCAATCCGTGACGTAACTGGTGATGTGCGTTAAACCGTAGGTTTGTTTTGCATAAATCATCACACTGTTATGTGGTAAATGATGTATTTGGATCCCTATTATATTATCCAGTTTGAAAATTGCGCGTTTGAATTAAATTCCATACCCGATTTTGTATTGCCTCTAAACATTTTTCAGCGGTCAAAATCATTAGGCAGTTGTGGCCAGAATACCAATTTTTGTGGTTAATAATTAGGTTGACAGTAATTGCAGTTTAAACTTGCTAATTTTAGGTGCGTATTATTTATTTATTTATCTATAGTTTGATGTGTAATTCTTAGGGTAAGTCCAATGTGGGAAGATGATGTAACATGTGCATTAAACATGTATTTTAAGACTTTATGGGGAAAAGGAAGGAAAATAATTAGGGATGGAAGTGAAATGGTAGGGATGTTAGGAAGTTGGACTATGTGCATGCTGCAATAAGAAATAATGAGACTATGTGGTAGAAATGCTACTGATCTTGTTGTGAGGAAGAAGATTAAAAAAGAGAAGAACGTCGACAGCAGGGTTCGAACCTGCGCGGGCAAAGCCCAATAGATTTCAAGTCTATCTCCTTAACCACTCGGACATATCGACATTGTTGTTTCTTCAATGCATCTAAAATAAACAAAACAATAGTCATGGTTAAGAAGGTGCAAAATCTTCCTCGAGTCTAGGCGTATGCTGCAACAAACGATGTGTCCTTTTAATTTAGTGCATATGCATTATAAAAGTAGATGTTTGTTAAAAATTATAATCAATTAAACAAGATTAATAATTATATTTTTTTACTAGTGTATTCTGAAAAGATTTTTTTAATTCATTTCACACAATATCATCAAACATGATATCATCATATGCATAAAATTTCTTTAATTATATAATTTCATTCAACGTTTTAATCATTTTTTAGAAGTTAAGTTTCGGATTAAACTTTTGTTTATTGTTTAGTAATTAAATTTCAAGCCTTACCGCTATAAACTACAATATTGTGTGAATTACATGCCGTCAATGTACTTATTGGAAAGCTATGGCATTTCACTCAAATATGTCATCGCATATGCATTAAATGTTGGTTTATTTGATCTCAATATAAAATGCAACAAACATATACAACAAGAGGAAAATGCTGATGTTGTGACTATACATGGAATGCTAACCTTTCTAAACTTTGTTTCATCCCGAATGAAGCAAAAATAGATTGCAATGGAAAATAATGAGCTTAAGTGCTAGAAACTTTCATTTAATGTCCTTCATAAGAAAAAAAATTAAAACAATGAGAATTGCAACAACTGATTTCAAGCCTACATGGGCAAAGCGTAGAAAGTTTCATGTCTATCTTCCAAACAATTAAAATATATTGATATTACAATATTTGGTTGGTGCACAAAGCCAAACAGTCCACTGCCTTTACTATAGTTTTCTTTTAAATGCTGATTGATATTCAACGAATGATTTCAAAACCTCTAGATACATACTCTACAAGCCTTATCATTATATCACGAACGTCCTTAAATGAATTATGTTATTAATGCACATTGAAAATTTTTAATAGACATGACAATTTAGTACATCGACAGAGATGTGTAATGTTATATTATTTTGTCCAACATCATTGTCTCAACAGTTAGACACTTCAGCTTTGATCCCAAGGTCACCGGTACGCATGATTCCTAATACATGTTGACTTATAGTATAACTATGTACTATCATCTAAGCACCGAACTAAAAAATTGTTATATTATTTGATCTCAATAAAAAATATAGCAAACGCATATCATAAGTATGAAGTGCTCTAGTGTTGAATGAAGCAAAAAGGTACTACCGGGATTCAGGTCGCCAGATTCAAAGTCTGGAGTGCTAACCCCTACACCATAGAACCATCCTATGTTGAAACATATCACTTTTTCTAAATATTTAGAATACGTGCTGTGAGATTGATGCTTATTTTAAAGTTGGAGTGCCAACCACTACACCATAGAACCAACATATGCTATAATATTACTTCTTCTAAATATTAAGAATGCGCTATAAGATTGTTGCTTATTTCTTAAATGTTTACAGATAATGTTCAATTTAAAATTGATCATTTCATCCAACTCGGAGTTCTAATTTAGTTCAATTTTGTTGCAAGTTACATAGTTTGTATTGGATAGTACCAACGATATATCGCATATCGGATGTCAATCAATGCTGTCTAAAATATCGAATAACGATATTTTCGTGATATATCCACAACACCGACAAATATTGACAAGCAGCATTGTCCAAGTGGTTAGTTGATTCGGCTTGGTGCAGAATGTCACAAGTTTGAAACTTGCTTTCGAACGTTTATTTGACATGGGATATGTTGTCCCATTGATTTGTTGTATATAAAGTACCAGTTCAAAAAAAAAACACCGACAAATATTTGAACGCTATATCAACCAAGCAACATTGACTGGTATATGATGCAACGATAGGTAAAAGTTGTTAAATGTTGTCATTTAATAGAAAACATACATAAATATACTATATTACAATAAAACTTAAGAGTATATTTGCAAATTATTTGTATAGATGTATTATCGAAAAATCTATTAACTATTTAAACTGATTAAAAAATGAATATTTACATCTTATATTGTTACCTTTATTTACAAAGCATGTTAACCAAGGCAGTTAATGGATATCCGAAAAATCTGAAATCGGTATTTAAAAAGCTGACGAATATCCGATATCCGAAAAACGAATATGGATATAAATATAGAGGCATTCACATTCGAAAATATCTGTCCCATTTTTGGCAAAATTTATGTGTAGTTTAGTACAATGAAATATATGTATTTTTTTAAATTAAGCCAACAGTTTATATTGTATGCATTTAAATCATATTAACTGTTCAGAATTATTTGTTATCACAATATATTTATTGATTTTTTATATTTTTATAATCAGCATGACTAATTTTTTTCTATGTTCAACCAATTTTTTTATTTATGTTTCTTGATTTATTGATCGGATATGATAGTTATTTGTATCCATCATTATCCATGGATGCAGATATGACACTATCCACATCTGAAACTATCCATTGACATACCTATTACTAACAAACATATTGATATTACACTAAAATTATCCCGATCTTTTCAAACATTGTATATCGATCCTTAGTCGATAATTTACCGGTACACATATTAAATATATAGGTTATACGACTTCCTAAATAATCACTGCAGATGTAACCATATAATCATTGTTATTAGAAATCTTAATGTCAATTAAGAATCACTAGTGGTAAAAGTTTAGATTATCAATTAAGATGTCTGCTGATCAGACACCCTTTGGCTTCGATTACTAATTAATAAAAGCTTGTGATTCAAATTTCGTTTCAAACTGAAGGTCTCGGATTCTCAAATTATGATTTTGAACTCAAATAAAATGCTTGAAAAAAATCAACCAATAAATAACAAATAAAAATCATCAAGATATCCATTTTAATCTGCGATACATGTTTTGTTGTTTTCTAAACATAAAAGATAAAATAAGAGAGAAATTGAATTTAAGTTTAGTTATAGAAGCTCAACGATCAAAATCGATTTAAAAATATATGTTATTACCATGGAAAGAATCGATATTTCTACACTCAAATGTTATCGATAAAAAACATAGAGCAAAATTTATATCAACATGTAAAATCATGAAATGTATAGCTTTTGGATTTAGGATTGATGATTTAAACACAATTTTGATTTATAGTTTAAAATTTATGATTTAGGATTTAAACTCGCTTTGAAAACATTGTATAACAATTTAGGTGCAATCTTTTCATAATATGAATTTTAAGCAATTGTAGATCATAGTGTTTTTTGTTGACCTGTCAATGTGATATAAGTTTTACGTTTGATTATTTGTTTTAGCATGATATATATCATCAAATATTCGGGAGTTTGAGTAGAATCATTTAAATTTTTGCCAATCAAAGAATGATAGAAGTGTAGATGAGACACATAGTATGAGTGATGTGTTGTCCATCCCTTTCCTATTTATATATTCACATTATGTCTTTGTTTAAGATTCAACATCTTAACATGCATGTGATCAAAGCCGGTGGTAAAATATAAGTCATCATGGTACACATCTCTTAAATGTTTTGGAAGAAGGTTAATATGGACATTCCGATTGGATAAGGATTGTTAAATTTTTATTCCAAGATCTGTACAATTAGATTAATAAGAAAATTACATTACATTCTCTATGTAATTAGATTATGAAAAACAACTAAATAAATGAGGGGTAAGAAAATACACAAACATTTTGTTCTTCTATTAATTTTATAATTCTCTAAATATGATAAGGTTTATGTAACCCTAAGAACTATATTATGTTGGTCAACCCTAATAAATTACTAGTTGATTATAGCTAGTGCGTGTGTGTGTGTGTTCTTATGATAACTAGCCCCTAGCAAAATATGTATACACCAAAGAAGTATATTTCTAAATTAAATGTTAACCTAATTGAAAAGGTTGAAAATTGCTAAATATTTATTATACAGCCGATAGTTGCATGTTTTTTGGACAAAGGCTTAGTATCAACAATTTGAACCCACTTTAGACATATTAGTTGCTTTCGAGAGTTTTCGTAATGCTTTCTATTTTCTCTTTGCTTCTTCCATCGTAGTTCAATACATATATAATGCAAAATTTGATATCCCATCTTGATACAGATATTTGTGAAATCTTCAATATCTTAAATGCCACTTAACTTTGATTGCGCTCACATTTATCCAAATAAACCTTAACCTTCAATAGATGGCAAATTTATGTGCATGCCCAACAATCAAGCATGCATCGTGTTAAAAGTAGACCATAAACTAATTCATTAGTCATAAAGTTTCAAATTTTCTTCATCAAAGTGCCGCATGGTTCAGAGTGCGCAAGCTTTTGAAATATTTAGCGCTTGCATGGTTTTAATAATGAAAAAATGCATGGTTGTGCATTAAATGCAATGTGACCCACTTGTACATTTACATTTAAAAACACGGTGGTTGTGGTATGAGGTATAAGGTATCTTCATTTGCTAATTAATGGGTGAGAGCTTCTTATCGTGTGCTAATGTTACGATTCAAGTTAAAGAGATTATGCTAATTTCAACAGTTATCAAAGAAAATATTTTTAGGAAATATTTTTTGAAGCATTATCAGGGAAAAGCTATTACATAACATGATTTCAAAATTGGTTTTCCAAATTAGCTGTATAAAATATTTTTTAGTTTTCAAGCTTCAAATCATTTGTTTTGTACATTCAGTGTCTCGATTGAAGACACTAGACCTAATGTGGTTGATTAACCAAGGTTGTAGATTTATTTTGGAGTCAATTCAATGGCCAAAATTTATGGATATAGAGGTGTTGATATAGAGGTGTGTAATCAAATTATTATTTAAATAGAATTTTACGATAAAAAAATAGGGTTTAGCATTAATAATTATTTTGTTTCTCTTGTAATCTCTTCCGTAATCGCTAAAATCTCTTCAATTGTGAAGTATAGTACACTATCACGTTGATAGAAGATGCATTCTTAATTCTTATGTCTTTTATTATCATGATTTTATTGTTTCCTTATGTATATTTTGAAAGGTTGTTAAATTTGTATTTTTTCAAATGAGTTATACATTTTGTATATTGTTCCTCGACATTTTCATCGATTTTATTGAGCTATTTATTTCTGTGATTGTGTTTGGTAACATTTGTTAACCCTCACATTTGGTATTAATTATTCAAGATTTGCGCATAAGCTGTTTGTGAAAATGATCATTTGTAGGATTGCTTGCGGATTATTACAACGGTTGTTACTTATCCTATGTTGATTCCATGTGTATGCGGATCATTTATGGCAGTTAGATTACTCTTACTATATAAGTGTGGAACAAAAAAATGGATTTGAGAAATGGCAAATGAGGCAATTTTACAACGGAATCAAATACATTAGGTTGTGTTTGATACACATTTGTTGTCAGCCGATATCATGGATGTGAGGAAGGAAGAGATGATGGAATGTGCATCTACTACCCTCCAGCTTGTTATGAAGGATAATGCTATTTTTAAAGTTGATGGCAAGATTAGCACCAAGGGTATATGTGATTAGTTGAAGGAGTTATATGTCAAGAAGTCACTTGTGAATCATTTAATATTATCGTAGGCATTCTTTACATGCAAGATGTTCCGCGATGGTGCATTTAAAGACACTCGACACATTTCTAATGAAGATGAAGACAATAAAGTCAAGGACCGCTACCTTAAGTGGCAAGTGATATGACGTTTTAGACCGAGGTTCTAAAGGTTTTGGAATCGATCTCTTGAGACATCAAAATGAGTGTTATTTTTGAATAAAATATCGTTCTTGTTCTAAGAAAAAAGATAGACAATAAATTTGAACATTGCTAAGGAACAAAAAAGTAACATTATATGGATGATATACCTTGATACTTGCTGATATGAAGGTGAAACATTTTGAAAAGGAACTGTAGATCAAAAGAAGGCGCTGAGTTATGATGGTGGAGTTAGTAATAGTCAAAATTCCAGGAAAACAGGGAGAATTTTAACTTTAGAAATGCTATGGCAGATAATGCATTTTGTAACACCCCACCCCGAGACCCACCTTAGTAAAGAGAATTAACGAGTAATTCTGTCTACTAAAGCGGAGAATATGGCTGGTTAAGGGCGACCATCTATAACTTTGTCTTAAACATCTACTGAATACGTCGATAAATGCAATATAATCTTTTTTCTATCTTAATGGATCGACATACACAGTAAATACTTAATCCAAAACTATAGGTGGCTAACGGATCTATCAGAACAAAATACAATAACTAAATGTAAAGCACATCACAGAACAGTAATCAACATCATATATATATACACTGATACATGTTTAGTACAATACAATATAAATACAAATAAAGGTGGTATTCGACCACATCATACACAATGAATCAAATATAAATACATCAGAGTATGCAGAAGAACAGAAATTGCTCAAGAGAAAGGAGAGTTGATATCCAACATCAACTTCAAGCTAAGACCAATAGATGATACCTTAAACAACTCGGTCTGACCCGAGTATAAATACACGGGTCAGTCTAGCTACACAAATCAGTCAATATCAATAATATGAAGCAGAATAGACATGAAGATACTTCTTCTCGAAAGAGAAGAATGAATCGATAAACTCATAAGCTCGACACTTAAGTAACAAACACTACTTAAGTGAACAAATACCTCGAAGGAGGCAACTCAAACTCAATACTCAAATCAAACATGAGTGCCTCATATCATCAGCGACATCCCAAAATGTCTACATGGTTTCCATGAACCATATTTCCTCAAAAGGAGAAACATCAATACAAACTCTCGCCAAAATGGCAACACACAGAATATCCTGTAAAATCCTGGAATTATCAAAACTCATAACTCAAGTAACTCGATAAGAGTTCAAAACATCATAATTGAAATCACCATGTATATAACATCTCATATAGCACTAGGCTATCAATGTAATAAAACATCTTAAAAAGGTGAAATCACAATAAAACAGAAAACTCAGAAAATCCAGATTGGCCGAATCCCCAATTATAACGCCGAAGCAATGCTGCACGTGCTATGTATGAATATGCGCTCATATGATTTTTGTTTGATGATAATAAACATATATATATATATATATATATATATTCATTTAAATGTATTTGTTAATGTACTATTTTGTTTTTCATAGATTAAATAAATATTTGTTGAATAAAATAAATTACACAGAATTCGAGTTCAAACAAATATTTATTACATTTTTGAATAGTACAAATTCAAGCTCTCACTATACATATACAATTTTGATTGTAATTACATCACGATTCAATTTACATAAATGCCTCACTACATATCACTCACACTCGTAGTTTATCTTCAAGTTCATTCCAGTTATAATCCAGCATTTGAGAAATCTGCAAAAATATTCACTAACGCAGTAAAATTGAAAAAGAAATATTTTTTTGCAATATAAAATGAAATATAATTTTTGAAAATATGATTTGCCTCAGTTATTTGGGTTGTTCATCATCATTCAAATTTGAATTCATCATACACGATCAATGTGACATGCACAGTGTATCACTGTACATGCCACAAGGCCGTGCAAATCGATATACACTTGATAATGCTACAAGGATAGGTGAGCACAGGTCAAACCCAAATGAAAAGCCGGGTTCAACTCACGTGCAATATATTTAAAATCACGTCATGAGCACAGGGTCAAATCTGAGTTGTGAAACTGGATTCAACTCAAGTGAAATTTCAAAAATCAACATGAATGGATGCAAAGACCAGTAATGCAACAGTGATATGCACAGATGCATTCAAAGTACAAACCAGTTGCAACATGGATGTCACAAGCAATGACCAAAACACAAAGACAGGAAAACATGCATGCAACATGGTGAACTAGACACAGTGCATATATGGAGTACACAAGTACAATATCAAACAGCAGGTCGAAAAGTACTCAGGGATGAACATATGACCAGATACATCATAACAACAAACTCAGTGAAGCCCAAGTATACAATCAGTAAACAATCAAAGCTTAAGTGATAAAACAATTGTCCAGACTGAATACAAATGCCAGACCAAGCTGCTACAAAATACACATATGCAGACTCGACTACAAGAGCACCACAAGTAAATCAACACAGCGACTCAAAGACCACAAGTGTACAACAACTCCAAGCAGTGACAAAAGCGCAGACAGATTTGGAGAAATGACACGGCAAAAATGGAATCAACATGAATATCACAAGTATGAACAGTGCATGCAAGTGCAGACCAACCAAAAATTCAAGGCAACAGAGAGGTGAACAACAGTGCATCAGTTTGGAAAAAGCTCGAGGCAATATGAGTGCTGACATACACATATATACATACATGAATGTATGTATACAAATGATCAGAAACATTGAAGTAATGATATCAAATCAATGCACAACAACATGAATGCAGTAATAACCAGAATGGATGTAAACATACATGAAGACTGAATCAAGTACACAAATGTACACAACCCAGGCAGCAAGTACATCATGAAACCAAAGTGAGAATGCACCAGTGAAACCAATGCAAAACTCAAGCCTGGTCGAGAATGGATACAAGTGACTCAAGCAAATGCGATATAATTGAACCCAGCAAACTGTCACATAACCAAAGTCAAACAGAGGCATATACATATATGCACAGGAACAAAGACAGTGAGCTATATGATAATCAAAGTAACTCAAGTCAACAATATCAAGTACAAGCCAGCATATCAAATATGAATCAATTCATATGAGGAATGGCCAGAGACGAAGCTCACAGGGATGAACACAACGATGGCCGAAGCCGTGGCAGTCACGAAGTAAAATACAAATCAAGCCGAAGTCAGAATTCAACGCAAATAAGCATCTTTGAATAAGTCAAAGCAAACTAAAAGAGGAAAGTTTTTGCCATATCAACCAAGGGAAAATCGAACGTTTCATAATCAAAGCCGTGCGCATCAGGAAATCGAGATATTAGGAAAGCAAAATTTAGGAAAGTATCGAATTGATTAGGGTATAGGAATTCATATAAATACCAACCCGCAAATCATCATCAGAGGTGTGGAAAAAATCGAATTAAATCCAAATATAAACCCATAATCATCATCGGCAGTGGGGGCAAACAGGAACAATCGAAAATTCAAGCAATTAAATCCTAAAAAGCAAAAGGAATAAACAACGTACCAACGTTAATTCGCAATCACAGGACAAGCAGCCGATCATCAGAGAAGCATGGAGCAACAAATTCGATCGGCGTCATCAAAGACCACCGAAGCCCTAATTTAGATCGAACAAAGAAAGCAACGGCCGCCATTCTTCACAAAGAAAAAAAAAAGGATCGGGTTAAATAATAAAAGGGGCCGGCTTTATTTTATTAAGAGCCTTTTAATTTTTTAATTAGGGTTTCTTTGTTTAAGGGAAAAAAAAAATTAGTACTCATGTTTGTATTTTCATTTTTGCTCTTGTTTTTTGAAGTCTGTTTTTCTTTTCGAGTCAAAGCCTTGGTAAATCACCACCTAGGTTGTAGGTAGTGTCAGATTGTCTAGTTAGAACTAGTTCAGTGAGCAGGGTGTGCGAGTTTGCAAAACTCTATAGGCGGGAGCAGGGTTTGCGAGTTTGCAAAACTCTATAGGCAGGAGCAGGGGTTGCGAGTCTATTAGAGTGTTTGTAAGCGGGAGCAGGGTTTGCGAGTTTGTTAGAGTGTTTGTAAGCGGGAGACCGTTTAATTCTAATATAAATCTAGGTATGCAACAGTAGGCAGGGGTTGCCGAAGCTGGGTAAATTTTGTGTGTGATTTACTTTTCAGCATATTTAATCCCTCTTTATCCCGGAAATTATCCACGATAGTGTCCCATTCACCAACCCTGCAGATATCTCGAACCTTTTTTCCAACTACTATCGATCCATCCTTGGCTCGCCCTCCGCTCCCCTCCCATCCATTGATTGGAATCTTTTATATCCCAACTCATCGTCCATCCCTATTGACTCTCCTTTATCTGAAGACGAGATTTTGGCTGCTCTCAAAGACATGGATGATAATAAATCCCCTGGGCCGGATGGTTTTGGCCCATTTTTTTTCAAACACTTCTGGAGTGTGGTTAAGGAAGATATTCTAGATATGTGTGCAGAGTTTTGTTCCAATCCCCACACCATATCCCGGCTTAACTATGCTAATATTATTCTCCTCCCTAAAGTAGCTGGGGCTAATTCCCTCTCAGCTTTCCGTCCTATTAGCCTGCTTAACACCACTTTTAAAATCATCACTAAAGTTCTAGCTAACTGTCTTCAACCTTACATGGAAGCGCTGGTCGGAACAGAGCAGTCGGCCTTCATACAAGGTAGGAATATCCTTGACTGTGTAGCTGCAACACAAGAAGTTATCTCATCGTGCCATTCGAATAACATCCCGGGTGTTCTGCTTAAACTTGACTTCTCCAAGGCGTTCGACTCAGTAAATTGGAATTTCATCTTAGATCTCCTCAAGCACAGAGGCTTTCCTCCCATGTGGTGTAATTGGATCCAGAGTATCCTCTTTTCGGGCCTCTCAATCATTCAGGTTGGAAGCATATCTGGTGGACACATTAAATCAACTCGGGGGCTTAGATAGGGAGATCCTCTCTCGCCCCTCCTCTTTGTCTTGGTGGCTGATGTCTTCAATCGTATGATCAACTTGGCTATTGTTAACAACAATCTAACTGGTATTCATCCTCCTAGCTCCACTCATAATTCCGGTCCCATCCCTATGATCACTAGTATTCAATATGCAGATGATACCATCCTATTTGTTTCACCATCACCTGATCATATTCGCTGCCTCAAGGTCCTTCTCTATTCTTTCGAACTCATCTCCGGCTTATCTATCAATTTCAGTAAAAGCTCTATTATTATGCTCGGCAATGCTAACCACCTTGGCCCATCTATTGCCTCTACCCTCAACTGTCGTCTTGACTCATTCCCTTTATCATATCTCGGTATCACTTTGCATCCCACTAAGTTACACCGATCAGATTGGAATCCTCTTATAGCCAAACTCGAAACCAAACTTGCTGGTTGGAAGGCCAACTCACTATCATCAGCTGGAAGACTTGTTTTGGTTAAAGCAGTTCTTTCAGCTCTCCCCACCTATTGGCTCTCATTTCACAAACTTCCTATCTGGGTATCTAAAAAATCGACGCCATTAGACGGACGTTCCTCTGGAATGGTGGAAAAATCAAATGTCTTGTTAGTTGGAAGATCGTCTGCTTGCACGAAACTCATGGGGGCCTTGGTGTCCCCAATCCGATCTCTTTCAATCAAGCACTGTTAGTAAAGTGGTTCTGGCGACTCCTCTCGCCGGAACAATTCATCTGGAAGAAATGGATCCTAGCCTCGCACTATAATTCTGACCCCTTCCTTGTTCCTCATTTCGCTCCTCTCCGTAAACCGTCTCCCTTTTGGTCTGGTGTCTTAGATTCTTCTGACAGCTTCAAAACCTTTATCCGGGTGGATATCGGCAACGACGCTAACTGTCTCCTCTGGTTCGACGCCTGGCATAGTCTTTCTCCTCTTTACAGATCTTTCCCCCTCCTTTTATCCCATTCCAACCTTCCCCTTTTGACTGTGGCGGACGCAGTTTCCCACGGCTTCACGTATCTTTGCCCATCATCTCTATTTTCTCTTGATATCCTTGAGGAACTTCTTTCTGTCCTGCGATTGCTTCAACCTATCACGCTTGATCCTCTGTCAAATGATTGTCACACCTGGTCTCTTTCGCCCATTCATGGTTTCTCTGTCTCTCAGTTTTACTCATTCCTTAATCATCCTGGTCGCCTATTCACCTTCGCTCGGGTCTGGAAATGTCACGTCCCTCCACGTATCAGATTTTTTCAATGGTGCCTCATTCATGGGCACATTAACACTAAAGACCGGCTTATGCGTTTGAATATCACATCTGATCAGATCTGTGTCCTATGTAAATCAGAAACTGAATCTATTCACCATCTCTTCTTTGAATGCGACATCTCCTTCCATATTTTGGTTTCGGTTTGTGCTCACAATCTCGGTGAAATTCACTTGATAAATGATTTTTTTTGAATGCTGGCAATATGGATTTCGGAATTGTCTTCTGGAATCGCTCCTGGCTATCTTTAGCTGGGTTATTTGGAAGGAAAGGAATGCCATCATTTTCGACAAACCATCCAGTTCTGCCATCGGTTTATGTAATAAAATTTCTTATATTTTTGCATATTGGACAGGGGCGTCTTCCTCTGCACCATTTAGATTTCGTCTATCTGCAGCTCGATCCCCTTCTGATGAGTCTGTTGGTAGTGCTTCCTCAGCAACACACGAAGGCAGTTAGATGTTGTGTCCCATTTTAGGTTTTTGTGTGAAGTTATGTTTAATGTACTAATGCTGAATTATTACTTTTTGTTATCAATCAGTAAACTGCAACTATATGCTATGATCAAGTTTTTTTGGCCACCGACTAGGCTTGTTGGTCGACCCTTATTTATATGATATTATGCTAATCGGCTATGTAGCTTCACGCTACACACCCGTTCTCTCTAAAAAAAAATCTCTGCAGTTTGTGTTTGTGTTTGTGTTTAATTCGAGAAAATTTGCTATAACCCTATTCACCCCCCTCTAGGGTTAATCTAGATCCTACAAGTGGTATCATAGCACGGTATTTTTCTTTAACTCTAGAGTCATGAATCCACCAAATAATGTTTTCTCGGAGGGGCAATCTATTGCTAGGCCACCCATGTTTAATGGGAATGATTATGCTTATTGGAAAGTTAGGATGGGTATTTATCTTAGTTCTGTTGATTATGATGTTTGGGACATTATTGAAACTGGCTATAAATCTCTCACTATAACTGTTGGTGATACTGAGATTCCTAAACCTAAGGATAAGTGGGATGCTAACGATAAGAGATTAAAAACTACAAATGCTAAAGCCACGAATGCTCTGATCTGTGCTCTTGATAAGAATGAATTTAATAGAATTTCTCATTGTAAAACTGCACAGGAAATTTGGCATACCTTGGAGGTGACACATGAAGGAACTTCTCAAGTCAAGGAGTCTCGTCTAGCCCTATTCAGCAATGAATACGAGAACTTTGTGATGGACAAAGGCGAGAGCATAAAGGACATGTTTGGATGCTTTTCAACTTTGGTGTACAACGCTAGAGCGCTTGGGAAGGTATTCACTGAGGTAGAGCTTGTGAGGAAGGTGTTACGAGTCTTACCGATGAACTTTGAGGCAAAAGTCAGGACAATACAAGAATCGAAAGATCTGAGTAAACTAAGCATGGAGGAGTTGATTGGCAACTTGATGACATTTGAGCTTGAGCTAAAAGCAAAGGAGGAACACAACAACTCCGAATCAAAGAAGAAGACGATTGCCTTAAAGAGCAAAGAAGAGAGCGATGAAGAAGAAGAAGATCCAATTGAAGAGCTTGCAATGGCTGTCAATAATCTTAGAAAATTGTCAAGATTCAGGCCACGCAAGAAGAAAACAAATGGCAATAGGTCAAGAGATTCTAACAATTCCGATAATGAATTGACGTGCTTTAACTGCAACTAGCCTGGCCACTTCAAACAAGAATGTCCAGTTCTCAAAAACGACAGAGGGAAGAAAAAGAAGAAGAAGGCCTTTGCGGCGACTTGGGATGATGAAGAAGGAGAGGAAGTTTCGAATAATAGCTCAGAGGAGGCTAACTTGTGTCTTGTGGCAAAATCAGATTCAGAAGCAAGCTCAGAGGAATCTAGTGAGGTAGGTGACTATTCTTATAAAGAACTTGTTTTTATGTGTCTTGATCTTACTAAAGAAGTTGATGCTCTTGAATCTAAAATTGAAAAACTGAAATCTGATAGGAGAGAACTTGCTCGTGAAAATTTTAGGTTAGAAACTGAACTTGAAAATATTCAAAACCTAGACTGTGAAAAATGTAAAATTTTAGATTCAGAATTATCAAGACTTAAGAATAGCTCTGAGAATCTTGAAAAAGAAAACTTGAGTCTTAAGGAAATCATTGACACTAGGAAAAAGGATTTTACAAATAGATGCACCTCACTTGTAACTGAAAACACAACACTAAAAACCAAAGTCCAAAATCTTGAGAAATCTCTGAATAACTTTTCAAGAGGAGAAAAATCATTCAACGTGTTATTGGGAAATCAAATTTTTTGCTAACAATAGAAAAGGACTAGGTTTTGGGAAATCACAAGTTGATGGTAATGCAAAAGGTAAGAGTGTCTTTGATAGATGTGAAATAATTGGACATCGTGTTGAAAATTGTAGTCATAGGAACAAGAACACAAAATTTATACAAGTTTGGGTTCCTAAGAATTCTACAAACAAATTTCATGTCTATTAGAACAAGAATGAAATGAAAAACAAGTTTGGGTTCCAAAGGGTTTGTTTATTCGCAGTACTTCTGCCACTAACAATCATGGACCTATAAAAACAAATAGGTCACAAAAATCTTTCATCGTGTAGGTATGGTGGCAGGCTAAGGAACAACAACAGTGTTCTCTGGATTTTGGCTGTTCCAGAAACACAACGGGCAGCAAAGCAAACTTCCTTAGCCTAGTACAAAGGTGACAGAATCACAATGGGCAATCACGAAAAATTATCGTAAAGGTAAAACAGGTGAAGGTATACTTATTTGATCGATATATTAAATGTGATAATCTGCACCATATTCTGAATGAAATCAGCCAATATTGAGATGTTGTAAAGATGATGTTTTTTGATTCTGTCTTGTTCAACATTGTTGGCCAATCATATTTATGCCAAAAACACTATCTTTGAGTTACTTCATACATATTTGTTTGGATTAAACATTGAGTTTTTTTGGATGATAATGCATTTGGTTATAATTCGGCTAACTCTATATTCACAGTTTCTGATTATTTACACGACTTCAATTCAAATTCAAGAATGCTGTAAAAATTGAGTTTGAGTTTTTGTGCACACTTCATGGTCTGGTTTATCAAATTCAATTAGTGATATTTTGGAGTGAAAGAGAAATTCAGATGCAGATCATACTGGTAATCTAGTTGACAGAAAACTTACTAGTTGAACGTGATTTATGGTGAGACATTTAGTAACTCCATCGTTTTTCAAAGAAAATATCTGCATACTTTTCATTACAAATAATTTTCAAATAGCAGAATTTTTTTTCTCATACAACCCCTTCGAGAAAATCATTTTTGACCATATTTTCAGATTAGTCATTTTTATTTGATTTTAAATGACAAATTTTTGACTAATCCGACTCCCTACTAATTATCAAAAAGATAAATAGTGATTGAAAAGAAGATAAGTGTTGATATTTAACATACATTACTCAAGAAAGTATATTTGGAAAATTTCTTTAGGAATTCAAACAAGAGTTATAAAACTTTTTGTTAGGTAAAGATTCCATGACCATTTCTATATCTATCATAGTTCTATCGACCATTGTTTTTCAAAAATTCAATATAGTTTGTCGATATGTGGTACTATAATCAGGGATCATTTGTTTTTCATTTCACATTTTTTTGTAAAAATAAATAAATATCCAAAGTATTCACTCTCATTTAAAAGTCCTCACGGTTATGCATGGGTGAATTACTTGGATTTTTGATTATGTGCTTCCATACTCATTTAAAAGTCCTTACGGTTATGCATGTAACGCATATCAAAATTAATTGATTAAATAGATAAGTTGATTCTAATCCCATTTAAAAGTCCCCACGGTCATGCGTGGTTAGAAGATACTTGATTTCATTTTTTTAAATTAAATTGGAATACTATTAATCTCATTTAAAAGTCCTAACGGTTATGCATGATTAGTAGATATTCAAATTCCTGATATAAATGTACCACAAGTTGATACAATCATATGATTTTATATTAGAACATCATTTCCATTCTTTCTAAAAGTGGAATATGCGCCTAACAAGGGTAGTTATGATTTTTTTTTGATTTCTATTGAAGTTTAATATTTATATTCAATTTGAGTTTAATGTTGGATTAATATTGATCACTTTATCTCTATTTTTCTCTAACACTATTATTCTTTTGCTGATAACAAAAGGGGGAGAGAAAAGTTAAGATTTTGTCAAATAGAATTAAGCAAAGGTCAAATAATTTTCCATTTGCATCTAGGCTCATTTGTATATTTCTATTTGTATGCATATATGTAGGGGGAGCATCATGTAGAGAGGAAGCATTTAAATAGGGGGAGCAATTAGAACTGTATATCATTGATCAAATACATTTAACACAGTCAAAATTTAAATATATGTTTGTTATCATCAAAAGGGGGAGATTGTATGAATATGCGCTTATATGATTTTTGTTTGATGATAATAAACATATATATATATATATATATTCATTTAAATGTATTTGTTAATGTACTATTTTTCTTTTCATAGATTTAATAAATATTTGTTGAATAAAATAAATTACACAGAATTTGAGTTCAAACAAAAATTTTATTCAAACAAATATTTGTTACATTTTTGAATAGTACAAATTCAAGCTCTCACTATACATATACAATTTTGATTGTAATTACATCACGATTCAATTTACATAAATGCCTCACTACATATCACTCACACTCGTAGTTTATCTTCAAGTTCATTCCAGTTATAATCCAGCATCTGAGAAATCTGTAAAAATATTCACTAACGCAGTAAAGTTGAAAAGAAATATTTTTTTGCAATTTAAAATGAAATATGATTTTTGAAAATATGATTTGCCTCAGTTATTTGGGTTGTTCGTCATCATTCAAATTTGAATTCATCATACACGAACAATGTGACATGCACAGTGTATCACTATACATGCCACAAGGCCGTGCACATCGATATACACTTGATAATGCTACAGGGACAGGTGAGCACAGGTCAAACCCAAATGAAAAGCCGGGTTCAACTCACATGCAATATATTTAAAATCACGTCACGAGCACAAGGTCAAATTCGAGTTTTGAAATTGGATTCAACTCAAGTGAAATTTCAAAAATCAAGATGAATGGATGCAAAGACTAGTAATGCAACAGTGATATGCACAGATGCATTCAAAGTACAAACCAGTTGCAACATGGATCTCACAAGCAATGACCAGAACACAAAGACAGGAAAACATGCATGCAACATGGTGAACTAGACACAGTGCATATATGTAGTACACAAGTACAATATCAAACAACAGGTCGAAAAGTACTCGGGGATGAACACATGACCAGATACATCATACCAACAAACTCAATGAAGCCCAAGTATACAGTCAGTAAACAATCAAAGCTCAAGTGATAAAACAATTGTCCAGTCTGAATACAAATGCCAGACCAAGCTGCTACAAAATACACATATGCAGACTCGACTACAAGAGCACCACAAGTAAATCAACACAGCAACTCAAAGACCACAAGTGTACAACAACTCCAAGCAGTGACAAAAGCGCAGACAGATTTGGAGAAATGACACGACAAAAATGGAATCAACATGAATATCACAAGTATGAACAGTGCATGCAAGTGCAGACCAACCAGAAATTCAAGGCAACAGAGAGGTTAACAACAGTGCATCAGTATGGAATAAGCTCGAGGCAATATGAGTGCTGACATACACATATATACATACATGAATGTATGTATACAAATGATCAGAAACATTGAATTAATGATATCAAATCAATGCATAACAACATGAATGCAGTAACAACCAGAATGGATGTAAACATACATGAAGACTGAATCAAGTACACAAATGTACACAATCCAGGCAGCAAGTACATCATGAAACCAAAGTGAGAATGCACCAGTGACACCAATGCAAAACTCAAGCCTGGTCGAGAATGGATACAAGTGACTCAGGCAAATGCAATATAATTGAACACAGCAAACTGTCACATAACTAAAGTCAAAAAGAGGCATATACATATATGCACAGGAACAAAGATAGTGAGCTACATGATTATCAAAGTAACTCAAGTCAACAATATCAAGTACAAGCCAGCATATCAAATATGAATCAATTCATATGAGGAATGGCCAGAGACGAAGCTCACAGGGATGAACACAACGATGGCCGAAGCCGTGGCAGTCACGAAGTAAAATACAAATCAAGCCGAAGTCAGAATTCAACCCAAATAAGCATCTTTGAATAAGTCAAAGCAAACTAAAAGAGGAAAGTTTTTGCCGTATCAACCAAGGAAAAATTGAACGTTTCTAATCAAAGCCGTGTGCATTAGGCAATCGAGATATTAGGAAAGCAAAATTTAGGAAAGTATCGAATTGATTAAGGTATAGGAATTCATATAAATACCAACCCGAAAATCATCATCAGAGGTGTGGAAAAAATCGAATTGAATCCAAATATAAACCCATAATCATCATCGGCAGTGGGGGAAAACAGGAACAATCGAAAATTCAAGCAATTAAATCCTAAAAAGCAAAAGGAACGAACAATGTACCAATGTTGATTCGCAATCACAAGACAAGCAGCCGATCATCAGAGAAGCAAGGAGCAACAAATTCGTTCGGCATCATCAAAGACCACCGAAGCCCTAATTCAGATCGAACAAAGAAAGCAATGGCCGCCATTCTTCACAAAGAAAAAAAAGGGGATCGGGTTAGATAATAAAGGGGTCGGCTTTATTTTATTAAGAGCCTTTTAATTTTTTAATTAGGGTTTCTTTGTTTAAGGGCAAAAAAAATTAGTACTCAAGTTTGTATTTTAATTTTTGCTCTTGTTTTTTGAAGTCTGTTTTTCTTTTCGAGTCAAAGCCTTGGTAAATCACCACCTAGGTTGTAGGTAGTGTCAGATTGTCTAGTTAGAATTAGTTCAGTGAGCAGGGTGTGCGAGTTTGCAAAACTTTATACGCGGGAGCAGGGTTTGCGAGTTTGCAAAACTCTGTAGGCGGGAGCTGGGGTTGCGGGTCTGTTAGAGTGTTTGTAAGCGGGAGCAGGGTTTGCGAGTCTGTTAGAGTGTTTGTAAGAGGGAGACAGTTTAAATCTAATAGAAATCTGGGAATGCAGCAGTAGGCAGGGGTTGCCGAGCTGGGTAAATTTTGTGTGTGATTTACTTTTCAGCATATTTATTTCTCTGCAGTTTGTGTTTGTGTTTAATTCGAGAAAGTTTGCTATAACCCTATTCACACCCCCTCTAGGGTTAATCTAGATCCTACATGCTAAACTTAGATGGCCAAAGCCTTAGACAGGGTCGCTAACACCTCCCAAAGAAGTTCGTCCTCATGACAAGGTCGCTGACACCTCTTTAAGCCGTTTTATCAGCCCTAACAAGGTCGCTAACACCTCCCAAAGCAGTTCATCCTCATGACAAGGTCGCTGACACCTTTTCAAGCCGTTTTGTCCGCCCTAACAAGGTCGCTAACACCTCCCAAAGTAGTTCGTCCTCATGACAAGGTCGCTGATACCTCTTCAAGCAGTTTTGTTAGGTAAACATCGTGAGTGTGTCACAAACTCACGGATAGGAACCCGAAAAGTGTTAACATGTGTCCCGTACCACACATTCGCACTTAGCGGTTTACTAGCCATTAGCCGATGCCATACTAGAAACATCATAAAACTCAGAAATTTATATCTCGCCTAGTCTCATTGACGAGTGACAAAGAGCCACCATACTTGTCTCATCTCATCGACAAGCATTAAATGGCATCGTAACTTGTCTCATCTCATCGACAAGTGAAAACATCATGATGGTTTCTCATAAACCATAAATCTCAAAATATGAAATCATAAACTCAAGACTTGCCTTATATCATTGGTAAGTAAATATAACATCGTGATGGATCAAATCGACCATACTCCTATATAGGAGATCTCAAACCATAGTGTTTGCCAAATATTGGTCATCTTAAATAATTCCAATAAATAGGAATTATAAAAATCAAAATATGCCTTTAAATGGAAAAACATCTCAGAATCATTAATCTCAAATAGCTTCGATCGTACAAGTCCGGAATTAAAAAAATAGTAAACGCACATGTTCCATACCACGCGTTTTACTAAATCGTTTAACTCCCTTTCTCATACATTCGAATAGTGCAAAAGTGTGTGTTTTATATTTAAAATAGTTAGTAACAAGCTTTTAAAACTATTTCTCGAAAAGATTAATAAAACCAATATTTGAAATTCCTTTATTATAGGAAATAAATAGATTTTATATTAAAAAAATAATTTTAAAACTATATAATAATAATTTGAAATTTCCGTTTATTCCAAAAATCACTTCAAAATAGTTTAGTGAAAACCGCGCTTGAAAACAGTGAAAAACAAGAAAGATAACTCAAGACCGATAACTTGAATTCAATACAAATTCAATTCACATTGAAACCAAAATCATTTCAAATTCTATTTAAATTTGTATTTCAAATTCTCCAAATATAGCTATCTCATTGATAGGGATCATAGCTCTCAAAACATTTCAAAACAACATCAAAATAGAAGAAGAATGAGAGCAAAAATAAGCTAGTACAATTCTCAAGTCAATGATTTATTGCTGTCATTTTACTCTCGGGACAACAATAAACAACTCTAGTTTTGACCAAGCTAACTTTAAAATTTCAAAAAACTCAAAACAAGAAAGGTTTATAAAATAATCCAAGTTTGCTAAAACATCAATAATTATCTAAATCCGACAAGAAACGAGAAAGATACGTCTAAGTTACTAACTATATTTAGTTTAGATAATGTAATAATCAAAGTGACAGAGCTGAGAATTTGCAACAGGATTTCGATCAAACTCTACTCAAAATATGCAAATTTGTTCAACAGGAAAGTTGTCACACATAAAATAAGTTTCTGGAACTTCCAAAATCATCCAAATCGGACAAGAAACAAGGAAGATATGATCAATTTACTAACTGTGTTCAGTTTGGATAACGTAATTACTAAAGTGACAGAGCTGAGAGTTTGCAACAGCATTTTGATCAACCTATACACAAAATATGCAAATGTGTTCAACAGGAAAGTTGTCACACATAAAATATACTTTTCGAAACTTCAAAAATCATCCAAATCCGACAAGAAACAAGGAAGATATGATCAATTTACTAACTGTGTTCAGTTTGGATAACGTAATTACTAAAGTGACAGAGCTGAGAGTTTGCAACAGCATTTTGATCAAACTATGCATAATATATGCAAATGGGTTCAACAGAAAAGTTGTCACACATAAAATAAGCTTTCCGGAACTTCAAAAATCATCCAATTCCGAAAAGAAACAAGGAAGATATGATCAATTTACTAACAGTGTTCAGTTTAGATAACGTAATTACTAAAGTGACAGAGCTGAGAGTTTGCAACAGCATTTTGATCAACCTATGCACAAAATATGCAAATGTGTTCAACAGGAAAGTTGTCACACATAAAATAAGATTTCCGTAACTTCAAAAATCATCCTAATCGGACAAGAATCGAGGATGATATGATCAATTTGCTAATAGTGTTCAGTTGGGATAACGTAATTACTAAAGTGACAGAGCTGAGAGTTTGCAACAGGAATTTAATCAACCTATGTACAAAATATGCAAATGTGTTCAACAGTAAAGTCGTCACACAAAAAATAAGATTTCCGAAACTTTAAAAATCATCCAAATCCGACAAGGAACAAGGATGATATGATCTATTTACTAACAGTGTTTAGTTTGGATAACGTAATTACTAAAGTGACAGAGCTGAGAGTTTGCAATAGGAATTTAGTCGACCTATGTACAAAATATGCAATTGTGTTCAATAGTAAAGTTGTCACACATAAAATAAGATTTCCGGAACTTCAAAAATCATTCAAATATGATAAGAAAGAAGGAAGATATGCTCAAATTACCAATGATATTAAGCACAGCTTTGCAATGACAGGGTAGTTAGTTTGTATTGGATTTTTCGACCCACTATGATCAAAATTTTCGAAAGTGTTTAACATGAAAGTTGTCGCACTCTCTTCAAGCTTTACAGAACATTAAATAAAATCAAATTCTGATTTAAAACGAAGTAGATATGCCTAATTTACTAAAAGCGATTCACAATTAAACATGCAACAAAAATAAAATTGAGATTTCTAACCTTGAAATCTCAATCTAGGCTAGAAAATGTAAGTATTCAACTTACCTTGAATTGGAGATGATTAAACCTTATTTGCTGAAAGAAGAAAATTTTGAGAAGAAGAAAGCTTCCAATAGCCTGTAGAACTCAAAAACAGTACATGCAAAAAGGAAAAACATAGTAAATTAGAAAACCTACTTCTAAAATTAGGAATTTGATGAAATTGTAGGGTTTGGAGATTGATTACCTTTTAATTTTTCTCTAATTTACAAAAGATATCAGTTTGCATTGAGGCTATTGAGTTAAAGCCTAGGGTTGGAGAAAATAGAGTTGTGCTTTACTGTAATTCGATTTTTGCAGAAAGAGGAAGAAGAAAGAGAAAAATGAACATACTGTGTCTTTTTCTCACCTTCTCAAACCAGATTAAGTGCTAATGGGTTTAATGGACCCATTAAACAAAAGAAAGTATGATGGCCAAAATTAATTAATTTATCACTTAAACAAATATGTTCACATAAACATAATGTTCTAATGAAAACAACATAATTTTCTTCAAGTTTTAATACAACCAATTTATGCAAACATACTTACATATGAAATAAAATATTTCACATCATATAAAAAGATAATTTTAGTTTTTAAAGATTTTTATTTTTAAACACCTTTATTTTACATAAATACACGATTTACACAATTAAATGCATAGATCCTCATTTTTAACTTTAAAAATTCTACAAAAATTATTTCTTGGATAAAAAAATCTGATCAACCATTTCAAACTCAAATTTATAACCAAAATACATTTTTTATGCCAAATTCCATCTTTTTATTTTAATAAACACCTTTAAAAAAATACTTCTATTAAAAATTATTAAAAGAAGTAATTGGCAATAATTGCAATAATTATCGCATTTACTCAAAATAAAATCATACTTCATTTATTATTCTCACAAATAAACACAATAAAGTTACCAAAATTTATTTCCACATTTTGTTCCAAAATTCATTGTTTATTCCAAATAAACAATATAAAATTTTCAATTTTATTTAGTTTATAATATTAAATTATAACCACCGTTATAATTTATTATTAACAGGCAATCTCCAATACCAGGGTTGTTACAGACTCCCCCTTTTATCAAAATTGCGCCCTCGCAATTTCTAGAGAAAAGTTTGTATCCAACACAGTTATTTCACCAATCAAAGAAGGATAGACAAGCACGGGATTAAAAATCCCCACTTTCAACTCAAGATGAAAGAAGACCAAGATAAGATTGCTCGATTAATCCAATAATTTTCTAAGTATAATTACTGGGTTTAGCGGACCATTGAATTTCTTCAAGCAATGCATTATGATTTCGAAGGCGTCTCACCTTCGAAACAAGAATACAAACAGAATGCTACACAAAAGGATCAATCGAGTGAGAGTGATTTCTCAGAAGCTTCTCGAATAGAGTCGGGATTTTAACATCACTTTATCCTGAACTCCTATCAATAAGATGATTATTGTCAATAGAGGTAAGAAAATTCGACGAGAGGTGGTTCTTCAAATGCCACCATACTTGGATAACCACATAACAGCAAGTCGTTAGGCCATTACACTAAGGCAAGATAAACACAAGGAACCACAACATATATTAATTTACAATAAAAATTCTTAGAGTTTCAAAACTCATTATCTTTATAATCATAAATAAATAATAAATAAATTGCATTGCCTCGCCATTGAATATTTAATAAATAGATATAGTTGTTGGCTGTAGAGTCGACTGAATGATCAAAACTGCCTTGCCACTCTGATACTCATCTCTAAAATCAATGGCTGCAATTACCATTCAAAAATAAATTTAATATATAATTTCAAAATATTATTTTCAAAATCTCAATTTTTAAAACACAAACCATTGTGTCTGATTGTCTCATCATAGCATTTAGGAGATTCTATTGATATCGTTGATCAGGCGTGTCGACTAGAACTCTTAACTACTCGATGGACAACCCAACACTCTCAAATTATTTCCATAAAAGAAGTACAACTCATGTAAATATATTCTCAAAATATTCTTTGATTTATACACACACACACACACACACACACACACACATCTCAAAACTCCAATTTCTCTTTTTAAAACTCATATATATATAGCTTCAAAAACTCAAACCGAAGAACATTAAGAGAGTGCACCGAGACATTGCTAGAATACGCGATTCACAAAATCAACAACAGGAGATGGAGTATTCGTCAACTCCTACAAGATGATGAGCCACTCTCGAAAATCATCAAGATACAAGATAAGAAAGATATTCTTCTCGAAGGAGAAGAAGCACACAAACAACAAATCATTCTTCAAACAAAGTAATGCTACAAAGGATAACACCGATTGAGTATCCGAAAAGGATAACTCAAAGAAATTATATGATAAACTCAACCAAACTTGAACAATCTAGAAACTCACCTCATTCTTTAGTGGATGTCCTCATGGGAGGATAGCCGAAGGCTAAAATCCAGGAATAAGGTTAATTCAACACTCAATTGCCCGATTGGATATCAAACCCAAATGGACTCACAAAAATCAACAAATTCACCTTGACTGGAATTCGAGATATATCATCAACATCTCGATACTCAAGAGTGAACACAGAAACTTCGGAATCATCATCAACATTCCAAAGTGATAGAAATAATAAACCAATCAAGTTAGGATGCCTAAATAAATATAGGATCCTATAACAACGAAAGGATCAGACTTAACATCAAATAAGTCAATCCATCTCAAATCAGATACATCTCAAGATAGCGAGTAATAAACAAATATGCACTAAAGCAGCAACAAATAGAAAACTCAGAATGCTCACAACAAGCCACTCGTTGTGGATCCCCTCAATAGGATTCACTACTCTCAAAATGCAACAAGAATGCTCAAAGAAATCAATCAGCTCCATCGATACGAACTCACTCGTATCGACAAAAATAAGAATAGAGTAATCCCAAATAAGATTACTTATAAGATAAGATGACTTCAAACTCTATTATGGAATACTACGGAATAAAATGTGTATATATATATATATTCCTAGACATAGTCCACCTCAACAATCCCAAAACTCGAAAAAGAATTAAGGCTCGATACGAAAACAAGCTCGAATAAAGGATAATGATTCACTCGTATTGTACTTCGATGTATCATGATGTACGTATTATTCTGTGTATATTCTACTTTGTTCTGACCACAGCTCTGATACTATGCTGTTGCACCCCACCCGAGACCCACCTTAGTAAAGAGAATTAACGAGTAATTCTGTCTACTAAAGCGGAGAATAGGGCTGGTTAAGGGCGACCATCTATAACTTTGTCTTAAACATCTACTGAATACGTCGATAAATGCAATATAATTTTTTTTTCTATCTTAATGGATCGTGTAACGACCCAGAATTTTAAACTATTTAAATTGAAAATATTTAATTAATTTTAAATATTTGAATGATGGTTTGAATTGAATTTCAAATTATCAGAATAAATTTAGCGATTAAATTTTAGAATTTAATCTATTAAAAGTTGAATAAAAAAAATTGAATCTTCAATTTTAAGCTGAATAAAAATATTTCAAAGGCTTGTAAAATTCATATTGATAATATTGAAGATAATAGAAGCTTCAGAATTGAAATTGAAAGTGAATTGTTCAATTTTGAAATTTAATCGTTTGAATCGATATTTAAAAATAGCCGTCCGAGGCACAGTCTCGGAATTCGACGAAACCAGTTCCATTGAGTCCGTAATATTGAATTATTCTCGGATTTCAAATTTCGTATTTTTCGGAGTTTATATGTGATCACACGGTGAGTAAACGCGTTGAAATTGAATCGAGATTCAATTTAAAATTAAAATTTAAATTGGTCAAACTTCACCACGTTCGTCCTAGATTCTCGCCTAAAAATCACGATACAAAATCGTGCAGTGCATACTTCTTCACGTTTAAATGTCCCTCTCTCAGAAACAAAAATCAAGCAAGAAGAAAATAAATTTTAAACGGCCGAAGCCCTCAAATGTTCGGCTAATAAAAAAAAAAGAAATTGAATCAAACGAGAAAAATGGCCGAAGCCCCAAATCATAATCACGTTCGTATCAATGAAGGCAGTCGCGACTTTGGGGGAGAGCGACGCGAGGTAGGGCAGGGGCGAGCACCTGGAATCGCGAGCAGTTCGATCAAGGTAGGGGGTAGCGGCGGCGCTCGCGTAGGCATTAGGGGGCCGCGCGCGACAAGGGGTAGGCGGCGATTCGTGGGGGATTGTGTGGCGACTCGCGAGATGGTGGAGATGCAGTGAGTCGCGATAGCAGGGCGACGTGATGGAAGGAGGCGCGCTCGAATTTCGTGGGTAGCGACATTTCGACAATGGCGGCGGCGGCAAGGCCAGTGGTGCGGCGACGTGACGATGGCGCATTCAACGTGAGGGTTTCGATTTTTACTATAAGGTATTGATTTAATATTTTTTTTTCTTTCTGATTTGATATTAAAGTATATGCAGGAAAATTATAAAAGGAAATTGATTTATTTATTCAATTTAAATTTGAAAGAAAATTAGTTTAAATGTTGGTATATTGACAGAAAATGAGTTACTGTTATTTTTTACAGAAAATATTTTACATAAGTAAAGTTTGGAAAAGAAAAATTTGTATTTATAAATTTTAAAATCAATATATATTATCTTCAAAGAAAAATACCGTGAATATATGTATATATATAAAATAAAGATTAGAAATAAATAATAATAAGAATTTTAAAACTTGAAGAAAATTTAGTTTAAAACTAAATTATTTGTTGAATAGAAATTTTAGTTTCAAATGGAAAATATTTTGTAAAAGAAAATTTGTTAGAGATTTAATTTATTAAATAAAATGACTTATCAAAAGAAATATTATTTATTTTTGGAATAATGGGTTAAGAATAATTTATTAAGGTGTTTAATTAACTTAATCAATTATTTTGGTTACTAAAGAAAATTTGTTTAAATTTAAGTTAAGTGGTTAAAAATAATTTATTTAAAGGGAAATTAAATTGTAGTTAAATAAATTTGTTTAAAGTAAATTTAGTTGAAGTTTAAATTGAACTAGACAGATTTGTTAGGAATTTGATTTATTGGATAAATAAATTATTTAAAAGAAATTGATATAAGGATATTAATTTAAAGTAAAATGATTAGTTGAGTTGTTATAAAATAAATAGTTTACGATAATAAATTTGTTTTATCTATTGTCGTTATTAAAAAAGAAAATTTTAGTAAAAAAATTGAATTTATAATTGATTAAGTTATTAAAAGAGAGTTTGGTTAGTTAAATTTAATTTTTAGTTAAAATAAATTTATTAAGGAAGAAATTGGTTTAAATAAAACTATCAGTTAATTTAACTATTAAAATGAAATCAACGATGAATCAAAATTATCAAACGAAAATTTATTATTCGATCGTTTCGAATATTAATTGAATTGTATAATATTTATACAAGGTGTAAATCAAGAAAATCGAGTCAAGATGGGAAATGGATTGCTAATAAAAGCAAAGGTGAGAACTTCTCACTCAAAAGGAATTTTGTTATTTATTTAAATTTTAAATAGTTAGATTTAAAATTTGCTTGACTGTGTTGATTGAATGCTTGAATGATGATTGTTTTATATATATATATATATATATATATATATATATATATATATATATATATATATATATATTGGATGTGAATAGACCCTATACGCCGTTAGTAAGCGGAGGTTATTTATTACACATATATACCGCGATATTCCACCTCGAAGTGGAATTGGTATTATATTATATATAGCAATATATATATATATATATTGGCATATGTATATATTGCAGTTGATTGATTTCCCGCATTTGTATAGCGGATGAGACCCTATGCGCCGTTAGTAAGCGGATAATATTTATAAAATCCCATATACCGCGATATTCCACCTCGAAGTGGAATGGTATTGTGCTAATGTTTGTGGATGCAGGAAAACAGGTTGGAGGGATCCACTGGATTCCTCACAAATATTTATTTGATTTCATATATTGTGATATTTGATTGTTTATCATGGATGATATATGATGTTTGAAAGTCGTGATTGACTATTGATGTGTTGCATCATCGAATCCAATTTTTGAAGTTTAAAAATAACGATTTTTATTTTTAAAGGGATTTCTAAAGTGACTTTTGAAAGTATACGTTTATAAAATATATTTTTTGGAATTGATTCATCTTAAATAAGTAAACGTTATAATTTTAATATTATAAAAAATTATGATTTTTGAGAAATTCAGTTAAAAGTTGATTTTTGAAAATATGGGGTTTATGATTTTATAAAATAAATTAAATTGGGATTTTTGAATTTATTGTAAAGTTATTTAAAAAAAATAGGATTTATAGAATTTGATTATTTTATAAATCAAATGATGAAATTTTAAAGAAGTGTGAAGATGTTTTGAAATAGTAATATAAATTGTTTTATATTAAAAAGATTTATAAATTGATATTTATCAATTAAAAATATTGGAATTATAAAACGAGCTTTTATAAGTGTTAGAATGAATTGTGAATGAATTTCATAAATGAATGAAATTTATAGAATTATAACGGTGAAGTTATAAATGGAATTTTATAAACAGTAGGTTTATAAAATTTGTAAAGCTATTTAAAAGAATAGATTTTGGATAAATAAATGAATCTTATAAGTTATAAGATTTATAATTATGAAGTTTAAAGGAACGATTTTGTAAACAAATAAATTATAAGCATTTAACTTATAATATGGACTTTCGGTATATAATTGATTTATAAATCGAATAAGTTAATAAAGGAAATTTATAAGAGGAAGCAGTTATAAATAAATAGAAATGGAATTTATCAACATTGTTTTATAAATTCGCAACGACTTATTTTGATAAGTAAATTGTTGTAATTTATTAATGGAGTTATATTCACGTTTTAGACAGTGAATAATCCTTTAAAACAAATTGAATAGAAGGGATGAAATTGGTTAACAAATATATTCACGTTTTTGAATAGTGAATAATATGTTAAAGAAATGTTTTGAATGAGATGTTTTAAATAGAATTAAAACAATCTAAAGATGTTTTAAAATGTGTTGAGATTCGAAACCATAGATTTCAATATTTATTGTTGAAATAGATGTTTTCGAGAAATGGAAGGAAATAGTAGATTATAACACTGTTGTTATAATAGATGATTTTCGAAAGGAAATGTTTTGTGTAGTATTGGGATTTATATATCTATTTTAATTTTGAATCCCTATACTAGTGATTTTGGATTGTCGTAACGATGTTTTACGCAACATTCGTTTTGGCCCAAATAAATATGGTTAAGTGAATGATTTCCTTAAAGAATGAAATATATACTTAATTTCGATTAGAGTATATTAAATATTTTCTAAGTATAGAAAATAAAAAGACTTGTGAATTACTTATAAATAAATAAGTATAGAAATGCTTTTCCAATATTAAGTGAATATTTGGAATTTATCTTTTTGAAGATAAATTGAAAATGAATATTAGAAATTGAATGGAAATCGTATATTCATAAATATTTTTGAAAATATAAATTCAATATGGAATTTATAAATGGAATTTGGAAAATGAGTTTAAAAATAAATATTGATTTATTTTTGAAGAATAGAAAAAATATATATCTTGTAAAGATATTTTTGGAAAATAAATAATTTGGAAAATTATTTGGAATCTGGTGATGTTGGCATATCTATTGATAGTTCAATAACCGACTATCAATATTTACCTTTAAATAGGTAATTGTTGTGATTTGCTTGAAATTGGATGCCACACTTATTTTTTTTTAAAATAAGCGCTCACTATTCGGGTTAACCGGGAAAGGACCTTGGGGTCGTATAACCCGTTCCGAATATGTGATACGTCGTTATGAATTGCATTCGAAGACCGGTGTTGAAGACCGGATATTTTCGAAAGCGAAAGGGTTTCTTGTTGATTGTCTCTGCACTGGCTGATCCCCGATATAGAGATCTCCATATGTGATGGGAAATCCGAATGTGATTAGAGATTATTCGGATTGCAAGGACTTCTTTGTAAGTGCCTTCGGTTCTGTTCGAGCCCGGAACAGACTTGTATGGATTGTATGTCTGACATTTCAAATTGAGATATAAAGCCGATTTCTTTCAAATATATTTCTGTTGGTGGCGGAGAATTTATTCTCTTAGCTTAACACCCTTCTCTGAGACATACGAGCTCAGAGGTTATATAGTTGAAGGTTATCAGCGATATACTCCCAATCTTGGTAATGTGACATACTGAGTGTTGCTGTGAAATGATCATTGTGTTGATTATTTGTGATAGGATCATTTATTTGATCGTCTATCTTGGTGATCATTTCTATGATCATTGTTGACCCAAAGCACGGCTTTTGTATAAAGTGTGTTTTTGTGGACGAGAATTCGTCGAGCCTCACAAACCGGTAATGGTCGAAACAGGAATTGTGCGGCAAGTTTTCAAGGGATCGCTTCCCTAGGGTATGACCATTCCTTCTGGAAAAGGGTAGTATCATGGTATGGAGCCTAGATACTTACTCATGTTGAAACACTTATTATTATGGTGTGATGTTGGTTAGAGAGCTCTCGTTTAAAGGTTCCAAAGGACCGGGAGTGGCATATCTGAGGGTTTGTAATATTCCTTGGGAAAAGGGATTCCCGGCTTTGTTTAGCGGAGAACGGTGGTTCTCGGGGCGTCCTTCCAGAGGCGTTTCCATGTGGCAATGGGAAGTTCCTTGGCCTGACCATTTGTTGGAAAATCCATTCTTCAAATACGAGCCTTGTACGGTTTTAGTTGTATAACCTGTCATGGAATATGGCGGTAACCCGCTATTGAACATGGTAGCTATAGTAGGCATAAGTGCGAAATGTCTATGCTGGCTAAGATTTATATCTTTATTTTCGAAATGAATTTTTCCTACACTATGCACTAGTAATAATATCAAATGTTCTTTTTAAATGCGTATTAAGCATCTTTGACTATCATAAGGAGAAATCTCCTCCGATTCTGCGTTTGCATTGTGTGTGTGTGTGCGGGAGGCCTTATGGTAGTCTCATTTTTAAAAGCATTGCGAATTGAATTTAAAAATATTCCTCTATTTGATTTTAAAGAAAAATAAACTGTTTTAGTTCCCACACCAGTCACATGACTGACTCGGAGTTTATTGTTTTCCTTCCTAAACTCTGGGTGCCCACCAATTTCCACACGGGCAGTCAAGAGTTAAGGTTTATCAGGATATTCTGGATATTCTGGAGTTGCTGGAGGAAAGATGGATGGCATGGCGTAATACTAGTATATTATTTCCTTTTCCGCTGTTGTTGTTGTTATTGTACACTCTGATGATATGATGTGATGTAATGTAATAACTGATATAGTTCTTTGTTTAAAGATTATTCATTTATCTATTATATGTTGTTCCGCTGCGAATTGTGAGATTCTGATGTTGTTCTGTTATTTCTGTTCCATTCTATTTTCTGTTTTCTATTCTCTATTTTCTATCTTCTCTCTCTCTTCTTTTTCTTTCCTTCTTTCTTCTTTCTTAAAAAAACCATAAGGGTTCGTATTTTCGTTCACCTTGAGTTAATCAATGGAGATTAGTGTCTATTCAAGGAGTACGGATTTACGGTTCTTTACAGATCGACATAAACAGTAAATGCTTAATCCAAAACTATAGGTGGCTAACGGATCTATCAGAACAAAATACAATAACTAAATGTAAAGCACATCACAGAACAGTAATCAACATCATATATATATACACTGATACATGTTTAGTACAATACAATATAAATACAAATAAAGGTGGTACTCGACCACATCATACACATTGAATCAAATATAAATACATCAGAGTATGCAGAAGAACAGAAATTGCTCAAGAGAAAGGAGAGTTGATATCCAACATCAACTTCAAGCTAAGACCAATAGATGATACCTGAAACAACTCGGTTTGACCCGAGTATAAATACATGGGTCAGTCTAGCTACACAAATCAGTCAATATCAATAATATGAAGCAGAATAGACATAAAGATACTTCTTCTCGAAAGAGAAGAATGAATCGATAAAGTCATAAGCTCAACACTTAAGTAACAAACACTACTTAATTGAACAAATACCTCGAAGGAGGCAACTCAAACTCAATACTCAAATCAAACACAAGTGCCTCATATCATCAGCAACATCCCAAAATGTCTACATGGTTTCCATGAACCATATTTCCTCAAAAGGAGAAACATCAATACAAACTCTCGCAAAAATGGCAACACACAGAATATCCTATAAAATCCTGAAATTATCAAAACTCATAACTCAAGTAACTCGATAAGAGTTCAAAACATCATAATTGAAATCACCATATATATAACATCTCATATAGCACTAGGCTATCGATGTAATAAAACATCTTAAAAAGGTGAAATCACAATAAAACAGAAAACTCAGAAAATCCAGCTTGGCCAAATCCCCAATTATAACGCCGAAGCAATGCTGCACGTGCTAAACTCAGATGGCCGAAGCCTTAGACAAGGTCGCTAACACCTCCCAAAGCAGATCGTCCTCATGACAAGGTCGCTGACACCTCTTCAAGCCGTTTTGTCAGCCCTAACAAGGTCGCTAACACCTCCCAAAGCAGTTCGTCCTCATGACAAGGTCGCTGACACCTCGTCAAGCCGTTTTGTCAGCCCTAACAAGGTCGCTAACACCTCCCAAACCAGTTCGTCCTCATGACAAGGTCGCTGACACCTCTTCAAGCAGTTTTGTTAAGTAAACATCGTGAATGTGTCACAAACTCACGGATAGGAACCCGGAAAGTGTTAACACGTGTCCCATACCACACATTCGCACTTAGCGGTTTACTAGCCGTTAGCCGATGCCACACTAGAAACATCATAAAACTCAGAAATTTATATCTCGCGTAGTCTCGTTGACGAGTGACAAAGAGCCACCATACTTGTCTCATCTCATCGACAAGCATTAAATGGCATCGTAACTTGTCTCATCTCATCGACAAGTGAAAACATCATGATGGTTTCTCATAAACCATAAATCTCAAAATATGAAATCATAAACTCAAGACTTGTCTTATATCATTGGTAAGTAAATATAACATCGTGATGGATCTCATCGACCAAACTCCAATATAGGAGATCTCAAACCATAATGTTTTCCAAATATTGGTCATCTTAAATAATTCCAATAAATAGGAATTATAAAAATCAAAATATGCCATAAAATGGCAAAACATCTCAGAATCATTAATCTCAAATAGCTTCGATCGTACAAGTCTGGAATTAAACAAAATAGTAAACGCACATGTCCCATACCACGCGTTTAACTAAATCGTTTAACTCTCTTTATCAACATTCGAATAGTGCATAAGTGTGTGTTTTATATTCAAAATAGTTAGTAACAAGCTTTTAAAACTATTTCTTGAAAAGATTAATAAAACCAATATTTGAAATTCCTTTATTATAGGAAATAAATAGATTTTATATTAAAAAATAATTTTAAAACTATATAATAATAATTTGAAATGTCCGTTTATTTCAAAAATCACTTCAAAATAGTTTATTGAAAACCGCGCTTGAAAACAGTGAAAAACAAGAAAGATAACTCAAGACCGATAACTTGAATTCAATACGAATTCAATTCACGTTTAACCCAAAATCATTTCAAATTCTATTTAAATTTGTATTTCAAATTCTCCAAATATAGCTAGCTTATTGATAGGGATCATAGCTCTCAAAACATTTCAAAACAACATCAAAATCGAACAAGAATGAGAGCAAAAATAAGCTAGTACAATTCCCAAGTTAATGATTTATTGCTGTCATTTTACTCCCGGGACAACAATAAACAACTCTAGTTTTGACCAAGCTAACTTTAAAATTTCAGAAAACTCAAAACAAGAAAGGTTTATAAAATAATCCAAGTTTGCTAAAACATCAATAATTATCTAAATCCGATAAGAAACGAGAAAGATACGTCTAAGTTACTAACTATATTTAGTTTAAATAATGTAATAATCAAAGTGATAGAGCTGAGAATTTGCAACAGGATTTCGATCAAACTATGCTCAAAATATGCAAATGTGTTCAACAGGAAAGTTGTCACACATAAAGTAAGATTTCGGGAACTTCCAAAATCATCCAAATCCGACAAGAAAGAAGGAAGATATGATCAATTTACTAACTGTGTTCAGTTTGGATAACGTAATTACTAAAGTGACAGAGCTGAGAGTTTGCAACAGCACTTTGATCAACCTACGCATAAAATATGCAAATATGTTCAACAGTAAAGTTGTCACACATAAAATATGCTTTCCGGAACTTCAAAAATCATCCAAATCCAACAATAAACAAGGAAGATATGATCAATTTACTAACTGTGTTCAGCTTGAATAACGTAATTACTAAAGTGACAGAGCTGAGAGTTTGATACAGCGTTTTGATCAATCTATGCACAAAATATGCAAATGGCTTCAACATCAAAGTTATCACACATAAAATAAGCTTTCCGGAACTTTAAAAATCATCCAAATCCGACAAGAAATAAGGAAGATATGATCAATTTACTAACTGTGTTCAGTTTGGATAACGTAATTACTAAAGTGGCAGAGCTGAGATTTTGCAACAGCATTTTGATCAATCTATGCACAAAATATGCAAATGGGTTCAACAGGAAAGTTGTCACACATAAAAAAAGCTTTTCGGAACTTCAAAAATCATCCAAATCGGAAAATAAATAAGGAAGATATGATCAATTTACTAACAGTGTTCAGTTTGGATAACGTAATTACTAAAGTGACAGAGCTGAGAGTTTGCAACAGCATTTTGATCAACCTATGCACAAAATATGCAAATGTGTTCAACAGGAAAGTTGTCGCACATAAAATAAGATTTCTGGAACTTCAATGATCATCCAAATCTGAAAAGAAATGAGGATGGTATGATCAATTTACTAACAGTGTTCAGTTTGGATAACGTAATTACTAAAGTGACAGAGCTGAGAGTTTGCAACAGGAATTTAATCAACCTATGTACAAAATATGCAAATGTGTTCAAAAGTAAAGTTGTCACACATAAAATAAGAATTCCGGAACTTCAAAAATCATCCAAATCCGACAAGGAACAAGAATGATATGATCTATTTACTAACAATGTTCAGTTTGGATAACGTAATCACTAAAGTGACAGAGGTGAGAGTTTGCAACAGGAATTTAATCAACCTATGTACAAAATATGCAAATGTATTCAACAGTAAAGTTGTCACACATAAAATAAGATTTCTGGAACTTCAAAAATCATTCAAATCCGACAAGAAACAAGGAAGGTATGCTCAAATTACCAATGATATTAAACACAGTTTTACAATGACAGGGCAGTTAGTTTGTATTGAATTTTTCGACCCACTATGATCAAAATTTTCGAAAGTGTTTAACATGAGAGTTGTCACACTCTCTTCATGCTTTCCAACACATTAAACAAAATCAAATTCCGATATAAAACGAAATAGATATGCCTAATTTACTTAAAGCGATTCACAATTAAACTTGCAACAAAATTAAAATTGAGATTACTAACCTTGAAATCTCGATCTAGGCTACAAAATGTGATTATTCAACTCACCATGAATTAGAGATGAATAAACCTTATTTGCTAAAAGAAGAAAATTTTGAGAAGAAGAAAGCTTCCAATAACTTGTAGAACTCAAAAACAGTACATGCAAAAAGGAAAAACATAGTAAATTAGAAAACCTACTTCTAAAATTAGGAATTTGATGAAATTGTAGGGTTTGGAGATTGATTACCTTTTAATTTTTCTCTAATTTACGAAAGATATCAGTTTGCATTGAGGCTATTGAGCTAAAGCCTAGGGTTGGAGAAAATAGAGTTGTGCTTTACTGTAATTCTATTTTTGCAGAAAGAGGAAGAAGAAAGAGAAAAATGAACGTACTGTGTCTTTTTCTCACCTTCTCAAACCAGATTAAGTGCTAATGGTCTTAATGGACCCATTAAACAAAAGAAAGTATGATGGCCAAAACTAATTAATTTATCACTTAAACAAATATGCGCACATAAACATAATATTCTAATGAAAACAACATAATTTTCTTCAAGTTTTAATACAACCAATTTATTCAAACATACTTACATATGAAATAAAATATTTCACATCATATAAAAAGATAATTTTATTTTTTAAAACATTTTTATTATTAAAAACCCTTATTTTACATAAATACACGATTTACACAATTAAATGCAAAGATCCTCGTTTTTAACTTTAAAAATTCTACAAAAATTATTTCTTGGATAAAAAAAATCTAATCAACCATTTCAAACTCAAATTTATAACGAAAATACAATTTTTATACCAAATTCCATCTTTTAATTTTAATAAACACCTTTAAAAAAATACTTCTATTAAAAATTATTAAAAGAAGTAATTGGCAATAATTGCAATAATTATCGCATTTGCTCAAAATAAAATCATGCTTCATTTCTTATTCTCACAAATAAACACAATAAAGTTACCAAAACTTTATTTCCACATTTTGTTTCCAAAATTCATTGTTTATTCCAAATAAACAATATAAAACTTTCAATTTTATTTAATTTATAATATTAAATTATAACCACCGTTATAATTTAATATTAACAGGTAATCTCCAAAACCAGGGTTGTTACACGTTTGTATTTTAAGATACTAGATCACTAGGAGAATGAACGTTTAGAAAACACAAAAGTTGTGGCTTCATCGATTATGATTATGGTGAAGGATATTAATGATGATGCATTAATGCCTATAGTATCAAAAGTTTTGGATTATGAGTTGATACTCAACATAGGAAGCTGTTTTATGTGACATTGAATAGTTCTTTTTAACTTATGACAATAGTGAGGATTGCAATCCCTATGGGACTTATAAATTCTTTGGGTTTTAATTTCGAGTGGATTCAAATATTTGGAGTGGTTACACACTCAACGACGTGCACGATGTTTCAAGGTTTTGTAAATCTTTTATCATATTAGGTAACTAGCATCATTTGGATGCAAAAGCACTAAAGAGCAATAGCTTCAAGGTTTCACGTGAAGCATTTGTATTTATTAAAAGGGGCAATGACTTGAAACTTGTAATTGCTTAAATGTCTGAGCATTAATTGTTAATTTAGTATTAGTGTTAAGAGCTAGCAAGATCTAAATACTAATAGATTGCGTCTTCTTAGGTACGTCATATTTTAGATAAGTCTAAATATGATCTATGGAGGGAACTTTAAAAATCTTGAGTTTTGCTAAGAATGTATCTTAACTAAGAAAACAAATGTTTATTCGTTGAGGGTAAGCATGATTAGGGAGGCGTTTTCGAGTATGTTCGCGTGGATGTATAAGGGTCAATGCTAGTAGTTTCACCTGGGCGGAGCAAGATATTATATTTTTTGTTAGTATTCTTGTAAGGTGTGGTTGTATCTAATGTAGGTTAAGTTGTAGGCGCATGAAAAATTCATGATGTGGAAGACTTTATGGTGAGATTCTACAATAAAAATGCTTTTAAAGGTTTCTTGGAGTATTATGGACAACATGGTTTGAATACATATTACTATAGATAGGTTCACTATCAAAAAACGATGTATGGATGATAAAACATAATTTGTTGGAGAAGAGACGATGCTTGAGATGACATCCGGATCATCAAAATGTGTTTTGCGCTAAAAGCATTATAGACACAATGCGTATTGTTTATCAAACTCCAGGTTTATCCATTGAAGAAAATTTATGGAGAAAGTATGGATGGAGAATATAGATTTATCTTCCTTTTTATAATCCTGTTACTGTACATGACTTGGGCACCAAAATGCTCTAGGTTAGAACCTTCATGGCAGTTATGCTTGGTTACACAGACGATGTGAAGGGTTATCATATTTGAAACATAGAGACAAGGAAGATTATTAATTTATGTCATGTCACTTTAATGAATCATCTTTGTTCAACTAAAAAACACATTCATATAATTTCTCAAATTTGGTTGGTAACAAAGAGAAGATGGATATTGCTCCTCCATTCCTGTATAATAGTAGAGTAGATAATGTTGTTGATGGTATATTACATGATACTTCTAGTTGTGATAGTGGTGTTCAAAGTGCTATAAAGGGTTTTACTCAAAAGGTAATCAAGCAGGACTTGGCTCAAGGTGTTTGCCACTTAGGCTAATTATTGCATGATAAAGTTGCTTATGAGGTATGATAATTTGATTAATGCACATCTTAACATTAATAATCGATTGAACTATTTATTGCATATACTTAAGATGAACAGATGCATCTTGATCATATCATGGTGTCGAGTGATAAGTCAAAATGAATCTCCATTAGAAAAAGAGAGACAAACCAAACTTGGGAGTAAATTTTGCTTCTTCAAGGAAGTTGTGCCACACGATGCAGTGATATTTAAGATGAAAGATGGTGAAAGACATAATGCTCGATTGATTGTGAAATGGTGTTTACAAAGAAAAGAAGAGTATGATGATATATTTATGTTGGTAGTGCTACGTACTTCAAGCTTGATTTAATTGATCATGAGTTGCGATTTAAGATATAGAGTTAGCTTACCTAGATGTGAAGACCATCTTTTTGCATGGTGATTTGACAAAGAAATATGCATAGAACAAGCGTTGGTGTTTATTGTAGAGGGGAAGTTTGAGATGAACTTTCAAATTGAAGAAATCAATTTATGGATTTTAGCGCACCTATACGTAATGATAAATGAGACTCAATCATTTTTGTTTGAAATTTGTAAAAGCTTACTAGGAGATCACTGCAAAAAGATCGCATGTGAGCTCAATGGATGACAAATAAATTCTGTAAAAACAAGAATTTTTAAGGACAATAACTCATCATATGCATGGAACACTACTCAAGACAAGGACATCAGGCAAGTGGACTGATGAAAAGAACAGTGAACGGAGACAACACTAGCCAATGGTTTGATCCCTAGATTCATGATCAATCTTTGAACGATATGATGGGATGATAGTCTCTTTCGATCATTGGAGCCCCCAAAAGAAGTGTCCCGCCTCTCATTTCTAATGGACAATGGAGAGCAACACCAATAGTTTGCTCCCTTGTATAGTTCACCATATCTCGAACATACCCTTTTACCACGATCATGATGAGAATTTTTGGGTTTGGAAGCCACAAAGTAATGGACAATTTTCAGTTTCATCAGCTTAGGAGATTGTTAGAGGAACGCAACACATTTGAATGGTGCACACATATTTAAAACACATCGTCCTGGCCTAAAATGTCACTATGTGCCAAGAACAAACTAGCTAAACACAATATATAAAATATATGTATGGAATCTAGATATCGATCAAAAATATAAATTATGCAAACTAGAAAATGAATCTCGAAACCATTTATTCTTTAGTTGTTCTTACTCTAGAATTCTTTGGCAAAACAATCGATATAAACTCCAACTTACAACTGCAGCATGAGGTGATATTTGATCGGGATTTTCATACTCCTAATAATAGCAAATCATTCAACAAACTTATGGATATAGCCATAACAACCTTAATTTGGCACATTTGGTTAGAACGCAACACAAGAACGTTTCAAAACATTGAGTTTCCAATGCAAGTTCATTTGGAAATGATTTTAAAAGGTTGCAAACAGTTAATGAAACATGCAAGGGTTAGAGAAGAAGACACAATGGGTAGAAACCTTATCTTTAGACAGCTCAATCATGAATCCCCCGATCCACTGGACAGGATGTTGACTTTCGACCGATTATCCCATGACACGACAACTGACAAGGACATGCACTGCCATAGCTTTGATGACGGTGTCTTACAAACTTATGACTGCTGGATTTATCGGGCCTTTGGAGTCTCTTTTCAAAAATCAATGGAAAGAGTATGGAAATTTATTCGTCGTAATATATCTGGAAGGTGTATTGACTGAAATGGACTTAGTATTGCAGGAGGAGTTAACTGGTGGTTTCCTTAGTTTTTTTAGTAAAGTGAACCGGTGGTTGTTTGAATGATTTTGTTGTTTTTATTTGTACTGACTGTGATACGATCAGTATACCAAAACAGAGACCAATATGTTATAAACTCGTCACACAAGTTTACAAATCATATTTTCACTACTTTGGATGTAACAACCCGCATATTTATCGATTTTATATTTAAATATTTTATTTAAACATTTTGTCGTTAATTGTATATTGGTCCGAAAAGCTACTTTTTGCAAACGGTCAAATTAGGACTCGAGACCACTTATAAACTTTGATATGTTTGGGGTTAGTGGAATTTCACTAACTTTTCCCGCTTTGGACTTTGGGTTGGTTTAACCTATTAAACCTAAGTTCCAACCCCTTCTCCTCATCTCTTCATAAATTCCTACCTAACTCTAGTTTTAGCATTAATGGTGAGTGGAAAGGGAAATTAAAATTCCAAGCCCAAGTTCATTAGCAACTTCAACATCCAACTCCAAAATCAAAGTGAAGACATTGGATTCAAGCTTCTTGTGTTGAGATTGAAGTGGATTGATTCTTGCTTTGCTTTGGTCTTCATTTTCATTATTTTTGATCCAAAGGTGAGATTTTTATCTCACAATTCTAGCCTATAACTATATTGGACTGTTGGGAATGATTCCCCATCACTTTAGCATGTACATTTGCATTTGGTTTAGATTGGGTTAGCAAAAAACTCCAATTTTTAGTGTTTTTGGTGAAATTCCGCACTTAGGTCGTTCTGCCTATGCTAGGTCGTTTTCGTGGAAAAGTCTCAGCCTTCAAATAGCCCGTTTCTGGTCTTAAATCGTTCTACAGCCTTAGTTCGCTCGGCACTAGGTCGTAGGTCGTAGGTAGTCTGGCCACGAAAAGTCGCCTTGGAGTTAGGTCGCAAGGTCGCTGGGTCGTAGGTCGTTAGGCTTAAGTCGTTAAGTCGTTCCCTCTGTTGGTAACGTCTCCTCGGTCTTAGGTCGTTAGACCTTAGGTCTGCCTCCCCCTAGGTCGTTAGACCCTGAGTTGTTCCACCTTCATTTAGCTCACTCACCTCTAGGTCGTTAGACCTTTATACTTTAGGTTTTTGCTCGCCCTTTCCACATAGGTTGCTCGGCCTCTGTTCCATTTGATCGCGAACCTCGATAGTTCGCGTACCCCCTTAAGTCGCTCGATCATTAGGTCGCGAACACCTCTAGGTCGCTCGACCCCTTTAACTCGTAGGCCACTCGCCTCTTCTAACCCGCGAGTTCCTTAAGTCGCTCTCGTCCCTTAGGCCGTTAGACCTTTATACCTTTAGGTCATGTACCCTGATAGGTCGCGAGTTTAATTAGGTCGTTCGGCCTTAAAATGTTAGGTCGCTTGGCCTGTGCTTTTGTTAGGTCGTGAGTCCCTTAAGTCGCTCGCCTCTGTTAGGTCGCTCGTTTCTGCTAACTCGCGAACACCCCTAGGTCGCAACCAATAGGTCGCTCGATCCTATGCTTCCTTAGGTCTTCACTAGGTCGAACCCCGTAGCGGGGGTGTTTCCCCCGCACCCCCACCTTGGGGGGTTGCCACCCCCTGGACCCCCCTCCGTAGGGGATCTTATCTGAAAAACATTCAACAGAACTTGCTTTGTTGAGATGCTGAGTTGACCATTCGTCGAGGCAAACCATCTTGGGCTTCTCGGTCGATTTTATGGATTTTTGAATATCTATTTCGATGGATTCTTTATCGGTTTCTTTGGATTTTATTCACGTCTTCGAATGTGAATTTTTATGATTGATTGTTTCTACAATCACTTCTATGATTTGTCACTTTAAAATATAAAGGTTTTCTATACTAGTAGTAAATATCAAAACTCTTTCTTCAAATGATTCCAACATTATTTTATAACAAAGCTCGTTTTCTCAAACCGATTTCCAATCTATTAGTATATACAAACCTTTACCTCACTCGTATGAGAAATCTAATTAAATGACTTAGTAAAACAAGTGGTATGAAACGCTTGCGTTTGCTTCGTCGGTTAATTCTTGGACTTGTTCGATTGAATCTCTTGTGAAACTTTTCTAGTGGAGATCTACAATTTATTTGTAAATATTTAAGTTAAGCTAGTGGTTATGGGACATGAAGCTAAGCTCATATATTTACTAGCTTACTGTAATTGACACTTTTTGATGATCATGATGATTATTTTATAATTTAGACTAGCAATTGTGCGATGTCTCTTTGTTTGCAAGGTTAGACTAGACCTCATTGGTGTGATTCCGACTCACACATATCTCTTTGTCCGCAAGGTTAGTCTAGACACCATTTGTGTGATTCCACTCACACATACCTTTTTGTTGCGAGGTTAGGCTAGACAGCGTTTGTGTGATTTCACTCACACATACCTTTTTGCTTTTTGGTTAGCCTAGACATCATCTGGGTGATTCCGACTCACCCATATGGGGTAGCTCCCCATGGTCTTCGGACCGTCATGTGATAAACCTCTTTCCCTTTTTCTGTGATTTCTGGATTTCTTGTGTTGATTTATGGAATTTATGTCATTGACTTGTTATGAGTACAAGTTTAGCGTATGATGCCCTCTTTGGATCTTTGAGAAGATTCTTGTGATATTGATTTATCTCTTATTGATTGATATTCTGTTGATCATCATTTGCATACTTATAGTAGTATGTCAGTATGGATATTTTATGTTTATGCCATTTCTTTTATTTTATATCATGTCATCTGATATTTATAACTAGACTGGTCCGTTTATTATTTTCTTAAATAATACTCGGGTCAGACCGAGATGTTACAGGTGCTTCTGCATGACTTCTTCCCTGGATTTGCTACTTTGACTTTTGGCTAACTATTTAGATTAGCAGTTTTTGTTGTATACACTTGAGATATAGACTCATAGTTGTATTCTTTTGTATAGCACGTGTTGCTATTCTTTTCTATTATTGTGGATCTTTTTTACCACTACTCTGATGTACACTTTCATGTGTTAGTTATATATTCATATCTTCTTCCGCCTTTGTGATATGGATGTCTGTGACTGATTTGTGTTATGCTTATTTCTATGTTTGTTTCCGAAGATTATCTATAGCCACCGTGTGATAAGCAATTACATGGATGGTCTCTCTTCAACAGCCTTATTCTCCGTGCTAGTTGACAGCACTACACCGTAGTGTTGTTGGCTAGCGTGGGTATAGAGGTGGGGCATCACAGCTTGGTATCAGAGCCAGACTTCGGAACAATGTAGAATAACTTAACAAGGATCATCGTCCTAAGTCCACCTTAGGAGTTATGTCTTAGGATTAATTCGAGTCGTAGTAACGATTCATCCTACATCCTTTATGATTCCTTGTTTTATCTAGCAAGATTGCTTGATATTCATTTGTGAATAATCTTCTTCTTTCTCTTCTTTCTTTCTTAAGGAAGAGAAATGGTTAGACCTGGTCGTCCCAGAGCTGGACCATCTAGTGCTCCACCCCAAGATGGAGTTTTTATGACTACCCAACAACTTCTTGACCTTGTCACGAATGCTCAAGCAGCTGGTTCTAATCCGGAACCTACTCACCCTAAATCTGGGTTTGCACGTTTGTGCAATGATTACACCAACCTGGGTGGGAAGCCATTTAAAGGTTCTGAAACTATCATCGAGGTCCAGGCTTGGTTGAGGACCTGCGATCGAATCTTCATTCGCATGAATCTCGTCGATCTTCACCGTCTTCAGGTGGCTTCCAGTATGCTCCAAGAGAGTGCATTGGACTGGTATGAACTTTTTATTTATGAAGTCAACGAATCGGACCTTACCTGGGAACAATTCCGGACACGCTTCGAGTTAAAATTTGTACCAGAAGCAGAGAAGGTAACTCTGCTCGACGCTTTATAGACCTTGTTCAAGGTGAGTTCTCTGTGACTGATTACGTCGCAGCCTTTGAGTCCCTTTCCAAATATGGGGTTGAATACATCAACATCCCATTAAAGAAGAACCAGAGGTTCATGTATGGCTTAAACAAAAGCCTCAAGAAGCCATTACTTCTAAAGTTAGAAGTTTCTTTCGACCAACTTATAGATATCGCTCTTCGTCTGGAAGAGGCTGATAAAGAAAGTGATGTTGAAGTAGTAGCTTCCAAACCCAACTTCAATAACAAAAAGAGGCCCAATAAATTCAAAGGCCCTTATCTCCTAGTGGTGCGAGATGCTTCAACTGTGGATCTGGGGATCATTTTGCGAATAAGTGCTCTAAGCCCAAATCTTGTCGCTATTGTAAGAGCCCAGATCATTACATACATCAATGCCTCAAACGTGAAGGCAAGAAGGAAGGAAAGTTAAACGTGGCTCAAGCATTTTGCAAAACATTTCGTGGCCAAGGTATTTCTCATTCCATTCTTGATGGTATTATTTTATTTCATGATCAACCTATTAGAGTTCTCTTTGATACGGGTGCATCCCATTCTTTTATATCAAAGGAACTTGTCGACACTTTCTCTTTAAATGTTGATGCTTTAATGACTTCCTTGAGAATTGCGAATCCTGTTGGTGGATCCGCAACTCTTAGTTTGATTTGTAAAAATGTGGAGATTATTTTATGTGATTTTCCATTCCTAGCCGATTTGCATGTTATGCGTTACCTAGGCTTTGGAATGATTTTGGGAATGGATTGGCTTAATCGTTATGAAGCTCATATCTTATGTCCTTAGAGGACTATTTATCTCCGACATCCGCAATCTGTAAATCAGATTTCTATTATTCTTAAAGATTTGGATTCTTCGTTGACAGCATCTTTATATTCTTTAAATCCTCATGTGTAGGATCTAGATTAACCCTAGAGGGGGGGTGAATAGGGTTATGGCAAATTTTCTCGATTTAAACATAGAAATAAACTGCAGAAATAAATATGCTGAAAAGTAAATCACACACAAAATTTATCCAGCTTCGGCAACCCCTTCCTACTGCTGCAATCCCAGATTTCTATTAGAATTAAACAGTATCACGCTTACAAACACTCTAACAGACTCGCAAAACCTGCTACCGCCTATAGAGTTTTGCAAACTCGCAACCCCTGCTTACTGAACTAATTCTAACTAGATAATCAGACACAACCTAAAACCTAGGTGGTGATTTACCAAGATTTGATTCACAATTTTCAAATGAAAATATAAAAGACAATAATTTAAACAAAACAAAAACAACTCAAAAAAACCCTAATTAATAAATAAACCAGCCACCCTTAAAACAATGACCGGCCCAAAGAAAAAAAAATATTTTTAATTCCCCCCCTTTTTTTTAACTCTTCGGCCCGTTCCTATTTCTTTTTCTTTTGATAATGGCGGTCGTTTGTTCTTCTCGTTTCTCCTGATTAAAATTGGGGCTCTCGTCCTTGTGCTCTCTGTTCCAAATTAGGGCTTTTGCGAAGCTCCGATACTTCTTCGATCGTTGTTGATTGTGCGTGATTTAACCTGGCTTGATCGATTTCGTGTTGCTTTCTTCGGTTGCTTCGGTGAGTTCGATTATTGCTTTGGTAACAATTTTTTTTCTCTCATACTTGTATTCGAACTCTTGCAATTATGCCGATGATGTTGAATGGTTTATATATGGTTCAATGCCCTGAATTTTCGTTCGTATTTCATATACGACTTCGTCTGATAATTTCAAAATTTGTTGCTTTGGCCGTTCGATTATTGTTGGATGATTGTGATTTATTCTGACTGGTTCACAATCGTATATACTTGAAATACTCGGTCAACTTGATTTGTAATTCTAGGCTTTGAATTTTGATGGCATCGTGAATTTCTCTGTTGACTTGGCTTCACGGCTTTGATTTTGACAACCATGGCTTTGAATTTTTGTGATGTCTGACTATGCTGTGATTTTTTTCTTTGACCTTTATATGTTTTCACGATGTCCTCTGCCTTATTTCACTGTCCAGATGCTCTTTATACTATAGCTGGTCGTTGCATTTTGTTTTCATTGATTTGTTGTGCTTGATGTATCTTGTAGTTACACTTCTAGTTGGATATGTTGGCACTGGGGTATAACTCGAACTGCTTTGATGTTGTTACATGAACTTGATATTGTGGTATCACTCTGTATACTACGGCTCTGACCATCTTTTTCTTTGATCTTTTGTTCATGCTGTTGCACTTGGTGTTTTGGTTTGAACTTGCAGTTAAAAACATTTGCTTTTGATCTGCATACTTAAGCTTTGCATTTGTGTACATGTTTACCATGTGCTTGAGTCTGATTCTTGTTGCACTTCACCTGTTATGTCTACATTTTTGCTGCAATCTTCATGATTGCACTGTTCTCTGCATTTACTTGGTTGTCGACACTGATCTGCATACATGTGCTTAATTGATGGTTTGTTGACACTGGTTTGGGCCCTGTTGTCTGCACTTGTATGCTCTCATGTATTGCCTTTGTCATGATTCACTTCATGTTTGTTGCTAGTTTACCTTGAATTACTGCTTCCATTTTGACTTGGTCTTTGTTGAACTTGTCATCTTCACTGTGTTGCACATTTGTGATCTATTCACCCATTAATGCACTTGCATTGTTGTTTGGTCATTTTGTATTTCTGGATGGAGCTGTGCATACGAGTTGGCGAGGCAGTGCACACGTGTATAAATGTACACGTGTGTATTGCAGCCACTCATGATTACCTGTCTCTGTAGCGTTATCAAGTGTATATCTCTATGTGCACAACTTTGTGATGAATTCAAGAGTGAATGATGACGAACAACCCAAATAACTGAGGCAAATCATATTTACAAAAAAAAACATATTTTATTTGCAACAATATTTCTTTTTCAATTTTACTGCGTTAGTGAATATTTTTGCAGATTACTCGGATGCTGGAATCTGACTGGAAAAATACGAGTGTGAGTGATATGTAGTGAGGTTTTTAATGTAAATCAAATTGTGATGTATTCAAAAATGTATATGTATAGTGAGAGCATGAATTTGTACTATTCAAGATTGTAATAAATATTTGTTTGAATAAAATTTCTATTTGAATTCAAATTCTGTGTAACTTGTTTTGTTTGAATTCAAATTCTGTGTTATTTGTTTTATTCAACAAATATTTATTTAATCTATGAAAAACAAAATAGTACATTACCAAATACATTTAAATGAATATATATATGTTTATTATCATCAAACAAAAACATATAAGCGCATATTTAACAATCTCCCCCTTTTGATGATAACAATATTTAAGATTTTGACCGTGTTAAATGTATTTGATCAATGATATACTCTAATTGCTCCCCCTATTTAAATGCTTCCTCTCTACATGATGCCCCCCTTACATATATGCATACAAATAGAAATATTCAAATAAGCCTAGATGCAAATGGAAAATTATTTGACCTTTGCTTGATTCTATTTGACAAAATCTTAACTTTTCTCTCCCCCTTTTATTATCAGCAAAAGAATAATAGTGTTATAAAAATAGAGATGAAGTGACAGACATGAACCAAACATTTAACTCGATTGAATATAAATATCAAATTTCAATAAAAATCAAACAAAAATCATAATTACCCTTGTTAGGCGCATATTCCACTTTCAGAAGTGATGGGGATAAAATCATCAAAAATCATACAGTTCTGTCTATTTGCGGTATATTTATTTCAGGAAATTTGAATAACTACTAATCATGCATAACCGTTAGGACTTTTAAATGAGATTAGTAGTATTCCCATTTAATTTAAAAATGAAATCAAGTATCTTCTAACCACGCATGACCATGAGGACTTTTAAATGGGATTAGAATCAACTTGTCTATTAAATCAATTAATTTTGATATGTGTTCCATACATGCATAACCGTGAGGACTTTTAAATGAGCATGGAAGCACATAATCAAAAATCCAAGTAATTCACCCATGCATAATCGTGAGGACTTTTAAATGAGAGTGAATACTTTGGATATTTATTTTTATTGCTTAATATAATAAATTGAAGCACAAATAATTTCCTTCATAGATTTAAAGATATTGAAGAACGAATGATTTCCTTTGTAAACTACCACAAATTTACATACTATGTGTAATTTTGATGAGTGATGGTCGATAGAAAGATGATAGAAATAGAAATGATCATGGAATTTTTACCCAACAAAAAAGTTTTTATAACTCTTGTTATGAAATTCTAAAGAAAATTTTCTAATTATACTTTCTCAAGTTATAATATATGATAAATATCAACACTTATCACTTTTTCAATCACTATTCATCTTTTCGATAATCATCAGGGAGCCAGATTAGTCGATTTCTAGAATCCCTAAATCCAAACGTAATCTAGAAAATCTGTCTTCGGGGAGGGGTTTTGTGAAAATATCAGCAAGTTGAGCCTTAGTTGAAATATGTTCAATGCAAATGTCTTTCTTAGCAATGTGATCTCTAAGAAAGTGATGTCTCACATCAATGTGTTTTGTACGTGAATGATGAACAAGATTATTTGACAAGTCTATTGCACTTTTACTATCACATTTTAATGGAACTTGTTTATAAGCTAAGCCTAAATCAGAAAGAGTTTGCATCATCCATAAAATTTGAGCACAACAACTTCCTAAAGCAATATATTCTGCTTCAGTGGTGGATAATGCAACACAATTCTGTTTTCGACTTGACCATGAAACTAATGAATGTCCTAGCATGAAACATGTCCCACTAGTGCTTTTTCTGTCAACCAATGAACCAGCATAATCAGCATTAGAATAACCAACTAAATCAAAATTTTCGCAAGAAGGATACCATAATCCATATTTGTGTGTGTGTGAGAGATATATTAAAATTCGTTTAGTGGCTTTCAGATGAGATTCTTTTGGATTAGATTGAAAACGTGCACACAAACACACAGAAAACATAATATCAGGTCTAGAAGCAGTAAGATAGAGAAGTGAACCGATTATTCCTCGATATTTCTTCTGATCAACAGCAATTCCTTTCTCGTCTTTGTCCAACTTTGTTGATGGACTCATAGGAGTTCTCAATGGTTTGGATTTCTCAACTCCAAATTTCTTGAAAAGTTCCAACACATACTTGGATTGCGAAATAAATATACCATCACTGCTTTGCTTGATTTGAAATCCAAGAAAATATTTCAATTCTCCTACCAAGCTCATCTCGAATTTAGTCTGCATGACTTGTTCAAATTTCTCGCACAAGAGTTCATTAGTAGCACCATAAAAGATATCATCCACATAAATTTGAACAATCAAAAAATCACTTTCTTTATGTAGTAGAAACAATGTCGTGTCAGCACTCCCCTTTTTAAAACCATTTTCCAAAAGATATGTACAAAGGCAGTCATACCAAGCTCTAGGGGCTTGCTTAAGACCATATAATGCTTTTTCTAGTTTATACACATGTTTTGGAAAATCATGATTTTCAAAACCGAGGGGTTGTTCAACAAAAACTTCTTCTTTCAAAGCACCATTTAGAAAGGCACTTTTTACAACCATTTGTTTAAGTTTAAAACCCTTATAACATGTAAAACTTAGCAAAATCCTAATGGCTTCTAACCTAGAAACTGGAGCAAATGTTTCATCAAAATCTATGCCTTCTATTTGGTTACATCCTTTTGCGACCAACCTAGCTTTGTTTCTAATTACATTTCCTGATTCATCAAATTTATTTTTGAATACCCATTTAGTTCCAACAATTGGATAGTCATTTGGCCTAGGAACTAATTTCCAAACTTTATTTCTATCAAATTGATTAAGTTCATCTTGCATTGCTAAAAACCAACTTTCATCATTAAGAGCTATTTCAATAGAATCGGGTTCAATTTCAGAAATAAAACCACTGTCACAGCAAAATGCACACAAGTTTGTATCAAATGAAGAGCGAGTGCGTATACCTTCCGTCGGATCACCTATAACCAATTCAGGAGGATGATTGGATTTGAACTTTAATCTATCAGTATCAACCGTCCTACTTTCAGCATTCTCACTAGATGTCCCTTCTTCAATGCCTTCATGATCTATCCCATCGTCAATCATTTTTTCAGTCGTCCTTTCCAGATCAGATTCATCAAATTTCACATTAATTGATTCAACAATTGTCTTTGTTCGTTTGTTGTATATCCTGTAAGCCTTACTCCTTGTTGAATAGCCCATGAAAATTCCCTCATCAGCCTTTGATTCAAATTTTCCAAGTTGATCACCTGTGTTAAGAATGAAACAAGGACATCCAAATATACGAAAATAAGAAATGTTAGGTTTCCTTTCATGCCACAATTCATAAGACGTTTTGCCAAGTATTGGTCTAATCATTACTCTATTCATTACATAGCACGAAGTATTCACTACCTCTGCCCAAAAGGTTAGAGGTAGCTTATACTCACTCAACATGGATCTAGCCAATTCCTGTAATGTACGATTTTTCCTTTCAACCACCCCATTTTGTTGAGGTGTTCGTGGATCATAAAATTCATGTTTTAAACCATTTTCTTCACAAAAATTTTCAAATTCCAAATTTTCAAATTCGCCTCCATGATCACTTCTCAAGGTTTTAATTGTAACTCCTTTTTCATTTTGAACAAGTTTTGCAAATTTTGAAAAATAGTCAAGAGATTCAGACTTTTTGGCTAAAAAGTAAACCCATGTAAATCTAGAATAATCATCAACCAATACATAACAATAACGTTTTCCATTCAAGCTTGAAATTTCATTTGGTCTAAATAAGTCCATGTGAATTAGTTCAAGGACCCTTGATGTGCTAACAATGTTTTTAGGGCGAAATGATGATCGACTAAGCTTGCCCAAGGAACATGCTTTACACACTTTATTATTTTTAAATTTCTGATGTGGTAACCCTCTGACTAATTCTTTTGATTCAAGTTTTTCTAAGAGACTCATGCTAGCATGTCCAAGTCTCCTATGCCATAAATATTCCTCTTCGTCGGTGGCTACCAAACATCTAGAAAGATTTAGATTATCAAATGAAAGTGAGTAAACATTCCCTTTTCTTTTGCCCATAAAAACAATGTTATTAGAAGATTTATCAATGATTTTGCAAGTATCACTTTCAAAAATCACGTTCATACCTTTGTCACATAGTTGGCTAATAGAAATGAGATTGTGATGTAGATTTTCAACGTATAAAACATTAGTCAAGGAAAAAATACCGTTACCAATTTCACCTTTACCAATAATCTTACACTTGCTATTGTCTCCCATGATCACATTTCCACCTTTAAAATTCTCCAAGCTAAGGAACTTCGATTTGTCACCTGTCATATGTCTAGAACAACCTGAATCTAGAAACCATTCTTGTTGTTCCTTAGCCCGCCAACAGACCTACATAAAAAGAGAGGAGGATGGCCTAGAGAAACTCTTAGGTCCAATGATATTAGTGATAGAAGCATTATGAATAAACAATCCCTTTGGAACCCATACTTGTTTAGTCCTTTTATTTTTATTCCAATAGACATGAAATTTGTTTGTAGAATTCTTAGGAACCCAAACTTGTATAAATTTTGTGTTCTTGTTCCTATGACTACAATTTTCAGCACGGTGTCTAAATCTTTTACATCTACCAAAGACATTCTTATATTTTGCATTATCATCAACTTGTGTTTTCCCGAAACCTAGTCCTTTTCCGTTGTTAGCAAAAATTTGATTTCTCAATAACATGTTGAATGATTTTTCTCCTCTTGAAAAGTTATTCAGAGATTTCTCAAGATTTTGGACTTTGGTTTTTAGTGTTGTGTTTTCAGTTGCAAGTGAGGTGCATCTATTTATAAAATCCTTTTTCCTAGTGTCAAGATTTTCCTTAAGACTTAAATTTTCTTTTTCAAGATTTACAAAGCTATTCCTAAGTCTTGATAATTCTGAATCTAAAGTTTTACATTTTTTACAGTCTAGGTTTTGAATATTTTCAAGTTCAGTTTCTAACCTAGAATTTTCATGGACAAGTTCTCTCCTATCAGATTTTAGTTTTTCAATTTTAGATTCAAGAGTATCAATCGTTTTAGTAAGATCACAACACATTGAAACAAGTTCTTTATAAGAATAGTCACTTACCTCACTAGATTCCTCTGAGCTTGCTTCTGAATCCGATTTTGACATAAGACACAAGTTAGCCTCCTCTGAGCTATTATTCGAAACTTCCTCTCCTTCTTCATCATCCCAAGTTGCTGCAAAGGCCTTCTTTTTCTTTTTCTTTCCTTTGTTGTTTTTGAGAAGTGGACATTTTTGTTTGAAGTGGCCAGGCTTCTTGCAGTTATAGCACGTTAATTCATTATCGGAAGCGTCAGAATTCTTTGACCTATTACCACTTATTTTCTTCTTTCGTGACTTGAATCTTGACCATTTTTTAAGATTATTGACAGCCATTGCAAGCTCTTCAATTGGATCTTCTTCTTCTTCATCGCTCTCTTCTTTGCTCTTTAAGGCAATCGTCTTCTTCTTTGGTTCGGAGTTGTTGCGTTCTTCCTTTGCTTTTAAATCAAGCTCATATGTCATCAAGTTGCCAATCAACTCCTCCATGCTTAGCTTACTCAGATCTTTCGATTCTTGTATTGCCGTGACTTTTGCCTCAAAGTTCATCGGTAGGACTCGTAGTATCTTCCTCACAAGCTCTACCTCAGTGAATACATTCCCAAGCGCTCTAGCATTGTATACCAAGGTTGAAAAGTGTCCAAACATATCCTTTATGCTTTCGCCTTTGTCCATCACAAAGTTTTCGTATTCATTGCTGAATAGGGCTAGACGAGACTCCTTGACTTAAGAAGTTCCTTCGTGTGTCACCTCCAAAGTGTGCCAAATTTCCTGTGCTGTTGTACAATGAGAAATTCTATTAAATTCATTTTTATCAAGAGCACATATCAAAGCATTCATGGCTTTAGCATTTGTCGTTTTCAATCTCTTATCGTTAGCATCCCACCTATCCTTAGGTTTAGGAATCTCAGTATCACCAACGATTATAGTGGGAGGTTTATAGCCAGTTTCAATAATATCCCAAACATCATAATCAACAGAACTAAGATAGATACCCATCCTAACTTTCCAATAGGCATAATCGTTCCCGTTAAACATGGGTGGCCTAGCAATAGATTGCCCCTCAGAAAAAGCATTATTTGGTGAATTCATGACTCTAGAGTTAAAAAACAAAATACCGGGCTCTGATACCACTTGTAGGATCTAGATTAACCCTAGATGGGGGGTGAATAGGGTTATAGCAAATTTTCTCGATTTAAACACAGAAATAAACTGCAGAAATAAATATGCTGAAAAGTAAATCACACACAAAATTTACCCAGCTTTGGCAACCCCTGCCTACTGCTGCAATCCCAGATTTCTATCAAAATTAAACAGTATCACGCTTACAAACACTCTAACAGACTCGCAAACCCTGCTACCACCTATAGAGTTTTGCAAACTCGCAACCCCTGCTTACTGAACTAATTCTAACTAGATAATCAGACACAACCTAAAACCTAGGTGGTGATTTACCAAGATTTGATTCACAATTTTGAAATGAAAATATAAAAGACTACAATTTAAACAAAACAAAAACAACTCAAAAAAACCCTAATTAATAAATAAATCAACCACCCTTAAAACAATGACCGTCCCAAAGAATTTTTTTTTTTTAATTCCCCTCTTTTTTTAACTCTTCGGCCCGTTCCTATTTCTTTTTCTTTTGATAATGGCGGCCGTTTGTTCTTCTCGTTTCTCCTGATTAAAATTAGGGCTCTCGTCCTTGTGCTCTCTGTTCCAAATTAGGGCTTTTGCAAAGCTCCGATACTACATCGATCGTTGTTGATTGTGCGTGATTTAACCTGGCTTGATCGAGTTCGTGTTGCTTTCTTCGGTTGCTTCGGTGAGTTTGATTATTGCTTTGGTAACAATTTTTTTCTCTGATACTTGTATTCGAACTCTTGCAATTATGCCGATGATGTTGAATGGTTTATATAGGGTTCAATGCCTTGAATTTTCGTTCGTATTTCATATACGACTTCGTTTGATAATTTCAAAATTTGTTGCATTGGCCGTTCGATTATTGTTGGATGATTGTGATTTATTCTGACTGGTTCACAATCGTATATACTTGAAATACTCGGTCAACTTGATTTGTAATTCTCGGCTTTGAATTTTGATGGCATCGTGAATTTCTCTGTTGACTTGGCTTCACGGCTTTGACTTTGACAACCACGGCTTTGAATTTTTGTGATGTCTGACTATGCCGTAATTTTTTTCTTTGACCTTGATATGTTTTCACGATGTCCTCTGCTTTGTTTCACTGTCCAGATGCTCTTCATACTATAGCTGATCGTTGCATTTTGTTTTCATTGATTTGTTGTGCTTGCTGTATCTTGTAGTTACACTTCTAGTTAGATATGTTGGCACTGGGATATAACTCGAACTGCTTTGGTGTTGTCACCTGAACTTGATATTGTGGTATCACTCTGTCTACTACGGCTCTGACCATCTTTTTCTTTGATCTTTTGTTCATGCTGTTGCACTTGGTGTTTTGGTTTGAACTTGCAGTTAAAAACATTTGCTTTTGATCTTCATACTTAAGCTTTGCATTTGTGTACATGTTTACCATGTGCTTGAGTCTGATTCTTGTTGCACTTCACCTGTTATGTCTGCATTTTTGCTGCAATCTTCATGATTGCACTGTTCTCTGCATTCACTTGGTTGTCAACACTGATCTGCATGCATGTGCTTAATTGTTGGTTTGTTGACAATGGTTTGGGCCCTGTTGTCTGCACTTGTATGCTCTCATGTATTGCCTTTGTCATGATTCACTTCATGTTTGTTGCTAGTTTACCTTGAATTACTGCTTCCATTTTGACTTGGTCTTTGTTGAACTTGTCATCTTCACTGTGTTGCACATTTGTGGTCTATTCACCCATTACTGCACTTGCATTGCTGTTTGGTCATTTTGTATTTCTGGATGGAGCTGTGCATACGAGTTGGCGAGGCAGTGCACACGTGTATAAATGTACACGTGTGTATTGCAGCCACTCATGATTACCTGTCTCTATAGCGTTATCAAGTGCATATCTCTATGTGCACAACTTTGTGATGAATTCAAGAGTGAATGATGACGAACAACCTAAATAACTGAGGCAAATCATATTTACAAAAAAAAACATATTTTATTTGCAACAATATTTCTTTTTCAATTTTACTGCGTTAGTGAATATTTTTGCAGATTACTCGGATGCTGAAATCTGACTGGAAAAATACGAGTGTGAGTGATATGTAGTGAGGTTACTAATGTAAATCAAATTGTGATGTATTCAAAAATGTATATGTATAGTGAGAGCATGAATTTGTACTATTCAAGATTGTAATAAATATTTGTTTGAATAAAATTTCTACTTGAATTCAAATTCTGTGTAACTTGTTTTGTTTGAATTCAAATTCTGTGTTATTTGTTTTATTCAACAAATATTTATTTAATCTATGAAAAACAAAATATTACATTACCAAATACATTTAAATGAATATATATATGTTTATTATCATCAAACAAAAACATATAAGCGCATATTCAACATCATGATGACGATGATGATGAGGAAGATGTCATTTCTCGAATTCACGTTGTTCGTGAATTTTCTGACATATTTGAGCCGGTTTTAGGTTTACCACCTAAACGAGCAATTGAGTTCAGAATCAATCTTACACCTCGAGCTCAACCTATTACTCGTCCTCCTTATCGCATGTCTAATAAGGAAAATGAGGAGATGCGAAAACAATTATCTGAATTGGAGACGAAGCAATTTATTCGCTCTAGCTCCTCGCCTTGGGGAGCTTCAGCTATTTTAATGAAGAAATCCGATGGTACGCTTAGGCTTTGCGTTGACTATCGCAAGCTTAACGATTTGACTATTAAAAATAAATATCCTTTACCTCGGATTGACGATCTGGTTGATCAGCTTAGCGGAGCTAGGGTCTTTCCACAGTTGGACTTGGCTATCGGTTTTCATCAGCTTCGTATTACTAAGGATAGTATTCCTTTGACATCATTCCGTACTCGTTATGGATCTTATGAATGGCTTGTTATGCCATTTGGTTTAACGAATGCTCCGGCTTACTTCGTTGACCTCATGAATCGAGTTTTTAAGGCGTTCCTCGATCGGTTTGTTCTCATCTTCATTGATGATATCCTTGTGTATTCTAAAACCAAGGAGGAGCATGAAAAGCATCTTCAGATTGTATTGGAAACTCTTAGGAGTAATCAATTAAAGGCAAAATTTTCTAAATGCCACTTTTGGCAATCTCGTGTGAAGTTTCTCGGTCATATTATTTCCGAATCCGGAATTTCCGTGGATCCTTCAAAGATTGAAGCGATTCAAGATTGGAAGAGACTGGAGAGTGTGACAGAGATTCGTAGTTTTCTCGGATTGGCGGGTTATTACCATCGTTTCATTAAAGACTTTTCTAAGATTGATGTGCCTCTTACTGGCTTGACAAAGAAGGGAGTTCAATACATTTGGTCGAACAAATGTGAAGCCTCTTTTCAGAAATTGAAAGAACTCCTTTCCGATGCTCCTATTCTTGTTATTCCCGAAGGGAATCAAGATTTTGTGGTTTATACTGATGCTAGTCACGTTGGTTTGGGTGTCGTTCTTATGCAAAAAGAACGTGTTACTGCTTATGCTTCTAGGCAATTAAAGCCGACCGAGACTAGATATGCCACACATGATTTAGAACTCGCGGCTATTGTTTTCGCCCTTCGAATTTGGCGTCATTATCTATTGGGAGAGAAATTTATTCTTTACAAGAATCATAAGTCTTTGAAATATTTATTTTCTCAAAAGGAACTTAATTTGCGTCAACAGCATTGGCTCGAGTTCCTTGCACCTTATGATCTTGATATTCTTTATACCCCCGGTAAGGGTAATGTGTCGCCGATGCTCTTAGCCGTAAACAACAAGCAGTTGTTTCTATGATGATATCCGAATGGAACGATCTCGAGATTTTATCCACTTGTGAGATTCGAGAGCGCGTATCTGATTTATGCTCATCACTTTTTTATGTAGCCTTGAGGCTCATCCTTCTCTTTTAGACCGCATCCTTGAAGCTCAAGGGCTAGATCCTGAATTGGCTCTTCTTGGCCAAAATGTTAAGGATAAAATTGATATTGAAGGTTTGAAAGACTTTGATATTGATTCTCGTGGCGGCATTCAAAAATTTGGTAGACTTATCGTACCAAATATTGGTGATCTTCGTAAAGATATTTTAGAAGATTCCCATCGTTCTAAATTCACCATTCATCCCGGTAGTAGTAAAATGTACGCTGATATGAAGCGACTTTATTATTGGGAGGGAATGGAATCTGATATTGCTAACTTTGTTAAGTGTTGCATGACTTGCCAACTTGTCAAGGCCGAACATCAAAGGCTTGGTGGGTTATTGCAACCTTTAGAAATTCCAATTTAGAAGTGGGACCAAATTTCCATGGATTTTATAGATGGCCTTCCCCGTTCTCGTTCGGGTCATGATAGCTTATGGTGATCGTTGATAGACTTACTAAATCCGCCCATTTTATTCCTGTTTGGTCTAACCAAACCGTTCCTCTTTTGGCCAAACTCTTTATCAAAGAAATTGTTAAATTGCATGGAGTTCCTACTTCTATTGTTAGCGATCGAGATCCATTGTTTACTAGTGGATTTTGGAAGAGTCTTCAAAAAGGTTTAGGAACGAAGATTAATTTTAGCACTTCTTATCACCCCCAGTCCGATGGACAAACCGAGCGTGTGAATCAAACTCTTGAAGATCTTCTTCGTGCTTATGTGCTCGATTTTGGTGGAAGTTGGGAAGATCATATTTCACTTTTTGAATTTTCCTATAATAATAGCTTCCAATCTAGTATTGGTATGGCACCTTTCGAGGCACTCTATGGAAGGCCATGCCGTTCTCCTTCTTGTTGGCTTGAGGCCGGTGAGAAGCTGGTTTTAGGTCCAGACTTTATTCGTGATTCCACAGAGAAGATTGAACCTATTCGACATAGGATGAAAGAAGCCCAGAGTAGACAAAAATCCTATGCCGACAATCGAAGAAGGAAGTTAGAATTTTCTGTGGGAGATTCTGTTTTTATTGGTGTTTCACATATGAAAGGTGTTGTACGTTTCAGTCGATCGGGAAAGTTAGCACCCCGATATATTGGGCCATTTCCTATCACTGAACGTATTGGTTCTATGGCTTATCACCTTACATTACCGGCTCAGTTTTCTGCTATGCATTACGTGTTTCATGTTTCTCAATTACGGAAATGCCTACGAGATTCCAATTCTATATTTGAGCCTGGTGTTGTGGAAGAAATTGAAGTTACGCCGAATTTAACTTACGAGCAGCATCCTATTCAAATTATTGCTTCGGAGGTCAAACAACTTCGAAATAAAGATGCTCCGCTAGTGAAGGTTCATGGTCCTCAAATCCTAAGGATTGCTCTTGGGAATTCAGAGAATTCATCGAGCGAACACATCCGTACTTGCTTACTCCTGCTCTTTGAGGTGAACTTCCTATTTCAAATTTCTTTTGTGTTAATATGCTTTTATGGTTGTTACTTTTTAATTTCCATCTTATATATTGCAAGGACGCAATTTCTTTAAGGAGGGGAGTCTGTAACAACCCGCATATTTATCAATTTTATATTTAAATATTTTGATTAAATATTTTGTCGTTAATCGGATATTGGTCCGAAAAGCTACTTTTTGCAAACGATCAAATTAGGACTCGAGACCACTTCCATTGAGTTCGAAATGCCGTTTACAATCTTTTTAAGTATAAACTTTGATATGTTTGGGGTTAGTGGAATTTCACTAACTTTTCCCGCTTTGGAATTTGGGTTGGTTTAACCTATTAAACCTAAGTTCCAACCCCTTCTCCTCATCTGTTCATAAATTCCTACCTAACTCTAGTTTTAGGATTAATGGCGAGTGGAAAGGGAAATTAAAATTCCAAGCCCAAGTTCATTAGCAAATTCAACATCCAACTCCAAAATCAAAGTGAAGACATTGGATTCAAGCTTCTTGTGTTGAGATTGAAGTGGATTGATTCTTGCTTTGCTTTGGTCTTCATTTTCATTGATTTTTGGTGCAAAGGTGAGATTTTTATCTCACAATTCTAGCCTATAACTATATTGGACTATTGGGAATGATTCCCCATCACTTTAGCATGTACATTTTCATTAGGTTTAGATTGGATTGGCCAAAAAAATCCAATTTTTAGTGTTTTTGGTGAAATTCTGCACTTAGGTCGTTCTGCCTATGCTAGGTCGTTTTCGTGGAAAAGCCTCATCCTTCAAATAGTCCGTTTCTGGCCTTAAATCTTTCTACAGCCTTAGGTCGCTCGGCACTAGGTCGTAGGTCGTCTGGCCATGAAATGTCGCCTTGGAGTTAGGTCGCAAGGTCGCTGGGTCGTAGGTCGTTAGGCTTAGGTCGTTAAGTCGTTCCCTCTGTTGGAAACGTATCCTCGGTCTTAGAACGTTAAACCTTAGGTCGGCCTCCCCTTAGGTCGTTAGACCCTGAGTTGTTCCTCCTTTATTTAGCTCACGCACCTCTAGGTCGTTAGACCTTTATACTTTAGGTCGTTGCCCGGCCTTTCCACATAGGTCGCTCGGCCTTTGTTCCATTTGATCGCGAACCTCGATAGGTCGCGTACGCCCTTAAGTCGCTCGACCACTAGGTCGCGAACACCTCTAGGTCGCTCGAACCCTTTAACTCGTAGGTCGCTCGCCTCTTCTAACCCGCGAGTTCCTTAAGTCGCTCGCCTCCCTTAGGTCGTTAGACCTTTATACCTTTAGGTCGTGTACCCTGATAGGTCGCGAGTTTAATTAGGTCGTTCGGCCATAAAATATTAGGTCGCTTGGCCTGTGCTTTTGTTAGGTCGCGAGTCCCTTAAGTCGCTCGCTTCTGTTAGGTCGCTCGTTTCTGCTAACTCGCGAACACCCGTAGGTCGCAACCAATAGGTCGCTCGATCCTATACTCCTTTAGGTCTTCACTCGGTCGAACCCCGTAGCGGGGGTGTTTCCCCCGCACCCCCACCTTGGGGGGTTGCCTCCCCTTGGACCCCCCTTCGTAGGGGATCTTATCTGAAAAACATTCAACAAAACTTGCTTTGTTGAGATGCTGAGTTGACCATTCGTCGAGACAAACTATCTTGGGCTTCTCGGTCGATTTTATGGATTTTTGAATATCTATTTCGATGGATTCTTTATCGGTTTCTTTGGATTTTATTCACGTCTTCGAATGTGAATTTTTATGATTGATTGTTTCTACAATCACTTCTATGATTTGTCACTTTAAAATATAAAGGTTTTCTATACTAGTAGTAAATATCAAAACTCTTTCTTCAAATGATTTCAACATTATTTTATAACAAAGCTCGTTTTCTCAAACCGGTTTCCATTCTATTAGTATATACAAACCTTTACCTCACTCGTATGATAAATCTAATTAAACAACTTAGTAAAACAAGTGGTATGAAACGCTTGTGTTTACTTCGTCGGTTAATTCTTGGACTTGTTCGATTGAATCTCTTGTGACAATTTTCTAGTGGAGATCTACAATTTATTCGTAAATACTTAAGTTAAGCTAGTGGTTATGGGACATGAAGCTAAGCTCATATATTTACTAGCTTACTATAATTGACACTTTTTGATGATCATGACGATCATTTTATGATTTAGACTAGCAATTGTGCAATGTCTCTTTGTTTGCAAGGTTAGACTAGACCTCATTGGTGTAATTCCGGCTCACACATATCTCTTTGTCCGCAAGGTTAGTCTAGACACCATTTGTGTGATTCCACTCGCACATACCTTTTTGTTGCGAGATTAGGCTAGACACCATTTGTGTGATTCCACTCACACATACCTTTTTGCTTTTTGGTCAGCCTAGACCTCATCTGGGTGATTCCGACTCACCCATACGGGGCAGCTCCCCATGATCTTCGGACCGTCATGTGATAGGCCTCTTTCCTTTTTTCTGTGATTTCTGGATTTCTTGTGTTGATTTCTGGAATTTATGTCTTTGACTTGTTATGAGTACAAGTTTAGGGTATGATGCCCTCTTTGGATCTTTGAGAAGATTCTTGTGATATTGATTTATCTCTTATTGATTGATCTTCTGTTGATCATCATTTGCATACTTATAGTAGTATGTCAGTATGGATATTTTATGTTTATGCCATATCTTTTATTTTATATCATGTCATCTGATATTTATAGCTAGACTGATCCGTTTATTATTTTCTTAAATAATACTCGGGTCAGACCGAGATGTTACAGGTGCTTCTGCTTGACTTCTTCCCGAGATTTGCTACTCTGACTTTTGGCTAACTATTTAGATTAGCAGTTTTTGTTGTATACATTTGTGATATAGATTCATAGTTGTATTCTTTTGTATAGCACATATTGCTATTCTTTTGTATTATTGTGGATCTTTTAGACCACTACTCTGATGTACACTTTCATGTGTTAGTTGTATATTCATATCTTCTTCCGCCTTTTGTGATATGGATGTCTGTGACTGATTTGTGTTATGCTTATTTCTATGTTTGTTTCCGAAGATTATTTATAGCCACGTGTGATAAGCAATTACATGGATGGTCGCTCCTCAACAGCCTTATTCTCCATGCTAGTTGACAGCACTACACCGTAGTGTTCTTGGCTAGCGTGGGTATAGAGGTGGGGCGTCACATTGGAATTCTGTATTAGTTATTTTGAACAATAACTATGTTGTAATTAATTTACAAGAACAAACTATAGCGGTCACAATAACAAATTGCTGTATTGAGCTATAGTGATGAACAAGCGTTGTACTACTCCGTAGAAACATCACAATGTTGAAACGGAAATATTACAGAATGATGTATATAAATATATAAGTAAACAGAAATCTAATCGGATGAAGAAGGAAATTACATCCTAGGCTTGTCGTAACTATTTCCTTAAGACTTTATTCAAGTCTCTCGAGATACAACAGACGTGATCTGCTCGAGATTGTGATGAGTATGATCTTCAGTGTGATATGCAGAAGCGTACAGATCTGGAGATTAAGAAATGAAGAGGAAGAAGAGAAAATTTTGAATAATCTACTGATCAGGTTTCCTTCTCCTTTTATAGGCTAATTCCCAGCGGTTATGTTTGTTGGGAACAGCCGCATCTCTTCGTCTGCAATGGCCAAAAACTGTCGCGGTTTGCAACATCGCCTCTTTTCATTTGCAACGGTCAAAAACTGTCGCGGTGTGCAATAGTCGCGTCTTTTCATTCGCAATAGCCAAAAACAGCTTTGCAACGCCTATTTTGAAAAGCCGCATCCAATCCATTAGTCGCTTTTAAATAGTAGAAAGTTGTTTACTTCTGTGCAGCAAAAATATAACACGGTCCACTCTTATTGTACTCGCACCCGGCCCGGTTCGGAACTGGACGGGAGGGCGACGCGCGCACGTGTGTTAGTTCATGGCCATATAGGTCCTCCACCTCAGACAAAATTACCTGACCCTAAGGGCCAATATAGGTTTGAGAATAGTAGTATTAAGCATGAACATTAACTTATTTTTGGCGACGTGGGACAATATTTAATTCATTATATAAGGGTCCTCTAACAATCCCCACATGAATGATGATATATGTCTTCCCTACACAAAGTATAATATCACACAGTTCTTATGAAAATAATGTTATATTGAGGATAAGTTGATATTTTACTTTGAACTTTCCCTAGTTAAAACTTATCGGATATACTTGGCTAATTGGTGAGCTATTTCATCTTGAACCATCAGCCGTTTGTGCATAACCAGACAATAAGCTTTACAAAGCATTATTTCCCTTCACATCCAATCATTTAGTTATGTTCATTTTGGTCCTGAACAAATTTGGTTCTACGAGTGTTTTAGAGAATTTAAGCCTTTAATATTCTCATAGAGCCGACCCAGCTCACACTAACATAGGTGATCGCAACCATTAATAGTATTCTATGTATACCCCACTTGTTAATTTCAAAATATGGTCATCATTAAAAAGCGTAGCTTTATCCTTTTAACACTTTTGTAGGCATGCATTCTATTGTTCACCATAGGAATGAAGTAAGACTAAGTCCCAAATACATTACTTCTTGAGTTACTCAGAATTGGTTTGCCTATTGATCGTAGTCCATGGGATTTCTGGTCGCTAAGATAGGTTTCCGTATAAGATAACTTTTGTTGTTTTAGGCTTTTAAACTCATTCCTCCCGTTGTGCAGTCTATTTTCTCTCTTGATAATCTTTTAGTAAATGGATCTGCAAGGTTATCAGTAGTTCTCACATAATCAATGGAAATAGTTCCAATTGAGAGTAGCTGCTTAACTGTGTTATGATGTCAACGAATATGTCGTGACTTTCCATTATACACAAAGTTTTGTGCTCTGCTTAACATTGCTTGATTACCACAGTGTATGCATATGGACGATACAGGTTTGGGCCAAAATGGAATGTCTTCTAAAAATTGATGAAGTCATTCTTCTTCTTCGCCTGCTTTATCTAAAGCGATGAACTCTGATTCCATAGTGGATCGAGCTATGCACGTTTGTTTAGTAGACTTCCATGGCACTGCTGCTCCTGCTAGGGTGAAGACATAACCACTAGTTGATTTATATTCCTCTAAATCAGAAATTCAGTTTGCATCACTATATCCTTCTAAGAAGACATGATATTTTTCGTAATGTAGGGAAAAGTTTGTGGTACTCTTTAAATATCCCAACACTCTCATTAGTACTTTCCAGTGTTCCTTCCCTGATTTGCTTTTATACCTGCTCAGTCGACTTATTGCATAAGCTATATCCGGTCTTGTGCAATTCTTGAGGTACATTAGACATCTTATTATACGGGAGTATTCCGGTTGCATCACACTCTCTTTAGTGTTTTTGTGCAGTACTTTCGATGGATTAAAAGGCGTTCTTACTCCTTTAATTTTGGAATTTCGGAATTTTTCAATCACTTTTTCCACATAGTGTGACTGAGATAGATCAATTCCATTAGGTATTTTTATTATTTTGATTCCCAAAACAACGTCTGCAACTCCTATATCTTTCACGTTGAAATTGTTGATTAATATTTTCTTTATGGTCTTTGTCACTTTACTATTTGGACCATAGATTAGCATATCATCTGTATATAAACAAATCATCATGAATGATTGTTCAACTTGTTTATAATAATCACATTTATCATATTCATTTATAAGAAACCATTTTTCATCATGACACTATCTAATTTTACGCGCCAATGTTTTGTAGCTTGTTTTAATCCGTATAATGATTTTACTAATCTACATACTATTCTCATTTCCTTTGGAAATAAAACCCTCGGGTTTCTCCATGTAAATCTCCTCATCAAAATTTCCATTTAAGAATGCTTTTTGTACATGCATTTGATGAATCTCTAGATTATATATGGATGCAATTGCTATGAGCATTCTTATAGGTCCTCCCCCTCACACAAAATTACCTGACCCTGAGGGCCAATATAGGTTTGAGAATAGTAGTATTAAGCATGAACATTAACTTATTTTTGGCGACGTGGGACAATATCTCATTCATTATATAAGGGTCCTCTAACAATCCCCACATGAATGATGATATATGTCTTCCCTGCACAAAGTGTAATATCACACAATTCTTATGAAAATAATGCTATATTGAGGATAAGTTGGTATTTCACTTTGAACTTTCCCTAGTTAAAACTTATCGGATATACTTGGCTAATTGATGAGCTATTCATCTTGAACCATCAACCGTTTGTGCATAACCAGACAATAGGCTTTACAAAGCATTATTTCCCATCACATCCAATCTTTTGGTTGCGTTGATTTTGGTCCTGAACAAATTTGGTTCTACGAGTGTTTTAGAGAATTTAAGCCACTAATATTCTCATAGAGCCGTCCCAGCTCACACTTACATAGGTGACCGCAACCATTAATAGTATTCTACATATACCCCACTTGTTAATTTCAAGATATGGTCATGATTAAAAAGCATAGCTTTATCCTTTTAATACTTCTGTAGGCATGCATTCTATTGTTCACCATAGGAATGAAGTAAGACTAAGTCCAAAATGCATTACTTCTTGAGTTACTCAGAATTGGTTTGTCTATTGATCGTAGTCCGTGGGATTTCCAGTCGCTAAGATAGGTTTCCGTATAAGATAACTTTTGTTGTTTTAGGCTTTTAAACCCATTCCCCCAGTTGTGCAATCAATTTTCTCTCTTGAAAATATTTTGGTAAATGGATCTGCAAGGTTATCAGTAGTTCTCACATAATCAATGGAAATAGTTCCAATTGAGAGTAGCTGTCTAACTGTGTTAAGATGTCGACGAACATGTCGTGACTTTCCATTATACACAAAGTTTTGTGCTCTGCTTAACGTTGCTTGATTATCACAGTGTATGCATACGAGCAATACAGGTTTAGGCCAAAATGGAATGTCTTCTAAAAATTGACGAAGTCGTTCTGCTTCTTCGCCTTGTTTATCTAAAGCGATGAACTCTGGTTCCATAGTGGATCGAGCTATGCACGTTTGTTTAGTAGACTTCCATGGCACTGCTGCTCCTGCTAGGGTGAAGACATAACCACTAGTTGATTTAGATTCCTCTGAATCGGAAATCCAGTTTGCATTACCACATCCTTCTAAGACGGCAGGATTTTTTTCGTAATGTAAGGAAAAGTTCGTGGTACTCTTTAAATATCCCAACACTCTCATTAGTGCTTTCCAATGTTCCTTCCTTGATTTGCTTGTATACCTGCTCAGTCGACTTAGTGCATAAGCAATATCTGGTCTTGTGCAATTCACGAGGTACATTAGACATCTTATTATACGGGAGTATTCCAGTTGCATTACACTCTCTTTAGTGTTTTTGTGCAGTATTTCCGATTGATTAAAAGGTGTTCTTACTCCTTTAATTTCGTAAATTTGGAATTTTTGAATCACTTTTTCCACATAGTGTGACTGAGATAGATCAATTCCATTAAGTGTTTTTATTATTTTGATTCCCAAAATAACGTCTGCAACTCCTAAATCTTTCATGTTGAAATTGTTGATTAACATTTTCTTTATGGTCTCTGTCACTTTACTATTTGGACCAAAGATTAGCATATCATCTATATATAAACAAATCATCACGTATGATTGTTCAACTTGTTTACAATAATCACATGTATCACATTCATTTATAAGTAACCATTTTCATCATGACACTATCAAATTTTACATGCCATTGTTTTGTAGCTTGTTTTAATCCGTATAATGATTTTACTAATCTACATACTTTGTTTCATTTCCTTTGGAAATAAAACCCTCGGGTTGCTCCATGTAAATCTTCTCATCAAAATTTCCGTTTAAGAATGATGTCTTTACATTCATTTGGTGAATCTCTAGATAATATACGGATGCAATTGCTATTAACATTCTTATAGAGGTTATTCGTGTAACTGGTGAATAAGTATCAAAGAAGTCTAAACCTTCCTTTTAACGATATCCTTTTGCTACCAATCTTGCTTTATATTTGTCGATAGAGCCATCTGGTTTCATCTTCTTTTTGAAGATCCATTTGCAACCAATCGGTTCTATTCCAGGTGGAAGATCAACTATTTTTCAAGTTTTATTACTTAGAATTGAATTAATTTCACTTTGATTGCTTCTTTCCAACATGAAGATTCAGAAGATGACATTGCTTCTTTGTATATTTGAGGTTCATGTTCTAACATGTGTTAGAAAATTTAAACCACGCATCTTGGATGTTCTTGCTCCTACGCTTCTTCTTGGTTCAACTTCCTCAATTTCACGATGAGTTTCATCATCATGTGGCTTGCTTGATTTTTCTCTTGTCCTTTTAAGGACATAATTTCCTTCATTCCTTTTGTGTGGAAACACATCTTCAAAGAATGAAGCATCTCGAGACTCAATGATTGTATTGACATTAATATCAGCTATATCAGACTTGAATACCAAAAATCTATAGGCACTGTTATTTTGGGTTGGCCCTAGATAGTAACGGTATAGTTTTTGATCCAAGTTTGACTTTTATGGAAGGCGGAACTGAAACTTTTTCCAAGCACCTCATACTTCGAGGTATTTGAAACTTGGTATGTGTCCTTTCCATTACTTATACGGAATTATTCCTGTTTTATTGTGAGGAACCTTATTTAATATGTGATTAGACATATTTAAGGCTTCCCTCTACAAATTCTCGATAGACCAAAGGTCAATAGCATTGTATTTACCACATCTTTTAATGTTCTATTCTTTCTTTCAGCAATAACATTTTGTTTTGGTGAATATAGAGCTGTTGTTCGATGAATTATACCAGTACCTGCACAGAATTGTTCAAATGTGATTCATATTTTCTACCTCGATCGAATCTCAATATCTTGATCTTTTTATTTAACTAATTTTCTACTTCAGCTTTATATTTTATAAACGATGTAATTGCTTCATCTTTACTATTCAAAAAATGTACAAAGTAATATTGTGTATAGTCGTCAATAAAAGTGATAAAGTACTTTTTCCCACCTCCTGTAGGTAATGATTTAAAATCACATAAATCAGTGTGAGCCAAAACTAGTGGTTCTGTACTTCTATCAACAGTATGAAATGGTTTTTTAATCAATTTTGCTTATACACATGTCTCGCATTTGTAGTTTTAATCTACTTGGAATTTAGGTATTAATCCCAATTTTGTTAATTTTTTCATTTTTCGAAAATTTATGTGCCCTAATTTATCATGTCATAGTAAAATTTCATGCTCAACCAAATTAGAAACTTCCTTTTTATTAATAGCACAATCAGAATACATAGTTTTATTGCTGACTATGGCTACGTTGCCTTTAATAGGCCATCACATAAATAACCCCTTTCTATATAAATTCCAGCCTTAGACAGAACTACTTTATCTGACTCGAATACCAGACGGAAGCCTTTCCTTGAAAGCATAGGTCTAGAGATAAGGTTCTTGCGGATATCCGGAACATAAAGAACTTCACTCAGTTTCACAGTTTTTTTGGATGTAAATTTGAGGACGATTGTGCCGTTACCTTCGATCATGGAAACTGAGAATTACCCATGTAAAGTATTTCTTCCTGATCGTATTTCTTGTAAGTGGAGAACATAGATATATCAAAATAGACATGACGAGTAGCATCTGTATCTCACCACTATGCAGTATTCTGTACTAAGTTGTATTCTGAAACAACTCCTAAAAAGTTCATCTCCTCAATGGTTGAACTCAAATTTTCCACTATATTTGCCACCGATTTGTCATTCGTCTTCTTGTGCATGCAATCTTTAGCTGCGTGCCCAGTCTTTCCGCAGACCCAACGTTCGCCTTTGAACTTCTTGGTTTGCTTATCTTTGCATTGATTATCCGGTGTCTTTCTCTTTTTCTTTTTGTTGGTGAAGTGTCCTTTCTTCTTTGACCCTTTGTAACAAGTGTCTCTTCGTCTTTGGGTTGTGTTATTCCGCAATTGTCTGCCTCAATTTTTAATCTGACAATGAGATCTTCTAAGGAAATCTTCTTTTTCTTATATTTTAGATAGTTGCGGTATAGTCTCTCAAGGATGGTGGTAAATTTCTTATTATTGCTTCAACAAAGAACGATTTTCCAACTTTATATCCTTCTGCTTCAAGTTCATGAATTATAAGTTGGAGTTCCTGCACTTGACTACTCATGGATTTGGAATCCACCTTTTTGTATTCCATAAATTTTTCTACTATGAACTTCTTCAAACTGTCATTCTGCGTCTTGTATTTATTTGCAAGTGTAGTCCACAGGGATTTTGCTGTCTGGTGTGGCTGATATACTTTATATAGTACTTTATCCAGACAGTTCAGAATGTAAATTCGACAGAAGAAGTCCGAATGCTTCCATGAGTCAATTCTGAGAAAAAAGCTGCGTCTTTTTCTCTAGTTATCCGTCTTTAGGCTTTAGTTCATCCTTCTCAATGCACTTCTGCAGCCTTAACATGGTGAGATAAAACAACATTTGATTCTGCCATGTTATGAAGTCATCACCATCACCTTTAAACGGATCTGGCCTGTTGTGGGTAGCACTTTTTGTTGATAGTTCAACTATCGCCATCTCTGTTTTAGTGAAAACAGGAAAGTCTTAAGATGTTATACGATCAGTATACCAAAATAGAGACCAATATGTTATAAACTCGTCACACAAGTTTACAAATCAGATTTCCACTATTTTGGAATTCTGTATTAGTTTTTTTGAACAATAACTATGTTGTAATTAATTTACAAGAACAAACTATAGCAATCACAACAACAAATTATTGTATTGAACTATAGCGATAAACAAGCATTGTACTACTTCGTAGAAATAGCACAATGCTGAAATGAAAATATTAGAGAATGATGTATATAAATATATAAGTAAATTGAAATCTAACTGGATGAAGAAGGAATTTACGTTCGAGGCTTGTTGTAACAATTTCCTTAAGACTTTATTAAAGTCTTCCAAGATACAACAGACGTGATCTGCTCGAGATTGTGATGAGTATGATCTTCTGTGTGATATGCAGAAGCGCACGGATTTGGAGATTAAGAAATGATAAAAGACAAGCTCGAACCTCAAACCATTCATACTCTCAACATAGAATGGTAGAGATAAATAAGGAAAAACTCACTTGGTTAATCCAATGGCCCATCAAATGCTAATATAGTGATTAGCAAACCATCGAATTTTCTAAGTAACTCGAAAGTATTTAGAAGATATCCCGTCTTCGAATCAAACTCAATAAGATGCTCAGTAATTGGTCAATCGAAAATGATTGATTTCACAAAAATCTACGAATAGAGTTGGGATCAAACTCACTTAAACCCCAAACTCTAAGCAATAAAGAAGATCATCAATAAGATTTTCCGCATAAATATACGGAAAGAACATCCTCACAACAGGGTAGACACAATAGGCAAGATTGATAAATCACAAGATGGCTTCTCACAAGGCCACCAACTCGAACGACTGCGACAAGTGCCTTGTGATAAGCCATCTTGTGATTTATCAATCTTGCCTATTGTGTCTACCCTATTGTGAGGATGTTCTTTCCGTATATTTATGCGGAAATTTTTATTGATGATCTTCTTTATTGCTTAGAGTTTGGGGTTTAAGTGAGTTTGATCCTAACTCTATTCGTAGATTTTTGTGAAATCAATCATTTTCGATTGATTAATTATTGAGCATCTTATTGAGTTTGATTCAAAGACGGGATATCTTCTAAATACTTTCGAGTTACTTAGAAAATTCGATGGTTTTCTATATTAGCATTTGATGGGCTATTGGATTAACCAAGTGAGTTTTTCCTTATTTATCTCTACCATTCTATGTTGAGAGTATGAATGGTTTGAGGTTCGAGCTTGCCTTTTATCTTATGAATTGTGCGTCTGTTCTGTTTTCCAAATAGGAGTAGTACGTTTGAAGTATTCTGATATTTGTGTAAGTAGAGTTTGTGTGGTAGTTTTTGATGGATTATGGGAAAACCATTTTGTTGAGTAGGATCTGGAGATTGTTTATTTTTTTTTGTCCAGATTTGTTCCGTGAAGCATCGGCGAAGATTGGATTGATCAAGAAGGTTGAAGGCAGCCCAGGATCGACAGGAGAGATTTGTGGATAAGAGATTGGATCTTTCTGTTTTCTCTTAAGGGATAAGTGTTTGGTCTGTAGGATTGAAATTCCAGTTCCGACGGCTGGAATTTGTTATATTTTTTACGTATCTCTAAGGGAGTACGTGTATGGTCTATCACTGGTTTTAGAATCAGTAGTTCTGGGAGATTTGGAAGTTGATCAGGACTTGTCTATGGTCCAGTGTCCTGTTTAGATTCGTAGATCTAGATACATGGGAGCTCTAGATCTGTGTGGTGTAGCTAGTTTAGATTCTGTAGAGCGAGTGTCCCGGTGTTTGTACCTGGGAAACTCTAGGGAATCCTGTCCAGAATTTTGTCTGGATAGTTAGAATTGTTTGTTTGAATTGGTTGCTATGGTTGCTAGTATTTGGTTTTGCTATTTTAAAATTAAAATCTGTATGGGATTATTAAATTATTTTTGCTTCTAAATTTCGAGGACGAAATTCTTTTAAGGGGGAAGGAATGTGATGTCCAGGAAATATAGGCAATATTTATTTAATAATTTCCACTAATAATTATTTTAAAATGTGAAATATTGATTTAATAATCTAATTCAAACAGAAATTTTCTTTTGAAAATTAATAATTATTTTAGTTTGTCAAATGGTATTCTTTTCAAAATTTATAATAATGATAATTTAATATTTGGGAATCTTATTCTTTTCAAAGTTAAAAATATTTAAATGATAAAATTATCTTTCTGAGCTTATTTAAAGGATATTTTATTTATAATGTATATATATGTGTATACATTGTAAATAGAGAATCTGATTTTAATTTAAATTTAAAATTCAATAAAAATATTTTCAAATTTATTATATATATATATGTGTGAATAAATTATGAATTGGTTAATTTGATTTAAATTAATATTGAAAACTTTACAAAAGTTAATTTAAAAATATATCTTATATTTTCAAAAGAAATATAAGTAAATATTTATTTTGTTTATAAAAATATAATAGTTTAAATTGTGAATTATAATAAAAAGTTTATTTTATTTTAAAAATTGTTTTGAAATAGACTTAGTTCTTATATATTAAAGTAATATTTTAGTTTGAAAACTTTGGAATTAAATTGTATTCAACATTCTTTTTCTTTTTAAATTTTCTCTTTTGAAAAATTTAGCTTTAAAAATATTCAAATAAAAATTTAAAATATGATAACATAAATTAGAAATTGATTTAGAATGATTTAAAAACATTTATAAAATTAAGAAATCTATTTTGCATATTGAAAAGAACAAGTGTTAAGCATTCAAATTATAAAGAAGACACTTGTAATTACTTTACAAACTTAAGTAACAAGTGGCAATGTATTTATTTTTGAAATAATTATTTTAGACAAGAGAAACTTAACAATTCATTTTGTTTAAACATTATCTTCATTTGAAACTGAAATCAGACTTTAGAAAAAAAACTCAAAAAAACAATTCTGCAAAACAACTTCAATATAAAATCTGTAAACAAATTCAACCAGATCTGCAAATTCAATTCTCAAAATCTGCAATCTGTTAAAAGATCAACTTCAAACTCAAACTCAAGCAAATGTGGGATGGGTCAGCATGCAGTTTTAATTCAACAATCAAAATGCAGTTTAAAGATCAACTTCAACTAGCACTTAACATTTCCAGCAGATTCAAACAAGTTCCAGGAAATTCAAAATGCAGTTTTTAGTTCAACAGTTCCAGGAAAATGTGAAATTGCATCTCAATTGTTCTCTGCCTCTTCTATGATAAGTGAGTAAATTTATTTATTTTAAAAACAGTTTCTTCATTCTAAATCAGTGCTAAAGAAAATACTAGAACTAAAGATCAACTGCAAACTGTTTTTAAAAGAATCAAAACTGATTATAGTTAAAACTGCAGTGCCTTTATTTTCTTTAAGGAGAATAACTTCAAAAATTTAAGAGGAACTATAATTTATATGTTGCATGTGGACTGATAGAATTGAGCATGTTTGTTAGATTTGTATTGAGATAATGTTCTGTGTGTATATGTATAAATATACATATATATGTGTGTTTACAGGTATCTGGATACCTGTCTCTGTTTTGAAGCTTAGATTTTTAATGGAAATTCATTTCCATTTGGTTGATCTCTGTTAGAAATTAATGTGTAAACTAAAAGATGTTTGTTTAGTAAGAAATTATGTTTATAAATCAAAATTAAGTAATATTAAAAACCTGTTGTCTCTGAAACAAATATAACTGTCAATATCTTCAATAAGCCAAATATCAAACTTCCTAAATTATTAAAACAAGTTTATAATTTGAATGCATGATTGAAATCATGAATTTTAAAACTAACATCACATTTTTTTAATCAACTATGGAGTTAGCATTTAGTAATTGAACAAAATTGGGAATTTTGGGTTTATCTAATTTTCTAATGATTGTGGGAAGCTGTAATTCTTCCTGGAGGTGGAGTGTTGATGGATAAGTAGGAAAAAATTAGCAAATGGATTGTCAGAGGCGGTTGGCGACAGTGGTGGCCGATTACAGGTTCTAATCCTAGTTTCTGAAGGTAGGGGTTTTTGTAGATTTTTGATTCCTCTGTTGCACCGAGTGTTGCGTGGTTTTGGAGTTTGGCTAAGGGGATGTATGTGAACGAATGGCCAGAGTCGTCGATGATATGATGGTCGGAGATGGGTGTGAGCGGTGTTGACAGGTTTAGGGGATTTTGGATGCAGTGTTTCCAGGTTTCATTTGGTTAACTCGATTTCAATTTCGAGCTTCAGTGGGATAGTTGATGGTCGTAATCCAGTGAGGGGTTGGTCGGCGTCTTGGAGAAGTTGGCTATGGTGGCTGTAGATGGCCTGAGCACTGGTGCATATGCACCGTGCATATTTGAAGTCTGATAAACTTTTGGGGTTGGTGCAGGAGATTATGTCTCGAGTATTACTCGGGTAGAACAAGCAGTTGACTCAATCATTTAGGTTGTTAACTCGAAGCAATGTTGGGTGGTCTCGGGTTGGTGTTAGCTTCAGGTTTTTATAACCTTTCTGTTTGCAGTTTTTTTTATAAATTTGAATGGAATTCAAATTTAAGGCAGGGATTTAAACAGAGTTTTTAAAATACAAAGTTTAAATTTGAATTCAATTAACTTTTAAATCATAAGTTTTAAAAATGAAATATTTTTTTAAGCAAGGTTTAAATTAAAGTTTTAAAATCAAGTTTTAATAGAATTTCAAGATTTCTAAGGGTTCATATTTGAATTTAAATCGGTTTTGTAAATTTTAAAATGTTGAGCAAGTTTAAATATTTTAAAGTAGAATTTAAAAATGAATTTGTTTTCAAATAAGTTTTAAACTTGATAAAATTCTTTTATTTAACATTTGAATTAAAGTTATAAAAGTTAAATAATCAATTTATTTTAAAAGCTTGATTTCTTTAAATAAATTAAGTAATTTGGTTTTAAACTTTTCTTATATAAGTAATGAATGTTTTCACTTTTATTTTAAGGATTTTAAATTTATTTAAATTTGGACTAATGTTTAAATGGTTAAACATTTGAAATCTTAAATTTTAAAATGAAATTTGAATTAAATTTAGAAATTTATTGTTTAAATTACACTTGAAGGTTAAGGAAGTCATTAATAAGGTGAATGAATTATTTTAGAAATAATTAAGATGATTAAGAATTTAATTAAGGAACATCATAATTATTTGATTTTAATTAATGTTTTAGATTAATTTAATTAGAGTTGATTAAAAATAATTAAACTAAGATAATTTTCTTAATGAAGTAATTAAAGAAAATGTTATTGATTAATAAAGATAATTATCTAAGGATAATTAAGTAATTAATAAATGTGATTAATTTTGATAATTAATTGGATTAATTAATTGAAGATAATCAATTGTAAATTGTTAAACATAATTACTTGATAAAAGTAATTAAAGTATTAATTACTTATTGTAATTAATTATGATAATGTGATTAGTTAAGTTAATTAATTTAGTTTAATTAATTTAAGAAATCATTTGTTGGTTTAAATAAGAGTAATTACTTAATGTAATTAATGAAGCATTATTACTTAGAGAAGTAATAAATGATAATTACTGGAATGTAATTAGTAAGAGATATTTTTAATGAAGTAATTTGGGTAATTACTTTTATAATTAATCAAGGGATTAATTAATGGAGATGATTAATTATGGGATAATTAATTTGTTATGAGTAATTAAGGGTAGTTAATTACTTGATTGGTATTAATCAAGGTGATTAATAATCCTATTTTAAACTTTAGATTAATTACTAAATGTAATTAATTTTAATTAAGTAATTAATTTAAATATAAATTAGAGATCATTAATTAATATAATTAATGACGTGATTAAGAATTGTTTAATTAAGGAATAATTGATAATTAAGTGGTTAATTAATGTAATTAATTAAGGATAAATGTAAATAATTATAGTTACTTAATAAATGAAGTAATTAAATGTTAATTACTTATGATTAAGGTTAATTAATTTGTGAAATTAATTAAAGACTAACTACTTATTATGATTAGAGGATGATTAATCAAGGTATTTAATCAAGTTGTATACTTAGGGAATGATTAATTAACTAGGTTAATTAATTAATGGATATATAAGAAGGATTTATAGATGTGGTGATTAAGTAAATTTATTTTAAATTAATTAGATATAGAAGCAATTAATTTCATTCATTTTAAATTAATTATAGATGATGGTTGATAAATCTTTGCTTATGGATGATATTGATATTTCAATGAATGGTTGTGATCTCGGTAATGAGATGAGTAGTATCTATATGATATGGATGCTTAGTTAAAGTATATGGATTACCTGTTGTGATGATTATCTGGTTGTGATGATTGTCTCTCTGTGATTGTGACACGGGTTATCTGTTTATGATGAGAATGTGATTATCTATTGTGATATGTAATTTATCTGTGTGTAATAGATAATGATAATTGAATTAATTGTTCAAACTAAATTCACTAGGACGTTAAGATGGAGTTTGGATTTCGATGAGACCGGGATCGGGTTTCCAAATTTGGAATTCCGAAAACCACATCGATCCAATATAAATGTTAGGTCGTGAATCTCAAGTGAAGAGTGAAGACTCGAGGTGTAAGAACTATTCATCAGTATAACTCTGAGGGTGATTCCATGATGAGTTTGACGGAATATACTTTCAGGTTCGAGATGGTGATTTAGAGTGCAAGGGTTATCGTCGTTAACTCTGAGGGTGATTCCAAAATGAGTGTAACGAGATAATGCCTTCGGTTTCGTTCGAACCTGGAACGAACTTGTATGGATCGAATGCTTTCAGAACATCGTCAGGTGGACGATGAGCATTCTAAGATTGATGTGTCCTATAAAGGTAATCGTAGCCTCAAGCCTCATCAACCGAGAATGGCTAAAATAGGGGAGGTGCAGCAGCAAGGCTAAGTGGGTCATGCCCAAGTAGGACGAGATTTACCCCTATCTAGAGGTCCCTTTATATTTCGGTTGTGTGGCAGTTGGCGACAGCCAATCTGCGGGGTGGTCTAGGTCGGAACTGTTCAGAAAGGAATGGTTCCGGATTTGTGTTGCAAGGGAGCGGGCGTACTCCTCGGTACGGTGATCTAGGCCACGTACTGTGACGGGCGGTACCCCAGTAGCCCTGCCATTGATGGAATCCAAAATCCAATAAGCGCCTGTACGGTTTTGATCGTGCCCAACTATGTTGGAACATGAGATGTAAGCATTCCAGCTATATCTGTATTTTATTTTGAAAACCCTAGACTGTGACGACCCGACTTTCTTACCACAGAAAATCCCATCATTTTTAAGAAAGAAAGGGATAGAAAAGAGAATAGAAAGAAGAGAAGAAAGAAACGACACCAGAATCTAACAGCGGAACGAATAAACTATATTAATAACATAAATATTACAAAGTTTACAGCAAATATCCGAGTTACACAGACATACAACACATACTAGACAGTTACAACACCTGTCTAATTATTACAACTCAATACAACACAAGAAACGACTCAATGAAAACTACACAGCGGAATACTAACATCTAACGCAGAAGCCTCCTGCTCCTTTTGCACCTTCACAATTCGTCAAAGCTAACCTGAATCCTAACCTGAATTCCCTTGGCTACTCGTAAAAATTTGAGTACCCAAGAGTTTATGAAAAACAAAAATAAACTCCGGGTCAGACATGGGTCTGGTGTGAGTAACAGGTTAAAGTTTCTTTCAAAACCTTTTGAAAGAAAGGTATCACGTAAGACTTCCCACACATAAACATGGAAAAGTTTTTACCTTACGCTAACCAAAACATTTGATAGGAAATCCGGTGATATTATAATAGTGTCTAGGGTTTTCAAATAAATAAGAAATAGCCGAAATTGTTACATTATTAAATTCCAGCTACTAGCCACAAAAGTCGGTAATACAATCAAAACCGTTAGCACTTATTGGATTTTGGATTCCATACAATGGCAGGGCTACGGGGGTGCCGCCCGTCACAGTACGTGGCCTAGATCACTGTACCGAGGAGTACTCCCACTCCCCTGCAACACAAAGCCGGACCCATTCCTTACTGAATAGTTCCGAACAAGATAACCCCGACGGTTAGAGCTCAAAAGACCGTCCACACAACCGAAATAAAAGGGACCTCTAGACAGGGGTAAATCTCGCTCTCCAGTGGGTGCGACCCACGAAGCCTTGCTGCACCTCCCCTGTTTTAGCCATTCCCGGTTGATGAGGCTTGAGGCTACGATTACCTTTATAGGACATATCATCTTGGAATGCTCATCGTCCGCCTGATGATGTTCTGAAAACATTCAATCCATACAAGTTCGTTCCGGGTTCGAACGAAACCGAAGGCATTATCTCGTTGCACTCGCATTGGAATCACCCTCAGAGTCAACGACAATAAACCTTGCACTCTAAACACCCATCTGAATCTATAAGTACTATTCCGTCAAACTCATTACGGAATCACCCACAGAGTTATATTGACTTATAGTCCTTACACCTCGAGTCTTCACAAAGCTCCACCTTGATTCACGACCTAACGTTATTTGGAATCGATGTGGTTTCGAATATCCAAATATGGGAACCCGATCCCGATCTCATCAAAATCCAAAGCGTGTCTTTTAAGGTCCAAGTTGTTTTAAAGGTTTAAAACAATTCAATACAGTATCTATATACACACAGATAGATAACTTATAAATCATAACTGATAATCAACATTATCACATAACAGGTAACCCACATCATCAATATCAAATAGATATTCCATATATCACCATCACAATAGATAACCTATGTTATCATCACAATACAATCAATCATCCATACCACACAATATTATTTATCTCATTACTGAGATCTCAAAGCATCCAAGTCAAACAATGACATCCATTCATACATAAGCAAAGATTTACTCATCATAATATAATTAATTTAAAAATGAATTAAATTAACTATCTCTATCTCTAACTAATTTAAAGTGAATTAAATTAATTACTTTATCTATAATTAATTTAAATTATAATTAAATTAATTACTTCACCAATATAAATCTTGCTATCTTAATCATTTAATTGATAGAATCAATTAATCAATCATAAATTATCTTAAATAATCATTCTTGATTAATTTCCCTTAATTACATTCATGTAACTATCCTTAATTAATTTCACAAATTAATTATTCTCAAACAAACAGTAATTAACTTTAATTACTTCAATTAATTAATTTATCATAATTAATTATATTTATTCTTAATTAATTACATTAATTACTTACCTTTAATTACTTATTATTGATTAATTAATCTTAATTAATCAACTTTAATTACATCATTAATTAAAATAATTAATGATCTTAAATTATTTCTTAAATTAATTACCTTAAGTAATTAACTCATAATTATTAATCATCCCAGATTAATTACGTTTAGTAATTAACTAACTTAATTACTTTATTAAACAAATTAATTATCCTAAATTAATTTCTTAATTAATCCCTTGATTAATTAATAAGTAATTAAACCAAATTACTCCATTCTTAACATCTTCATCTAATTACATTCTGTAATTATTAATCAATTACTTAACTAAGTAATTTCCAAATCATACAGTAATTATTTATAAAACCCAAGTGTTTAAAATTAATTAAACTTAGTTAATTAAAAATAAACAATCATATTAAACTAAATTAATTACATTAAGTAATTAATTTCTTATTTACTATATTAAGTAACTATACTCAAACCATTTACAATTGATTATTATTAAATTAATTAATCTAATTAATTATAAAAATTAATCACATTAACTAATTATTTAAATAATCTTGGTTAATGACCTTCATTAACCCTTCTCTAATTATCTTTATTAAGTAATTAACCGAGATTAATTACAAATTTAATTATCTTTAATTATCTATAATTAGTCTTTAATTACACAAATTAAGCGTTAACGGTAACTTGATTTATTCTAAATTATTTGATTTATTAATTCCTATTTATTAATTAAAATCCAATTAATAATCCTTAATTTCAAATTAATTATTCCTAATTAATTAATCTTAATCATTAATTAAGTAATTAATTTAAACCTTTAATTTCCTGTTTAATTAACCCAAATGATTAATTAATCAAATAAATAAATTATCTATTGAATTTCCTTATAAATTTGATGAATTACAAATCTTTAAATTCTAGTTTACTTTAAGATAAAACTTTGTTCTTATAAATAAGTTATCATTTACAAAGTATTTTAAATCAATTTACTTAAACTTATATTCAAATATCATTTTAAAATTTAAGATTTAAAATGAGTTCAAATTATCTTTAACAAAGTTTCAAAAACACATTTCTAAACCTTTCATTCACAAGTTAAAGATATACCCATTAATAAAGAAGTTTAAAAGGATTTAAACAAATTCATATTTAAATTCAAATCAATTTGAATTATACTTAAACATTTCAAAATTGTTTAAACATTTTAAATTTGAAAACTTTCTTCATTTCAAAATTTGAATACATATTTAGATTCGAATTTAGATAAACCTTCAAATTTAAAAACTCGACTTATATATATATATATATATTCAAAACTTATTTTGAAATTCTACTACTTAAACCTTTCTAAAGTAATTAAATCAAATCAAATTTTTAAAAGAAACTTCATCTTATTTGAAAATTTAGATTCAAACTTAAACTTGAAATTTCAGATTTTATAAACTAGGTTTAAACTTTATTTAAACCTTTCTTTATATTTAAATTCCAGTTTTTAAAAGTTTCAGAACCAATCAATACAGGTTTCAGATGTAAACCTGATACAAATACTAACCCGAGCTTCCCAAACTCCTACTTCGAGACAAAATCCAAATGCCTCGAGTAAAATACCTAAAGTTCCGTGAAAAACTCGAGTTCACTAATTCCTTCAAACCCAACTACAACAGGATACACTAAAATACACCGTGCAGATGCACGGTGGCGCCGTCCACCACCACTCACCTCCGATGATCTCCCCACATCGGCAAACAAACCCATGTCCCAACACGATCCACATATCTCCTCTCTACAGCTTAAAATCGAATTCAAGGTTTATTTCAAAAACCTGGAACAGAAGACCAAAACCCATCCCAAACCTGTCATCACTTCAACCACCTTCCTCCGACCTTCAGAAATCCAACAACTCCGGTCACAGCCTCGCCTATACGTCAGCAACCACTTCCCAAAGGCATTTGACTCTCGATCATTCTTACAGGTAGAATCGACCCCAAACAACCTACCCAGATAAAACTAGGGCTACAGAAAGCAAACAACATTACTGCAACCATGGTTGTTTTCTTCACCTTCACCTATTTTCCCCAGGTCCACTGGTTACTCCACTGCCCTCTGGAAGAATCTCGATACCCCATAATCTAGAGATCAACTGAGGTCACCAATTTTCCCTTTTTTTTGTTCAACAGAGAACAGCTTCCAAACCCCTTAACTAAAAATACTAATTTTTATTCTAAAAATCGAGTTTTGATCTTGGCATTCAATTCATATTTCTGAATTTATAAACTATTCAATATAAAATTTTACATAATTTAACATCCACTGATGCTTTTATATTCCTAGTGAACTTTCCAATTTAAATTTAATTTAAACAAAACTTTAAAACTCTTCTATGACATAACAACCCTTTTATTTAAATGCTAAGTACTAATTCAATGGGTTTAAGAGAAATGTGAATTTTTGAATCAAGTCTTGAACTTGAAACTGGTAACAGAGATTGAAAAGAAACAATTCATACATATCCATATAAATATTCAGAGATAAACTTATAATTGCTCCTCAAACATATTTTATTTCCAGTAATAAACCATGCAACATAATTATACCTTAAACCTTATATTATGATGTTACTCACCAGTTATAAAAGTTGAACAGAGCCTCCATACATTTTGAAGAGCCTGAAGACTGAAAACCCTCCTTTTTTTATACTTTGCGCTTTAATGCTTAAGCTTTAAACTTTGAGTTGCATTTAAAAACTAAGTTGCTGGAGCTTTGAGGCTGATCTTAAATCTACATGCATGCAGCTTGATTGAAATGATGCAGGCTTCAAAATTTGGAATTGCAAGTTTTACAGGTTTTGTTTGAATGTTTGTTGGCTGGCTTCAGATTTTTGAGAGGGTGACAGGTTGAAGATGTGTTACAGGAGATTACAGGCTTGATAATTGAAGTGGATTGCAGTTTTTTATTATTATGTTTCAGGTTTACATGCATTTCAGATTTGAAGAGGGTATTTGATTTTGCATATGTACAGGAATTTGAAGATGCAAGATTTTGATATGAGGATGAGTTTTGATTTTGAAGAGGTTTTTTAAAGTTTTTCTCTTTTGATTTTAGGAAAAAAATGAGAAACGAAATAAATATGAAATGCAAGTTCATATATATGTAATTTTCAGATTTAATTCAAATAAAAGAAAAATTAAAACAAAATTTAACACCTGTACAAACTTTACACATTTGTCAATTTGTTAAATTAGTCTTTTAACACTTGTTAATTTACTCCCTAAAAATGCAACACTTGTCACCTAAAAATGATTAGTATCTAATTTACAAATTAATGTATGTGTTATCCTAATTTAATATGTTAGTTTATATTTTAATATTTGTATAAGTTTATAAATAAAAATAAACCATGTTAATAAATGAAACTTATACATATAAAAATTAAAACAATTAATATTTATACTTTGGAATTTCAAATTCAAATTAAATTCAAAATCAAATAATTTCAAATTAAGTTATGTATATGAATTCAATTTGAAATAAAAACTACAAATTCTATTCAAAACCTATTTATAAAGACAATACACTATTAATATTGTTTTCATAAATATCTTATTATTAAATTAAAACCATTCTAAAGGAAATTATATTTTTTATTAATAAAATATTTATTTTATTAAGTCATAAAACCATTTTGTTAAATTTATTCTAAATTTAAAACTAAATCCAATTTAATTTAAAACATTTCAATATTTTTCTATTCAATTTTAAGATCATATATTTATTTATGAAATAGTTTTAAAAACTTAATACTAATTAATAATCAAAATTTCCAATTTAAAATGTAAATATTAAAAGTTTAAAGCATGATTCATTTATTAAATTTAAACCAAAATCATTTATTCAATAACTTTGCAAAACTTAAATATTAAATAAAACAAATTTTCCAAATTACTACAAATAATAAAACTAGAAAATATGCTTTACTTATTAAAATTAAAACAAATGCTAATCTATTTAAAATATAAACCAAATATTTATTTATAAATAAAAATCAATTTATTATTCAAAAGATAAAATAACCAATTTAGATATTTATTGAAGAAAATTATTAAATCTATTTGAATAATTATCAATAAAATATCAATATCAATTTAATTTTAAATACAGATTATTAAATTGATATTGTTAAAAATTCTGCGATATTACAAACCTTCCCCCTTAAAAGAATTTCGTCCTCGAAATTTAAAACAATGGTAATTTAATAATCTCATTAAATTTTAAATTTAAAAACACAAGCATATATCAAACATATGCTAACAACCAAAACAATCAATCAAACAAATCTAATTATCCAGACAAATTCTAGATAATTCCTTCGAGTTTCCCACACCAGGATACTCGCTCTAGAGAATCCAATACAAACAATACTATGAAGCTACAAAGCTCCTATTTAACTATATCTATAACACTAGACAAGATATCAGACTACAGACGAGTCTGACTCAACAACCAAAACTCCAGAACTGTTGGTTCCAATACCAGAAATAGATCATACACGTACTCCCTCAGAGATACGTGAAACTCATCGAATCCCAGTTATCCAAACTGGCAATTCAATCCTATAGATCAATCACTTAACCTCCTAGATCACAGAAAAGATCCAAAACACTTCAGAGCAAGCTTCTCAGACTTACCCAAACTTATATCTCACTTGATCGGAGAAAACTTATCCAAAATTAAATCTCCGACTCAGAATCCAAAATTTCTCCGACTCATATCCACAAAACTCTCCAGACGATCCTGAGCTGCCCACAACCTTACTAATCAGCTATACCTTGCTGTTACTTCTAGAAACAAACTAGACCAATTATCACAACAAAATGATCTCCTCAAGGTCAACCAGAACCAAAAACTTAAACTCAACTCCTCAACATCAGAAGAAAACAACTCACTTCTTCTGTCCGGGAAAAGAAAAGCAGATACACTTCCAAACTGCTTCCCCTGCTCAACTCTGATCCGAAGTAGAAGAGAATGTTGAAGAAGAACACAAGCACAACTGGACAACACACCCTAGAGATATGATTCAACAAATTCATAAGAAAAATTCAGAAGTTCCTCCAAAACTCCGAGCTGCTACACCAACTCAATCTCCTTAAAACCATTCTTCTATAAAGCTGAACCACTTGTACCACTCCTGGAATTCTAGTCGATAAGAAAACTCAATCTTCAGATACGGACAAAACTCTGACTTCCTGAAGACATCCAGAAAACTCAGATAACCCAAGAGATCACTCAAACAATCGCAAGTCTCTTTTGCGAACCACCCAAACCAAATCCAAGGAAAAATGTTCTTCCTTTACCAAACAGAACAGCTTACTCTTCACTAGCCAACCCTTCAAAGAAACGGATCCAATTAGCTGCTTTTGAACTCCTCTTCAGAAAAACTTCTAAGCCAGAAAATCTCTTGCCAACACCGAGAACATCCCAAGCTGCACTGCTGCCACAGATGCTAAAGATTCCCAAAACAAAGCTCTTCGAGAAACTCGGACTTCAAAGCAAACAGAAACTTAAGCTGACCACAGCCACAACACTGAAGCAGACTCACTTCCATAATTTGTTCCAAAGAAAACATCTTCGGGAACATCCATAGTCACTGCATCTCATCACGCAGCTTCTACTTCCAGAGGTATCAAAATACCATCACTCGCTTCTGCCAACCAACAGATCCAAACTCTACCCATCCAACTTCATAAATAAACTCCGAACCTTAACAGGTTTCCTTCAGAGATCAATGAAGTTCTCCGTCACTACAGATCTCACTCGAGACGGTACTAGGTCTACAGTCTCGACAGATACACCTTCAAACCTCAAACATTCAAACTCCAACCAATGGTAGGTCGTGTTACGTACACTACTACCCCATCTACCTTTATAACTTATATTGGAAAACCGGAACAGGTAACCCAATAGATAGGTAGAAATAAATATTTATATATAGTTATATATAAAAATTACAAATACGCTCTCTCAAGATTGACACCACTACAGAGCCTAGGTATTCACTCAACCTAATGCTCTGATACAAAGTGTGACGACCCGACTTTCTTACCACAGAAAATCGCATCATTTTTAAGAAAGAAAGGGATAGAAAAGAGAATAGAAAAAAGAGAAGAAAGAAACAACATCAGAATCTAACAGCGGAACGAATAAACTATATTAATAACATAAATATTACATAGTTTACAACAAATATCAGAGTTACACAGACATACAACACATACTAGACAGTTACAACACCTATCTAATTATTACAACTCAATACAACACAAGAAACGACTCAGAGAAAACTACACAGCGGAATACTAACATCTAAGCAGAAGCCTCCTGCTCCATTTGCTCCTTCACAATTCGTAAAAGCTAACCTGAATCCTAACCTGAATTCCCTTGGCTACTCGTAAAAATTTGAGTACCCAAGAGTTTATGAAAAACAAAAATAAACTCCGGGTCATTCATGGGTCTGGTGTGAGTAACAGGTTAAAGTTGCTTTCAAAACCTTTTGAAAGAAAGGTATCGCGTAAGACTTCCCACACATAGACATGGAAAAGTTTTTACCTTACGCTAACCAAAACATTTGATAGGAAATCCGGTGATATTATAATAGTGTCTAGGGTTTTCAAATAAATAAGAAATAGCCGAAATTGTTACATTATTAAATTCCAGCTACTAGCCACAAAAGTGGGTAATACAATCAAAACCGTTGGCACTTATTGGATTTTGGATTCCATACAATGGCAGGGCTACGGGGGTGCCGCCCGTCACAGTACGTGGCCTAGATCACTGTACCGAGGAGTACTCCCACTCCCCTGCAACACAAAGCCGGACCCATTCCTTACTGAATAGTTCCGAACAAGATAACCCCGACGGTTAGAGCTCAAAAGACCGTCCACACAACCGAAATAAAAGGGATCTCTAGACAGGGGTAAATCTCGCTCTCCAGTGGGTGCGACCCACGAAGCCTTGCTGCACCTCCCCTGTTTTAGCCATTCCCGGTTGATGAGGCTTGAGTCTATGATTACCTTTATAGGACATATCATCTTGGAATGCTCATCGTCCGCCTGATGATGTTCTGAAAACATTCAATCCATACAAGTTCGTTCCGGGTTCGAACGAAACCGAAGGCATTATCTCGTTGCACTCATATTGGAATCACCCTCAGAGTCAACGACAATAAACCTTGCACTCTAAACACCCATCTGAATCTATAAGTACTATTCCGTCAAACTCATTACGGAATCACCCACAGAGTTATATTGACTTATAGTCCTTACACCTCGAGTCATCACAAAGCTCCACCTTGATTCACGACCTAACGTTATTTGGAATCGATGTGGTTTCGAATATCCAAATATGGGAACCCGATCCCGGTCTCATCGAAATCCAAAGCGTGTCTTTTAAGGTCCAAGTTGTTTTAAAGGTTTAAAACAATTCAATACAGTATCTATATACACAAAGATAGATAACTTATAAATCATAACTGATAATCAACATTATCACATAACAGGTAACCCACATCATTAATATCAAATAGATATTCCATATATCACCATCACAATAGATAACCTATGTTATCATCACAATACGATCAATCATCCATACCACACAATATTATTTATCTCATTACTGAGATCTCAAAGCATCCAAGTCAAACAATGACATCCATTCATACATAAACAAAGATTTACTCATCATAATATAATTAATTTAAAAACGAATTAAATTAACTATCTCTATCTCTAACTAATTTAAAGTGAATTAAATTAATTACTTTATCTATAATTAATTTAAATTAAATTAAATTAATTACTTCACCAATATAAATCTTGCTATCTTAATCATTTAATTGATAGAATCAATTAATCAATCATAAATTATCTTAATTAATCATACTTGATTAATTTCCCTTAATTACATTCTTGTAACTATCCTTAATTAATTTCACAAATTAATTATTCTCAAACAAACAGTAAATAACTTTAATTACTTTAATTAATTAATTTATCATAATTAATTACATTTATTCTTAATTAATTACATTAATTAATTACCTTTAATTACTTATTATTGATTAATTAATCTTAATTAATCAACTTCAATTACATCATTAATTAAAATAATTAATGATCTTAAATTATTTCTTAAATTAACTACCTTAAGTAATTAACTCATAATTATTAATCATCCCAGATTAATTACATTTAGTAATTAACTAACTTAATTACTTTATTAAACAAATTAATTATCCTAAATTAATTTCTTAATTATTCCCTTGATTAATTAATAAGTAATTAAACCAAATTACTCCATTCTTAACATCTTCATTTAATTACATTCTGTAATTATTAATCAATTACTTAACTAAGTAATTTCCAAATCATACAGTAATTATTTATAAAACCCAAGTGTTTAAAATTAATTAAACTTACTTAATTAAAAATAAACAATCATATTAAACTAAATTAATTACATTAAGTAATTAATTTCTTATTTACTTTATTAAGTAATTATACTCAAACCATTTACAATTGATTATTATTAAATTAATTAATCTAATTAATTATAAAAATTAATCACATTAACTAATTATTTAAATAATCTTGGTTAATGACCTTCATTAACCCTTCTCTAATTATCTTTATTAAGTAATTAACCGAGATTAATTACAAATTTAATTATCTTTAATTATCTATAATTAACCTTTAATTACATAAATTAAACGTTAATGGTAACTTAATTTATTCTAAATTACTTGATTTATTAATTCCTAATTATTAATTAAAATCCAATTAATAATCCTTAATTTCAAATTAATTATTCCTAATTAATTAATCTTAATCATTAATTAAGTAATTAATTTAAACCTTTAATTTCCTATTTAATTAACCCAAATGATTAATTAATCAAATAAATAAATTATCTATTAAATTTCCTTATAAATTTGATGAATTACAAATCTTTAAATTCTAGTTTACTTTAAGATAAAACTTTGTTCTTATAAACAAGTTATCATTTACAAAGTACTTTAAATCAATTTACTTAAATTTATATTCAAATATCATTTTAAAATTTAAGATTTAAAACGAGTTCAAATTATCTTTAACAAAGTTTCAAAAACACATTTCTAAACCTTTCATTCACAAGTTAAAGATATACCCATTAATAAAGAAGTTTAAAAGGATTTAAACAAATTCACATTTAAATTCAAATCAATTTGAATTATACTTAAACATTTCAAAATTGTTTAAACATTTTAAATTTGAAAACTTTCTTCATTTCAAAATTTGAATGCATATTTAGATTCAAATTTAGATAAACCTTTAGATTTAAAAATTCGACTTATATATATATTCAAAACTTATTTTGAAATTCAACTACTTAAACCTTTCTAAAGTAATTAAATCAAATCAAATTTTTAAAAGAAACTTCATCTTATTTGAAAATTTAGATTCAAACTTAAACTTGAAATCTCAGATTTTATAAACTAGGTTTAAACTTTATTTAAACCTTTCTTTATATTTAAATTCCAGTTTTTAAAAGTTTCAGAACCAATCAATATAGGTTTCAGATGTAAACCTGATACAAATACTAACCCGAGCTTCCCAAACTCCTACTTCGAGACAAAATCCAAATGCCTCGAGTAAAATACCTGAATTTCCCTGAAAAACCCGAGTTCACTAATTCCTTCAAACCCAACTACAACAGGATACACTGAAATAAACCGTGCATATGCACGGTGGCGCCGTCCACCACCACTCACCTCCGATGATCTCCCCACATCGGCAAACAAACCCAAGGCCCCACACGATCCACATATCTCCTCTCTACAGCTTAAAATCGAATTCAAGGTTTATTTCAAAAACCTGGAACAGAAGAACAAAACCCATCCCAAACCTGTCATCACTTCAACCACCTTCCTCCGACCTTCAGAAATCCAACAACTCCGGTCAAAGCCTCGCCTATACGTCAGCAACCACCTCCCAAAGGCATTTGACTCTCGATCATTCTTACAGGTAAATCGACCACAAACAACCTACCCAGATAAAACTAGGGCTACAGAAAGCAAATCAACATTACTGCAACCATGGTTGCTTTCTTCACCTTGACCTATTTTCCCCAGGTCCATTGGTTACTCCACTACCCTCTGGAAGAATCGAGATACCCCATAATCTAGAGATCAACTGAGGTCACCAATTTTCCCTTTTTGTTGTTCAACAGAGAACAGCTTCCAAACCCCTTAACTAAAAATACTAATTTTTATTCTAAAAATCGAGTTTTGATCTTGGCATTCAATTCATATTTCTGAATTTATAAACTATTCAATATAAAATTTTACATAATTTAACATCCACTGATGCTTTTATATTCCTAGTGAACTTTCCAATTTAAATTTAATTTAAACAAAACTTTAAAACTCTTCTATGACATAACAACCCTTTTATTTAAATGCTAAGTACTAATTCAATAGGTTTAAGAGAAATGTGAATTTTTGAATCAAGTCTTGAACTTGAAACTGGTAACAGAGATTGAAAAGAAATAATTCATACATATCCATATAAATATTCAGAGATAAACTTATAATTGCATCCTCAAACATATTTTATTTCCAGTAATAAACCATGCAACATAATTATACCTTAAACCTTATATTATGATGTTACTCACCAGTTATAAAAGTAGAACAGAGCCTCCATATGTTTTGAAGAGCCTGAAGACTGAAAACACTCCTTTTTTTATACTTTGCGCTTTAATGCGTAAGCTTTAAACTTTGAGTTGCATTTAAAAACTAAGCTGCTGGAGCTTTGAGGCTGATCTTAAATCTACATGCATGCAGCTTGATTGAAATGATGCAGGCTTCAAAATTTGGAATTACAAGTTTTACAGGTTTTGTTTGAATGTTTGTTGGCTGACTTCAGATTTTTGAGAGGGTAACAGGTTGAAGATGTGTTACAGGAGATTACAGGCTTGATAATTGAAGTGGATTGCAGTTTTTTTTTTTTATGTTTCAGGTTTACATGCATTTCAGATTTGAAGAGGGTATTTGATTTTGCATATGTACAGGAATTTGAAGATGCAAGATTTTGATATGAGGATGAGTTTTGATTTTGAAGAGGTTTTTTAAAGTTTTTCTCTTTTGATTTTAGGAAAAAAATGAGAAACAAAATAAATATGAAATGCAAGTTCATATATATGTAATTTTCAGATTTAATTCAAATAAAAGAAAAATTAAAACAAAATCTAACACCTGTACAAACTTTACACATTTGTCAATTTGTTAAATTAGTCTTTTAACACTTGTTAATTTACTCCCTAAAAATGCAACACTTGTCACCTAAAAATGATTAGTATCTAATTTACAATTAATGTATGTGTTATCCTAATTTAATATGTTAGTTTATATTTAAATATTTGTATAAGTTTATAAATAAAAATAAACCATGTTAATAAATGAAACTTATACATATAAAAATTAAAACAATTAATATTTATACTTTGGAATTTCAAATTCAAATTAAATTCAAAATCAAATAATTTCAAATTAAGTTATGTATATGAATTCAATTTGAAATAAAAACTACAAATTCTATTCAAAACCTATTTATAAAGACAATACACTATTAATATTGTTTTCATAAATATCTTATTATTAAATTAAAACCATTCTAAAGGAAATTATATTTTTTATTAATAAAATATTTATTTTATTAAGTCATAAAAACATTTTGTTAAATTTATTCTAAATTTAAAACTAAATCCAATTTAATTTAAAACATTTCAATATTTTTCTATTCAATTTTAAGATCATATATTTATTTATGAAATAGTTTTAAAAACTCAATACTAATTAATAATCAAAATTTCTAATTTAAAATGTAAATATTAGAATTTTAAAGCATGATTCATTTATTAAATTTAAACCAAAATCATTTATTCAATAACTTTGCAAAACTTAAATATTAAATAAAACAAATTTTCCAAATTACTACAAATAATAAAACTAGAAAATATGCTTTACTTATTAAAATTAAAACAAATGCTAATCTATTTAAAATATAAACCAAATATTTATTTATAAATAGAAATCAATTCATTATTCAAAAGATAAAATAACCAATTTAGATATTTATTGAAGAAAATTATTAAATCTATTTGAATAATTATCAACAAAATATCAATATCAATTTAATTTTAAATACAGATTATTAAATTGATGTTGTTAAAAATTCCGGGATTATACGTAGACACTATTATAATATCACTGGATTTCCTATCAAATGTTTTGGTTAGCATAAGGTAAAAACTTTTTAATGTTTATGTGTGGGACGTCTTACGTGATACCTTTTCTTTTTAAAGGATTTTCTAAAGTTAAGTAACTTTTAAACCGATTACTCACACCAGACCCATGTCTGACCCGAGTTTTTATTTTCTGTTTTATTAAACTCTTGGGTACTCATATTATGTATGAGTAGTCAAGTGATTCAGGTTATCCTTGACGAATTCTGGAAGTGCTTTGGAGCAGGAGGCTTCTGCGTGTAGATATATAGTTAGAGTTTCCACCGTGTGTTATTATGTATAGTTATTCTTGTATTGTATATTAGACAGAATGTTATAACTGTCTAAATTGAGATATAGAGTTTTGTACTCTGATGTATATGATACTATGTAATATTTTATGTGATATAATATAATTTATTCATTCCGCTGTGAGATTCTGATGTTGTCTGTTCCTTTCTTTTCTTTCTTTTCCCTTTTCTATCCCTTTCTTTCTTCTTAATGATGCGTCTTTCTATGGAATGAAAGGCGGGTCGTTACATTGTGGTATCAGAGCACTAGGTTGAGCGAATACCTAGGCTCTGGAGTGGTGTTTATCTTGAGAGAGCGTATTTGTAATTTTGAATATATATATATATATATATATATCTATTTTTACCTATTGATTTGGTTACCTGTTCAGGTTTTCCAATATAAGTTCTAAAGGTAGATAGGGTAGTGGTGTGTGTAACACAACTACTAATGGTTGGATCTAGAGTGTTTGAGGTTGGAAGTGAATCTGCTAGGGTAGTATTAGACATCTTGAGTAGTTTTACAGTTTGGTGTGAAGGATTTCACCGATCTCTGAAGGAAATCTTTTCAAGGTTCGGAGTTTATCTTTGGAATGTAAGTTTGGTTGCACTTGTGCAAGTGGATTCTCTTGAGTTTGGATCAGTAGGAGGTGTTGAGCCAGTGATGGTATCTTGGCAACCGTAGGAAGGAGTTTTGTCTATATTTGAGTTGAGACTCAGTTTGGTAGAGTATTTGTGCTTGATTTAAGGTCTAGTTTCCTGAGAGATATATGACCACTGAAGACTCTATTATGGAAGTGGCTGGTGTAGCTTTGTGATTCGATGAGCTTTTGGATAAGAATGTCTTTGGCAGCAGTAGCAGTTTGAACGTGTTGTGTGTGCTATCAGAATAGTCTCTTGGCTTAGCTGTATCCTTGGGTGGTGTCCGGAAGCAATAGAGTGGCCTGTTTCTTCGATGGTTCATAAGTCTCTGTGATTCTTTTGTCAGTAGGCCGGGAAGAAGGTGAAGTTTGTCCATTTCTTCTGGAGGCTCAGCTGGGTGTGATGTTTGTGGTTGGAGGTGGACCACTAGTTTCTTCTTTTGGTTAGAAGGCTTTAGCTGTTCTGATTTGTTGAAGAGAGAACGATTTCTTGGGATCTGAACTGAGTGGAATCGCAAAAGTGACTTGCAATGGTTCATAAGTTCTTTGAGTAATCTTTGTTTGGATTAAAGCATCTCTAGAGGATGTTTGAGTTATCGAAGCGGTTTGATTTTTTCTGGATATCTTCGAAGGAGTCAAGATTTGCATCCGCATCGAGAGATTGAGTTATGTATCGACTTGGTTCTTGGAGCTTTACCGGTGGTTCAGCATAGAAGGAGGGCTCTTTGAGAGAGATCTGTTTAAGCTGGCAGGATTGATCGGATCCAGAATTCTGGTTGAATTTTTGCTGTGGTGACCGAATCGGATAGGTCACTGAGATTTTATGGAATTTGATGAACAATGTTTCCGGGATAAGTTGATCAAGTTTATATTTGTGTTCATCAACAACATTCTCAAATCAGAGTTGTGCAGCGGAAGCATAGTGGCAGCTATTCCAGAATAGAAGCAACACCCGATTCTTTGGGAATTCGAGTTTTGTCTTGGATCAGAGGATTTCTACAGGAAATTTATTTTGGATCTGGAGGCTTGGTTATCTTGTGCATCTGTTCTGTTTTCCAAATAGGAGTAGTATGTTTGAAGTATTCTGATATTTGTGTAAGTAGAGTTTGTGTGGTGGTTTTTGATGGATTATGGGAAAACCATTTTGTTGAGTAGGATCTGGAGATCGTTTATTTTTTTTGTCCAGATTTGTTCCGTGAAGCATCTGCGAAGATTGGATTGATCAAGAAGGTTGAAGGCAGCCCAGGATCGATAGGAGAGATTTGTGGATAAGAGATTGGATCTTTCTGTTTTCTCTTAAGGGTTAAGTGTTTGGACTGCAGGATTGAATTTCCAGTTCGGACGGCTGGAATTTGTTATGTTTTTCCTGTATCTCTGAGGGAGTACGTGTGTGGTCTATCACTGGTTTTAGAATCAGTAGTTCTGGGAGATTTGGAAGTTGATCAGGACTTGTCTTTAGTCCAGTGTCCTGTTAGATTTGTAGATCTAGATACATAGGAGCTCCAGATCTGTGTGGTGCAGCTAGTTTAAATTCTGTAGAGCGAGTGTCCCGGTGTTTGTACCTGGGAAACTCTAGGGAATCCTATCCAGAATTTTTTCTGGATAGTTAGCATTGTTTGTTTTAATTGGTTGCTATGGTTCCAAGTATTTGATTGATAGCATATATTTGCTATTTTAAAATTAAAATCTGTATGGGATTATTAAATTATCTTTGCTTTTAGATTTCGAGGACGAAATTCTTTTAAGGGGGAAGGAATGTGATGTCCCAGAAACTTAGGCAATATTTATTTAATAATTTCCATCAATAATTATTTTAAAAATGTAAAATATTGATTTAATAATCTAATTCAAATAGAAATTTTCTTTTGAAAATTAATAATTATTTTAGTTTGTCAAATGATATTCTTTTCGAAATTTATAATAATGATAATATAATATTTAGGAATTTTATTCTTTTCAAAGTTAAAAATATTTAAATGATAAAATTATCTTTCTGAGCTTATTTAAAGGATATTTTATTTATAATGTATATATGTATATACATTTTAAATAGAGAATCTGATTTTAATTTTAATTTAAAATTCAATAAAAATATTTTAATATTTATTATATATATGTGTGTGTGAATAAATCATGAATTGGTTAATTTGATTTAAATTAATATTGAAAACTTTACAAAAGTTAATTTAAAAATCTATCTTATATTTTCAAAAGAAATATAAGTAAATATTTATTTTGTTTATAAAAATATAATAGTTTAAATTATGAATTATAATAAAAAGTTTATTTTATTTTAAAAATTGTTTTGAAATAGACTTAGTTCTTATACATTAAAGTAATATTTTAGTTTGAAAACTTTGGAATTAAATTGTATTCAACATTCTTTTTCTTTTTAAATTTTCTCTTTTGAAAAATTTAGCTTTAAAAATAGTCAAATAAAAATTTAAAATATGATAACATAAATTAGAAATTGATTTAGAAAGATTAAAAAACATTTATAAAATTAAGAAATCTATTTTTATATTGAAAAGAACATGTGTTAAGCATTCAAATTATAAAGAAGAGGCTTGTAATTACTTTACAAACTTAAGTAACAAGTGGCAGTGTATTTATTTTTGAAATAATTATTTTAGATAAGAGAAACTTAACAATTCATTTTGTTTAAACATTATCTTCATTTGAAACTGAAATCAGACTTTAGAAAGAGAACTCAAAAAACCAATTCTGCAAAACAACTTCAATATAAAACCTGTAAACAAATTCGACCAGATCTGCAAATTCAATTCTCAAAATCTATAATCGGTTAAAAGATCAACTTCAAACTCAAACTCAAGCAAATGTGGAATGGGTCTGCATGCAGTTTTAATTCAACAATCAAAATGTTGTTTAAAGATCAACTTCAACTTGCACTCAACAGTTCCAGCAGATTCAAACAAGTTCCACGAAATTCAAAATGCAGTTTTTAGTTCAACAGTTCCAGGAAAATGTGAAATTGCATCTCAATTGTTCTCTGCCTCTTCTATGATAAGTGAGTAAATTTCTTTATTTTAAAAACAGTTTCTTCTTTCTAAATCAGTGCTAAAGAAAATATTAGAACTAAAGATCAAATGCAAACTAATTTTAAAAGAATCAAAACTGATTATAGTTAAAACTGCAGTGCCTTTATTTTCTTTAAGGAGAATAACTTCAAAAATTTAAAAGGAACTATAATTTATCTGTTGCATGTGGACTGATAGAATTGAGCATGTTTGTTAGATTTGTATTGAGATGATATTCTGTGTGTATATGTATAAATATACATACATACATACACACACATATATATATATATATATATCTGTGCGTGTGTGTGTGTGTGTTTACAGGTATCTAGATACCTGTCTCTGTTTTGAAGCTCAGATTTTTAATGGAAATTCATTTCCATTTGGTTGATCTCTGTTAGAAATTAATGTGTAAACTAAAAGATGTTTGTTTAGTAAGAAATTATGTTTATAAATCAAAATTAAGTTATATTAAAAACCTGTTAGCTCTGAAACAAATATAACTGTCAATATCTTCAATAAGCCGAATATCAAACTTCCTAAATTATTAAAACAAGTTTATAATTTGAATGCATGATTGAAATCATGAATTTTAAAACTAACATCACATTTTTTAATCAATTGTGGAGTTAGCATTTAGGAATTGAACAAATTGGGAATTTTGGGTTTATCTAATTTTCTAGTGATTGTGGGAAGCTGTAATTCTTCCTGGAGGCGGAGTATTGATGGATAAGTAGGGAAAAATTAGCAAATGGATTGTCAGAGGTGGTTGGCGACAGTGGTGGCCGATTACAGGTTCTAACCCTAGTTTCTGAAGGTAGGGGTTTTTGTAGATTTTTGATTCCTCTGTTGTACCGAGTGTTGCTTGGTTTTGGAGTTTGGCAGAGGGGATGTATGTGAAGGAATGGCCGGAGTCGTGGATGATATGATGGTCGGAGATGGGTGTGAGCGGTGTTGACAAGTTTGGGGGATTTTGGATGTAGTGTTTCCAGGTTTCATTTGGTTAACTCGATTTCAATTTCGAGCTTCAATGGGATAGTTGATGATCGTAATCTAGTGAGGGGTTGGTCGCGTCTTAGAGAAGTTGGCTATGGTGGTTGTAGATGGCCTGAGCACCAGTGCATATGCACCGTGCATATTTGAAGTCTGATTAACTTTTGGGGTTGGTGCAGGAGATTATGTCTCGAGTATTACTAGGGTAGAACAAGCAGTTGACTCGAAGCATTTAAGTTGTTAACTCGAAGCAATGTTGGGTGGTCTCGGGTTGGTGTTAGCTTCAGGATTTTATAACCTGTCTGTTTGTAGTTTTTTTTTAAATTTGAATGGAATTCAAATTTAAGGCAGGGATTTAAACAGAGTTTTTAAAATACAAAGTTTAAATTTGAATTCAATGAACTTTTAAATCATAAGTTTTAAAAATGAAAATATTTTTTAAGCAAGGTTTAAATTAAAGTTTTAAAATCAAGTTTTAATAGAATTTCAAGATTTCTATGGGTTCAGATTTGAATTTAAATAGGTTTTGTAAATTTTAAAATGTTGAGCAAGTTTAAATATTTTAAAGTAGAATTTAAAAATGAATTTGTTTTCAAATAAGTTTTAAACTTGATAAAATTCTTTTATTTAATATTTGAATTAAAGTTATAAAATTTAGATAATCAATTTATTTTCAAAGCTTGATTTCTTTAAATAAATTAAGTAATTTGGTTTTAAACTTTTCTTATATAAGTAATGAATGTTTTCACTTTTATTTTAAGGATTTTAAATTTATTTAAATTTGGACTAATCTTTAAATGGTTAAACATTTGAAATCTTAAATTTTAAAATGAAATTTGAATTAAATTTTGAAATGTATTGTTTAAAATACATTTGAAGGTTAAAGAAGTCATTAATAAGGTGAATGAATTATTTTAGAAATAATTAAGATGATTAAGAATTTAATTAAGGAACGTCATAAGTATTTGATTTTAATTATTATTTTAGATTAATTTAATTAGAGTTGATTAAAAATAATTAAACTAAGATAATTTTTCTTAAGGAAGTAATTAAAGAAAATGTTATTGATTAATAAAGATAATTATCTAAGGATTATTAAGTAATTAATTAATGTGATTAATTTTGATAATTAATTGGATTAATTAATTGGAGATAATCAATTTTAAATTGTTAAGCATAATTACTTGATAAAAGTAATTAAGTTATTAATTACTTATTGTAATTAATAATGATAATGTGATTAGTTAAGTTAATTAATTTAGTTTAATTAATTTAAGAAATCATTTGATGGTTTAAATAAGAGTAATTACTTAATGTAATTAATGAAGCGTTATTACTTAGAGAAGTAATAAATGATAATTACTGGAATTTAATTAGTAAGAGATATTTTTAATGAAGTAATTTGGGTAATTACTTTTATAATCAATCAAGGGATTAATTAATGGAGATAATTAATTATGGGATAATTAATTTGTTATGAGTAATTAAGGGTAGTTAATTACTGGATTGGTATTAATCAAGGTGATTAATAATCGTATTTTAAACTTTAGATTAATTACTAAATTTAATTAATTTTAAGTAAGTAACTAATTTAAATATAAATTAGATCATTAATTAATATAATTAATGATGTGATTAAGAATTGTTTAATTAAGGAATAATTGATAATTAAGTGGTTAATTAATGTAATTAATTAAGGATAAATGTAACTAATTATAGTTAATTAATAATTGAAGTAATTAAATGTTAATTACTTATGATTAAGGTTAATTAATTTGTGAAATTAATTAAAGACTAACTACTTATTGTAATTAGAAGATGATTAATCATGGTGTTTAATCAAGTTGTATACTTAGAGAATGATTAATTAACTAGGTTAATTAATTAATGGATATATAAGCAGGATTTATAGATGTGGTGATTAATTAAATTTATTTTAAATTAATTAGAGATAGAAACAATTAATTTAATTCATTTTAAATTAATTATAGATGATGGTTAATAAATCTTTACTTATGGATGATATTGATATTTCTATGAATGGTTGTGATCTCAGTAATGAGATGAGTAGTATCTATATGATATGGATGCTTAGTTAAAGTATATGGATTATCTGTTGTGATGATTATCTGGTTGTGAGGATTATCTGTTTGTGATTGTGACACGGTTATCTGTTTATGATGAGAATGTGATAATCTATTGTGATATGTAATTTATCTATCTGCGTGTAATAGATAATGATAATTGAATTAATTGTTCAAACTAAATTCACTTGGACATTAAGATGGCATTTGGATTTCGATGAGACCGGGATCGGGTTTCCAAATTTGGAATTTCGAAAACCACATCGATCCAATATAAACGTTTGGTCGTGAATCTCAAGTGAAGAGTGAAGACTCGAGGTATAAGAACTATTCGTCAGTATAACTCTGAGGGTGATTCTGTGATGAGCTTGACAGAATAGTACTTTTAGGTTCGAGATGGTGATTTAGAGTGCAAGGGTTATCGTCGTTAACTCTAAGCGTGATTCCAAAATGAGTGTAACGAGATAATGCCTTCGATTTCGTTCGAACCCGGAACGAACTTGTATGGATTGAATGCTTTCAGAACATCGTCAGGTGGACGATGAGCATTCCAAGATTGATGTGCCCTATAAAGGTAATCGTAGCCTCAAGCCTCATCAACCGGGAATGGCTAAAACAGGGGAGGTGCAGCAAGGCTAAGTGGGTCATGCCCAAGTAGGACGAGATTTACCCCTGTCTAGAGGTCCCTTTATATTTCGGTTGTGTGGTAGTTGGCGACGGCCAATCTGCGGGGTGGTCTTGTTCAGAACTGTTCAGTAAGGAATGGTTCCGGCTTTGTGTTGTAGGGGAGCGGGTGTACTCCTCGGTACGGTGATCTAGGCCACGTACTGTGACGGGCGGTACCCCAGTAGCCCTGCCATTGATGGAATCCAAAATCCAGTAAGCGCGTGTACGGTTTTGATTGTGCCTAACTATGTTGGAACGTGAGATGTAAGCATTCGAGCTATTTCTGTATTTTATTTTGAAAACCCTAGACACTATTATAATATCACTGGATTTCCTATCAAATGTTTTGGTTAGCATAAGGTAAAAACTTTTCCATGTTTATGTGTGGGAAGTCTTACGTGATACCTTTTCTTTTCAAAGGATTTTCTAAAGTTAAGCAACTTTTAAACCGTTTACTCACACCAGACACATGTCTGACCCGAGTGTTTATTTTCTGTTTTATTAAACTCTTGGGTACTCATATTATGTATGAGTAGTCAAGTGATTCAGGTTATCCTTGACGAATTCTGGAAGATCTTTGGAGCAGGAGGCTTCAGCGTGTAGATATATAGTTAGAGTTTCCACTGTGTGTTATTATGTATAGCTATTCTTGTATTGTATATTAGACAGAAATGTTATAACTGTTTAAATTTAGATATAGAGTTGTGTACTCTGATGTATATGATACTATGTAATATTTTATGCGATATAATATAATTTATTCGTTCCGTTGTGAGATTCTGATGTTGTCTGTTCCTTTCTTTTCTTTCTTTTCTCTTTTCTATCCCTTTCTTTCTTCTTAATGATGCGTCTTTCTATGGAATGAAAGGCCGGTCGTTGCACAGATATTCATATCACTAAGGCAGAAATAGATATGAATATGATACATAGAAGTGAACATCATAGTAGTGGTTACAAGATCCACTACATCACAATAGAATAGATACATGTACTACACAAAAGAATATATATATATATACATCAAAGAGTCTATATCTCGTATGCATGAAAGATAAAACTACTAAGTTAAAGTAGTTAGCCAAAAGTCAAAACCTTGCTAAGAAGTCAAGTGGGAGCACCTAAAACACCTCGGTTTGACCCGAGTATTATTTAAAAAGAAAAATAATAAACGGATCAGTCTAACCATAATTATCATGTAAGAAGATATATGACAAGAGATATGACAAATATATATGATAACAATAAAAATCATATAATATCTCAAGTTTTCTCAAACACCCAAAAAGAATATCGTATACTTTAATTTTGTTCACCAAATCAAAAATATTGATAAAGCTTGCCAATGCAAATCACAAAAATTAGTGAAACATAAATTTCAGAAATCAATACTTAGAAATCCAGAAAGCACAAAGGGGAGGTCTATCATAAACGGGAGCATGAAAACTCACCAACACAAGTATCACAAACGGGACGTTATCCCATGGGTCGCTAACCCATAAAAATGAGCCGAAGCTCCACAGAACAAGGAATAATCCTCCCTTGTGGACAAATGAGCCGAAGCTCCACAAACGGTCGAAAGAACATGGGTCGCTACCACACCAAATTGAGCCGAAGCTCCACAGAACAGGGTACAGTTCCACATGCGGACAAAAAGACATTACACATCGCAAGTCTAAATCACAAAATGATCATCATTGATCAATAGGTGTAAATTACACCAAGCTAGTAAAAAAATGAGTTTAGCTTCACATCCCATAATCACTGGCTAAATTTAAACATTTGCGAACAAATTGCGGATTCCCACTTGAAAATTGTCACATGATTTCAATCGAACAAGTCCAAGAATTAACCAATAAAGTAAACGCAAGCATTTCATACCACTTGTTTTACTAAGTCGTTTAATTAGATTTCTTCTACGAATGAGGTAAATGTTTGGATATACTAGTAGATTGGGAAGCAGTTTTAAAATCAAGCTATGTACTAAAAGTAGAGTTGGAATCATTTTGTGAAAGATTTTTAGTATTTACTGCTAGTATAAAACCTTTGTATGTAAAGGTGACAAATCACAGAAACAATTGTAAAAACAATCTATCACAAAAATCCACATTTCAATGACGTGAATTAAAACCATGAAAATCAATATCAAATCCATCGAATGGAAACAACAAAAATCCAGAAAAGAGATCATCAAAGTAGATAATGAATGATAATAACTTTATGGATAATCAAAAATTGATATATCGGAAATTCACATAAAAATAAGCCAAATTTCAAAATGTAACAACCACAGACGTTTGTGGAAAATCCACAGATGTCTGTCCCTTGTTTCGGGAAATTGTAACCCTGAGGTCATAGATGTATGTGGATAATCCACAGATGTCTGTTGCCTGTAGCGGGATAGAATTTGCAAAGCCCTTAAATGGTCAAACCTACACAACTTCTCGGATTCTGTAGCGATTGAATGAGCAAATACGACTTAGGATTTATGCCAAGCGACAACCCAGCCCTAAAGGCTCTTCAATTCATCCAAAACAACATGTATAAACACTCATACTAGGGTTTTCATAAATTTTGACTTCAAAATACCTAAATTAGGAAAATTCGCTAAACCAATTCAATTCAAAAGCAACTGAATAAGAAATAGACGTTAGAAATTTATACCTATCAACAATCAAAGATATAGACATATATGTAAGCTCAAGAACTCACCTTTAAACTCAAAAATAGAAAAGATAAGCTCTAAAACAAGCTAAGATCAATTCCTCCTCAACTACACCTCTAGATTCTCCAATCTAGTATCATATGCAAAGATTTCCTAGATTAGATTACAGGAATCTCTGAAAATTGGAGAGAGATTGAGATGGAGAAGTAAAAAAGGATGCTTACCTAAGTTTCTCTTTGATTTATAACTTGAATTTGAATTTCCTAAGAACCTAGGGCTTAGGAATTTTAATTTCCTCTTTTCACTGTTTTTCCTTTGGCTGGGTATTAGAAAATTATGAAAGGAATAAAGGAAGGGAAGAGGAGTTGGGGTATCTGGTATAAGGGTATGGGTTATCTTGTTGGGCTAATGAGATAGAACACAACCCAAAGCCCAAACGAAAATACCGAAATCCTAATCAAATCCAAACATAACAATGTTTATACGTAAACATGTTGTAAACGTTGATTTGAACTCAATGAAAGTGGTCTTGAGTCCGGATTCGACTGTTTATAAAAAGTCACATTTCGAACTTTAATTCAACCATCGATACTATATTTAAATAAGACATTTAAATATATAATTGTAAATTAGTTACATTAGTTATATTAACCAAAGGAATACTCTCGAATGAATCATTCCATAGTCACCCAATAACCATCAGTAAGTAACCCTTTGGTGCCCTCAACTATCACGAGTAACACACCGTCCAACATTTGGAGAGCATTACACCATCTAGTATTAACAGATGTATTGAATTTTTGTCTTGAAACATCTTGACTAGAAATATTTAAAATAATATGTTATTTTTAATATTTTAGATTTCTCATAATTACAACACATTGTAATTATTATCACTTAACATATCATTTAAGTATTTATATCTAATATACATTAAATTGATTACTTAATTAACTACATTATAATATAACAAGTATATAATAGAAAGAAAAAACCTTTTATTTTGAACAAGAATGATTATCGAGTTAGATATATGTAGCAAATTATAAAATAGCCCTAATGACATATCCCATACTTTATCAATCTTTCGCTTGCACTTGGGGTTAATTATGGAATCCTATTCTAACTCTTTTGATCGATTTTCATAAAAATTACCCAGGTCAATCCCTTAGTAAATGGTTATGCTATTTTGTTTGATTTTCTACTTTGTCAATTAACTCTCTCAAATGTTGATAAACTGCCTGTATCATGTGAAACCATTCTTAGTTTTCTTTTTGACTTCAAATGAGCTTTAGGTTCTTTTATGAATTGTGTCGCAACATTGTTATCATATAAAATGTCACGGTATTCTCAACATTTAGAATCACCCTCATCTGAGTTGTAAATTAACGTATTCATTTATACTTCTTACATTGTAGCATATTCAAGGCAATGTACTCAGCCTTTGTTTAAATCAGCCACTACTTATTATTTGGAACAATTTCAACTTAAAATTCCAAACTTAGGTTTGAACATAAATTTTGGATTGACTACTATACTCTATATCATTAATGAATTTCCAGTATGTGCACTCCTTCATAAGGAGTTCATTATTACTATAAAAAATTCTCTATTATTTCATAAATACTCAAGACCACTCTAAGTTGTTATTTACTGAACTTAGTTCGGATTTGACCCTTGCTCTAGGATCAAATACATTGCAAAGCGTGATATTGTAGACAATATAGCAGTTATGATAATTCTTATTTCTAATGCATAAGGAACTGATCTTACATGCTCCATATTAAATAATTTTTTTTAAATGGTACTTAGACAAAAAATGTCACTGGACAACAAACCACAAATCATGTGTCAATAAAATTTCAAATCACGCTAAGCAAGTTTCGAACTTGTGACCTTTCGCACCAAAGTCAAATCATTTAACCACTAGGACAATGGTGCTTATATTAAATAATTTTAATATCATGTCTACATATATCATTTAAACAATCTCAATATCTATTTATGGGGCATAAAAGATGTCATTTTTAAATCCAATATCGAGCATTAAACATCCAAACTAACATGGTTTTATCTTCAGTGCATCATTAAAAATCATATGTTTGCTATTAATTTATAGTTTTAGAAAAAAATTAGTACATTTTATATTCTTTATTACAGACACACGCTTCCTCTACAAGTTGACGGAAAATCAAATTATTTGATTTATCTATTAAACTACTTGCCTGACTCTAATGCTTATCGAATAATACTTTCATATCATTTCTTGGACCACGTCCAATTTCAAAAACTTAGTTGTCGCTACTGACTTCAAGATACTTTGGTTGTTATGTGCAGACACTCTACTCTAAATTGTTACGTATAATTTTATTTCACCATATATGTACCAAAACTAAAAGATAAACCGAGCGATAAATTTTGTGAGTAAAATCTGAATCAAGTAAAGCACATTGAATGACGATTCTGTTATATTAGTTTCAAAAAATAAAATCTACGATTTTATTCTTTTCAACATGGCTTATATACTGCATTGATCTTCTTCTTGAAGACACTTTTATAGCCGACGAATCATGTCCTTTTGGATACTACTATTAAATTAATATTTTGATAGTGTACTTGGAATCTATTTCGGATTGACCCATCGTGCCATATGGTAGAGTCAATATTCTTAGTTGCTTATTTAAAACCAAGGAAATTCATTTCTCGACAACAATAAAATTCATAATTTCTCTTTAATGTATGAGATTTCATAATAAACATTCTAATGTGTCATATCTGTTTGGTTTGGTTAATTTTATTCCATCCTTCAATATCAATTTTATTTTTGGATCGAATAATCCATTTCACCAATAAGTTTTTAAAGAAATTCCTTTGTCATGAAATTGGTATTTCTTGAAACAACAATTGTTTCTTGGTACGACAAAGTAGATATTCATAAACATTTTATGAATTGCCTATGTCTGTGTGTATACACACATACAAACCTAATTTGGTTTTAAGTTTACGAAATTTATGTTCATAACATAAATTGGTCAATCAATATTGAATTGTCCTAAAATAATTTGGAGTACTCTATATAACCTTACTGATATGTATTATGTGCAATCTCTCGACTCACACAACCTATTAACTCCTTGACCTAGGATTTGTAGGGGTTTCCTATAAATTTCCATCTTGTATGATCTCATAAGTTTTTTCTTAGATGAAATTAATTTTATCTTCTACACTTACTCGTGGGCACATGATCGTGTAGAAAGAAGTCCAAGTACACCTTATTGATACATCATTATGTGTCATAAGGAAAAATGATTTTTGAGATTGAATCTTATTCTATTTTAGTTACCTTTGGAACCCTTTCCAATACACTCATTTATTTGATTAAATCAAATCTCTTTATTATCTTTGCATGTTATGTTTTCTACCTTCATATCAAGTCTAATGAACTTAACCATATATATTACATGTACATAAGATGCACATGTTCATTACTATGACAATTCATTAATGAATTTTAAAGATGCAGCGAAATCATTTTGGTGTCATTAGACTCTGAATTGCATACATCTATATGTATCATTTTGAAGAGTTCACAAACTTTTTTATTAACCCTACTAAATAGTGCTTTGCCCTTAGTCTTTTAAGATACAATCATCGGTACCATATGATTCGTAATCATATAATTAAAAGAATTATTCATGTAAGATATGGCTCAGTCCATAGTCCCAAAAATAATTGTAAAATTTTTAGATACTTTTGTGTAATCTTGCTAATAAAATGAATACCGTTATTCTTATAGATTTATTTCATAATGAATATCTTAAATTTGTAGAAATGACCTTTATAGAAAACAATTTTCAATATAGTAGCATAATTGGAATAAAAATCGTATTTCTCATTCCGTACTAAGTGTCTTTTGGTATTTTATACAATTCTTGTTTCCGGTGTCCCTTTATGAAGTAGAGGTCACCCTCTTTATCCTAACTATACCTAAGTTACATCCACTTTTATACACTTCTTTTCCTTTCTAGTATGGTCAAACCATTCAAAGGAGTTCCATATCATAACTAATCCTACTTAATACACGACTTCGCATTATGGTATTTTTTTTAGTTCGATGAAACAATTTCATTGTAATTTCATACATTATGAAACGCAATCATATACCAAATAACATTTATATATAATCGAATATGAATCAAATATCCATATTCTTAGTTTGCTATTAGACTTCAGAAATCACAAAAGACAACATGAAGTCATGGACAAATAAGGACTTAAGCGACCAAGTTATGAGTGTATTTAATAGTGTAGTGTTAGGTTATTGCATGGGTCTTGAAGTGACAACATTATAACACCCTATAAAATTAACGGAAATTAATAAACAATTATAAGTCTTAAAAGGGGAATTTGAGTAAATGTCAGTATTTGACCATGAAACTTGCACTGTTGTATTCGCGATGCTTCTGTGAGTAACTTTAATATATAAAGTTTTATGATCAGAATTCAAACAAAGAAGTTATCGACATTGAAGTTTTCAGAACGAAAATAATTAATAATAATAATAATTGCATGGACCCCATCAGTCGATCACCTCCTTTAGTTGGTCGACCGTTAACAGTCAACCACTATAGGGGAGCGGTCGATTGGTTGTCAAGTGGCGATTTGTGTTGAAACTTAACTAAACGGCCAGGATTTAATTATTTTAAACCTACAGATACAATTGATTTGCACACTGTTAAATATTGATATAGCCCCTCACTTTTCTTCTCATATATTTCGATCAAAGCAGTGGACCTCACCCATTTTCCCTGCTCCACTATTTCTACTAATTATAAAATATTTTATTACATGTATATGTAACGACCTGGATTTTTGGACGTTGATTTTGAACATTTAACTTATTTAAATGTTGAGTTTTGAAATGTGAATGGAATTTTAACATGAAGTTTATCGATCAAAAGTAGTGTAATAAAAACTTAAGTTTCAAATATAGCGATTCAATTAATAAAAGTAATTGTTGAGTTAATAATTAAAGATAGTTTAAATAATTGAATTGGAATTGGATATGAAAACAGAATGATTTCTAATGTTGATATAAATTTTATTTGAATGAAATTTAATTAATAAGCTTAGAAAACTGAAATTTTCAACTAATTTCATTAATTTTTGAAATCGTCAATTTAATCGACATGTTAAAATAGCAATCCGGGGCACAGTCTTGGATTTTGGCGAAACCAGTTCCATCAGATCGCAATAATATATTATTATTGGATTTCAAATTTCGTAGCATTTGGAGTTATCATTTGATCGTACAAAACAGAAACGCAATGAAATTAATATCGAAATTTAATATAGTAATTAGGACCAAAAAATTATCTTCTTCATACGATCGAACTAGGACACGAAACCTTTTCCATTGCATTCAAAATAAGGGTATAACAGTATAAACGCATGTCGGCATGTCTCAATAGGGGTTTGAAATTTTGAGTTGCGTAAATCGAGATATTTCGAAAATTTATTTATTTATATATTGACTAGTCAACTACTGTTCCTTTCCATACACGATACCTTCTTATCTTCCATTCTATTCCTTCTTTTAAATCACGTGTTCTTTTCCATCTCCTATCAGTTCAAATCAAAATCAAAAAAGGGAGAAAAAAATGGCCGAACTCAATAAGAAAGTATAATAAGAGAATCGCGTATAGTTCCTCTCTGCTCAAAACAAAGTTAGATCATTTATAAATTAAAAAAAGAAAGGGAAATCGAACTGGTTCAATTCGAAGAAGAAAAAAATCCTGGAACAAGGCCAAAGGTGAGCACGCATAAGCTAGTAGGGAGTCGCGGTCGAGTCTGGTGATATTCGTTTTAGCATGGCGGTTCTAAGGTTTTCACGTACGCGCGTGCGTGGGGATCTCGTAGCTAGCGAGGTGGAGGCGCGTGTAGGGTTGGTCGGCATGGTGAAGGTGGAGGAATTCGATGGGAGGGTTTGTAAACCTGTGTGTAATCGTGAAGCTCGATATTTGGAGCACGTGAGCAAGATAGGGGAAGAAGGTCATGGCCTTGACTGCTCAGCTTGGTCATGCCAGTGACGGTAATTAGGTTAATTTTTATTAAGTTATTAAATGAATTTATACAATTTTGATTTGCTAATAAACTCATAATTTATTCATATGAGGTTTAAAATCATGGAATTAGTCACGTTGGATTTTTAGCTACGAAATACAATCCGGGATTAGCTTGGAATTTTTCAAAGTCAATCAGGATATTTGATAATTTAAAAATCTAGATATTCGGCAAATAAAAAAATTAAGGTGAGTAAATCTCACTCTTTTTGGACTGCTAAATTTTAAATTTAAATTGTTAAAAATAATTCTGGTTGTTTTGGTTGAATTGATTATCTATTGAATGATATTATATTATATATATATAATTGTATATATATACACTAGTACTTGGAGTGATATTCTCGCACATTATAGCGGATGAGACCCTATACGCCCCGCATAATAGCAAATGACCTATATACCGCGGCAGCCCCCTCGAAGTGGGATTGGTATTTTTATGTTGTATTAACATCTGTGGATGCAGGAAAACAGGTTGGAGTGGTATAACTGGATTCCTCAAAACGTTGAATTTAACTTCATATATAGTGATATATGATGTGTTAGAATAACCTATTATAGTTATTGTTGTGATTAAATAATTGGACGCTAAAGTAGTACTTGCCTGAGTTTTGGTATTTTAAAAACCATAATATTATTTTTGGAATTTGAATGAATTTGAAAAGGAGATTTTGAATACAAAAATATTTATATCGAAGTTTGGATTTTTTTAAAGAAATTGTTTTGGGCAATACAATAAATTTATTTTTGGGTTGTATTTAACTATTTGTAACTTTAAATAGAGATTTTTAAAATAATTTACACAAAGGATTTCTAAATGATGGATTTTTAAAATGATATTCTGGAAATATAAAAAAAGGAGTTGAAGTAGATATTAAAATAGATTGGAAGTTATAAATGGATTTATAAAAATGAATTTTATAAACGAGATTAGTTTTATAAAAAGTGAAACTCAAAGGAGTTATAAAATTTATAAACGATGTTGATAAATAAGGGAAATCGATATTAGATGGTGGATAGGGGATATAAATTTAGAGGGAAATTTATATCAGAATATGGAAATAGGGTGAGAAAAAGACAGTGGATACTATTTTTGAAAAGAAAAAATGGTTAAGGAGATCGGAATGTAAGTGATGTGATGTGATTCGAGAGGAATTTACAAAATTGAATTGGTTATTAAGGTTTTGAAAAAAATACTTTTAATTCTAAGAAGTTAAGTTTGCTTTTAAAAGGAAAATTTTATTATTTAAAACTATGGAATTTTAGACTAGTTAGGATTGAAATACTTCGGTAAGTAGATTTTCAAATATTAAGTATTTATTTTAGTAAATTCTAATTTTTAAAATCAATTATGAAAATTTAATTGTCCATTTAAAAATGAGTTATTGATGTTTATAAAAGTTTTTTGATATTTTAAATAATTACTTGAAAAATAATTACTTGAACATGTTTTAAAAATAATTATTATCATTTCTAAATACTTATTATATATATATATAGAGTTTTAAAGTGATTGAAATTTTTTATTTACAAATTCTCTCAAGATTCATAAATGAGGCTTATAAATGGATATGATTTTGAGGAGAGGAATTTTATAAGGGATTTGGAGGAAATGGAATTTAAAAATGTTGAATATGGGAATTTTGAAATTGAAATCGGAATTCATAAAAAAGTTATAAATTGTTGAATCGGGTTATAAATAAGTATACTAAGTTTTGGAAATTGGAAAAAAAGAATTTATTAGTGATTCTAATGACTTATGAGATAAGTTATGAAATATTCTCTTAAGTGTTGATATTTGAAAAGATTTTAGGAAATAAAAATTACAATATTTTCCCAAGTTAAATAATGGAAATTTGGAAATATTTCTAAGTGTTGAGATAATTTGGAAATATCTTGTTGCGGATTTAAGTATTTGAAATAGTTTTCAAATGTCGAAAGGGATTGATATATCTTATAGTGATATCTTAAAAACAAATATTTTGGAAAAATTTACAATAAGGCATAGTGACTTCTTATGGATGTTTTATTGATAGTTAAATAACCGACTATCAATATTGGCCAATTTCGTTAATCGTTTCGAAGAGACCAGGATCAGATTTAATTATCTGAAAACCACTTCGATTCGGTTTGAACGTTACGAATGAATACCATAAAGATGATGAAGACGGTGTTTCGATTTGTCTAGACCTAGGACGAATGCTATAAGAACATTGTCATTGGAGGTCGATGGGTATTCTAAATGGAATTGTTCCTTGAAAGGTAATGCTTAGCCTCAAGCCTTCAACCGGAAATGAATAAAACAGGGAAGATGTAGCATGTCTAAGTGGGTCACATCCAATTAGAGTATGTTTTCACTTTCCTAGATATCCTCGAAAATATATATACTATGGATATGGTGCATGAAAGGAGAAGCACTCGATTTTAAGGGTGGAAACACCCGAGGTGATAACATATTTGGTCTATCTAGGTTAGGGGTAGGCCAGTCTTGTGTAGCAGGAGACCCCGACGAGGTCATTGGTACATTGTTCTAGAGTTGTACTATGGTGGACGGTACCCCAGTGGCCCAATCGTTGTATGGGGTCCATTCTCTAGTACGAGCCTTGCGGTTTTGTTTGTAGAGCCTAGTATGTTGGAATTCAATTAGTGTAACAATTTCGGCTATTTGAATCGGTATTTGTATTTAGACAATATTATAATATCACTGAATTTTCTGTAAAATGTTTTAGTTATCGTAAGGGAAAAACCCGTCGTGTTTATGAGTGATCCAGTCTTACGAGATACCTTTGTTTTTCAAAAGATTTTGATAACTCTAATAATTCAAATTGAGTGTGTTTTCTCATGCTGGTTTTGTAGACCGACTCGGGTGTTATTTTATCATAATGCTCGGGTCAGACCAAGTATTACAGTTTCAGGATTAAAATGCTATGGAGCTCAAGAGACGAGCTAGAGGAGTTCAGACGTATTTTCGTACTTGATTTATATTTCTGCTGTATGAGGACAAGTTATTATAACTGTCCAGATTGAAGTATTGAGTGTTTTACTCAAATGATTGTAAGTATATAAACCGTTATAGATTTTTTGTGTGTAAAAATCTGTTATTTTAAATTATATTTTGTTCTGCTAAGATTATGAGATTCTATGTTGTTGTATCTATTTCTTCTTCTGCCTTTTCTTCTACATCGCTAATGAACTCGTATTTTCGGCACTCAATTACTCTGCATTCTATACGGTGGACGTATTGATGTCATTTTCGAAGGTCGAAAATCTCGGTTTGTTACAGTATATCTATTTAACTAAAGAATGGAGGGAAATAAAATAGAAGAAGAGGAGCGAAACGATAATCCTAAAAAAGTATATTTCATTATTATAAATCTATATTCTCTTTAATCCCAAATCTCTTCTCAGTTCGGTGATTCTGATAGTATGGATATATCTTGTGAGATATATTTTTTTGGATTAGAATGGAAAAGGAGTACAATTAAAGGGATGGATTCAACTTTGGAAAATTTGGAAAGCTCGAAAGATGTGTGCGAAATTAAATGATTTATATATAACATTGGAATTTATATCATTGGGTTATATTTAAGTTACCTCGCCTTTTGGCCAAAGCCGGATATCAACAAATTGGCTAGAAACTATGGAAACTAGTATTAGAGATCGATTGGAAACAAGGCTATTATCGATATCATCAAAATTTGACCGAGCTCCAATCAAGGCGGGATCGATTGGGGATGATGAACAAGGATAGGAAAGGCTACATTTGAAATTTCAAGTCAATTGGAGTTCGTATGCTCAAGATATAATCGATGCAAATCAAGCAATGGCCACATTCGTATCCATCAGACCACCTTATTCATATCGATCCCATTCGAATCCATCTAGGAAACCTTATTCGTATCCATGCACATTTGTACCTATAAAGTCTCAAGTGAAACGCATCTGGTTTGTATCCATCAAGAGAGCGCTAGTTCGTATCCATGGAAGAGGAACCACTTCATGTCCATAACATCTACTCCGGTTCGTATCCATCGTCTAGTGACAATTCGTATTACTTCAGTTAACACATAGCTCGTATCGATAATCATTTACATGATTCGTATCGATCGATCAATGATCGATGCGAAGCATACCAACCATGAGCGATACGAGGCAACACCTTAAAGGTATCGATATGAAGTGTTCGAGTCTATAACGATATGAATTGGAGCAGAGACTATCCATATGAAAAGGCTATTGGATCATCGATATGAAGTAAGCATCCCTGGATCGATGCGAAGCATGGAGCGCATCAGGTCGATACGAACGAGGCACAAATGAGTGGATGACCCGGTCGAACAGAATGAAAAGTAGATCTTCCCTGGATCTTCGAGACACGTCATTAATGCAAACTGTATCGATACGAAGAGAGGAGGATGTTGAGCTTTGGATCGATATGAACGCGACAGCCAACTTGTAAGCACAAACTTGCATCGATCATAACTTAAAATCAACAAGTCCAAATGCTTCCAAATTTTCATAGGAGCTTGCGCACAACCTCAAGAATGTTCATGATCGATCTCAGCTCAACTGGGCAAGATTTAGATCGATACGAATCTCATTCGTATCGATTATGGATCGAGTCAAAATCACTCAGGATCGATCACGTTGGCCCACCGATGTGAGAGGAGTCTTCTGAGATCTGAGTAGGATAATTGCAGCCTACACCTATAAATAGCAGCCCAAGAGCTTCAGAAAAGGGATCTTCTGATCCTTTTACACTGTTATTCTGTCGAACTCCATTGTAACTCAATTATTATCAATTGTCTCCTGTAATCAGCGAGTGATAATCAATAAAACAGCAACTCTTTAAAGTTGACGTAGGACGAAGATAGCCGAACCATTATAAATCGTGTGTTTTTGCGGTATCCCTTTTAATTTTCTAAGTGTTCTTCATATTTATATTCTCTACACATTTACTATCTGTAATCTGTGATTATAAACAGATGCTTTCATCGGCAATTAGGTGTGTGACCAATTTTGACGTAAACAATTTAATTATTATGCATATGCAAGATCTATGGAGTTGTAGGCTTAGTAAAAATGTAATCAGTTGAAATCTCTCCTGCGTATTCTGTATTAAAGGTAATTGGAATAGGAATGGTATTTACATCCTAACTTGAAAATTTGAAAATCAATCCCTAAATTTGTTAAAGAGGAATCGATAAGATTGGAAGATTTATGATAATTGAGTTATAAATTATTAGTGAGATTTAGGTTGCCCTAGTTTGACCTGGAATGTGAATTTTAATGTTTTAATTTATTGGGAGCGTTTTGGGTACAATTTAGTTGTATCTATCTCCATGTAACTTCCATAAATTATCTAATTCCACAACTATGTATAAAAAGTGTGTCGTTTGAAATTATAAGGAATACACCAAAATGGAAAGAGATGGGTGAAGTACGAAGGTTCTTCTCCATAGTTTGCACTATCTATTTTTTTTCAATCAAAGAAAAGAGATAATTCCTTATAATTTCAAATGAAGGAAAAGTCTCTTTTTTGGGTAATTCATGGAAAGTTATAATGGTAATACTTTTTGGGAAGGATAGCTCTAATGTATTAAAATATGAAAATAAATGTTTCTTACATAATGTACATACAAGTATGTTATGGAATTCCTAAGATATGAATTAATGAGTTATGCATATACATAATACATACATACACATGTATATGCGTATAATCGCACTTATTGATTTTATACATACATACATACATATATACATACATACATACATACATACATACATACATACATACATACATACATACATACATACATACATATATATATATATAACGTAATATACAGCGATATTCGTAAGTTATAATTAGGACGACTAGTTACTAGTAGTGCGGTAAATTATAGGGCTAGGATGTATAAATGGAAAAGAGACGTAACTCCAAAATTATAGCGCGTCCGTTCAGGGTAGCAAGCCCACTTGGTCGGTATGGCTTCTGTTTTAGCCATTTCAAATTGGTACAAGTATCAGGCTAATCCATCATCGTTCTCTTTCTTCAAATCCAGCAAGTGACGCCAAATCCAACCCCTTCGTTCTTGATCATTAATCCACGTACACAGTTGTTAAAGTGGTTTCGGTATCGATGGAGAGTATGTCCATATCCGACTTCGGTCTCTTTAACAACCAAATGTCGTTTTACACACCGGTTGGTTCTTTTGCATTTCGAAAAAGGTACATACCTGATATCAAAATATCATATTCGCTTCAAAATCAAATCTATTTCGAAATCATCATATTTACTCAAAATATACCATTTCATTTCAAAATCCTTTTCGTCTTAATATCTCAGTTTCGTTTTCAAAATTGTTTCGAATTTCAATTGTAGGTTATAACTCAATTTAACACAATTTGTATTTAAATCCATGATTTTAAAAATAAACATTCCACCCTTGACTGGTTTGAATTTTAGAAAAATAGTTTGGAAATTTAAAATAGTTTAAATAATTAAAATAGTTAAAGAGTGTAAATGGTTAAAATAGTTAAAAATAGTTTAAATGGTTAAATAGTTTAATATAAAACTGTTAAGTAGTAAAATGGTTTGTATAGTAAAATAATTGGAAAATGAAAATAATTTGTATATTTAAGAAGGTAGCTTTGAAATAGTTTTGTATTAAATAATTTATTTTAAAATAGTTTCAAAAGCAAACCGGTTCAATTCCAACTTCCCAATTCAAATAAATTTCAATTTCCATTCAATTTACTCAATTTCCATTTAAATTCAAATCGATTTCAACTTTGATTTCAAGTTAATTCAATTTCAATTTATATCAATTTCGAGCTCGATTTTCAAAATATCGATTCAAAACATTTAAATCAAATTATCCTTCAATATTCAGCTTAAAATCACAATCTTCAAATATAACTCAATTCCGAGCTCAATTTCGAAATATCGTTTTTATATCACTGTTACTTAGTAATATTCAAAGTTTGAATAAAAGCTCAATCTTTTAAAACAAATCGATTTTCAAAAATTCAAATTATATTTCGATTATAACTTCAAGACCTCAACTTCGATTATATAAACAATTTCGATTACCAAATTTTAAATTTCAACATTCAGGGCTCAAATTCGAAAATGATTTGATTTCTATAAATTCAATGTTATTTCTTTTAAATCAAAATAATTTAAATAAATTTCAAATTAATTTTTTTAAAATCGTTTAATTTAACTAATCTGATGTCCGTATTTAATTTTCTACCATATGACCAAGTAATCGGTTACATCAAAATAATTTTAGGGATGGATACATATCATTTCAATCCAAATTACAATGTTATAGGTATATATCATTTCAACCTATTTATTAATTTATTCAAAATAATTTAATTTACAGTTTATATACTGTAATTAATTTAACAGGGTGATACTAGAATATATCAGAATAAATAAACATCCAATTCATCCAAAATATCATCCAATAGCATCCATCGCAATCAATCATCCAAACATTCAATATAATTCACAACAATTTCATAGTTATTAATATCTGATATTTTACTAGCAATTAATTCCAATTTCAAATTTAACCGTCAATTTTAATTTTTAACAGAGTTAATTCAACGACAATCTAGATAACAATTAAATTATCAAACAACGACCAATAAAATTTATATCACTTCATAATACCAAATTTAACTAGCACAAAAATATTCTAATACATTATAAGCGTTATAAAACACTCACCTTTATTACTGTTGTCGCTTTCGCGCTTTGGTTTCAATTAATTAACTAAAAATTTCAGAAGCTCTGAATCCGTCCAAACCATTTCTTAGGCGTCTCATTCGTCGATACGAATGCAACGCAACAAGCCGCCTCTCAATTGATCCTAAAACGAACGAGACATGGAATTTTCAATCTAACAATTTTATTTTAAACAATAAATTATATAAATTAAATTTTCAAAAAAAAACCATCCCACCTAACAAACCCGGCCCGCTTAAGAGCTTCTTCCCCAAATTCCTTTTTTTCTACCAAGATGAAACCGTGCACCAATAACGTGCACATATACACTGTGATACGGTCAACCGCTCCATGAAATGCCACACCGTCTTCACCGACAGCCTCCCCACTCGAATCCACACTCGGCCATCACCATTTCCACGCCTCCGCCATGCCCTATCGATTCACGACATAAATTCCCCCATGCAGACATATGCCGATCACGGCCCCCCGATAGCGTCGAGCGTGACAGAAACTCGACCACGGGTGATGCTTCCTTCACCAAACTCGAAAATACCCTCTGATTCCTCCAACACTTCCTCTATTCGCAAAAACCCCAAGCTTTAGTTTCGAACTCTTGCTTTGACAAAAAGTCGAGCCTCTCAACCAACTATCGCACCTTACAATGTCTATATCAGATCGAAGCATGGGTGAAAATAATAATTTAGAAGTTTATTTGGGAATTTTTCATTAAGTGCAATTGAAGAAATTCATTTTTAAAGTTTCCATTGCTCACTTTTGTTTTTTTTTTCTTCTCTTCAACGTTGTGTGTTGTATCATTTAAATGGGAAGGAGAGGGCTTTTTGTAGAGTAGACAGGTGCCAGGGTGGATGAAAGGAAAGATGTGAACGGCTGAGATGATATGTTGGAGGCTATGGTCAAAATCAATATAAATATTATTATTATTTTAAATTCAAATATCTAGATATTTATTTCGAACTCCTATCAAGGCGTGCCGCTAGGCGTTTATAATGATATACCCCTATTCCAAACGCAATGAAAAAGATTTCAAGTCCTAATTCGATCGTATGGAGAAGATAGGTTTTTGAACCCAATTATTATATTAAATTTCGATATTAATTTCAACGCTTTTATATCCCGTATGACCAAATGGTAACTTCAAATGCAAAGGAAATCGAAATCCAATAATAATACACTATTGCAGATCCAATGGAACTGGTTTCTTTGAAATCCAAGACTGTGCTCCGAATCCAATGTTCGTAGGAGCTTGCCCACAACCTCAAGAATGTTCATGATCGATCCCGGCTCAATGGGCAAGATTTGGATCGATATGAATCTCATCCGTATCGATCAAGGATCGAGTCAAAATCACACGGGATCAATCACATGGGCCCACCCACGTGAGAGAAGGAGTCTTTTGAGATCTAGATAGGTTATTTGCAGCCTACACCAATAAATACCAGTCCAAGAGCTTCAGAAAATGGATCTTTTGGTTCTTTTACGCTGTTACTCTGCCGAACTCCATTGTAACTCAATTATTATCAATTGTACTCATGTAATCGGCGAGTGATAATCAATAAAACAGCAGCTCTTCAAAGTGGACGTAGGCCGGAGATAGCTAAACCACTATAAATTATGTGTTTTCACTGCATCCCTTTTAATTTTCCGAGTGTTCTTCATATTTATATTCTCTACACATTTGCTATCTGTGATTTGTGACTGTAAACGGTTGCTTTGATCGGCAATTGGATGTTTGTGACCAATTTTGACGCAAACATTTTGGTGCTTTCATTAAGAGCGCTAGCACTCTTGGATTCTAAAGCTTGGACTTCGAATTCAAAAGCTTGAAGACTTGGATCTGGAAAACTACGGTAAAGCAATCGACAAGAAGACAAAGGACTGAAAGGAGCCAACATGAAGGGGGTCAGGAGGCTTCCTTGGGGGCGAATCAGACATCGATCTTCATCACCAAATACGAGATGGAAACGGTGCTCAAGAGACAAAAGGAGATGAAGCAGATTCTACTTCGACAAGTTGGACAAGTTGGAGTGCAGAACCAATGGAACGCAACTACAGGAAATGCGGGAGATAGGGATCGGGAGCACGGAGCAACCAGAATTTTTCAGAATGGAGCAGGACCATCCGGTGCAGCACCAGAACATGGGGGCACTAACCTAGAGCATGTTGATCCAATGCCGGGCAGAGTACCAAGAGGAGCTAAGCAACACGACATTGATAGAGGAATGAATGCTTGTCCAGGAAAGCAGATTCCAAGATTCATTCGTGAATTCGAGAGGCAGATCGAAGGCAACAGATAAGGACTGCAACTTGAAGACAGTGACAGGTTGGCGGAGATGGTCAAGCGAGCCACGAGGGGAGGATTAGTGAATAGATACTTGGAAGATGTGAATATGAGTCCCTTCGCTCTAATGATCAAGCAAGCTCGGAACCTGCTAGATTTCAAATTACCAACACTGGAAATGCATGATGGGAGAACGGATCATGTTGTTCATTTAGCGAGGTATATGAGGCATATGGAAGTGTTGGCGCATCGGAGGACGTCATGGCACAATGCTTCCCTTTGTATTTGAAGGATATAGCAGCATTATGGTTAAGACAGTTGGAGAGTGGCTCTATTGGCGCATGGACGGAGCTGATTGAAAGGTTTATGAGACAGTTTCGGGTTCACATGGTCAGACCTAAGAACGTGATGACTTTAATATCGATGAAACAATGGAAAGGAGAATCGCTCAAGGATTCCTTAACCAGATTCAATGCGGTGGTGGCTTCGATGGATCGGCCTGATTCGTCGACGGTCTTGATGGCGGCAATACCAGGAATTGCAGATAATTCGGATTTTAAGATATCATCGGAATGGGACCCATCGAGGGATCTTGGGGAGTTCTACCATGAGGCGGAAAGGTTCCTGAGGCAGGAAGATGCGCAGGCTGAGAGAGAAGGGAGAGAGGCTGAAGCTTATGCTGTAAGGGGTGGAGGTCCACCCAAGGAGGATCCAAATAAAGATGATAAAGCAAAAAGGAAAATGAATGACAATGCTAGCACATCGAAAAGGCCTTGGAGAAAGTCAAAATTTTCTTCTTACACAGATTTTGCTAAGACTCTAGAAGGGATTTATTTGGATACTCGGGGTGCCTCCAGTATCGAAGGCTGGCAAGAAGGGAACCTTCTGAATACGAGTGGGCATCGGGAAAGCATTGCATATTACATGAGCAGAATGGGCACAACACGAACGAATGTAGACATTTGAAGGATATCATTTAGGAGCATATAAGAAATAGTCATCTACAACAATATGTAAGGAGTCGAGCGGTGGCAGTGGAACAGGAGCGGCCACCACCCTCCTCGAATGAAGATGGCATTGGACCTAGGCAACGTCAGCTTGTTATCAACTAAATAGATTTATGGATTTGAATAAGTAATAGAACATGAAGTAATATGACTAAATCACTCACACATGTATGAGATCGAGGATGGTCCCTAGGCATGCTCTGAGACGATGATAAATCGTGTTGCTCGAGTCTATGGAATCCTATTTTTCTTTTCGCTTTCCTGAAAACTTTGGTTTCTTCCTTGGGTATACAGACATTTATTTGGTTTTCCCAGACTGTAAAAACTCTTATTCTGAATCGTTTGATTTGGATCAATGTAATAAATAATACAGGTCTTGCGATCACGGTCTCGACCGGAGAGACAGGCAGTCATCGCAAGTTACGAGCCCCTTCGCCGAAGAGCCATGGAATGGACTCGAACGCAATATAAAAGTCCTCGGCTAGAGAGCCAACGCCGGAGAATATTAAAAAAGTCCTTGGCTAGAGAGCGGAGGCCGAAAAATATAAAAAATCCTTGGCCGGAGAGCCGAGGCCCGAGAATATAAAAAGTTCTTCGCCGGAAAGTCGAAGCCAGAAAATACAGAAGTCCTTGGCCGGAGAGCCGATGCCAGAGAATATAAAAAGTCCTTGACTGGAGAGCCGATGCTGGAGAATATAAAAAGTCCTTGACCGAAGAGCCGTGGCCGGAGAATATTAAGAAAATCCTTAGCCGAGGCCGAAGAATATAAAAGTCCTTGGCCGGAGAGCCGAGGTCGGAGAACATAAAGCCCTTGACCAGAGAGTCGAGGTCGGAACTGAATATCGGCTCGGAGTGGTCATGGATTTGCTTATCGGTTATTGAGTATGAATGGATTATAGCTCGTTTGACGGATTTGGATAGCTACGGAGTTGGCTAAGGTTGTGGTTACAGGACTTTGAATTGGGCATCGACTCGGAGCAGTCACGGACTTGGATATGGTCATGGCACTTGGATATGATGGCTTGATAATGTATTGGATTACGAATCGGATGGTATGGCTATGGATGGGATATGGACTTTGGATATCGGATTCAGAGCTATTTAAAACACGACTTCTTGCCATAAGGCATGTTTTGGGGGGCAAATGTTACCCCAACTTTTGGTCATGGCCGGGATATCAGCAAATTGGCTAAAAAGGATGGAAACCTGTAACGATCCATAAATTTTTAATGATTAAAATTTGTTAAATTGATAAAATTTTGGTAATTTAATATGAAGAAAAATAAACTTTGTAACAAAATAAGGAAGGAATGTTAAAGTGGAAATGCATACTTTATTCATAAGGTAATATAAAAGAATGAAAATTATCTGAATGAATTTATTTGAGGATTCAATCATAATAAATGTACACATTTAACAAATTCAATATAATTAAGAACAACTGTTAATGCAAAGGAAAGAAATTAATTAAATCCATCAGGTCATTGCTTGATTTATTGCCTTTTTCTACATGGCCTCTTTATTTCTTGCTTTAGCCATACAAACTCTTTTCCAAGCCGTGTATTTAATTTTCATTTGCAAATCATGTACAAGAAGATTTATTTATCATTTCAAAACTCCTAATTTTCATTTGCATTTAAGAATAAAACATATATACGTTTCTTTCTCCTTAACTTATGCATTTTCTATTTCTTAGCATTTACTCTCACTTTGTTTGCCATCCAAACCATCTATGTATCGACCCTAAAATTTTAAAAATGTTTTATTTTTTTAATTTAGATAATTTTGTTATATAAAATATAAATTTTGGTGTGGTTTAGAATTCCACACATGAATTAATAGAATATTTTCCAAAAATGTGAATTTTGTCGATATTGTCAAACTTTGACTTTTAAATTTAAAATTTTAAAAGTTTGAAAATTTGAATTTTATCCTTTATTTTGAAAGTAAATAAAATTTTAAAAATAATACTTTTTGTCTCGTTGAAATCTAATTTATAATGAAAGTTATGTTTTTTTAACTATTGTGTGTAATTTGCTGTATTTAACAAAATTGTTTACTTTAAATTATATAAATAATATTTTATTTGGCCATGTAATGCTCTAATTTATGTTTTCAGAGGTAAAATAACTTGTTTTGTATATATTTTGGTTTTAAAACATTTTAAAAAGTGTAATTGACATTTTCCAGTGTCAGTTGTATTTTGTTTACAAATTCTAGTTACCAACTTCAATTAATTAAAGAAATTCTTTATTTATTTTTATATTTTTCTTAAGAACTTATTTTATTATCATTATCACTTTATTTTGTTTCTCAAAGTTTATTTTAAACCATTTTCAAGAAGAGTGTAATTTCCCAAAGTTAAGTGGATTATGTTTGCAATTTTCTTAAGCTAGTTTCATTAAATTAAGCTATTTTCTTTATTTATCTTTCTATTTTCCTAAAATATAATTATTTATTTTCCTTTTCACTCTATTTCAGTTTGTTTTATTTTATTCACTGATTTTTATTTTTTTTCAAACGTGGTAGAAAATTTTCCAAATCTTTTAATTTAACTGAATATATTCGTACAGCATTTTTTATTCCACTTTTGTTTCTTTTAAAAAATTGATTATATACCTTTTAAATTAAGTAATAAATATTGGGCAAAAAGAAATAAAATGTTATGTTTCTTTATACGTATACACATGAGTTCTTAGTTAAATGATAAATAAATCAACGTATATACATAGTTTTTAGTTAAATGATAAATAAATCAAACGAATGTAAACAAATAAAATTTTAAATTAATGTAATAAATAGTGTATAAATAAGCTATATAATTACGCGTTTTAATTTGGTACGTTTATATCCATTTTGTTTAATTTAGTTGGCATGTAAATGGTAGGCTATTTGATGAAATATCCGTTAGCGTATATTTTACTAAATATATTTACTAAATGAATAAGAAACGTATAAATAAAATACGTTACTTTTGTTATAAATTTGGGCATAATTTAGATGTACGTTTCGTTTATTTATTGCGTCTGTAGTACACACTACTAAATTTCTTACCCAGCTAATAAAAATCATTTATTAACGGTGCCTTTTCTAAACGAAAGAAATTTAAAATCTTGCCCCAAAATTCGTGTGTCTTGATTCATCTCCTATCCACTTTTCGTTGCCTCCTTATACTTAATAGGAATGAATGCATTTATTTCTCTCTAGCCGTTCAAAATCCATTTAAAGATTGCTTGAAATTTCACGTGTAAACTTTTACATGTTCCTTTTGTTTCAATTGCTTTAATTGGTATATAATATTTAATTTCTCTTAGCCGTTACAAAAGCAATTACTTCTTGCCATTTTCTTTCACCTAAATATACGCACTCATTTATCTCTTACCTTAGCAATTAAACAAAACAAATCAGCCGTGTATTTGTTAGAAGAAGAATTAAAACCTTGCTTAATTCACGTACCAACTTTTCTAGACTTTCCTTTTGCCTCTTCTGTTTGATAGAAGTGAAATCCTTTATTTCCTTAACGTTCAAATATCTTTATTTCTTGCGTTTCTTTAATTAATTTATCAAAAGCAATTACCTCTTATAAACTCAAACATCACACACAAAAATTTTCTGACCGTTTCATAATCCATTCTTGCAATTTACGTGAAAGAATTTTCTACTTTCCTTTCCTTCATTTGCTTTAATAGGAATAAATTTTTTTGATTTCTACCTGACTGTTTAAAAAATTTATTGCTTGCCCTGAATTCACGTGTAAACGTTATACACTTTCCTTTTTCTTCAATTGTTTTAAATTGGTATGAAATCCTTGAATTCGCATAGCCCTCCAAAATCAATTATTGCATGCCGTTTTCTCCACTCAATCAACGCAAGTTCCATTTAAATACTAAACACGTTCACATAACATCATCACCTCAATTTTCTTCTATTTCTTCACGTGTGGAAGTTTGCTCATCAGGTACTGGCTGCCAAATATTTTCTTGCTTTCTTTTATTTCTTTTGCTTCTTGCTTTGTTTTCTTGTTTCCACTATTTTGTCTTCTCCAAGTGGTGAAGGGCTGAGCCACTTGTGTTCACGTAATTCTTTTTCAAATCTTAGTTCCAGTTTGCTTTATGTAAATTTGATGATCGTATTTAAAATTCGCGTAATTAGTTTATTCGTTTGTGTTTTAAGAAGTCGAATCTGATCGTCGCCTCTGCTAAAATTTGATCGTGCCTTCTGTATGCTTTTTCGGTGTGGATATCGTTGTTTTGAATAGAATCTTCAGCGGCGTAAAGGTGTGTATTCACACTTGAAAAACATACTTATAGAAATCATAAATCAATAACAAGTGAAATTGTAGAATAAATTACAGTATATTTTACTGTTTGTGATATAATTTTTATGATGTTAAAACCCTGTTATAAAACATTTCACATAATCCATTATTGTATATGCTGTTATATTTATGCTGTTATAACATTTATTTATTTACTGTTTATCACACTGTAAGTTCCCTGTAGAGTAGAAATCGTAATGGGCTGAAATGATAGGCCTGAATGATATTTATTTATTTATTTATTTATTATTTATTTAACTTGGGATTGCCTGTTTGAAATGATAGAACCTGGATTTTTTTGTAAATTACGGATTGAAATGATATATTATCCGTAACACTTGACCTAGGTTAGAAAATATTATACAGACCCGTGGTTATTTTATATAAATTTTTCTTGAAATATTAAGTATTTTAAACGTATATATTTTAATATTTTGATTTAAATTGGGTTAAAAATGATTGTTAGTAGTTTATACAAGTTAAATATATAATTAAATAAATGGTTAAGTTGGAATTTGAAGTGTAAAATTTATTTTGGAAACTTTGATGGAATTCAAGTTAAGTATGTAAATATAATAAATTTTGATATAAATTGGAATTTAAATGAATTAATAAGGTGTTATTGAATTTTCTATGAATTTAATAGTTAAATATGTAAATACTAAAACATAAACTTGAAATATATCTTAATTTAGAATTGGAAGTTTGGTTTAAGAATAAAAGGGTAAGTTAAGAAATAAAAAGGAAATTTAGTTATATTTTAAAATGGTAATTGGACTAAATGGTTAAGTAAATTTTGAATATAGAAAATATAGAAAGTTAGGTATTTAATTTTAATAAGTGAAGCCTTGAGAGGTTGATATTTACTAGTGGAATTTACATTATAAAGATCATAAACTTTTGAGTAAATTTAAATGACTATTTCAAATAGAAATTATGATTTTTATACGTTAAATTAGTTTAAAATTAAAGTTTAATTACTGATGAATTTATATTAAAGTCTGAGGTTAATTAACTTAAAATCTGTTGTAAGGGATATTACCGCACTTCTAAGTGCCGTAGTTGATGCAAATGAACTAAAGGCTAATATTAATTAAGGGCTACTGCAGTACTTGGTAAGTGCTGTGGTCGCGAAATTTAAATCTAAACCCGAACAAAAAAAAGGTTACAGTAACACTTGTTAAGTGTTGCCGTGGCTGAAATTGAGATTTTGGACATTTGATTTGTAAATATAATAACTTCATTTTAAAAGTTAAAAGGTATTATTTAGATTTAATATTAACTACTTTGGAAATTATAACCACGGGTAATGATAACGTTGGTTGTTAAAGAGACCGGGATTGGATATGGGCATACTCTATGTCGATACCGAAAACCACTTTAACAACCGTGTACGCGGTGGAGATTCCAGAATGAAGTAGGATGGTGGTGACGTTCTATTGAGGTATGTATGTGGGCCCGACTCCCGTGAGTTGGCATAAGGTGGCTAAAACAGCAGCGATCAACGGACTAATGAGGTAGCACCTTTGATCGGACACACTTCTTCGTATTACATTCTATTACTTCGTGATTGTTTGGTGCGCACCTTTGATTTTGGGAGTGTTGTTCGAGGCGGGCGGTAGTAGCAGCTACGCGTTACCACCGGTCCGGAAGCGTATTTGGTATATCTACCCTGGCATTGCCTAGTTGTGCCATGTCACCTACCCTAGCGCGCCTTGTACGAGTTTGGTTTTCTCTCGTAGCCCGTGTGGTATCTTCTGGTGGCTTCCCGATCCTGAGGGATTATGATATTGGATGGACTACTGGGACTATTACGTGTTAAGGGCTATATGGGTAACCCCTTAACGCTATTTTAAAGTAAGTTTATCTTAATATAGACACTATTATAATAGCGAAATATTACTACATGGTAAATAGTTTAACGGATCCTTAGAGGATGGACGGTCTCAAGCATCCTTTAAGTTACTTGCATTTATATTACAGTTCACTTGAATTAGCTTACACCGTATAAGTATGTATGTCCTGACTCGAGTGTTTGTGTTTATTTCTTACGCTCGGATCAGCCTGAGTATCAATTCGGACTTCATTTCCCGGAGCTAGGACTTCTGAAGATCATCCCTTTTGAGTTGCTATCCATTTTCTATTCAGTCGTTTATCTTAGCCTATGTAATTGAGATAAATGAATTTGGGATTTTCTGTGGTTGTTTCAAACTGTATTTGGTTTTTGAGACTATGTGATAGTGGCTTCATGAACTACTATTTTCTCTACTTCCGCTGCATTTCTTGCTCTGTGTCTGTGACTGTGATTATTTTTTTACTGTATATTCTGAGATTTGCCAAATTTTATTTACAATGCGGTATTTTGAACAATTCAAGTCCGACATGTGCGAATGCGATTGGTTGAAAATACCGGGTCGTTACAAAACCAGTATTATAGATCGATTGGAAACAAGGCTATGATCGATATCGTCGAAATTTGACCGAGCTCCAATCAAGGTGGGATCGATTGGGGATGATGAACAAGGATAGGAAAGGCTACATTTCAAATTTAAAGTCAATCGGAGTTCGTATGCTCAAGATATGATTGATGCAAATCAAGCAATGCTCGCATTCGTATCCATTAGATCACCTCATTCGTGTCGATCCCATTTAAATCCATCTAGGAGACCTTGTTCGTATCTATGCACGTTTGTACCCATAAAGTCTCAAGTGAAACGCATCTGGTTCGTATCCATCAAGAGAGTGCTAGTTCGTATCCATGGAAGAGGCACCACTTCGTGTCCATAACATCTACTCCAGTTCGTATCCATCGCCTAGTGACATTTCGTATCACTTCAGTTAACACATAGCTCGTTACATGATTCCTATCGATCAATCAATGATTGACGCGAAGCATACCAAACATGAGTGATACGAGGCAACACCTAAAAGGTATCGATATGAAGTGTTTGAGTCTATAACGATATGAATTGGGGCAGGGACTATCCATACGAAAAGGCTATTGGATCATCGATATGAAGTAAGCACCCATAGATCGATGCGAAGCATGGAGCGCATCAGGTCGATACGAAAAGGCACAAATGAGTGGATGACCCGGTCGAATAGCACGAAAAGTGGATATTCCTTGGATCTTCGAGACACGTCATCCTATCCCACCTAACAAACCCGGCCCGCTTAAGAGCTTCATCCCCAAATTCCTTTTTCTTTCTTCCAGGATGAAACCGTGCACCATTAACGTGGACATATACACGGTGATATGGAGAATCGCTCCACGAAATGCCACGCCATCTTCACCGACAAACTCCTCGCTCGAATCCCCACTCGGCCATCACCATTTCCACGCCTCCGTCATGCCCTATCGATTCGCGACCTGGATTCCCCCATGCAGCCATATGCCGATCGCGGCCCCCCAATAGCGTCGAGCGTGACAGAAACTCGGCTGCGGGGGATGCTTCCTTCTCCAAACTCAAAAATACCCTCTGATTCCTCCAACACTTCCTCTATTCATAAAAATCCCAAAAGCTCTAGTTTCAAACTCTTTCTCTAACAAAAAGTCGAGCCTCTTAATCAACTGTCGCACCTTACAATGTCTATATCAGATCGAAGCACAGGCGAAAACAAGAATTTAGAAGCTTGTTTGGGAATCTTTCATTGAGTGGAATTGAAGAAATTCATTTTTAAAGTTTCCATTGCTCTCTTTTGTTGTTTTTTCTTTCTTCTCTTTATTGTTGTGTGTTATATCATTTAAACGGGAAGGAGAGGGATTTTTGAAGAGTAGACAGGTGCCAGGGTGGAGGAAAGGAAAGATGTAAATGGCTGAGATGATATGTTGGAGGCTATGGTCAAAATCAATATAAATATAATTATAATTTTAAATTCAAATATCTAGATATTTATTTCGAACTCTTATCGAGGCGTGCCGATATGCATTTATAATGTTATACCCTATTCCGAGCGCAGTGAAAAAGGTTTCAAGTCCTAATTCGATCGTATGGAGAAGATATGTTTTTGAACCCAATTATTATATTAAATATCGATATTAATTTCAATGCGTTTATACCCCGTATGACCAAACGGTAACTCCAAATGCTAAGAAATTTGAAAACCAATAATAATACACTATTGCAGATCCAATGGAGATGGTTTCGTTGAAATTCGAGACCATGCTTCGAATCGCTATTTTAATGTCTCGATTATAATATAAAATTCCCAATTTCTAATTATTCACTTTTAACTCCAATTATAAATGATAACAGTTTTCATTGTTGTATAAATAAAATTTAAATCAACTTCTGGTATCATTTTCAGTCATATTAAACTCAGAATTCAATTATTCAAATAATCACAATACTAAGTGTAATCAATTTGGATAATTCAATAAATCGCTATCTTTTGATATATTAGTTAATGAACTTATAAGATTTAATTTTTAAAATAAATTCAAATTATAGAACAACTATTTTCATTTTACAGTTATTCAATTCCCGTTATTCAATTATTCAAATAATTTCATATATTAAATTTGAAACAATTTAATTGTCCACTATTCGAACAAATTTCAATATTAGATTTAAATGAGTTTTAGTTATCATCAATTACTTTATTTACATGTAATAAAATTCAACAGTTATTATTTAATCCATCTATCGATTGTAAACTCATTTAGTACATAGGATTACCTTTCATTACTTGTTATTACTTAAATCTTTGAAATTAGTTTATTTCAAAATTTTATTCAAGTCCATATCCAATAAATTACATTCAAAATCATTAAATATTTTTTATTTTTAATCATTTTTATTTAATATTAAATTTAATAGTTACATAAAATTTAGTAATTTAAAAATGGCTAAAAATACGGGTCGTTACACCAGCTCTCCTAAGCAATCGATAGTAAACACTTGGGTTATGCCCTAATGGATTTCACTTTCTACCAGTGAGAATTCGTTTGGGATATGCGAAGATCTCATTATTTAATTAGCTGTTTATTATCGGGGTGTGCTAGTTAACCATTAGATAAGTTTTTGAAATGCGCTAGTAATATGACAATTAAATTATAAAGCCATACTTAGGGGTCATCAATCTCTTTAGCTAGACTTGATTGACTAATGATTACGCTATGGAGGGCCTGCTATGAGGTTGAGGTATTAAATGTGTGATGGATCTACTTCCTCCCCATTTAAGAAATATTAAATGGCTGGGATTTTCTTTTGGGTTGTAACAACCCTGAATTTTGTTATTTATTTTAATTATTTATTTTGATTATTTTATTTTAAAACTTTATTATATTTATTAAAATGAATGATTTTTGTTATTTTACAGTATATTTTGATTTTTTTGTGAATTATAATTGCAAACCTAAATAAATAGGATATTTCCAAAAAAGTGGGTTTTGGTCAATTTGGTCAAACTTTGACTTTTAAACTTAAAATTTAAATATTTGAATTCTTGAATTTTATCACTTATTATGATAATAAATTTAATTTCAAGAATACTACTTTTCGTTTCGTTGAAATCCGATTTATATTGTGAAAGTTATGCTTTTTACGATATTTGGTGTAAATTGATTTATTTAATAAAATTATCTACTTTAATTTATATAATAATATTTTTATTTGTCAATCATGTTCTAATATTTGTTATATGACATGTTAGGTATATATTTTATTTCTAAATATTTTAAAATGATAATAAATTTTTTTTCAAAATTTACTGCATTTATTGCCTATTTTTAAAGGCTGTTTTCTATTTTTCTGCTAGTTTCTTCATATAAATTATATTTAATTAAATTTTATTTATTTATTTTGTGAATTAATTTTTGTTTTATGTTATTATGTTTATTTATAATTATTTTCCAAGTCCATATAAATTTTCCAAAATTTATTCTGTTTATTTTCAAATTTTTCTTGACTAGTTTGCATTTTCTGAGCTATTTTCTTATTTTTATCGTATATAATTATTATTTATTTATTTATACTTTATATTTTGTTGCATTTTCGAAATTTTAACTGGAATTTTATTATTTTCAGTAATTTAAACTTATATAAATAAATTAAAAGAAATTTGAAAGGGTTATGACTTTTGATTTTCCTATGACTCTTTATCTTCCACCTTTTCACATTTAGCATAACTTTTCATCAAGTAGCCATAATTTCTCACATCTTTCAGCCGCATACTCTTCTCCATATTCACGTACTTTCTATTCTCATTCCTGAACAAAAAAAATTTGGCCATAACCTTGAGAAAAAGTTTGGGTAACTTTCCTTTTCTTTTCTTTTGTTTAATTTTATTCTTCTTTGAATTGGATTTTGCACCTGTTCTTTCTCATCATAGGTTCGGCCACCTCCATCACCATGACCTGCCACCTCCACCATCACCTTAGAACACCTCCATCACCACCTTCTCTCTGGCCAAACCCCAAGCCGTGCCTCCTAGTGGATGATCCACCACCTAAATTCCAACAAAACTCCACTTTTTGTCCATAGCCGAGCTCTACCATGTTTGCACCACCTTCCACCACCCATAGCCACCACCAACACCACCTCCACCACCTCCAGCATCACCTGAACTCTCGACCTCATCATCATCTTGGACCCCACAGTGAAGGCCGTGACCCTAGTGGCCATGGTGGAGACAAACTTCGGCCTTGAATCCTTGCATGTTGCCTTGTTAGTGTAGTTTCCATCACCACCACTTTGCATCACCTTCAAACCATGATAGGCCGACCCTTAGCAACCCCAACCTGACCCATAAACCTTGCCTTAGCCTTGCTTTTCACTTATGGCTGAACCCTATGGAAGTTGGAAGCGAGTGCAAAGCAGTTTTGCTTTGATTTGTGCAGTCAATTCTATCTTAGTTTATCGTATTTGAATTTGAAAACTTATGTATATTATATTGTTTTGTGTGACTTGTATTCAAGCGAATTGATACTTTGGCTCTTCCATTCATCTTTGTGTCATGTTATCGTACTCTTTTGGATCTCATTCGTGCATTCATCGTTGTGTCTCCAGCTCAAACTGTGAGTTATTCTCACCAAACATTGTATACCTATATAACTAGTAAACTGACCACTTGTGAATCTGTAAAATGCATCACCTATTATATCTGCTATGCTATGATTATATGATGTTCACCCATGCTTAAACACCTGTTATATCATATATTACTGTTATATTATGTTGTTCTGTTATTTATATCAGTTTATCACACTGCAAGTTCCCTTTAGATTAGAATCACTATGGGTTGAAATGATACATACCCGAACGGACTTTAGAATAAGGGAAAATCGTTATGGGCTGAAATGATAGGCCTGAACGATTTTGAAATTATTTCATTTACTTGGGATTGCGGGTTTGAAATGATAAAACCCGGGTCTTCTTTGTAAATTACGGGTTCAAATGATATATTACCGGTATCACTTCACCTAGGCTAGAAAATAAAATACAGACCCGTGGTTAAAATATGTTTTTCCAAAAATTTTAAAATATTTTAGAAATGTAAATATCATTATATTTTGATTTAGATTTGATTAAAAATGATTTTTTGTAAAGTATTATTGATTTTCTGAAAATTTATAAGCTAAATAAATTATGGAGGTTAGAAAATTTGAAATGTAAGTTATTTTGGGAAATTTTAATTTGGTGATAATTGGAATTTAAAGTAAATATGAAATATGATAAATTCATGATAATTTGGATTAAAATGAATTTAAATAACTTTATAATATATTAATGATTTTTGAATAAAGTTAAAATGTGAAATGAATGAATATTTAAGTTGAAATTTGGAAATATAACTTAAATTGGAAATTTGTGAATTTGGCTTGAAAGTGACTTTTAAATTAAGTAAATAAAAATGAAATTAAGTTATATTTGAAAATTTAAACTTAAGTGTTATGTTGAAATTTAATTTAATGAATTTAAATTTGAATGTTGGAATTTAATAAGTGAATTATTATTAAATATTGATTTTTGAAATGAAGTTTAACTTTATAAAATCATGAATATAGGGGTATTTGAATAATTGTTTTATAAGTGTTATAAGTGAAAATATGTGATTTTATAAGTTAAAAATGATTTAAATAAAAATATAATTGTTTGGGAAATTATATTGAATATTTGAAGTACATTTTTCAGCATTTTGAAATGCCGTCTTTTGTTAAATTGAACTGTTTTGAATGTAACTTTCCGTAGCATTTTCTAAATGCTACGAAAAGTGAATTTTCACTGTTTTGACAAACTTAAGTGAATTAATGAACTTTGAAAGTTCAAAATTTTGAAAATTTAATAATCTAATTATTAAATATAATAACTTCAATTTAAATGATTAAAATGAAGTACTGTGTTTTGAAATTGAACTATTTTGAAATGTGAGTTGAAATGGTATTTTAAATAAAATGAATGTGTTTTTGAAAAGATACGATATTTTGATATTTTGATATTGAATTTTGAAATGATATTTGATTTCGAAGTATAAAATACCATTTTGAAATTTTAACCATGGGATGTATTTAAATTTATAGTTTAACTGATCCTTAAAGGATGGGCGATCACAAACATCCTTTAAGTTATAGTGCATTACTGTTACAGTTCACTTGAGTTGGTTTACATCATATAAATATATATGTCCTAACTCGAGTGTTTTGTGTTTTGCTTTACGCTCGGGTAAGCCTGAGTATTTACAACTTAGATTCGGATTTCTTTCTGGAGCTAGGAATCGCTGGAGATCCTGCTTGTCTAGTTATTTGTTCCCTTTCAGTTTCAGTGTTCTATTTCAGCTCTGGTATTTATAAACTGCTATGTATTTGAGACTTCTATTGTATATGTTTTCAGACTGATTTTATGTATTATGTTTTGAGAGTTTGTTGTAGTAGCGTCATGAGCTATTATGGTATTTTTAAATTTCCGCTGCGAGTATTTTTGATATTTCTGTGTCTGTGATTCTATGATTGTATTTCATTTGCTCCAAATTGATTTACAACGCGGTATTTTGAGGAATTCAAGTCCGGCATGTGCGGATGCGAATGGCTGAAAATATCGGGTTGTTACATGGGTAGTACAACATTTAGATATATATGGACATAGGCGCATACACACACACACACACACACACACACACACACACACACACACATATGTATGTATATATAACTCGGAGAAGTTTACGATATTGTACACGTAGATGGGATTGCATGGAAAAGTCGTGATTAATGGACATAATACTTAAGTAGAAATCAATCGGCATAAATTAGTGTTATAGGTAAAATATGTAATTTTTAGTCACCAGAACGTTGTTCCGACCCCCTTCTCGTTACAACCTACAGGATAGATTTAGAGGGACATGCTACTGGTGTAAGACGAGAACTTCAGATGGTAAAGTCTTCTCATTCATGCTCGACGCTGGCAAGGCAATCAGATACTAAAGGAATAATACTGGTTCTAAGGTAGTAGTATTGATCTGCATATGTGTTCTATTATATTTTTCTACTCCACTGTGAGTTTATGTAGATAGCTCTGTGATATTTTTATGTTATTACAGGTTACCAAAACCAACGATCTGTATCCTAATGGACTTAAGTTTCGATTTATTCAGAATTCGGACCCATTAAGGTACAAGCCGTTGCATTTGGTATTAAAGCTTAGGTTAGCCGTGACAGGAATTAGGATACACCGAGAACATATTTGTATTTTTAGATATATTTATGTAAACATGTATATATGTATGTATGTATGTATATTATACGCCAAATTCTGTGAATTCCGACTACAAAAGTAGTTGTGACCATATTTTGAAAAGATAGATGAGGAAACTATGAGTTGGAACACTGAATGGAGTTAAATTTATACACCTACCCTTATTATCCCACAGAGTGTAGGCCATACCACAAGGCATTGATTAAGAAGAGCATGAGCAGGACATAAAGAAGGATCTCGGAAGCTAGATGGTACTTGACTCCTTTGTTTGGCCCGGACTGCCGTATGACTGTGGATTTTGATGGATTGCCGACTGAGACGTATACTTCATTCGAATAGATGGGAAGTAAGAACCTACATGTTACAAGCATCTGGAATTAAGATGTGAAAAACATTGAGCGAGTTTCCGCAGAAGGGGTTAATTAATCACCACAAGAGGACAGTCGAATTTTTAGTGCATATTCTCAATAAGAAGAGGTTAAGAGAAAATTGGAAAAGAAGGAAAGCCGAAAAGAAAGGATAATTAAAGTCCATTTTTAAGTCCGATCCCATATGAAAGAATTTGACAAAAAGACTTTAAAAGATACTTGAAACAATTTGAGTGGGTTTTTCAAAGAATTTGTTGGAAAGTTGTTGCTTTGAAAAAGAAAGAAATCTGGAGGGTTTAAAGGGATATTTAGAGATTTCAAGTGAATTTTAAAATTGGTTGGGCCAATTATTTTCGAGTTAAAGGTTTTTGATAAAGAGATTTTTTGTTTTTGTTTTTATAAATGAAGAATAGAGCATAGGTTTGACTCGGCGATTTTTTTCTATTTTTGTAAAATTTGGAAGTTTCTTTATGAAATTCTTTCTAAGGGTGGACAAAATGAAATGCTACTTAATTTAAATGGAGTAAAGTGCAAGGAAGGGTAAGAATGCCCGATAACGAAGATAGGTATATTCCCATATAAGGAAAATACGGAGAAAACGGCTGAAAAGGATTTGTACATATCTCTTTTTATGTTTTTGAAGAAAAGCCCAATGAGTAAAGCAGTAGGCGAGCACACTACAATGAGAAACCGAGGAAAATAAAATAGAAGAAAAAAGCTAAGTAAGGAGAAGCCACTTGAAGCAATTTACATAGGAAGAATTTTAATAGTAGCAGTATTAAGAAATTTAAATAGAAATAGTGTTGGGTATTAATATTAAAATAGGATTAGTAATTTAGGTAGGAACGATGTAGGAAATTAGAGGTTAAGCGTAGGAAAAATGAATAATTACCATAGATATGTGCAATAGTTATGCATATCTTTTAGAAGTCCCCCTCGTGTGCTATTAGAACCTCCGCTACGGTTGAAAGCGAAAATAATTTTAGTAGTAGGAAAATAATAAGGTTTAAGTTTTCCTTGTCTACTCAAGTTTTCACTATTTACAGTTATGGAAGATGTTTTTGAAAAATGGTTTGTTATGACAATTGGGTTTTTGAATGCAAACGTGATAAATGTTTTGAGTTTAAAAATCCTACTTTTAAAGAAGTAGGGCTCTATTGTATGAAGTCCTTAAAAAAGGAAAGTTGAATAGAATATGAAAATTTTCATGCCTCCTTTTGGAAACCAAACAATTTTTGAAAAAGGTTTCTAAGTTTTCAAAGATAGAAATTTTGGATTAAGTAGTTCATGATTGTGAAGTTTTGATTTTACAAAAAATTATGTAAAACCAAACCAATTTTTGATATGATGTAGACATGGATGACTGCTTTGGTAGGATGGGGTAAATGTCAAGGGTACGAGTAAAATAACTATTAATGCTCACAGGATAGCAACAATGAATCAAAACCAAACCAAATTTTGATATGATATAGATATGGATGACTGCTTTGGTGGGATGGTGTAAATGTCAAGGCTATGAGTAAAATAACTATAAATGCTCTTAGGATAGCAACAAGGAATCCCTGTTGAATATAAGGCAAATTGGTATGAACCTAGGAATGTTGATTAAATATGTGTGAAAGTCAAAAGAAGAACCCTCGAAGGAATTGGGAATAGTATCAATATGATTTTGCAAGTCTTGGGGTATACTCACATGAAAGATCAAGGATAAAGAAGGTAGATACCAAAGATTGAGAATACTATCAAGAGATTTGATTGAAAGAAGATAGTAGTATGATTGGAGACAAGAATAATGAGATAGTAAACACACATAGAGGATTTTGGTTGACTCAAGGTAATAGAAGGCAAAATGTGGGATGGGGAATGGCTAATTAAACACTAGAGAGGGGATGAATAGTATTTTTTAGCTTTTGTAAATCTTTTTAAATTTATTTTAAGATTAATATTAAATCATATATTATCAACACAGAAATATATGAACAATCAATTAAAGATGCAATCATAGATAAAAATAAAAGCAATAAAGTAAAGTAGGGAGTTAAAAATATGACACTAAGGATTTAAACTGATTCGGGTTTGTTCTACATCCAGTCCTATACAATTGCTTGTACATATTTCTTTTAAAATGTCAACCTTTCACCGGCAGAAGGCAAACCCAAATACAATCTCACTTTCAAGACAATAAGACACACCTTTTTGAATTTTCGGGCGCAGGGTAGACTCACTTGATTTGACCGAGCTACAAGCACAACCACTAGATTTTCGGGCTACTAAGCACACATACTTGATTTGAACAGGCTAAAAGCACACCCACTTGATTTGAACGGGGAACAAACACACCTAAGCAAATACAAATAGAGTTGATGGTCTTTCCAAAGGAAAATTTTTGTACTTTAGATACAGTGGATTCTATAGCCTCTTGAACAGCACTTTGATCTTTAAATTGAGAGTGAGATGTTAAACAGTAAGAAAGTAGTATCGAATCAACACGACGAAGTATGAATTGATTTAATGTGATTATGAAAATAATAGAGTATATTTTTCAGTGGAGTTTTCAAGAGAGTAAGAGAAGCAAAGAAAATAAGTGATTAGTTGTCGAAAAAATCATTTGCACTCCCCTTTATATAGTAAATGAACAGATGTGTCCATTCGTGAAGAGTTACGATGAATATACCTTTCAAAATTTGAAAAACCCTTTGGCAGCATGTATGTGACATACCTTATTTCTATATATCAACGTATGCTAGTGCACTTTGAAAACTTATTTGTTTTAAATTGTTTTTAAAAAGCTATACTTTGTAAAATAATTTGATACTTTGTAAAATAGTTATAATCATAGTTTATAAACATTTTGAACTTTTAAAAAATTATAAAATATTTTGAAATTTATTTCGGTTATAAATATAAAAGATTAGAAAATTGGAGATAGAGATCAAAGATTTCTATCAAGGATTTTAACAATATATGCTATGAATCTATACACTAAATTATAATCTTGAAATCTTCATATCTTGGTCTTTGAACTTACGAGTCTTCATGTTTATCCCTTGAGTCTTTATACTATATAGTCTTCGATTAAACACTTGTATAATATTTTGCACTATATACTATAAAACTTGGAAAAACATTAGTATCTATATTTTACATGTTTGTATATGATTGTCGTCGTCAAAATCAATAATTAAGGTATTAACAATCTCCCACGTTTTGATGATTACAACCATCAAATATTCCTGTATATAAAATAAGATATAACTCCTCCTTAATATTTGCATGTGTATATTTTATATTTTTCTCTCTCTTTGTTATCAACAAAAATGGGTGGAAAAAAATAAAACTCCCTCTGAATGTGGTACTATTTTGTGAGAGGCTAAATTTGAAAACTATTTGTTTAATTAATACCAAATATGAATGTGGCATATTATAATCAATGCCAATAATAATAGGAATAAACTCCTTAAGTAATATGATATATACATCAACTTCAGTACTTAGTGTATCAAAATCAATATAAACTAGATTATATATATAATCAAAATTTAATGATAAGAGTATGGAAAATAATTCAATATAACATAAATGATATTATTATATAATCTAAATTTGGTAAGGAAATTTGTACATTAAATTTATTACATAAAGTCATATATAACAAACCGTAATAATTAAAAAAATTAATCAGCCAAATCATAATATTTGATAATTGTAACTATGTGATCAAATATATGTTTAATAAAATTTTGAAGTAAATATTATTTTATTCTTGTACATTGTATATTTCTAGAAAAACATGATAATTTATAATAATTTTTTTAAGCATAATAAGCAATGTATAAGTGAGATATATAGAGTTAAAAAATATCATTAAGAAAAAGCATTATATAAATCTAAAAATAATAAAAACTACATAGCAATGGCGGTAAGATGGTTGATCATATGTTCAGTGTCATTGCCATCTTGAAAATTTTCTTTTCTAAGAATATCATGATATGGTGATTATATAAAAGGTCTCCATAGTCATTTATTTTCATCTTTCTCATCGCATTGCATAAAGTGCCTGAAGGAATATAACATATTTATACTGGTATTCATACTATGTTGAATCCGTGTAGTTAGCCTTTCAGAAATCAAACCCAATATTTTAAGAGTCTATGATTATAAATGTTTAAATCATGAAAAAGCATGAATGATTACATACGATGAAAAACATAATAAAAAATGAGATATTCTATTAAATCTTTTATTTTCAAATTTTGATTCAATGCGAGCAGAGTTGTAAAATTCATTCATACCACTATTATGTGTGAGATAATGTGACTCTAACATATAATATAATGTATTTTGTGTCTCATTCAATATTTGAATTACAAGTGCATTGCTTGGCATCATGTGTGAGATCTTCGTAAAGGACAAGTATAATGATACATGCCATTTTGCATATATTTTTCTATTTGTTTATATGATAGGTGTCATATGACGTGGCACGTTCTCATTGATAAAAAGAATTCTATAAATAAAGTTTTATTCACACACTCTAAGTACATTTATCTAATTTCATGAAGTCGTAAATTTAATATCTCATCATTAAGTTAGTAAGAAATAAGAGTAGAAGAAGCAAAATCAACATTAGAAAAGTTGTAATCATGGAAGAATGTATGCTTTTCTATTTAGTACGGTCATGATAAATGATTAGTGGGCTGTCATTAGAAAGAAAACACTTTTTAAAAGTCATTAGTGAAGAAGTATGACCAATCACGAAGAGGCATGATCATTTAAAAAAAATTAAAAATTAAAAACATAACTTGACAGTTGAAGAGTCTATTCGAATTTTTGACAAAATAAAAGGAAATTGTTACATTAATTTAAAGCGATCAGAATTTTTTATGTAGTTATAAATACTAATTATATTCTGAAAAATAATTTTTTTTATGGTAAATTTTTTTTGTGTAAAAGGACACAAAAATTTCAAAATTGCAATGGCCTATGTTAGAAATATTGCTGTTGTAACCACCATGTGTTCATTTATTTGAATATAATAAAATAGTTAACTTCCGTATATTGTTATGAAATTTTTTTAGGTAAGTAGTTAAGAGTATATGTTATCGTATAAAAAAGTCTAATGTAAAAATATGCACTTTATAACTTTTGAGATTTTCCAAAAAATTACCGCGTTTAACATACATGTTCCACATTTAAAGGGAGTAGTCAATATTGTATAAAATTCTAAAAAATGTTAAATTATTTAAAATGCTTTTAAATTTTTATATAGTTAATATATGAATTTCTTTCTGCAATACATTTTTATGATTGAATAATGATTTAATTTGAAGGCCACAAAAATTCAAATTTCGACTCCAAAATCTTGAAATACAGCGGTTATAATTTATTAAGTGTCTGTTCATTCAAAAATAATAAAATAGATATCAAATGGTAGATCAATTAACTTCAACAGCATTATCTTCCTTGTGGTTTATTAACAAGAAATGAAGAGAACTACTCAGAAAGAAAAAGCAAAAAAATATATCAAAGATGTACTCAAGGAGTCTAATGAACGGACTAAGCATATCAAAGAAAACAATGTTCTAAGAGAGGTTAACCAACAATTGGATGAAAACAAGTCAATGCAAAATAAAGAAAATATTAAGAGTAATAATCATCAAAAAGAAAACAATCTTGTGCATTTGGAGAGAGCATAATAAAAAAATAACAAAATTTGGAAGGCATGATGTAAACCATGGACCTTTTTAAGGTGTAAATGCAAAATCTATCATATTAAAAAATTAAAGGTTCTACAAAAATGAAGAAACTTCCTTCAAATCTCACAAATCGAATTGAAATTGAATTTAATAAGCAGACCAAAGCTACAAATGAAGGTTCAATCTACTTATCTTTTTATAGGGTTGTTTGTATGCTAACAGATTCCAGTTATTCTTACCAACTGGAGACACCATGGTGATAATTTAAAAGCCGTTTAATGGAAACACGTTCATTCCATCAAATTTTATCTAATTTGGTCTGCTCATCTCATATACATCTTTCTTTCTTTCTTTCTTTTTCTCTATCTTATTTCTGTTTATTTCTGGTTTGATATTTTTATTAACTCTATTTAATATTTATTTGATATACATACATCGTTTTGCGTGCTATTTGTTAACATGCTATTCTCATGTATCTTTGACCTGACTGATATCAACCTCCTTGTTTGCTCGTCATATGTAGCTCCATCACAGTCTAGTAACATTCACTTTTCCGGACCCAATTTCATAAATTTTTGAGCATGATGCGAATCATTCGCTATCACTAATTGTCATACATCTTTGACCTTGTGTGTTTACTAATGAATTGTCACGAATAGAATTTTGTTCACATTTTTTTTGAAGCATGAACAAAACACTTCCCTTCTATTGGAGGAAGTTGATGGGTCATATATGGTATCCTCTGAATTCCTTTAAAAAAAACCTAGTGTTTTATTTTTCAAATGTGAACAAAATCGCAAACGTACTAGCACTAGTCTCAACAAACTATTGTTGCTCATACACCTTTATCGACAGCTAACCTGTGTAACTCATTTCGAGATATCTACCAACTATGAGATATTATTCCAATTAATGGAATATGAAAGCAACATTCACATTGATAATCTATGCATAACCTTTGTTTACTAAATGAGCTCTGCCATTTCTATGAAAAACATTAATTCTTGATGTACAATTCGAAGCCAATAAATGACCAACCTTTTCCTCAAAGATGCAATATCAATTAGCTTACCATAAATCTCCTTCACATCTGAGTTAATTTTAATCACCCTCTTAGTAAATGACTAACTACTACAACTGCACAACAAAATCGGACGTTTAGTTGCATAATATTAATTATAATTTTCCTTTAGTTTCAAACACATGTTACATTATATTGAACAAATGATTATTTTCATTATTACAGAAAGAAGCATATCATTTAGAAAGAGAGAGAGAATGCATATGAAAAAAAAAATGGAAAACACACACAGTAAAAAAACATCATTTTGGTTTCATATAATTTAATTTTGCAAAGGTATAGTAAAAAATCATTGGTTTTGTTTAGATGTTAAATTGTCAAGCTACACGCTACATGATTTTTAACAAGAACAACCAATACTCCTTCGATTCTTATCAAACTTCACACAAATCGACTTAGATCATCTTCCTATCCTCCTATACTTGGGAATAAAGTATCAATCTGATCAAATATGCTTCAATACGCAAAAACGAACCACTAAAACTCAATATGTAACTTCAAAAATCAACTAACCTTTTTCCGGTTTACTCTATGTACATGTTTGCATAGCCATAAATTAGGTGGTGCTACAGAGGCACTCGATAGAGGAGGGGTGGGGGTCGTTGCAAGCATCGTGGAGGGGGAGAAGAGCATAGTGAAGAGATGACCGCAGGGGTCAGGAGTTCATGAAGATCAGGGCACTAGATTAAAGTTCAACGGCGGCGGTTTCCAGATCCAAGCACTAGAAGTGCAATTCTAAGCGAAACAGAGATACGCGGTCAAACGGAGAGAACCTTGGAGCAGTTCCTCTGGTTTTAGGTTTAGTTCAAAATCCAAAAGAGGGGGAAATGGAAGTAAGTGGTGGAAGAACATATTTCAGTTACCAAAAAGAGAAAGCGGTTGCATTATTTTGGCTCAGGAGAATTCCACTCTACATCATTATTGTAGAGTCGGTTTGATAATTGGCTAATTCTAAAAATACAATTATAACATATGTAAATATAAAAATGAATATATGTTTTTGTGTTTTTCTATTTAGTCACACATCATGAGTTATGTTTCATCTCATGCTCCAAGGCTTATACATAGAGAAGCCTATGTAACGTAATTGAATCAATCAATCTCTGTGCAACTGATATCAGTGTGAATAACATTTTCTACTCTTTTCTAATGGCTTCTTACCTCCTTTTAGTTTATAACACGTTATCAGCACGATCACTAAACAATTTTTTTTATATTTGAATTGTGATAATCTAGAAGATCAGATCTACTTTGTTCTTCAGATCTAATTATAGCTCTCAAGATGGTAAGCAATTTTTCAGATTTAATTACATTGATGTTATCTTTTTCAGATCTCATTCTATTATAGATCTTATGTTCTATTTTTTTTAGATCTAGATCTCAATATCATGCTCATTTCTATGGTTTTGAGTTCATTTATTTTGGAATACAAGTTTGAACTTGACAAAATTTGATATTGTTGATTCAAGCAAATTTATTGAATTTGATTGTATTTAATTTGGACATGGATTTGAGAAATCAATCATGGTTGGTTAACGAAGTTTTCATTTTGAAAATATTTTGATTTAATTTAGATTTGAATGAAGGTTGAAAATTATTTTGATATATGATTTATATTTATAGAAGAAATATTTTATTGTTTCTTGGAGAAACAAATATGAAAATAATACATATCTAGAAGATCATATTCAGTTTAGATCTAACATTGAGTTTGATTTAGCACATCTGAAGTGAATGGAAACAATAATAAAAGCTTACATGATAAGTTGGATTTCTCCCAATATTTCCTTCAAAAAAAAGGAACTAAGAATTGAGAACCTGTAGTTTCTATAATGATAAAAGATGAGTTTCCATAAATCAGTGAATTACAAGTTTCCTCAAAATAAAGAACTAGAAATTCTAATTGTTTGCGCCAAAATTGGTCACAAACACCCAATATCACGAAAGCACCCGTTTACGTACTCAACTCGATAATAATCAACACAGAACTCAGCAACAATCAATATAGAATTCAGCTCTAAGTAACAAATCACAGTAATTCACAAACAACAATCACAAACACAGGATTTATAGTGGTTCGGCGTTCGTGCCTACGTCCACTTTGAAGGTTTTCTCTTTATTGCTTTGCTTGATTAAATCGATTACAACGGATTACAGTTGATAATAGCTTTGAAATCTGAATACAACAGTGATTCTGATGAATAGATTTGAATCCGGCAGAGTCTTGGTGTTCAATGGCAGAAGTTCTCGGAAGTCCCCTTTTCTGAAGGCTTCAGGGTGCTATTTATAGGCGTAGGAGGCCCAGATCTCGCTCAAACTTCGGGAGACTTCTTCTGGCACGTGAGTGGGCCCACGCGACCGACCCCACCAAGTTTCATCTCGATCCGACATCAATTCGAAGTGATTTCGAACCCATCAAGAAATGGTCCAATCGAGCTGAAACTTGGCAGGAACAATCTTTACCTTGTATGGAAGCTATTGTGAAAATTCCGTTGCATTTGGATCAGTAGTTTAGGAGATATGATCGATTCGAGTTGATGAATCTCGCTCGGCTGTTTAGTTCGAACCCATGACTTCGAACCCATGCACTCGAATCGATGGAAGCACGTGGTACTGCAGTGACGTGGCGCGCACTCCTCGCATCGATCCTATTTTTTCTCCGTGTTAACCGCTTCGAATCCATGTATATCGGCGCATTCAAACCGATGGGTGACACGTCACTAGTTGACTGGGTGGTTTCGAATGAGCGATTGTTCATGGATTCGAACCTGATGGAGGCGATCGATACGAAGCAGTGCTTGGTCGTGGGACCGATCGATTCGAAGTTACCGATGGTGATGGATTCGAAGTACAAGCGGTGATGGGTTCGAACTTGACAAGCGGTGATGGGTTCGAACTTGACAAGCGGTGATGGGTTCGACCCTTATGGATTCGAAGTGAGCGAGGCATCGTCATGCTGAGTGGATGTCCATCTCATCGATTCGTACTCGATCGATTCGAAGTAAACAATACTGCTGATCATTTCGAATGCGATCGATTCGAAACGCGTGGAGCCTAATGGGTTCGAACAAGGCTTGATGGGTTCGAACCCTATCGGTTCGAAATGGGCATCTACTCAGCAAACCGATGGTTTCAAACACTGTGAACTTTGGCTAACTTGCATCGATCATATCTTGTCCATACGAACTCCGATTAACCTGAAATTTGAAACACTGGCTTTCACGGTCTTGCTTGTCATGTCCCATCAATTATAGCCTGATCCAGGCTCGGACAAAATTCATCGATATCCATAGTGAAGTGGAATGCAACCGATCTCTGAGGCGAATTGTATTTTGCTTTTGACCAATCTTTTGGTATCACGGCTTTGCCAAAAAGCGGGATAACATCTTGCCCCCCAAAACATGCCTTGCGGTAGGAAGGTGTGTTTTGTAATGCCTTGAGTTTGATGTTCGTATCCTATTATCAACCTGCAAAGAACTTGATAGTTTCATATGGCCTCAAATGACGATCGTTCGTGATCGAGTCATTCGAGGTGAAGTGCGACCGTGCGCGGTCGAGCGTATAAATCCATGCGTCGATTGTTCGGGATCATATGCCACTTGAGGTGGATCGGGACCGTTCGCGGTCTGCGCCGTTCGCGACAAAGGAGGGAATAGGACCGTTCGCGGTCGATGCCGTTCGCGGCAAATGGTGATCATTCGCGATCAAGTGCCGTTCAAGGCGAATGGTGACCGTTCGAGGTCGGATTCCATAATAAGTGAATCATGACCGTTGGCGGTCGGTGTCGTTTGAGGCAGAAAGTGATCGTTCGCGATCAACTGTCATATAAGTGAATCGTGACCGTTCGCGGTCGGATGCCGTTCGAGGCGATTTGTGATCGTTCGCGATCGTGTGCCTTTCGAGGCGAATTGTGATCGTTCGCGATCGTATGCCGTTCGAGGCGAATTGTGATCGTTCGCGATCGTATGCCGTTCGAGGCAAATTATGTGTGCCCGGGGGGGACTTAGTATTATCAATACCGGAGTTCATGTTTGGGGGAGTTTCTGAATCAAAACTCTGGCGATTCATCGCCATACAGAAGGTGCTCGTGGACCGTTCGCGATCCAACGGGCATGAAGATAAATTCTTTCACGGAATTGCAAATATAAAAGCAATGATTGTACGAATCTCATAACATAAATGTCCATACAAACAGAGTCTAGATGTTCAAATCAAAATCAAAGCAGAAAGTAAAGCAGGGATGTCAAAGTGTAAACTCTCACTATGATGCGCTGGTAGTCATTCAGAGCATGCCTATGGATCGTACGCGATCGCTCACATGTGTAAATGATTTAACCGCATTAGTGAGAGGTTTACAACTTGTTCATCGTGATTTTAATCAATCAATGGATAATCATACGTTGTCCCGACTCATGGCCACCTCTAGTTGAGGTAGATGGCGGGCGCTCTGGCTCCACTGCTGGAGTCTGTTTCCTCACATACTGAAGGAGCATACCGTTCCTGATATGTCCTTCCACCTCGTCCTTCAGATGCCTGCAATCATTAGTGTTATGACCGTTCAATTCATGAAATATGCAATACTTATCTGATTTCTTTTCGTCAGGAGTTGGGTCTCTTCGCATTGGCCTACGATATGGAACCTGCTCTTTGGTATCCTGATAAATTCGTTCCAAGCTTTCATTTAGCTCTGTGTGTGTGGTGAATCTTGGTTCCTTTCGTGGTCGCATCGACCTTTTATAGCCACTCTCAGCCTTTCGCTTTCCTTTGCTAGCTTCCGTACCCTTCTCAGGAGGATTTCCATCTTTGACCGTGTAAACATTGAGCTCATCTCCTTCTTCTCTTTCAGCACTCGCGTCTTCCAATCGCAGGAACTTTTCCGCCTCATGATAGAATTCTCCTAGATCCATAGGTGGATCTTTCGTCAATGAATTTTTGAAATCCGTGCCATCAGCTATCCCGGAAACGGCTGCCATCATAACCATGGATGGATCTGGCCGATCCACCGATGCCGCTGCCGCATTGAACCGCGTCAGAAAACTTCTCAAAGTCTCTCCAGCCTTCTGCTTCAAAATTGCCAAACTCATTACGTTTTTGGGTCTTGCGATGTGAACCCTAAATTGTCTCATGAATCTTTCCGTCAAGTCTGCCCATGTTCCTATGGAGCCTCTCTCTAGTTGTCTAAACCATAATGCTGTGATATCCGTTAGGTATAATGGAAAGCATCGGGCCATAACCTCTTGTGATGCCCCCAGCACCTCCATATGCCTCATGTACCTCGCCAAATGGACTGCGGGATCCGTCCTCCCATTATACATCTCTATTGATGGCAACTTAAACTCTGGTGGGTTCCTAGCCATCCTAATTGCAGGAGAAAAGGGACTCCTGTTTACGTCTTCAAGATCTTTGTTCGTTAATCCGCCTCTCATGGCTCGCCTAACCATTTGGGCCAATTTATCTTCGTCTCCAAGATACAATCCTCGTTCATCGCTCTCAACCTGCCCCCCCGAGTTCACGAGGGAACTCTGAAATTCGCCCCCTTGACTGAAGTTCATTCCTCTGCTGTCTCCAGGTTGCGCAGATACTCCTCTTTCTCTTTCCGAAATTGGACCAACGTTCTCCATGGGTGCGCCTCCTAATCCAGGTGCTATGCCGGATGGTCCAGCTCCGTTCTGGGCTCCATTGGCCTCTCTATTCTGTGCCCCAAGTTGTCCTATTTGTTGAAATAAAATCTGGATCAACTCCTCTTGTTTCTTCATCATTGTCTCCATCTCGTCCCTAGTGATGAAGATTGACGCTTGATTCGCTCCTGAGGAAGCCTCTTGACTTCCTTGATGTTCACTTCTCTCTGGCCTTTGTTTCTTACTCGTTTGTCTCGTCATGGTTCTTAGTTCTAAATTCCTAAGTCTCTGAATTCAACTTCTCCTGAATCAGCCCTCTCAGTGAAAGCACCAAAATGTTTGCGCCAAAATTGGTCACAAACACCCAATATCACGAAAGCACCCGTTTACGTACTGAACTCGATAATAATCAACACAGAACTCAGCAACAATCAATATAGAATTCAGCTCTAAGTAACAAATCACAGTAATTCACAAACAACAATCACAAACACAGGATTTATAGTGGTTCGGCGTTTGTGCCTACGTCCACTTTGAAGGTTTTCTCTTTATTGCTTTGCTTGATTAAATCGATTACAACGGATTACAGTTGATAATAGCTTTGAAATCTGAATACAACAGTGATTCTGATGAATAGATTTGAATCCGGCAGAGTCTTGGTGTTCAATGGCAGAAGTTCGCGGAAGTCCCCTTTTCTGAAGGCTTCAGGGTGCTATTTATAGGCGTAGGAGGCCCAGATCTCGCTCAAACTTCAGGAGACTTCTTCTGGCATGTGAGAGGGCCCACGCGACCGACCCCACCAAGTTTCATCTCGATCTGACATCGATTCGAAGTGATTTCGAACCCATCAAGAAATGGTCCAATCGAGCTGAAACTTGGCAGGAACAATCTTTACCATGTATGGAAGCTATTGTGAAAATTTCGTTGCATTTGGATCAGTAGTTTAGGAGATATGATCGATTCGAGTTGATGAATCTCGCCCGGCTGTTTAGTTCGAACCCATGACTTCGAACCCTGCATTCGAATCGATGGAAGCACGTGGTACTGCAGTGACGTGGCGCGCACTCCTCGCATCGATCCTATTTTTTCTCCGTGTTGACCGCTTCGAATCCATGTATATCGGCGCATTCAAACCGATGGGTGACACGTCACTAGTTGACTGGGTGGTTTCGAATGAGCGATTGTTCATGGATTCGAACCTGATGGAGGCGATCGATACGAAGCAGTGCTTGGTCGTGGGACCGATCGATTCGAAGTTACCGATGGTGATGGATTCGAAGTACAAGCGGTGATGGGTTCAAACTTGACAAGCGGTGATGGGTTCGAACTTGACAAGCGGTGATGGGTTCGAACCTTATAGATTCGAAGTGAGCGAGGCGTCGTCATGCTGAGTGGATGTCCATCTCATCGATTCGTACTCGATCGATTAGAAGTAAACAATACTGCTGATCATTTCGAATGCGATCGATTCGAAACACGTGGAGCCTAATGGGTTCGAACAAGGCTTGATGGGTTCGAACCCTATCGGTTCGAAATGGGCATCTACTCAGCAAACCGATGGTTTCGAACACTATGAACTTTGGCTAACTTGCATCGATCATATCTTGTCCATACGAACTCCGAGTAACCTGAAATTTGAAACACCGGCTTTTACGGTCTTGCTTGTCATGTCCCATCAATTATAGCCTGATCCGGGCTCGGACAAAATTCATCGATATCCATAGTGAAGTGGAATGCAACCGATCTCTGAGGCGAATTGTCTTTTGCTTTTGACCAATCTTTTGGTATCACGGCTTTGCCAAAAAGCGGGATAACACTAACTAAAAGAAAAGATCGGAAAATTTAATCGTCAAACAGAAATCGGTTTTGACAACAACCTGAAGTTGTGCAAAAAATTATTTTAATAGAAGTTGTATAACTTAAAGTTCAAGATTTGAAGTCTTGAATTATGAAAAGACTTGCTGATAAAGTTTGCAAGTTTGAATTTTTATCAGTATTTTTTTTTAATTTATCAAAATTTACAAGCTTCCAAAAAAATAAAGAAGTTTACACAAAATTTGAGAACCTGAAGTTCATAACAAATTAATGAACTCGAAGTTCATAAATTAGAAGCCCGAAGCTCTATTGAAATTGTGTAAGATGATATGGTTTTACTTCTTAAAGAAGTTAAAAGAAATTAATAAATCATCATATGAGATAATGATGTTGCATTCAAGAGATAACAAAAATCTCTAAATGAGTTATACCTTACCTTATGTCTTCACATTTACATTATATTAACCAAATATCCTGAATATATTATGTTATACGATATTCAAACATCACCGGATTGAAAAAGTAACTATTAATTTAGTCTTGGAAAGTGATGTTTATTATTTAGTATGAATTCGAATAACATTTCAATTTATATGTAGTAGTCGGTTTAAATTATTTTTTCCAATTATTTACTTCCAATTATGGAAAAATATGCATGATCAAGTAACAGGCTTTGCGCAAATGCAAAGTCTTATTTCATTTCAATGTGTAACTGTAATTTAATGATTCTCTTTTGTGACGACCCGGAATTTTTGAGCATTTGACATGGGAATATTTAATTTATTTTAAATATTTGAAAGGTTAATTTTAACTTGAATTCCAAATATCACTATTATTTAAAATTAAATTTTTGAATTAAATAATTTGAAGTTGGATAAAATGTTGAATCTGGAGTTTTAAGCCTGTTAAAAATAATTTGAAGGCTTGTAAAATTTATATCGATAGTGTTGAGGATAATAGAAGTTCTAAAATTGAATTTAACAGTGATTTGTTCAGTTTTGAAATTTTATCGTTTAAATTGATATTTAAAAATAGCCTTCCGATGCACAGTCTCAGAATTCGACGAAACCTATTCCATTAGATCCATAATATTGTATTATTATCGGATTTTAATTTTCGTAGCGTTTGGAGTGGTCATGTGATCGTACGGTAGATAAACGCGTTTAAATCTATATCGAAAATTTAATATAAATAACCAAGTCCAAAAGGCTATCTTCTCCATACGATCGAATTAGGACTCGAAACCTTTTCCATTGTGTTCGGAATAGGGGTATAACATTATAAACGCCTAGCGACACGCCTCGATACAATGTCAAGATTTTAAGTTGTGAATTCAAGACGATTTAAATTTAAACTTAAATTTAAATATAGCATTGTATTTGTTTGAGTGGTAAAGATTTTCCATCAGCTGCCTTTCTTTCAAATCAAAACTTTATCCTTTCACTTCAGAAAACACTGTAGCCGACCAATACTGTCTGTATCTTCTCTAACACGCTTTCCTTTTTTATTTATTCTCGCTCTTCTTCATTTTGTAGAAGATCGTTCAAAATATAAAATAAAATCGTAGCTGCAGTACAAAGATTAATGGCCGTTAAATAAAATAAAAATAAGAGAGACAAAATCTAATTCGATTTCGACTAGAAATCGCGAATCTCCTTTTCATTTTCCCTTTGTACGAAATAAAGGCGGAGCAACCGAGTTCGATCAAACTCGCGGTTGAGCGGCGCGTGCTGAAGGGTGGAGGCGTGGCAAGGATCGAAGCTAAGGTGAGGGTTTCGTGAGCAAAATTTGCGTGCGTGTGGTTCGCGTGAGGCTGGGTTCGAGATGGTGACTTCGGCAGCAGGGCAGGCACTCGCGAAGGGGAAGGGGGGTTGATTTCGTCATTGTTGGTGATCACGTGTTTGATGGGAGGGCGCAGTGATGTCGAGCAACATGGAGGCTAGGGTTAGTGAGTTTATAGGAGGAGAACGTGATGGCATTCGCGTATTTCTCCGCTCGGGGTCATGTGCGACAGTAATGTAGTTCCCTTTCGATTTATAATTTATATAGATTAAAATCAAAGAAATATATATATGTATAAGTTTAAAATGTAAGGTAACAATCTATTTTGTTATTTACTGTAATAATAAAAAAATGATGATGTACATATAGGATTTTAAATAGAGGAAATAATATATGTATATGAAATTTGGTTTCGAAATCTCTATGGATTTTTGGTATTATGCAGTTCAAAAAGGAAATGAATTTACATGTACATGTTTATAATTTACTATGTTATTTTAAATTAGTGTATTTTTGGAAATTAATTTATTTAATTAACTTATTAAATTAATTGGATGCTAAAATAATCTGTTAAGAAGGGAATTAGTTTAAAATTAAATTTAATTGTTTAAAATGAAATCACTGGTTAATTAAATTATCAAATGGGAATTTAAATTTCTCAATTGACTCGAATGTTAATAGAACATCTAATGTTTTTATAAGGTCTGAAATCGTGGAATCAAATCGAGAATGAAGTGGATTGCAAATTTAAAGGAAAAGGTGAGTTAATCTCATTCATCTGGGTAATTTTCAAATTTTAAATAGTAAAATTTAAATAATTGGTTGAATGGTTGAATTGATTTGATGTGCTATATTATACTATATAATATATCTTAGAACGATTGATTTCCCACATTATATAGCGGATGAGACCCTATGCGCCGCATAATAGCGGATGATATTATATTAAAACCCATATACCGCGATATTCCACCTCGAAGTGGAATTGATATTTTATGTTGTGCTAACATCTGTGGATGAAGAGAAATAGGTTGGAGGGATCCAACTGGATTCCTCAATATTTATTTAAATTATTTAATTTTCTCTGCTGTGATTACTTGATATTCTATGATGAATTATATTGGAATATTGAATGCTGTGGTTTGCTTGGATATTATTCGGTACACTGAGTTATCAAAATATATAAATTGGATTTTTGAAAAGAAAATAAAGAGTAAATTTTTAAGTAAAATAATTATAGAAAATTTGAATAATATTAAGAATAAATTGGAAAAGAAATAAAGTGATTTTAGAATTCTAATAAGTAAATTCTGAGTATGGAAAAGGGGGATTTTGAATAAATAGAGATATAATGAATTTAAAACTTAAGTGACCTTATTTAAACGAATAAAGAATTATTTTAAAATTCAAGGTTTAAATTTATTTAAAAAGATAACAAAGGAAATTTTGGAAATCTAAAATTGGTATTTTTCAGTTAAAAAGGTTTTAAATCATAAGTAAGAAACAAAAATTTAAAGTTAATGGGTTTTGGAATAAATTGAGTAAGCGAAGAAATTTATTTCAAAATGAAGTAAATCAGAAATCAATTTTGGAAATTGTTCTAAGTGTTTTGGAATCGAAATTTTAATGGAAGTTGAGTATATAAAACTTATAAACTTGGTTTATAAAGGTAAAGCAATATATCGGCAGATATTTGGAAGAATAAATTCACGATGAGAATTTATTAAAGGAATGAGAACATTTGTTTAAAAATAAATAGTGATTTATTTTTAAAGGATGTGAAGAGAAGTATATTTCCCTGAATAGCCAAGTACGTTTTCAACGTAAATTTTTAAATATAAGTTATATTGTTTTAAAAAGCATGTTTTAGAAATTTATTATTTCTAAATGTTTAAATTTTAAAGTAAGTCCTTTTCAAATCTAATTATAGTAGTAATTATTTAAAGGCGACTTGGTAATTTGTTTTAAAAGAGAAGTTTAGTTTTATATTCTATAAAGTTGCTTTATTTTAAATATTCTTAAAGTATATATATTTTTAATAAAGTATCAAAGTAGTTTTTAATTTAAATATTCTAAAGTATATTTTATAATAAAGTGTTTTTTTATTGTTCTAAAATCGAAGTGTTGTACTTGGTGATTTCAGTGGAAATAGAAAATATTTGGGAAATTTATTCTGTAAAAGGAAGGTATTTTGAAACTGTTTTCAAAAGGGTTGAAAATGGAAATATATCTTGCGACGATATTTTGAGATAAATAAATAATTTGGAAAACTATTTATTGTTGATGGTTGTTATGAATATTAATTTATAGTTAAATAACCGACTATCAATATTGGCCAATGCGCTGATCGTTTCGAAGAGACCGAGATCGAGATTAATTTCTCGAAAACCACTTCGATCCGGTTTGAACGTTTTCGTGAGGAAAACGAGTTCGGAGTCAAAGATGGAGCAGTGAAGTGCAAGGGCTAGTCGCTACTAATCCTGAGGATATTTTCAAAATGGATGTAATAGGAATAGTGCCTTTGGTTCCGTTCGAACCCGAGACAGACTTGTATGGATTAAATGCTTTCAGAACATCGTCAGAAGGGGCGGTGAGCATTCTAAGTGAAACGTTCTAAAAGGTAACGCTTAGCCTCAAGCCTCGTCAACCGGTAATGACTGAAAATCAGGGGTTATGCAGCAAGGCTAGGTTGGTAGCACCCATTCAGGGTGAGGTCATCCCTATCTAGTTGTCCTTTTTTATTTGGCTTAGTGGTGCGGTTGTTGATCCCAACCGTGGGGTGATCTTATTCAGGATTATCTAGTAAGGGGTAGTCCCGGTCTTGTGTTGCAGAGGGTCGGGAGTGATCCTCGGTACTGTGATCTAGGCCACGTACTGTGACAGGTGGTACCCCAATGCCTAGTTATTAGTTGGAAATCCATTCTCCCTACGCGCCTTTTATGAGTTTTGTTTTGTATTACCAACTTTGTGGCTAGTAGCTGGAATTTAATAATGTAACAATTTCGGCTATTTTAATAAGTATTTGTATATAGACCCTATTATAATATCAGAGGATTTTAATATAAAAATATTTTAGCTATCGTAAGATAAAAATCCGACATGTTTATTTGTGACGTGGTCTTACAAGATGCTTTTGTTTTCAAAGGATTTTTGAAACTTTAATAATCAATTTGAGTGTGGTTTTCTCACGCTGGTATTCCAGACTGACTCGGGTGTTATTTAACTATAATGCTTGGATCAGACCGAGTATTATAGAATATAGGAAAGGGTGCTGTAGAGCTCAGGTGACGAGCTGGATGGTGATGCGTACTTCCATGTTTATTTAAATATTCTGCTGTGTATTCAGATTGTGTGTATAGGTTATGGTTATTGTGCAGTTGTATGTTATTGATGTTGTACTATGATGATGTATACTCTGATGATGTAATATATAAATAGATGTATTTGTTTTGTGTAAAGATTATTCATTATCTATTATATTTTATTTCGCTGCGATGTTTAGATTCTGATGTTGTTTTCTATTTTCTTCTTCTACCTCTTCTTCTTTAACCTAAATTGTTCGTATTTCCGTACATCTTGAATTGATTGATGGAGAATAGTGTTGACTTAAGGGGTACGGAATTGCGGGTCGTTACATCTTTGTTGCTTTCTCGTTGATAAATCTATGATAACTCAAACTTGAAGTTTGATAAGTACAGTAAAATAATTGGTAGATCTGGTTTTTTTCCAGTCATAAAAAAAATCCCGATGTTTTAACAAATTACTTCTATGTACATATGGCTAGCTATTAGTTATAGAAATACATTTAACATTCTCTACAATAGATAATTTATATGCCATGCTATTTATATACACGGACGTATGTGTTTATTAATCTCTTAAAGAGATGTTTTAGAGAACGATTTATGTTTATATTGCAAAATCCAACATCTCAGAAGAGATGTTATAGGAATTTTATTTTTGTTACATTGCTATTCCTTAAAAAAAAACACTATATTCTTTGTAGGAGTATCGTATAAAAGTTTCGAAATAATAGCAATAATTTATCGTTTAGAAAAAACGGAATTGTATACCATTATCACACTCCAGAAGTAATGGTTTTATCTTCGCATCATTCTTTCATTTGGTGCATCTAATTTTGTTACCGTCTTTAAAGTTTGATATGGAATTTCAAAGATAGTTACAACAAAAATCTCCAATATGGATGTTTTATGCTATTGTAAAGGTAGTAATTATGTAATTTCTACAAAAGAAATATTATACATTGATACGGCATTCCAATAGTGCATATATATCTCTAGAAGAGACAAATTCACTCCAGAAGTAGCGATAACAAAATAACCCTAAAAGAGACTAATATATTAGGAAATGATAACATATCTCCAGAAGAGATTTGTTGATATATTTTGTGCTTTTACTAAACCAAAAAAATACATAGAAATATATTTACTCTCTTTCATTATAATAGATAACAAGGCATTCAAACTGGAAGTCTATTTCCTAATTTTTTCCTTCTTCCATGCATCCAATCATGCCTTTCAAAAGGTAACATATATAATAGATCAAGTTTCCTTCCTTCGGCTCATCAAGTAAGTATTTTGGATGCTTCATAAAATAAATGTTAATATTTATACACCCATCAATTCTGTTATATTATACACACACACATATATGTGTGTATATATATATATAACTCATTCATCTTTCATCTTTTGAGCAAAGAGGTATTTCAATGTTTACTATTTTATATATGCTTATTTACCTATTATTATCATGTCACAAGAATATACTTATTGATTGTTATCAATAGCTGTAACTCATACAACAAACTTTTTAGTTGCCAAGTCAAACTATTTTGTTTTTCATGATATTATTAATACATTATGTGATGTACAAATTTCCTCTCTCTATTTAGCTTATAATATGTAAATAGCCGCATATATTAATTCATATTAATCAGTAGCAATTAATTAATGAGAATGGTCCAACAAAGATGCGTATAAATACTTCATACATTTGTTCTTCTTTATATCCCTTATTGTTGACAAGGATCATAACGTATATACACGGTATATATTTTTATGTTTCTCACTATTGCAGTTGTTATGAATTAATAAATGGTATTTAATGCTACCTATTCATATTCTTAAATCTGCCTATATTGTGAAAGTAAATATAATAAAGTAAGCACATTCTTTGATTATAATTCATCCATTCTCCACCAATCAATCCGTATAAATGTCTTTCCATATTTTCAAGGGTAATTTTCCATTTTCAAGGAAATTAATGAATGCAATTAATGACTTTCATGGTTACAAAAAATGTAAAGAACAAGAAGCGTAGATTACAACCTACATTTAAGTATTGTTGTAATGAAAATCTTGCTATAATTCATGATGAGTAAATTACTTCCTATCTTTAAGTATTGTTGTAATGAAACTCTTAATATCCATTGAAGTGTTAGTTGCGATATGCAAAACTTATTAAAATATATAAGTCCCTGAAGAATATAAATAACTTTGATGATTATAAAGAATGCAAAAAAGATGGAATGTAGATTACAACCTTCTTCTAAGTATTGCTGTAATGAAAATCTTGATGCACTTCAAGATGAGTAGATTACTTCCTGCTTTTAAGTATTGTTGTAATGGAACTTTCAATATTCATCAAAGATGTAGTTGCAATATGCAAAACTGATTTGAAGCATAAAAATGGAAGCACGTGATGTGTTTTCAATAAAAGTAGCAAACAAAATGCAAAAAATGCAAATCATGTTTGGAAGAAACAATCTTAGAAAATTTGATTGTACCGAAGGAAACTATTAATATATTGTATTATTAATGAGATTCATATTTATGGATCCAGAAGTATCTATAACCAATTTGAGTTATCGAAAGACGAACATGAATTCGGAGGGAAATTTTAAATCAGGGGGAGCATCCATAAGTACTTTATAATGCACTTTTTTTCCTTAACTAAGACTTTTCCCATTGGATTTTTATTAGTAAGGTTTTAATGAGGCATTATCTTGATCCAAAGGTATCAACTCCCCATTAACATTTGAAATACGTTAGAATGTACTCTTTTTCCTTATTTAAGATTTTTCCCACTGGGTTTTTCTTACTAAGGTTTTAACGAGGCATTATCTTGATCTAGAAAAGTCAAACGTCTTATCAAGAAATAATATCTCAAATATGTTATTTAAGTTAAATTGTATTTTTTATCCTTGACTAATATTTTTCCCATAGGATGTTTCTTAGTAAGGTTTTAAACGAGGCATTATTTTGATCCTGAAGTATCAAATTCTTTAAAAGGAATATCATTGTATGCTATCTATGATTTCAAGTTGCACTCTTTTCCTCGTTCAAGGTTTTTCCATTAGGTTTTCCTAATAGAGGTTTTTAATGAGGCAACAAACAATATTTATAACAACTGAATGGATATATGAAAGCAAGATAATAACGAGGGAGAGCAATTGTCATGGATGTTTCAAAATGAACAATTTCTGGCAACCATATGAGCATCCAAGATTTTAAAGACGAATATTCAATGAGGAGTGTTATAATATATGTAAATATAAAAATGAATATGCTTTTGTGTTTTTCTATTTAATCTCACATCATGAGATATGTTTCATCTCATGCTCTATGGCCTATATATAAAGGAGTCTATGTAATGTAATTGAATCAATCAATCTCTATGTAACTGATATCAGTGTGAATAACATTTTCTCCTCTTTTCTAACGGCTTCTTATCTCCTTTAGTTTATAACAGAAAACTATTATTCGTTATAATTTACTTTTCATGCACTATCTCTTTGACAAAATTACCCTTATTTTTCTTGGGTACTTTTGGCACAGGTCCTTGATAGGTTTCAAATTCACAAAAACCCGGTGGAAAAAGTATGTAATTTAGGTACTTTTTTCGAAAATCATCAAAAAACATATAAAAAAACTTCCAACTTTTAAAACTTATTTCAACTAATATTTTCCTTCATATTCATGTCATAAAATCAAAAAATAAGGATGAAAAGGGAAAAAATGACATACAGCATGTTTCAGGAATACTTGCAGACATGTATGCAATTTTAGAGAACAATTGCAAACATGTCTGTACTTATTCTGGATAGCATGCATTTGCAACTAAAAATTGCAGAAATGGACTAAGTGCAGATATTTACGTAAATATCCTGATTGTTAAATCAAGGTGCTGTTAATCAGTGAATAATTGCATACATGTCTGCAAATGTATGGAATAATTACAGACATGGCTGCAATTATATAGATTTTTATTCAAGCGGTTATTCTGTTAATAATTGCGTACATGTCTGCAATTATATGGAATAATTGCATACATATCTGTAATTATTCAGATGTTTATCGAATGCAATTATTCAGTTGCAATTATATAAAATAATTGCAGACATATCTGCAATTATATAGAATAATTGCAGATATGTTTGCAATTTCCTTTTTTTTCAGCAACCTAATTATAATATTTACACTTTTTTTAAGTATTGATGCAAAAAAACACGAAAAAATACATGCTGCTTCAGTAAAAATATTATAGTGACCCGCTTTACAACTTTTTTTAAGGAGGACGTCGTTTGAATTTACTTTGATTTTAGTGATGCATGACTATTATTCAATTTTTCTTCATCTTCCCTCTTTAAAATTTAAAACTTATTACACAAAGCGAGAAATCTCTATCACTAAACTAAGTTGAAATTCAATAAAACGGACTTTAATTTTTTGCATTAACACTATGACTTGTCTAATTATTTTTAAAAATAAATCTTTATCCAAACAAAATCAACCCTAATTTTAGGAAAAATAAATAAATACTTTAAATTTAGGGAAGTTAGTTATGAAAGATGTCTTAACTCATATTTCAATTTCTTGATTAAAAAACCATTAACTTCTTCGTAAGTAATGTACAATTTGATCATATAATTAATTTTACTGCTTTAATTTTAAGGTTATAAGAAAAAACAATTGAGAAGAAGGGTAATTTAGTAATAGATTTTCTTAAAAAAATAGCGGTGTATGCTAAGTAATGTTTGATATATGAATAAAATCTGCCTTTTTAATCTAATTGGTAGATTTATTCTAATATCAAAACAGTCCAGTGTATATATAAGCAAGTATATATATTATATAATGAATAGCAAAAGTTGTAATTGCTCTCACCCAAAAATAAGCCACCACTCCTCTAGGTCACCACAACAACCTCCATCTTCCTCCACAAGTCAAGCTATCCAAACCCAACCAAATCAGCTTTTCCTACTGCATGAATTGACCTCATTCATTCATCTTCCTATGTCAGTAAAGCGTCTTCTCCTCAGTTTCGACCTCTACGTCTTCGCCCTTGCCTTGCTCATCCAGGAATGGACCCTACTCAATCTCCATACTGGATCATGCTTCACGAAGCGGTCCTCTTGTTCAAATTAGCTACGTCTCCATCCCTTCTTTTGCGATGCTACGTGCATGTTTACATTTTTTTCTTCTAGTAACTAAGGAAATGAATTAGTGGTAGGGATATTGGGTTATGTTTTAGTTGGTTTTGGTTTAGGAGAATGGGAATAATTATTATACTATATGGATAATATTAAATTGGAGGTTACACTACTTAAAATGTGGATCTGAAGTAGGGATTTGGGGATTCGTAAAAAAGAACGAAAAGAAGAGTGAAGAGGCAAATAACTTAAGGAAGAGGCGAGTATGAAAATAGTTGGAACACCCAAAAGGGTTCCGTAGGCAGTGCCTACTTAAAATAAAACAAACAATAGCACTGTGAAATAACATGTTATCTATTGACGTTATAAAAAACCTTTTTTTGTAGTGCCCTTAGCAAACAAATATGTTATTTTGTTTTAATTATTAACTTTGTTAATCAACTCTATCCAACACCGATAAATTGTCTTCATCACGTAGAGCTTTTTGAAATATGTTTCTCAATGTCTAATGAGCTATAGGTTCTTTCGCAATCTGTATCGCGACATTGTTATCGCATAAAAATTATAACATCCTCCATTTTAAGGCTTTGAAATAGATATTAGTGATGCTGTAGTCATCCTTAGCATTATTTTTCAATGATAAAATGAAATTAGTTATTATGTCATTGACATCACGAGTACGAGAAGTTACAGATTTTCTCAAAACAATTTCATTCATTAATTTTCCAATTCATTACAAGTTAATCTCATAACCTCACAATTACATCATTTATATAAAATATAACACTTACGTCTATAAACCTAAGAGCAACATATGAAAATGCCTCCTCTAATGATCATCCTTAATAACTTAGACGGTTGTAGCATCCGTCATTACATACATAAGACAATAATAAAAATCAATCAAACTACTACACAGTGGAAACAAACTTCAACTAATAGTTTGCCTCTTGCATGTCTTCAGAAGCTTATTCGTCAAAATCTGAAATATCATATTCTCAACCTACTAAATTCCAAATTGAGTGCCCGAAAGTTTCGAGATAAATCAAAACATTCGAGTCAAACAAAAAGTATAATGTGAATAATATTAGTCCATCTCAAACCAAAATAAGGGTTTTAGTGACACCACATCGCTAAGTGAAATGAGATTTACCTCACTAATACCCTATCAAAAAATGTAATCCATAACATATCTTGCATCAAAAAATGATTATAACAAATTGTAACATCAATAACATATCGAGCATGTATGGGTTAAAATGATTTATTCGTCAGTCACAAGGGTCAAAGGGTTACTATAATGGATGGCCTTTTCGATTATCGAAAGTCAACACAAATACGTAATCGATATTCATATGCCGAGTATCCAAGTATCGGAAAGACATAACATTAGGGTTAAGAAATAGAAGAAAAAAGGAACAAGAAAAAGGAGAGAAAATACATCAGAATCCCAAGGTGGAATGACAACAAATAATATCAAAAGACGGTACATGGCATTACTCTAATATACATATACTTTGGAGTTACTAATTAGAGTATTATCATTAGTTTGGGAAGTTATAACAGCATGTCCTTGCAATTGTTGACACACACACACACATAAAGTAATGCAGCTATAACACCCCGTAAAATTTAATAATAGATCAAATAATTAAAATAAGGCTAAAAATGGAAATTCCGTAAACATTATAACTTGGTCACAGAAGTTGCATCATTGCATCCGTGGCGATTTTCTAATCAATTTTCGTATATAAGTTTTGTAATTCAACTTCAAACGAAAAAGTTATTGGCATTTGAAGTTTTCTAGTTTAAAAAAAATTCAAAGGAATTTTAATTTTAATTTTTTAAATATTTGAAATTTAACGTTAATAGAACTTAACAAGTAAGTAACATTAGAAATAACGTTTAACGTATAAAATAATTAGGTAAATAAATATAAAAAATTGGAAACAAATCGACTTGTTCCCAGAATAGCTGACTAGTCGACTGCTTTACTTGTGTCGACTACCCAAAAGGCTAAGGTCGGCCAGTGGAAGTTGCGGGTGATAAAAACTTAGGCTAGAATGGTCTGGTTGTGTTTATTTTTAATCTAACGAATCTCGTTCCTTCTCACCTTTAAAATAGACCCATTGACCCCCGCTTTTCTTATAAAATTCCAGGAACAGCAACAAAGCTCTGCCATGATCTTCTCCCTTAGATTTTGAGAAATTGTTGGGGTTTTTTCATGTAAGTAATTTAGACTCTAATTATTTAAAACTCATTTTTCTATTCCTCTCTAGTTTTTGATTTTTAATCTAATCGATAAGCAATCCACTTGTTGTATATCCAAAAAGAAGAAGATCTAAAAGAATTGGAAAATCAAATACAACTAGAAATAGGAAACATTATGTGAGTGGAATTTTATTTTTTCCATTTAGTAATTGTGTGGTATTTATTTGAATCTATATATGCTGTGCGGAATTTTGTAAACGCAAATCTTGAATAATAAAACCTTAGAATTTCCTCAAGTAAAATGTCAATCTTTTAATAGGTTGGAATTGCAATTGTTTTACTTTAATATATGAGAATCAAATTTGTTGTTTGGAATTTGATAATTTATAGTCTATTTAACTTTCTCCCTTTTAATTTCTCTTGTAGCTTTAGAGGGTTCTAAAAGTAAATGAATTGGAAATGGTGTGAAAAGTATAAATCTGATGTGTTGTAGTTTGCACAGCTTATTTCTATAAATTAAATAAATATGAACCCCTTTCTCACTCGAAGCTCGCATGTGCAAAAGTTAAATGGAATATAGAAGTTCTAAATTATAAGATTTGTTTCTCTGAAATTGGAGTAATTCTTGTATATTATTATGAAACAAGTTTGTTGATATTCCATTTTTATACAAGTCTAGTTTTGTTGGCTACGGATATTAGATGTTCTTGTTTGGAGTTAGGAGATTTGTTTGAGTTTTACATTTTTAATAAATTTTACAAGCGAATGTTACGCTGTGATTAGGAATAATCTTTGAATCTTAGAAACGCACGTACACATATATATAGTGTTAACGTACTGATTTTTAAAGTTAATAGAGTAATGATTATAGCATTGAGCGTATTGATTAGAATTAATAAGGTAGTAAATAACATTAATTTCTTAGGAAGGTAGTTAATGGTAATTACGGAGTTTAATCCATAAATAAAGGCATAACAAGAGGTTACCTTATATGGCCTTAATTGTTTATTATGTAGGATATTGTATATATATAATTAGTGTGTGTGTATATATATAAAGTATGACTAAGTTATAGGGCTCCGAGATCAGTCTAAAGTACACAGAAGCCTACCCAGTTAAATCTGGTTACATTAGTGTAACTTTAGGGACTACAGTGAGGCATCGTCTATAACAAATAACCTCAGTAGATGCAAGATTAGTCTCAATTCTGTGGGGTAAGTTTGCCCAGTCAATATGGCTACCAGTACCTATGAATGGTCGGATTAATCTGAAATGTCAAGGTGGATAATGGATCATAATCACGTTATTGATATGGTATGAGGAATCTTTAAAGGGTTCCACTTTGGGTTTAAAGGTGTTAAATGACTATTTTAGGGTCTACCTCTTTCCTATAGGAGAAGTATTAAGTGACCAGATGGGATTTTTCGCGATGTCAGTTAAAAAGAACCATGGAGGAACCACCTTGGGTTAGGTATTAAATGACGGGGACTGCCTATATTATAGGTATCAAATGGTCAAAGTTTGCCTGATTCCAAATAAAAAGGTATTCAGTGGCTCTGGTGCATCCTTTCGCATCATAAATGATAATTGCGCTAGAGTTTTGTGGTTGGACTAGTAGAGCCTTTGGGATTACAGTTGAAATTATTCATATGGTACAATTTTGGATATATAAGACATATTACTTATCCAGATGATGCTGCCTAACTATTATTATGGTAAAACTTGAGATTTTATTTCACTAGACTTTGTTGTTCTAACTCTCTCCTTTTTACAACATACATGTTAGAGGAAATAAAGCTGATTCGAAAGAAAAATGTATGATGAAGACTGTGGCAGTCATATATCTTTTATCGCTTTTTTATGTTATTTCCATGTACCCAGTTTCATACTATTATGTTGTTGTTGTTGTTTTGAGATATTGTATAGTGGAGGTTTGTGACGATACGTTGTAAGAGTATGTGATGATACTGTTATATTCTAAAATGATTGTATTTATATAATGGGCATAGTTTTTAATATTATATTTTATCCCATCCACTATGGGATTCTGAAAGTATAGATAGATAGCTCTGTGTACCATGCATCATTTAAATTTTATTAAAGTTCTGATGGGTCTGTTCTAGGTTGGAATTTATGCATACTTCGAGGCAGATTGTTACAGCTGGTATCAGAGCTTAGGTTGCCCGATCAAAAGGGAAATAAGTACACGTATAAATGCGTATTTGTTACATTTGAAAGTATTTTTCTAAAACACATAAACATGTGTGTATGTATGCATGTATATCCTTTAACGAACATACACAAACATACTAGGAAAATCTTTATTTCAGCAATTGATACTATCTTAGGAAACTATTACTAAACAAGTTTAAAACCTATAGATGATTGATATGGCCGAAAACTCAAAACCAAAAAACTCATCCGCTTAAGAAATACCTAACATTTGAGGCATGCCTGAGTGGTTTAAAAAGTACCTGAGGCCTATGGGGAGAGATTCCTATTACACTGCAAGCTGCTTCTGCAGCACCTCCTACAAAAGTAGCACTCGACCTTTAGAATTCCCCAAATTGTGCAGCGACTTCTAAAATATAGGCGACTGAGTGTATACCAGAGCTGAGGATTTTCTAGAGACAAATTCTTGGATTAGTGATTGTGACCGCATATTTCAGAAGCTTGGGTAGGAAGATCAGACCAAGAGAAGGGTCACTGCATGACATCTTAAGAAGGAGGCACTAGATTGGTAGACTGTTGCTATTGAAGAAAATGCAGAAAAGGAGATTACATGGGCTGGGCTTAGGACTCTCTTTGAGTCAAGGTTCATGTAAAGTGTAGAAGTAAGTTGCCCTCGCTTTGAGTCAAGGTCATGTAAAGTGTAGAAGTAAGTTTGCAGTTGGAAAGATTTATTTAGTTGAAGCAAGGAGACTCCATTATGAATGAGTACATCAATTACTTCACCGGATTGGAAAAGTTTGGGTTAAGCTTAATCGACACACCTATGAAGAAGGAATTAAATTCGTCAAAGGCCTGAATTCTCTACTTAGAGAATTTCTTTTGGCCCAGATTCCCATGGGTGCTACCTATGAAGTGATTATTGAGATGGTCTTGCTACAAACTACTGGTAGCTAGGGAGAAGAAAAGGAGAAGGAGAAGGAAAAGGTTGAACTAACATTAAAGCAGGGAGGAGCTAAGAAGGGAGGATTTTAGGCAAATAAGAAGGCTAAGGGGAAAATGAAGGAGGGAATAATTAGTCGAAGATGTCAAGAAATGGACACATAACTGAAGACTACAGAGTGAACTTGATGAAGGAGAAATTCAAGGGAAAACGCTTCTATTGTTTTGAGGTGGGGCACTCAAGAATAGGTGTCCAACGCTTGCCAAAGAAGGACAGAGTGGACAAGCATATGCTATTGAATCAGTTCCTATCTCGAGTAGACCACTTCCTAAGAAGCAAGAAAAGGCTGCGATGGAAGATACAATCATTATTTCTAAGAATGTTATTTGTACATTGCTTGACTCAGAAGCATCCCATTCATTCATAGTTGGAAGAATCGTCAAATCCTTAAACCTGAAAACCCAAGTCGTTACCAACCCTATAGTCGTATCAAATCCAACTGGGGCATTGACGTATCTTTCTATAATTTGTAAAGACCTAGTTGTGGAAATATGAAACGTCGATTTTACATATAGTGCGTACGTTCTTGGCTTTAAGGGATATAGACTCATCCTATGGATGGAGTAGTTAGCCTATTACGGGGCTAACTTATATTTGAGAGGAGAATCATGTGGTTAAGGAGTTGTAAGGGGCAAGATATTGATATTCGTTGTTCACCCCAAAACTCAGTTGAGCTAAACTATTTGTATTATCCTAGCCAATCATACAATGAACTCTCATTTGTGCTCATAGTTTGAGAATTTACAGACGTTTTTGAAGAAGTCTTTGGTCTCCCACCCCATAAGGAGATCAAGTTCAGAATTGATTTAGAGAAGGGCACTAGACCTGTCGCACTTCCACTGAGGCGTATGGCTCCTAGGGAAAGGAAAGAGTTGGACAAGCAGATTTTCATAGTTATTGCAGAAAGGATTTATATGCTATAATATTTTAGAATGTGGAATGCAGGTTGTCTTTGCCACTACGTAGGATGGTTCACTAAGGATATGTGTCATATCAAAGGTTGAAAAAGTTGACTAAAAAAATAGGTATCTTCTGCCTATGATAGATGACTTGTTCGATCTGCTCATCAGTGCCAAAGTCTTTTCCCAATTGAATTTGGCCACCAATTCCATCACCGAAGATGCAAAGCAAAGACTACCTTTTAAACACCAAGTGAACTGTTTGAATGGGAAATGATGCCTTTTGGTTCAACTAATGCCCCCGCGTACTTTTATAGATTTAATGAGCGGAGTTTTTAGTGGACAACTAAACAAGTTTGTAGTGGTATTTGTGGATGACATTTTATTATTCTCTAAGACTAATGTTGAACATGAGAGACGCCTAAGGAAAGTGTTAGAGACCTTGGGAATACACCAACTAAAGGCTAAGTTCTCTAAATGTCATTTCTGGCGATAGGAGGTGAAGTTTCTAGGTCACATTTTTTCTAAAAAAGGATTGTCTGTTGATTCTACTATGGTGGAAGTTGTTCAAGATTGGAAGATTCCGAGGAACGCTAAAGAAGTTAGGAGTCTCCTTGGGTTGGCTAGTTATTATCAAAAGTTCATCAAGGACTTCATAAAAGTAGCAATACCATTAACTCGCCTAAACAAGAAAAACTTTGTCTTTGCATGGTACGAAAATGTTCAAATTATTTTGAGATATTAAAGAGGTTACCGACTAGTGCACCCATGCTAACAATTCGAAATGGATCGAAACCTTTCACTATATACACTGGTGCATGTGGTATAGGATTGGAAATTGTCCTTACCTTAGAAGGGAAGGTAGCAGCAAAATTTTGTAGACAGTTGAAAGACCATGAGAAAAGGTATCCTACTCAAGGCTTATAATTAGCGGCTATTGTCTTTGATTTGAAGAAGTGGAAGTTAGAACAGGGCTAGCCCGTAGTGGAGTTAAAGAGTAAATTTCAAAATTTTCCTTTTTTGGACTTTTATTGGGTCTATGAAACCATTTAGAACTTTTCTAAATTTTCTTTTTAAATAAAATCAATATTTTTTTTAATTATATAAACAGAGATTAATATTATATGATTTGTATTGTATTTTGGATATGTGTAACATATATATGTACATACATGTCCGACATAATAATGTGTACATGCTTTAACATGCCTGTAGATAGATGTTGGGATTTACATTGCAACAGACGTGTTACTCCCTCTAGTATTCGATCATGTTGTCTAAATGAAATATATGTGTGCACAAAATAATATATGTGTGCGTGTGTGCGTGTGTTGTGAGAAAATATATCATTTATATATATAAATATAAATAATTAATAATTATAATAATTTGCATGTAAAATATATAAGTAGATATATATATATATATGCATTATGTATGTATCTATGCATGCGTACATATATAATTTAAATTATAAAATCATTTAATAATTAATATAAAATAATTTTGAATACAAGTATTTATATGTGTACTACTATAACAAACTTGATAATAAAATAATACTCTTTATTATTAATAATAATAAGTCAAAATAATATATATTTATAAATACACAAGCATATTTAATGTATGTAATTTATTATATATATATATATATAATTTGGAATTGAATTATATATATATATATATATATAATATTAGATATATATACATAATAAAAGTTAATATGTGTTTTATAGAGAGCTCTTGATTAAGGGTTTATTTTAATATATATATATATATATATATATATATATATATATAATAGTAAGCATTTATTAGTTTACTAACATTTATATATATATAATAGTAAATTTTGTTTATAAATAAATGTAAATCTGTAGTAAGTTCTCGGCTCATACAACAAATTTTATGATCATTTTTTATTTATAAAATGTTTTTTAAATAAACAATTAATAATTAAATATAAAAATGGCTTGGAAAATACTAAAAATTATCAAAAACTTAATCTTAAAATCTAAAAGAAATATTTTATTATCATATGTAATTTTACAGTTCATTTCTTATTTTATTTTAACTTATATATATTTATTTGATTACATAATTAATTTCTAGCTAGGTAATCGGTTAAATTAGTATATAAATATAAAATAAATATAACGTATATTAAAATTAATTAGGTGCTGTTGAATTATATTTGTATAAAAATAAAATTTCATAAATTTTAAAACATTTGTTCTATAATTTTATTCTTTAAAAAATGAATTATTATATAAAAATGGAATATTTAAATAATATTTCATTAAAAAATATTTTTTAATTTTAGTTGGGTCAGGAATTTAATGCTAAAATATATTCATAATGATAAAAAAATTATACATATATGCAATAATATATTTCAAACATCAGATTTGTGACAACATACCGATAAACTAGATTCATAATATTTCTAAGTAACGTATGATATAATAATTAACTAAGCATTGATAAATGAATGTAAATCAGATAATCACCTTCCTATAACCTATTAAAGACACATTGAAACAAAGTTTAATGCTCCTTGAATCAGATTCACAACTTGGAAGTTGTTGCTCCAAGCTACCACCATTATTCGGATTAAAGAGTTTTTTATATGTATTTGAACTTGGAATATTTTACTACTTGGAATGAGGTTTCTAGCCAAAATTTGCAACAAGGAGAAGTAGGAAAAATCACTAGAAAATGAGGCTTATGTGGCATTACATAAAGGAGAGAAAATGGAGCAAAAATTCGATTAACATACTTCTTTCTCTCTTTACCATTTCTTTGCCTTTTAACCATTCAAACCCCACCTACCTACCAACCATTGACTAGCCCGATTTTTTCACTTCTAAGTGGGAATTACCATGCCCTATATGGGCTCCAAACCTAGTCCAATCCTGAACAAAATTCATTGCAATTTGGATCCAATTTAAACGCGTAACGATATCGAATATCGAGCGGTATTTTTATAACTATTATAACCACACTATTTAGTATTTTTTAACAAACCAAATAAAATTTTATAAATAATATTTCATAAATGTTAATTGATTTATAACAGTTATAGTTTAATTAAATCAGGTGGTCAAAAGCGTATACAACATTTCGGTTGTGTGACTCTTTCGGTGTAAATTTGGTCTACGATTTATATTGAACATTCGAATATTGACGTTCACGTATAACTTAGCAGGTGGTGTGATATTTTGGCTAAATTTATCGCTCTTGTTTCGATGAAATCTAAATTTACTTTATTAAACGTTACATGGTTGTGACTATTTTTTACACGAATGATCTTCATCAAAACTATATCACTTTGGACTTATGGAATTTGCAAATGGCCAAAATTCCAATATCATCCATATTTAACTCTATATTCCAAACAAAAAATCCTTGGTTCAATAATAATAATCATCATTAATTAGGCAACTCTGGTATAGATTTTGACTTTGAGTTGACTTCAGTTGACCATAATTCTAACCCCATATAATTGTGAGGACGATTCCTCTTTTGAATAGTGCTTCACTTCTAATGCTTCAACTCGACCCAACTATAGTCAGTCGAAGGAATTCGCATCATGATTTTACTATAATCAAAGTGGAGCTTTCATATTGAAGATCGATAAGTATTCTTAAGTCTAGAGAACTGTGTAAATCAGTCGCATCAATATTTTCTGTTTGACTTTAGTTATATTAACCAATAGAAAACTATCGAGTGGGTCATTCCATAGTTATCCAATAACTATCAGCGCATAACCCTTTGGTGTCCCCAACTGTCATGAGTAATACACTATCAAACATTTGGAGAGCGTTACGTACTCTAGTCTCAACGGACATATCAACATTCAATCTCGATTTATCTTCATTAGGAACATTTAAAATGATGTGTTTTATATGTTATGATATAACACTCATGATTACAACTATTTGTAATTACTATCACAAACACACCATTTATGGATCTTCTATTAAATATATTCTAAATAAACATTCAATTATTTATAACAAATATAATAGAAATAATACACTTTTATTACGAACAAGAATTGATTACAGAGTCAACAAATTTACAGTAAATTACATAATTGCCCCTAAGGCATAGCCCTAACTCTATCAGTGGAGACGTTATCTTTTGGTAGAGAGGTTTGAGTTACTCACCGACCATAAATCCCTTAAACCCCTCTTATACCATAGAGACTTAAATTTTAGGCAGCATAGATGGATGGAGTTTATAGCATCATATGACTTTGAGATTCAGTATACCTCTAGCAAGTGATGTCATTGCTGACGCTCTCATTCAGAGGCATGCTACTCTTAATGCTATATATGACTGGAGGTAAATGGAGTTCCTCTCAAATTTTAACTTCACTGCCGACAGTACTCACTCAAGGGTAACTAGTAGTTATAGAAGTAAGACCAGCATTAATGGATCGCATTGGGCTACGGTAGAAGGAGGACATGAAGTTGGTAGATATTTGTAACAAGCTTAGTACAGGTGAACATTTTCCCTATGATGGTAGATATGCATTAGACTAAAGGGATGGCTGAAAAGAGATGAACGCTTATGTGTCCCAATGTTGGAGGATGTATCGGAAGAATTCTAGTTGAGTGTCACCATTCTAAGATGACTGTTCACCTCGGCGAAGATAGTTTTATAGAGATATGAAAAGGATTTTCTAAATGCCTGGAAGAAGAAAAGGGTAGCAGAGTATATCTTTAGGTGTTTAACATGCCAAAAGATTAAGGCATAGCAAGGGAAGCCTGGAGGATTTTTACTACCATTAGAGGTGTCAACGTGGAAATGGGAGCATATATTTGTGGACTTTATAGATGATTTTCCTAGAAGTCAACGGGGCATTGAAGCTATTTATGTTATAGTAGATAGACTCACTAAGAGCGCTCACTTTATTCCTGTTAAGAGAAATAGGATTGCAGCATCTCTAGTACAGTTCTATGTTACGGAAGTGGTGAGACTTCATGGAGTTCCGATCAGCATCATTAGTGATAAGAACCCCTTGTTCACTGGTGAATTTTGGAGGAGTTTTCAATCTACTTTGAGGATGACTTTGAATCTTAGCACCATTAACCACCCACAAACCGACAGCCAGAAAGAAATGGCGAAGAGAATTTTAAAAGACATGTTAAGATCTTGCATCATGTATTTTGGAGGACCTTGGGAACATCACTTACCCTTGGGAGAGTTCGCATACAATAATAGTTACTAAGCAATGATTGGCATGGAACCCGTTGAAGCCTTATATGGGAGGCCATGTAAATCACCTTATTGTTGGTGGGAAACACCTGACAAAATCATACTTGGACCTTGTTTAGTCCATGAGATCTCGAAGAAGGTAGAATTGATTAGGTGGCGAATGAATATCGCACAAGACCATTAGAAGTCCTACATTGACATGTGAAGAAAGGAATTAAAGTTTTCAGTTGGGAATATGGTATTTGTTAAAGTTTCCTCTCTTAGGAAAGTTATGAGGTTTGGTACATTTAGAAAGTTGGCGCCAAGGTTTATTAGGCCTGTCCAGATTTTAGAGAAGGTAGGGAGACTTGCTTATCGAATGGAGCTTCTGGCCAAGTTAGTGGGAGTTCATAACGTCTTTTTTATTTCACACTTAAGGAAATGTTTACATGACACTACCGCGGTGGTAGAGCTTGATTAGTTAACAGATATTAAGACGGAGCCAATAGCACCCCATGTCATGCACGTATAGTGGAACATAGTATTAAGAAGCTTCATAATAAGGAAATTAGGTTGGTCCAATTTCAATAGAGAGATAGTCCAGCAGAAAGCACATGGGAAACAGAAGAAAGGATAAAGACTCGTCCCGAGCTTTTCTTTGGTAAACTTTGCTCTCCAAATTTAGTATTTGGTTGCATCGTGGTTGCTAGATTGGATGGTAGGAAATGGTTGCTATACTTATTATTATTATTTTTGCACTCATATAAAATTTTAAGTATATTTAGGATGTTTGAATACATACTTATATGTCATGACCTCGCATTCACGCTAGGATTGAGCTCACCAATAGTTTGTTGCATATGCAATCACAATGCATTTTTTGTTGAGTAGATGGTTGTATAGAAAACTTGGTTCTATAACATGGTTATTGAGTGCACGTTACACTATCTGCCCTTGCCCTTGGGGACTACGGGGGCGAAATCCAACTTAAGAGGGTGAGAGTGTAACACTCCATAATATTAATTAGAGATTATATAATTAAAATAAGGCAAAAATGAAAATTCTGTAAACATCAAAACTTGATCAAGAAGTTGCACCATTGCATTCAAGATAATTTTCTAATCAATTTTCATACATAAACTTTTGTAATTGGAGTTCAAACGAAAATGTTGTAGGCGTTTAAAGTTTTCAAGTTTAAAATAATTAAATGAATTTAAATTTTAAATTTTAAATATTTGAAAATTTAAATATTTGGAATTTGGAATTTAACGTTAACAAAACTTAATGTTTAAGTGAACATTAGAAATAATGTTCAAGGTATAAATAATTAAGGTAAACAAATACACGAAATTGGAAACAAATCGACCCGTTCCAAGAACAGTTGACTGATCGACCGCCGAAGAGGTAGAGGTCGACTAGTGGGAGTTATGGGTGATAGAAACCATAGGCCAGACTGATCTAGATTTTTTTTTATTTTCAATCCAATGGCCCTCGTTCCTACTCACCTTTATAAATAGACCCCTTGACCCACACTTTTCTTTATAAAATTGTAGGAACAACAACGAACTCTACCGGCTTCTTCTCCCTTAGATTTTCAAAAAAAGTTAGGGCTTTCCAAAGTAAGTAATTTAGATATATAATTATTTAAAATTCCTTCTTCTTATTCCTCTCTAGTTTCCAATTTTTAATCTAATCTATATACGATCCACTTATTGTATATTCAAAAAGGAGAAGATCTAAAAGCGAATAAGAGGTGGTGTGGATCAAATCCATTCTAAAAATAGGAAATCTTCTATGAGTGGAATTTCAATTTTTCCTATTTAGTAATTATGTAGTAATTATTTAGATTTATATATATGTCTTGGGGTAAATGCAAATCTTAAACAATAAAACCCAGAATTTCCCAAGTAAATTGTCAATCTTTGAATATGTTGGAATTGCAATTGTTTTACGTTGATATCTGAGAATTTAATCAGTTGTTTGGAATTAGATAATTTATAGTCTATTCAACTTCCTCCCTTCTAATTTCGGTTGTAGTGTTAGAGGGTTCTAAAATTAAGTGAATTAGAAATAGTGTGCAAAGTATGAATCTTATTAATTGTAGTTTGCATAGCTTGTTTCGTAAATTAAATAAATATAACCTCTTTCTCACTCCAAGGTTTTATGTGCAAAATTTGAATGGAATATAAAAGGTCTACATTGTAAGATCTATTTCTCTGAAATAGAAAGAGTAAATCTTATATATTAATATGAAACAAGTTTGTTGACATTCCATTTTTATACAAGTTTAGTTTTGTTGGCTATGGATATTAGTTGTTCTTGTTTGGAATTGGGAGATTTGTTTGAGTTTGACATTTTTAATAAATTTTACAAGAAAATTGTTATGCGAATGGTTAGGAATATTCTTTGAATCTTAAATTCCACGCATATATGCATATATAAATTACTAACGTAATAATTATAGCATATTGAACGTATTGATTAGAATTATTAGGTTGGAAAATAGCTTTAATTTCTTAGGAAGGAGTTTATGGTAATTAAGGAGTTTAATCCATAAATAAAGGTGTAATAAGAGGTTACCTTATGTGGCCTTAATTATTTATTGTTGAGGATATTGTATATATACAATTAAGGTGTGTGTGTGTGTGTATGAAGTATGACTAAGTAATAGGGACGTGAGAACAGTCTAAAGCACACAAAAGCCTGCCCAGTTAAATCTGGCTACAGTAATGTAACTTTAGGGACTGTATAATACATCACTTATAATAAATAACCTCAATGGACACGAGATTAGTCCCAATTATGTTGGGTAAGTCTGCCTGGCTACCAGTACCTGCAAATAGTCGGACTAATCTAAGATGCCATAATGGATTATGGGTCATAATCTCGCTATCGATACGGTAGGAGGAATCTTTAGAAGGGTCTACTATGGGTTTATACGTATTAAGTGACTATTTTATGGTCCGCCACATTCCTATATGATAAGTATTAAGTGACTTAACGAGATTTCTTATAATGTCAGTTTGGGAGAACTATGTAGGAACTCACCATGGGTTAGGTATTAAATGATGGACACTTACCTATTTATAGGTATTAAATGGTCAGAGTGTGCCTAACTCCAAATAAAACGGTATTAAGTGATTTAGGTGCTTCCTCTTGCATCGTAAAGGATAGTTGCGCTAGAGTTTTGTAGTTGGACTGGAAGAGCCTTTGGGTGTATAGTTGAAATTATTCGTATGGTATAATTTTGGATACGTAAGCCATTACTTATCTGGATGATATTACCCAAATATTATTATGGTAAAACCTGAGATTTTATTTCATCGTACTTTATAGTTCTGACTCCCTCCTTATTACAACACACAGATTAGAAGAGATAATGCTGATTTGGAAGAAGGTGTGATGAAGACTGTAATAATCATCTATCTTTTATAGCTTTTTTATATTATTTCCATGTACCCAATTTCAAATATTATGTTGTTATTGTTTTGAAATATTGTACTAAGTAAGTTTTTGATGACCTGTTATGAGACTTTGTGATGATACTATTGTGTTCTAAAATTATTTTCTTTATGCAACGGCTACATATTTTTGATATTATATTTTATCAATTTCGCTATGAGATTCTGAAAGTGTAGATAGATGGCTCTATATGATATACACCGCTTGAATTATATCAACCGACAGCCGGCCTTGGAATGGATCTAAGTTTCGATGAGCCTTTTCTGGGTCAGAATTTGGGATTGTTTTAAGGCAGGTTATTACAGCAATGGAAATAAATACTATGGTTGTAATTATCCAGTCCCTCTCCAAGAGCTCCAATGAACATAAACGAAAATCTTCTTTCCTAAGACTGCTCAAAAGAGGACCCATGGAGATAAAGGAAAAATAAAACCATGAGTTAGAAAAAATTCTAGTGCTAGAAACTCAAGACATATACGTGACATATAACAGTACCTTTGGAGACCAACCGGATCCCTCGATTGGATTTTCCCCTCAAAACAGCCAACCATTTGTAACGTCCCGACTTTGCGACCCCTAAATGTCGACACTAATACATCCACGTTATTCATATGTTGAGCAATTAAGTGTCGTAAATGAAAAAACTTAGGGTACATTAAAAAGAAAAGGAACAAAACAAGGAAGAAAGTACGCAATATCATAATCTCACTAGTAGAACGGTAATATATAATATCAAAAGAATAGTACAAAGGGTTCAAGTTATAACCCTATGTACTATCATCGGCCTGGATATTTATAACAATCTATCCCCACAAATGCTAGTATATACAATATGATGATGTAGGGGAAGTAAGACCACTGCCGTAGGTGGAACGACCAGCTCATATTCTCGAGCTCTGAAGATCATCAGCAGAAACTTGCCTTGTTCACACTCGTCTTCTTGAACTCCAAGAACGTCGATGAAAACTTTCCTATCTAAAACTATTCGAAAGAGCACGTGAGGAATTTAGGAAAAACAAAAACCAAGCTTTAGACATAAGTCTGGTATGAGAAACTCAGGAAATATATGATCAACATATAACCGTACTTTTGAGACCGCATGGAATGCCATAATGTTTATCCCCTCAAAAGAACCACGATCTAATAAGTACATAAGGTTGTATAATAGATAATGTGTAGGGTGAACAATATAAATATATAACAGAGCTGGAATGGCTTCATTGGTTACATTCAGTAGCATATTTAGGGTTCTATCAAAAACGATAAGGAACATTCGTATAATGAATTTTCCATGGAAACGCCTTCAGTAAACTAAAGTGGATCTCCAAGGACAGGATAAGGGAACACCATCCGAGTGGCGTATATCTATATATAAAATGTACCATAAGGTAAACACAAGCGATCCACCGTCTGAACATGAACATGAAAAATGTGAACTAAATACCATTGACTCTCGCCGGCCAACAATCGATAAGTATCTCTAGATGTGGAGTTGATAACACCCTGATATTGGTAAGCTAAACCCCAGGTTGTGCAGCCTACTCAATCTTTAGCCATTTCAGATATCAAGGCCATGTTCAGCATCTTTCACACGAGTTTTCATCACTCGAATAGAACATGGATCCTTAAATGGATTCCTGCATCTCGAACAGATCTCAAAACTACATATGGATTCCAGCATCTCGAAGATATCTACTTCCAAGAGATAGAATATGTATCTTAGTCTTAAAGTGGTTTTCAATAATTAAAACACTTATCGATCCCGGTCTTGAATAAACCAAGTCGACGAATTTGGCCATAATCAGCAATAATGAGGACGATCGCATATGAAAACCCAGTCTTGTATACTTATAATGTTTCCGTTATTTTATCTCACGGTATCCCTCGAACAAGAGTGAAGCCGGTAGTTAGAGCTCTATTGCTCATACCCCTACATGAACATCAGTCTTAATTCAAGCCTACTTCATCAGCTTTTAACACTAAGTATACGACTAAATGCTTTCCATAAATGAGTAAACATACAAAGCACGATCAAGTCACATGAAGCACGATCAAGCCACATATGCTATTTCTAATCCCTTTTTTGTTTAACTGATATTTTATTAATTAAGAACTATTTTATTGGTAAAAATTCTTTTATCCAATTGTTTATCAATTTTTACTATTCATTTATACCCTTCCAATGCTTCAAAAAATATTCATATACTTGTCTCCAATGGTATAGGTATATTAATAAATCATCAACAATATTTCTTACCTTAAACCTTTGCTTTTTCTAGCCTTTTCCAAATGATTCTTTACTTATAATTTACTTCAAAACATCCATTTTAAGGATCTAAGTATTTTCATAAATCCATTCAAAAGGCTTAAGACTAATGTTACTTAAACATTGTCACTACAAACCTAAAACCCTTTCAGTTATATTTATCTTTAAAACATTCTTTTAAAGATATATTTACATTCATAAATATAATCAAAAGGGTTAAAAACAAATGTTATAAATACATTGCCACAATAAGCCTAAAACCATTTCCATACTTATATCATCTTTAAATCGTTCTTTTTAAAGATCCAAGTGAATTATATTTGGTTAAGTTCGATGGTCGACTAATTGATTATCCAGTTAAAACAATTGCTTATACAAATCAATGTTTGTATACTCAACTTGTTTCTGATATTTCAACTTAACTACTTCTCATCCAAGAGTGAATTCAGATAAGTTAGAGCACTGGTTGCATCAAAGCCTTGCTTAGACACTTCATTCTTAATCTCATAAATGGATAAGTTACTCGTCGGCTTTTAGTGTTGGGTATAGTATTAATGATTTCCATTCAAAAAAGTAAGTAAATGATAAAATTAATACATTTTTTACATTCCAAATTAACAACTCCTCGTTCAAGAGGAAAATCAGTAGGTTAGAGCTCTATTGCCCATATCCTTACTCGACATCGATCTTAACTCTCACAAATAACGAAGTCTACCTCGTCGGCTTTTAGTGTTAAGCCTAGTCAATTGCCTTTTTCAAAAATTACATATTCTTTAAAAATACATGTAAATTTTTTAAATATCTATGTAAAATATTAAATGAAAATGAATAATTTATAATTTGATGAATAATATGCTTATATTATAAAAAAATTACTTTGAAAATACATGTATAACTATTAAAAATATATTTAAAATCTAAACCAACTTTAAAATACTTCAAAATGGGTTAGAGCATCTCTAAAAATATTAGAGAAAAATACTAAAGTTGAATACCATTTTTTAACGCTTAAAACCATAAGCGACTTACTACTGCATTTATAAATGATGTTAAAAGTCCTTATTAAAAATAACGTTGAAAAGCACGATCTTTACGACTAGTTTTAATCACCTTAACAAATGATTAGGAGTTTAAATTTTTTATATAAATGCTTCCCTTAGGGTATTTAAAAATGGAAATAAATCCCTAAGAATGTCTTTGAATTTATTTATAAATTCCAAAAATAGGCTATATTTACAGAGTGTATTTATAACCACCGTTTTGTTCTAACTTTCACAACTTTGGTTCAAAATTTCTATTACTTTCCAAACCATTTCTTTAATGTCCAATGCACCATAATATTTGTAAAGAACATCTAAATCAAATTATCCCAAGAAAATATCATAATTATCCAATTTACACAAGTTAAAGTTGAGGGATATCCAAGTGCACTTATATCGATTTTCTTTGTTCAAACTCTTTCAAACATACTTCAGTTCAACATACAATCCAAATAACTATTTAAACATCAATTCAAGGCCATTATACATGTTTAAGAGGGTATTAGAGGTGACGTTATACGATATAAAGTTGTCGTTCGTTTTCAAACACAAAAGGGGTCCAAAGTTTATAACTTTAATTAGTTAATGTCATTTTAACTTTATAATTCAAACATAACATATATTTACACAATGTGTAGAAAGAAGATAGTGATATAAATCACTTAGATCCAAACCAAACACAATCTCAAGCACAAAAAAACATAACAACACTTTCAACCATCATCCAAAGCCCAAAGATCCAACCTTTAGCACATTCAAACCAAGGCAACATCTCTCCTCCATTTATGGCCCATCCAAGACCCACCATCCTATTTCACTTTACTTGCACTTTAACTTTAGATCTAAGCTTCATAAGTGTTTTAAGGTGTTGGTGAAAATTTGGAAGAGATTAGAGTTAATTTAGACTTGAAAAATTTAAAGAAGAATTAGTGGATTAGTGCTTAAGCATTTCCACCATTTTTATTCCCTTACTTCATTTCAAGCTTTGTGAATTTGTGATTTATTACCAAAGAACGCCCATACTTTTTGTAAGCATCAAATGGTGTTGCATAAGCTTGTTCTCACCCCCTCTCATGTCATGTAAGGCCCACCTTCCATCACTTCTCTTTCACATAGCACTTAAGAGTTAAGACTTTCCTTAAAAGCTTATTTTCATAATATCTCTGATGACATCACCCATGATATCATCCAAAAAGTTTATTTCCATAAATGGTAAAAAGTTTTTATTTTATTTTATTAATTTCCTAAGCAAATAAGTGTATGCAAAAAAGTTTGAACAACTTCTGACGAGTAAAAGGCTATTTATTAATAAAATGATTCTCGTTCACATTACCAATATTTCTTCAAAGTACTTATTTTTGTAAACCTTTTCCCAAAAAAAGTTTACCATCCTTGCCTATGACTTAAAAGGGGATTAAAAAATATTGAATCACTTTAATAACATTAAATCCAAGATTCAAATATTTAAATAGCTCAAATATTTACTTAGGAGGTGTCCAAATTCCAGGTTGTTGCACCATCTAATAGTTACATATTTGATATAATAGATAATGTCTAAGGTGTGGAATATAAATAAGAAATAGTTGTAGTGTGTGTACACTACAATGATAATAGTTATACAATCAAAACCGTTAAGGCACGTTTGCTAAATTATGCGGGGTTTCCACATAGATCTCCTTGGATCAAACCGATTCCAATCTACTGCACAAGGATAAAAGATTTCCTTCCAAAGCAGTGTACATATCTAGTGAATGTACCATATGAAATACATAGCAAGCCTTCACAATGTGAGCCCGAGTGCATCTCTCCTGCATGCATATCTTTAAGTATCTCTAGATTGGAGTTGCGTGCGCCAACATGGATTCGATAAACCCCCGGCTATGCATCTTATCTCCGGTTTATGTAACCACTGATGGTGTAGTTGGATTAAGTATCTTAACACACGAGTCTTCATCACTTGAGTAGAACTCGAATCCCCAAATGGATTGCAGTATCTCGAATAGAGCATGAATCTCTTTATGGATTCCAGCATCTTGAACAGTTCACAAATCTCTTCTGAAGCATAGAACATGTTTGTGGTTGCAAAGTGGTTAAGATTTTGAGTCATCTTATATAAGTAATCTTCCCCGCTTATCGAGCACTGCAAAACCAATTGATAGATTTTCGATCAACTCAACCTTGGTTCTTTCAGAAATAAACAGGTAATGCATAAGGGTGGAGATCCTCTCCTATCTGGATAGATTTCCTTTTCGTTATCCTAGAAGTAAAACAAGTTTATACATCGGATATTACATCATCTTGTGTTCCTTCTGAATATTTACTAAGTTAATATTTGGTCAATTTCAATATCAATAAGAATGATCGCATAAGGAAACTAAGTCGCTTATACTTTCCCTAAGCAAGTAAACACACAATCACTATCAATTTATAATAAGCATGATCAAATCACTTAAACAACATTTAATCCCTTTTTAATTAATTTATCCTCTATTAATTGAAAATCCTTTTTATTAGTAAAACTTCTTTTTATCTAATAAAACCTCTTCCATTAATCAAATCTTCCATTATTAATTAATACTCCTTTATTAATTAGAACTTCCTTTATATACTTGTGTATATATATACTTAGTTTCTCTTTATAAAAGACACATACATATAACAATCATTCATAAAAAGATAAGATAAAAGAAAGGGATTCAAAGTGCATTTATAGCGACCATCGCTATACGAACAATTCCATATCCAGTTTCATTCTTCACATATACGTATAACAATTCTTAACTTGAAAACACATCCAAAAGAAGCATAAAAAGGAATATAAACAACATTTAAACATGAAATACAATATTCAAAACAAGAATAAAATACACACATCAAAGTGCTTCTATAGCTACTATCGCTATACGTAAACTTTCATTTCAAGTCCAAATCAAGTTTGTCCCCTACTAATCCTTATGTATTTTGTTTCAAGGCTATGCTACAGGTCACACCAAGTCATGCATAGCCATTTACATATGTCCTTTCTTTCTAAAGCAAGAATCAACAATCACTACAATATAAATTAAAGCAACATCTATTTATTTTAAACAACAACACAAGCATCATTATTATATTTTTATGGTGAGAAAACTCACCTATATTAAACCAAACATTAACAACTTCCTACCACTACCTTATAAGCACAAAAATACACTTCCTACCTTCACCAAGCAAACACCACAACACTCCATACCACTCCTTGCAAGCTTATGGCCTAGCTTTCCCCCTATTATTAGTCATAGGCCATTATGGGAGTTGTATGACTTTTCTTCAAGCTTTAACTTGCTACATATTGTTGCTATGTTGTAGCAAGGTTATATAACGAGTTTAGAGAAGGAAGGACTTGGTTTGAATTTGTTTTGAGAAAGTTAAGATGAGAAAGACTTGAAAAGAGTTGTTTCTTCGTATAGGAATTAGAAAACTATTTTTGTGAACTAAGGGTGTGCTTTTATAGACTTCCAAAATGTGGAAAAAGACCTCCATCGCCCCTTTTAAATCAACCTAAAAGGACATTTCCTCCTACTTTCCTCCCAGGAGGCATGCCTTAAAATAAGCCTAGATTCCCTTCACTTCTCATACCTTACCTTCCATGAATCACCTCCTCTTTCAAGCCTTGAATTAAGGGCCCTTTTGTCCCCTTATTCTTTCTTACTTTTGATTAAGTTTTAGTTATAAAAAAGGTGAATTAAATGGTTGTATATGTGTTCAAATATATATTGATATGTTACTATATAAGTTCCAAAGATTTCAAACAACTTTTGTTGATTAAAAATTTATTTATTAATAAATTAATTTTCGGATAAATTATCGATATTTCTTATAACTATTTATTTTTGTAAACAAATTTCAGAAACGAACTTCCTCCTGTTTTGGGTTGAATTAAAAGGGGTTAATAAGGTTATAAAATCATATTTATTCGCATCAAATCTAGAAACAAATATTCATATAATTCAGATATTTAAATACAAAGTGTTAGAAACTCTTGGTCATTACATTCTCCTTTTTAGAATATTTCATCCTCAAAATTTCAACACAAACAACTAAAGAAACAACCATATATTGATACTTAACAGCGGTATCAATCATTATCAAACATTGCATTTAATATAGTAAAGCTCGTATGATGTATATATATCATCCATACGCAATATCAAATCCATTCACTTTCTCGATCACATAAATCTCACAATCAAATTTGTATAGATAACTCGAATTTTCTAGTGCGGACTCCGATCAGGTTTTTTGATTAGAAACCTCCAGTCTTCTTATATAGTCATATACTATGATAGAAAACTTCAAGGTCATATCAAGAATCATTATCAAGTATTCGTCGTCAAGAATCGAGTGAAAAATCCTAACTCGGATCGGTATACATCATCTCAAAACCATGTACTTGAATCCTAGATCAAGAACTGTCATTCCAATAAAATAATCTGTGTACAACTTACGTACTTTATTCTATTGGTTTCTTAACTATTCCAATTTATTTTTAATTCATATTTATTTTCATATATAATATTTCTTATCATTACTAAAATCATTTATGAACCATTTCAAAAAACATTACTTAAGTTTTTTTTTAAAACATTTCATAAAGTCGTATCTTTATTTATAAAACATTCCACAACTTAAGTTTATACTTGTATAACACTTTACTACATTCCAAGAGTATATACACTATCTCATTTTCGTTTTACTAAACATGGATGTTCTATAAATTTAAAACTCGTTTTAACTTACTGTCTTCTTTATTTAAGAGTTACATAAACTTATTCTTTATAAAAATTCTTAGCTTTAATTTCTATATCAATCTGGAAGGTCCAATTGTCCAAAATTGTCGAAAATATCTGATTTTGTTGTAACAGATGTAAACTACCAAACAATATACTACAATAAGATGCACAACCAAACTATACTAATGCATATGATACATGCATCCATAAAAAACTTAACAAGAAAACTTAATATCTAAATACCGGGTTGTCATTTCAAATCGTTTTGAATAGTATATACATATAGCCTTTGTATATCAATTCACGCTTTAGGAATTTGAATCAAAATATATTTTACTAAAATAACCTGTAGAATACTACTATAGTAGCATCTCCCAATTTGAAACTCAAAAATGAAAGGCAATGATGTTGCAGTCATCACCATAATTATTTTTCAGCGATAGAAGTGAGTTTAGTACTTTCCATCTCCTTCAAAATCCTTTTTCAAATATTTCTATTCATAAATAATTTTAAATTATACTATTATTATTTTCTTGAAAACCTTGGAAAAACAATTTTAAAAACATCGGAATTTAAGTTCCAAAATCCTTAATTATAAAGCATTTTTATTTGTAAACCATATTTATATAAAGTTACTTCCTTATCTAAATCACTTCACTAACGTATATCTTTGTTTAAATTATAAAAACAATTTTTATTAAAATTAAATTTTAATCAAACATTATCATTAAACGTCTTATAGTCAAACCATGAAACTTAATTCACAAGATGTTTGTTTCATTATTTCTGCGGTCACTTTACCCAAGTCATGGATGAAAAAGGTAAAATTGCTCATGAACTAGTCGAGCATAATTCAAAAATCAACAAACTGTAGTCAATACTCATAAACTGACCGAGCATAACTAGTTAAACTATAAATGATAATTATTGAATATTATCATTCCCTAACAAACAAACACATCATAATTAACCATATCAATCTTTCGAAAATTATTCTTTTATATATAAAATAGAATCATAGGTAAAATTATTTCATTTACCAATTTCAACATAATACTTTTTCAGTTTGTCTTGTCCAAGTGTTTATATATCCCTATTAATAATGTTAACAACCCCTACTGACTAAAATCCATGAACCACTCAGCAGACCAATCAACACAATACAAAACATTTTTATAACAATAACAAAGACGCATTTTCATATATATATAATACGCTCAACCCATGATAAGGCATTTTGTTACTCTATCTCTTAATGATTTGTGCCCCACCAAAGCCAAGGTTCTCGCTTAACCTTCATCTCTGATACCAAATTGTAACGGTTCGCCTTTTCGACTCCTGAATGTCGACATTAATACATCCATGGTATTCACGTGTCGAACACTTAAGTGTTGGAAAGACAAAACGTTAGGGTAAAGAAAAAGAAAAAACAAATAAGAAAGAGGAAAACAAAAACATCAGAATCCCATAGTGGAATGGTAATATATAATATCAAAAGAAAGTACATAGTGTATTCCAACATACATAGTATTCCAAAGTTGATGATTAGAGTACTATCATCAGCTTGGATAATTATAGTAGTATGTCTTTATAATTGATGATATATATACATAAAGCAATGCAGGGAAATAAATACTATCGTAGGTAATAATCTGGCTTCCCTCTAAGAGCTCAAATGAACATCAACGAAAACCTTCTTTCCTCGAAATGCTTAAAAGTTAACCCATAGAGATAAGGGAAAAATAAAACCACGGGACAAACAAAAGTCTGGTGAGAGAAACTAAAGAAATATGTATGACATATAACAACACCATGTGGACCAACCGGATTACCGAATTTGGTTGTCCACTTAAAAACCAACCATCTAATAATTACATATTAGACATAAGTGATAATGTTAGGGTGTTGAATATAGGTAAGAAATAGTTGTAGTGTCTGTATGCTACCAAAATAACAATTATATAATCAAAACCGCTATGGCACGTTCGCTAAACTGTGTAGGGTTTTCGCATAGATCTCCTTGGATCAAAGCTAACTCCGATCTACTGCACAAGGATCAGAGATATCCTTCTGGAGCAACGAACATCTCTAGTGAATATACCATAGGAAATACAAAGCTAGCCCTTACAATGTGAGGCCGAATGCATCACTCATGCATGCATATCTGTAAGTATCTTTAGAATGGAGTCGCATGCACCCTCCTAGGTTCGCTAAACCAACCATCTAATAATTTGGTTGTCCCCTTAAAAACCAACCATCTAATAATTACATATTAGACATAAGTGATAATGTTAGGGTGTTGAATATAGGTAAGAAAAAGTTGTAGTGTGTGTATGCTACTAAAATAACAATTATATAATCAAAACCGCTATGGCACGTTCGCTAAACTGTGTAGGGTTTCCGCATAGATCTCCTTGGATCAAAGCTAACTCCGATCTACTGCACAAGGATCAGAGATATCCTTCTGGAGCAACGAACATCTCTAGTGAATATACCATAGGAAATACAAAGCTAGCCCCTATAATGTGAGGCCGAATGCATCGCTCATGCATGCATATCTGTAAGTATCTTTAGAATGGAGTCGCATGCACCCTCCTAGGTTTGCTAAACCCCTTTGATATGCATCCTATCTCCGGTTTCTGTCATTACCGATGGTGAAGTCACGTTTAAAATCTCAATACATGAATCTTCATCACTTGAATAGAACCTTAATCCCAAAATGGATTGCAGCATCTTGAACAGATCACGAATCTCTATATGGATTCCAGCATCTCGAATAGATCATGAATCTCTGTATGGATTACCGCATCTCGAACGAATCATGAATCTCTACATGGATTTCAGCATCTCAAATAGATCACTAACTTCTTCCAAGGCATATAATACGTATATGGTTTTGAAGTGGTTATAGTTTTGAGTCATTTCATCTAAGTACACTCCCCCGCTTAATGGGCGCTCCAAAACCAATCAATAAATTTTCAATCAACTCAACCCAGGTTCTTTCAAAAAAATACAGACAATACATAAAGGTGGAGATCCTCTCCTATCTGGATGGATTTTCTTATCATTTGTCCTAGAAGAGTAGACGAATTTATATGTAGGGTATAGTATCATCTTATGCTTCTTTTAGATATTTTCTAAATTAATATTTGGTCAGTTTCAATAACAATGAGAATGATCACATAAGGAAAATAAGTCCTGTAAACTTTCCTTAAGAAAGTAAATACACAAGCATTATCAATTCATACAAGGAATGATCAAGTCACCCAAACGGCTTTTAATCCCATTTTAATTAATTTATCCATTATTAATTAAAAACCATTTTTATTAGTAAAATTATTCTTTATCTATTAAAAATTCTTTCACTAATCAAAACTTCCTTTATTAATGAATACTTCTTTATTAATTAAACTTCCTTTATATACTTCTGTATGTGTAGATATATGCATGTATTTAGTTTCTCTTTATAAAAAACGTATACTTGTATTCTACTACTTCACTATTTAATTATCCACTTTTTAGTACTTCAAAAGTATTCATATAAAAAAATTCTTACTTTAAACAAAAATAAAAGAGGTAGAAAGGAATGTTACTTAAACACGATTACTATAAACCCCTTCTCTCTTTTATATTTTAAATATATGCTTTTTTATCTTTATTCAAAAAGACTCCAAACTTATTATTATCTTGAAAGTTACCTTATTTAAGATCTAAGTATACACATAATCATTTACTCATAATTTTCCACTTTATATATAATCCAAGGGTTTTAATTTTTTTTACTAAACATTGTCTACTATAATCTCCAAAACACTTCACATTCAATCATTATCTTTAAAAATCCCTTTTAAAGATCTTATCATATTTATAAGGGTCAAAGACAAGTATTATTTAAACATTGTCACGACAAACCAAAAACAATTTATAGTTTAAACATTATCTTTAAAATAATCTTTTAAATATCTAATTACATTTATAAGGGTTAAATATCAGTGTTATTTATATATTATCACAACAAACCCAACATAATTTATTTATAATTATTCTTAAAGTATTCCTTATTAATGTCTTAATTAAAATCCTAGTTATAGTCTTAATTATAATTAATAAGGTTTAAAAAAATTTACTTAAACCTTGTTTACTACAACCTAAAACTATTTACTTATCATATATGGTTAAGTTTGATAATTGACTAATCGGCTACCTAGTTCCAAAAATGATTGCTTATAGAACTCAAGGTTCCTTAATACATTCCCGTAATCTGACTTTACTATTCCTCGGTCAAGAGGAAAGCCGGTAGGTTAGAGCTTTATTGTTCATCCTTACTCGAGCAGCAATCTTGACTCTCATAAATGGAGAAGTCTACCCCACTTAGATTTAAGTGTAAATTATAGTATTACAATCATTCTATAAATAAATTAACTACACGTTCACTTTTACATAATGTAACTTCTCAACCTTTCTTCCAAAATAATAGTTTTTTAAAATATATATAAATTAGTTAGAAATGTTTTTAAAATGGTATATATACACAATATTTTATTTAAAAATTTATTATATTTAATAGAGTTTAAAACAAACTTAAAGAAGAAAAGTGAAGGAAATTTCTTTATACTATAGTAAAATATTAAACTAATTTTGTAAAGTTATAGACACATATAAAATACCTTCTAAATACCTTTTAAAATATTTTTATATAATTATTTATAACTTACTTAAAAATCAATTCTCTCAAAATAAATTCTTTCAAAAATATTTAAATTTCAAATTTATTTTAAAGTATTTGTATACAATTTATAAAGCACCTTTGAAAAGATTTTATGAAATATCTAAACGAAACAACATTTTAAACTTTACTACAGATAAGGATTTTTAAAGTGCATTTATAGTGACTATTGTTATAGGGACCATAACTTTTACAACTTTATTTTATAAATTAAGTAGCCTTTCAGCTCAATTTATTACTATCTTTTATACTACTATAAGTGTAGAAAGCAAATAAAACATCTCATTCATAAAAAGATAAGATAGTAGAGAGGGGGTTCAAAGTGCATTTATAGCAACTATCGTTATACGAACAATTCCAAATTCAACTTCATTCCTTCATGTATACATATAATAAGTCGCAACTTCAAATCACATCATAAAGAAGCATAGAAAGGCATATAAAAAACATCTATACACGAAACACAATATTCTAAACAAGAGTAAAACAAACAACATCAAAGTGCTTCTGTCGCTACCATCGCTATACAAACACTTTCATTTCAATTCCAAATCAAGTTCGCTACTAATTTTTATGTGCTTTATTTCAAGGTTATGCAACAAGTCATAACAAGTCATACATAACCATTTACATATGTCCTAGCTTTCTAAAGTAAGAATCAACTATTATCACAATGTAAATTCAAGCAACATTTATATATTTCGAATAACAACACAAGCATCAATATTATATTTTGATGGTAAGAAAACTCACTTGTATTCAAACCAAACACTACCATCTTTCTAACACTAACTTACAAGCACAAAAAAACACTTCCTACCTTCACCATGCAAACACCACAACACTTCCTACCACTCCTTGCAAGCTCACGGCCTAGCTTCCCCCTACTATTGCTCATGGTCATAGGCCATTATAGGGAACTGTACTACTTTTCTTTGAACTTCGACTTGCTAGATGTTGTTGCTATGTTGTAGAAAGGATATAGAAAGAGGTTAGAGGAGAAAGGATTTGGTTTGAATTTGTTTTAATCCATGCAGTTAAAGCTCTTAGTAGTTCCATAGCGGTGGAAGTGCAAAACGTTATAGCGATGATATAACAAAAATATAAGAGGTGCAATACGCTCTTTAGATATTAAACAAAATATTAAATGTTAATTTATTCTCATTCGTACATCATTTTTATGGGAAACAGAAATATTGTTTAATCTTATATAGTAGAACCAAAGAATTGCAGTCTAGATTTGGTGGCTATAATAGATTTCTAACTTATATTGAGCACTTATGGCTTAAAATTAGGTATTTACCCTAACGTTATCGATTTGGTTCAATAGACAACTAATAAAATAAAACTTTTTATATAAATATTACTAAAGCGGATGCGAAAATGCCTCGATTTAGCAGATGTAGCGAAAAGTAGCAGGGCTTAAAGTGGATATACCATTTGATAGTGCTACATTGAAAAGCATAGCGGTCGAAAAGCATAGCGGCCGAAGAGTGCTACATACTATAGAAGGGATTTTGTGAGGCTTTAATGGGGCTTTAACTATACAGGTTTTGAGAAAGAGAGGAGAAAGACAAAAAAGAGTTGTTTCTTTGTAAAGGAATTAGCAAACTATTTTTGTGAACTACGGGTGTGCTTTTATAGACTTGTAAAATGTTGCAAAACACCTCCACTACCCTCCCAAATTAACCCAAAATGAAGCTTTCTACCACCTTCCTCTCTATGAAAAAAAAACCTTAAAGCAAGCCTAGATTCTCTCCACTTCTCATGCCTTACCTTCATGAATCACTCCCTCTTTCAAGCCTTGAATTTATGATCCTTTTATCCCTTGACCTTTCTTATTTTTCATTTATTTTGGTTAAGAACAAAGGTGACTTAAATGATTGTAAATGTGTTCATATATATTCATATGTTATTACACAAGTTCCAAAGAGTCTGAACATCTTTTGGCGATTAAATAATCATTTATCGATGAAACGATTTTCAATCGATATTTCTTCGAACTATTTATTTTTGTAAAAAAATTCCAAAAACTAATTTCTTATCATTTTAGGTTTAATTAAAAGGGGCTAATATGGTTATAAAATCAGATTTATTCATGTTAAATTCTAGATACAAATATTTAAATAATTTAGATATTCAAACACGAAGTGTTTGAAATTCTAGGTCGTTATAATTACACATTCCCATAGTTACTCGATCTCGTAAAATGGTCCATTCAATGGTATAATTTTTCAACGGTCGCTACAAACTTATTTTAGTTTCTTGGACCAATTAAAACCAATCAAAGTGACTCAGGCCAAGATATATAAAATAATCCCAACGGTCTTCTAGTCCATTAAGAGGACAATAACGGTCTTCTAAGATTAGTAGGAGAAAAATGTAGCAACCAACACCTTAATGGATTTGAATATCGACTAAATTAATACCCAAGTCCTTTAGGGCATGGATCATTTATTTTGGTAACTTATAATAAACAAAAGTATATCAAAGTACGATCAATATAAATTCACAGTGGAATAGAAATATATAATAGAACATAAATACTAACTAAAGCTACTACATTGGAATCAATGATATTCCTTGGATATCTAATTGCCTTATCAGCGCCAAGCACGAATAAGAAAACTTTTCCATCCACCATTCCCGTCTTGCTTATGTAACCTATCTCTGTGATCTTTCTGTAGTTTGTAATAAGGAGGGGTCAGATCAATGCTCTAATGATTGGAAAATTACACATTTTACACATAACATTAGTTTATGCCGATTAATTTCCACTGAAGTGTCATGTCTATTATTCATGGCTAATCTATTAAATAGTATGTGTGCGTACGATATGCCTAACCACCCCTGAGGTGTAACTGTATATAAGCATGTACACGTATGCGTACACACAAACACACACACACACACACACACACACACACACACACACATATATATAAACGTATACTACCTAAAAACCCGGCCACTTAATACTTCTTAAATAGGGAGGAGGTAGACCCAGTGGCCATTTAATACCTCAACCCCAAGCATGCCTTCTACAACCTAAATACACATCAACTGGTCCTTACTACAGAAATCGATGAACTATGGATACGACATTAGACTATGGTTACCATACAACTAACGCAACTCAAAGACTTATCTAAGAGTTAACTGGCCCATCTTTGACAAATAAGCAACCAACTAACTAACTTTAAGATCTATATGTATCCCATATGCATTGTACACAAGTAGGAAGCAAAATCCATCAGGCATAACCAATATTTTTTATCGATTGCTCGGGACTACTGGCGGTTATTGCCTATATTGCACCCTACTACTGAATACCGGTCTAGCAATAATATTGATATGGCCCACCGATCTTTCACGGTCGAAATACCTTAGACTAACCTAAGGTAATTCAAATAAAATGCCTCTTTTATTTACTTAATACCTCTTATTAGAAATGAAGCGGACCCCATTTCCCTAAAAGTACTAGGCCATTTAATACTTCAAATCCAATATGAACCCTTGGTATATTTCCCCCATATATACGCAAACGCGTATCCCTTCTATACGGGTCCTACTTTTGGATTCATCTCACATCCCAACCCATTTTCACCAAATCAATTATCCTAGGCCCAAATATCAGACTAGCCCACTAATTCACGCTTGTCATAAATGTATAATTAAGGCTTTATAATTTCTCATTATGAAAATTATAATGCCTCTTTGTATATAATTTTTATCTTATTCTTTTATTTCCTATATTTCATAAATGTTAACTTTTCCGTAATAAATGATCATTATTATTCTATTTGGACAATCTCTAATAACGATTACCTATTCGATCTAATTCAACCTATTATGTCAATTTTATTTACCCATAAATGCCATATTTAATCCTTTAACTAGTTCCATTAATCGCGTTTATGTCCCCATTTAACTTCTGCAACTTCCTATTAACTTCATATTTATTGCCCTATTGATTTTGGAGTTATTATCTATTTTCCATCTACACCTCCTGATCCTGTAATTTACTATACTATTTATAACCAAACGTCCTAATTATATCTAATGCGAATATCAACATATATTACATTTATAAATATATATTTATTTTCTTCGGGAGGCACGATTACACATACGTACATACATACATATATGTATGTATGTATGTATGTATGTATGTATGTATGTATGTTTTTTTACTTCTATTTCTAACTATTAATTTCTAAACCATAATATTACTTTTCACGTTTTAATTTATCAGTGCTATCTTCCAAAAGGATTACCGTTGTAACTTTCCATAAATTAACCAAATGTCTTTGCTTCGTCTGAAATTCTAAAGAATTATCTCTTTCCTTTATTGAAATAGATAGCGCAAATTACAAAGGAAAACATCCACATTTTACATATCTTTTTCATTTTTGGTATGTTCCTTATTATTTCAAACGACACTTATTTTATACATTTAAATAATCTATGAAAATTTCACAGAAATATATACAATTAAATTATACCCTGCCCTTAATAAATGATAAACATAGAAATTCATATTCCAAGTTAAATTAGGAAAATCCAAACTAATATTAACAACCCAACTGTAAATCTAGAATAAACTTTGTAACCTTATCAATATTCAACTTTATCAAATTTAGAGACTAATTCCCAAAACTTCCAAATTAGGTTATAAGTACCATTCCTATTCCATTTACCTAACTTATAGAATATGCAGGTGAGATTTCATCTTCCTAAGTGTTAACGAATTTCTTCGTTAACCCCAAAAAGTGCAAGAAAGGGAACCTTGACTAATGATGGAATTTGGAGAGCCTAGATTTAACCTCAACAAGAGTTGGAAAAAGCGATACTTGGCTAAGTTAAGGCTAAAAAGAAGTGAACAACCAGGCTTAAGTCCATGAAGAAGTCATATGCATAGTCATGTGCAGTCATATGTACTTATAGTTGATTCTCGTAGTCATTATATGCCTAAAATAAAAATCAAGAGTATGAGTACTTTTAGAATTCGAAGCAAGCTACAATTAATAAATCAAAAGTGCTCTAGAATCCAAAAGTAAGCCATAACTCATGAAACCTTATTCCATATAACGTTGAATGTAAAAAAATCCTATGTGCAGTACAGTAGCCCTCTTGGCACTAAAATCCCAAAATCTATTTAGGGTTACAAATTTTAAAATGTAAGAGAATGAAAAAAGAAATATTCATCCCTTCTTCTAAGCCCATAGGTCCGTATTTATAGGGATTGAAGTGTGGCATAATAGGTTGGTTTCGGCATTCATAATTCTCAGCATCGTCGATATCATATGGCATTAATCCTCGTCCAATGATGACTTTAGGCATTCTTAGGTGCATAATAGGGCTTTGGAATTGCCCCTATTAGTGGAGGCATGCGACGTCAATGACTACTGGCATTGATGGTTTAGTAGGATGATAAACATCTTTTATTAGTAGATGGCGGTATTAGCTTGGGCTATTATGAGCATGAAGCAGCATCAATAAGGAGTGGCATCAATATGGAGCAGAATTAAGAAGGAGCGGCATCGATAGCTTCTATGGATATTGACGACTTTCGACACAAACATTACATGCATAAATGTGCGGTGTCCTCCAAATGTTGGTGAAACACGCCATTTGAAAATTAATAATGAAGAGTGATTACATGAAATAGTGCCATTGATAAATGATGGTATCGATGATGATCGGTATCGATAAGATGTGATATTGCCATGTTGCGACGTCGCACATGATTCTTCGTTGATGAAGTGTGACATATATCACACCGCTATAACATTGATGGCTTTGTATATGGAATGATGAACTATCGCATTAATTATTGATGTGAGAGATTCAATACAAACTATCCAACTCTGTAGGTGATATGCAGTACTGATGTCATCTAGTGTCCTTGGCTTCATGATGACATGCAATGCTGCACATTAATTGACATTGAAGAGGCGCGGTACTGTAAGCCTTTGGTATTGTGTCCTTACCATTCCTTCGATATTAACTACCGATGTGTTGTTAAATCTATGTCGCATGTTGCATATCTTCGAAGGAAATTATTGGAGTAATTGCCCCTTAGTGTTGTGGAAGCATTGACTTTTCAAGTCAATAGTCTTGACAACAACCTTTGTCGCCTATTGGTTTCCCATGCAAATCCAGCCATCTATTCAAAATGAATTGATTGTGCACGTTCATCTCCTTTCTCTTATATAAATAGCCGTATGTTTCTTTCTTCTATTTTTCCCTGAAATTGAGAAGCTCCGGCAAGAAATCAAATTTTTCAAAGAAATCAAAAACTTTTTTTATCAAGCATTCGAATCAGAGTTCAATTACAACATTCGCTTTGTATCAATTTAGTTAACGAATTAAATTAAGTGATTTTGTGTTAAAATTGCTGCTAGGGTCTAGTTTGGGTTCCCTCGATTTTAAGTTGACACCTGGGCTCGATTATGGGGCTTCGATGCTTGCATTATTAACTAGGTCTATAATTGATTGTGATTTCAGGTTAGATTAGCGTTGAATTCCTATGTCGTCAAATGAATTTTAAGTTAATCGATGTTGGTATGAAAACTGGTGTGTTCTTAGTTTAACGACGAAGAAGATGATTAAGTTGACCCTATACCCGATATCGTTTCGCCCTTTATTGATATTGATGACATTCGACATTGTTATAATGTTCAATATTTATTCATTTTTATGCCGAAAATGACATTTTTCGATATAAATATGATATTCGACGTTATTTGAGTTTTCCAATTGTTCCATTATTCTGATAGTCAACACTGAGTTTAGTAAAACTATAGCATGATACTTTCATATCGTTAATTACTAAGTTAGTGTGCGGTAATCCACCCACTGTTTCAAGGAGATTTATACTGGTTAGATGCAACATTATTTAGTTCGGTATGAATTATAAATGACATCATTTATTTTTGACATTGACTTATGGATATGTTTTGATACCGACAGCCCTCCTTTTTAACGTTATAAATTAAACCTCATTCGATATCGTTACTTATGACGTTGCTATTTCGGAACCTTATAAATTACTTATAGTATGTCATTGATCCATGCCTTCATTATTCATTAGTGTCAACAATCTTATTACTTCGACATTGGTTATAATTGCGGCATTCGCTATTGTTCGAATTTATAACCTATGTGACAATCGGCATTGATGTATCCATTCGATATGGGTCAATTGATTTTGCATTGTTCCTAGGATACCTTTGAGTTAGCTTTTATTTAAATTTTATGTAGTTTCCTATAACTTACTTTGTTATCACAAATTTAATAGTCATTTGCATCTTTGATTTAAATCCCGACATTTGAATACTCAATTAACACCTCGCTAGACTTTATATTTTAATGTTTCGATATCATAGCCTAGAGAGTAGGTAAGTCATTTGGATGCTTTTTAATAAAAATCCATTTAATAAGCATTAGCCTTTCTTAAAATTGGAATAATGTCACTTAGAAAACCAATGTAAGCTTGGATGGAAATCAGGAAATCAAGAAATCCATCGACTAGCACAAGCCCTAAGGCTTCATCATCCACTAGTAAGAAATGGGACCACATTCTGAATCCATCATACATCACCACTTAGGATGAAGTTGACTCCATTATGGAAAAATTTGGAACTACTAGCATTATAGCTATTCCAGCTGGTCCTTCAGGCAACATTTTTAATCCACCGTAAGGATATTTTACATTAACCCTGATACACATCGGACACGCAGGTAAGCTTCCCTTTTCCAAATTCCTTTTGAGATACTTGGAGGGCTTGGACATGGCCCCGATCCAGTTCTCCCCAAATTCATATATATATATATATATATATATATATATATATGACTTATTTAGAAGTCTTGTCCTAGGAGACATGATTTCCATCTCTAAATGCCGATATATTCCATTCAATAGCTGGTCCTGCTAAGATTGGTGAGAAACAAGACGACTACTTATATCGGATTTGTCCTCTCCCAAAAATCTCAATTTTTATAGGTGTTAACAAATTAAGAGGATAGGAGGCATAATTATTTTACATCAAATTCTACTCTAATGTTAGAGGGATATTTTCTACAACCAGTAAGTCTCTATCTCTGGTTACTCATATTCATTCATTATTATTTACCGAAACGTGTTTTCTTTCAGATCCTGGTCCCAAAAATCTTAGCCCCACTGACCAAGAAACTGTGCAGTCCCTAACTCGAGCAGTAGAGAATATTAGGAACAAGCTTAAACCGATAACTCTAATAAAGCTCCTTCGGTATTCTATTATTTTTGATCACCACAAGATCTTAGAGGAGCCTTCGATGGTCAAAGATAATGCTCAAGGAAAAATGATCGTTGGAAACGGGCAAGCTAGGATCTTTCTCTACTAATTCTCCGATTCAGCTCGAACCTTTTGGTGAGATATCATTGCATCATATGTCTTGTAGCATTATCTTATAAGATTTTTCTTTTCAATTCAGGTTCATCTGCCTTGGTAGTCGTCTCAACAAAGAAAGAGACCACAAGTGATGCTCCCGACGAAAGTAGGAGTAAATATGGTACTTCTGCCTCGGTTAGGCCCCTGACTTTCAAACTTTCAAGTATTCAATTTCTAGCTCATTCAAGTCTTTAAAAAGGAAACCAAATGATGGTTCCATTAATGACGCAATTTCGAGCAAGAAGCCTAAGGTCATGGGGATGCACACCCCTGTTGTTGTGGATGAAGAACCATTTGTGATTATTGATCTGAACCCAAAGGTGTTACATTTTAACTCCTCTAAGGAAAAAGTTCAACAACCAACTGAGGCAGGGCATTCTCAAGATTCCTTCCTTCGCAATTCTCTTCCAGAATCTTCCGGGGCTTTGAATCATTTATGCAAGGAGCTTGGTTGGTTTTTACTTTAGAGGATCCACTCCTCTCCAAATCTTGGTCTCCAACCCCTATTAGCAATTTTGATGACCTTCTCCGATTTGACATCCAGTCTTCGTATTTTGTTGCTCTCAAGACAAAACGTTCCTTATATTATTCTCATGACTATCGATTTACTATCCTTAAGCAGATCTTGTCGATATGTACTTTTTCTATTTAGTTTTTTCAGGCTCTTAATATTTTGCGTAATATTCTGATTCATGCATGTTACTCATTTGAGGATACTAAACATATATTTCCTCTTGAAGAGGATATAGGATCCTCTAGTGAAATGTCTACACTAAAGGAGCAAGTTTCTTCGCTCAATGATCGTATAATCGATTTGTAACAGCAAAGGACATGACTGTAAAAGAGAAAGAAAAGCTTGTCAGTTCACTTAGTGAAGTAAACACTTCACTTAACAAAGAGAAAGTTGCCAAACAAACTTTTAATGATAATGTGAAAGCTTTAGAAATAGGAATTGAGGACGCCTGTATGAAGGAGGCCAAGTTTGTGAAGAAGAATGAATTTTAAAGGAGAATCTATAAAGGAAATGAACTCTCCTGGACAAATCGACTGGCAAAGTTATAGATGCAAAGAAAAAGGTATCTTCTTTTCTTGACACAACTCTCGATACTATTATCGAGAAATCTTATGAGAAAGCACTCCATATAGCATATGCCAACAACATCCATCAACGCCCAAATATGGACTTCCCTTCTCTCCTTCCAGCTTGGAATGAATAGTTTAAGAAGAATTCAAAGCTATGCTAGAGAAAGCCTAGACATCTAGAGATGAATCTTCTGAGGAAGAGGAGGAGATTGATGCCAAGAAACTGCTCATTTTTTATGACCCTCCAGCAGATAAAATAACAGAGTCTGATAATGAGGGGTATGATGATGATGAGCATGAAGGTAATGACATCATGATGATGATGGTGATGATGATAATAATGATGACAATGATGATAATGGTGGTGGTGATGGAAAGGGTCCTTCTGGATCGTCAAAGGAAAGGACAGATCAGGGGCGCTAACCTAGACTTAGCGACCTAAGGTACGGATGTTATTAAAATTCCTGGTACCCCAACTGAAGATTCTCCTCAAAAAATAGTACTCCTCAATGGCACAAACCCAAAGGGAAAGTGCAAATTCCTTTATCTTTAATTCCTCTCTCTCTCAGGTATGGATCTCTTTACTTAAATGTCTTAAGCTATCAAGTAGTTCATAGTTAATACGATAATTAATTTAGTCAAGAAGAAAATTGAAATATCTTTATGAAGTTTTTCTCGAAAAGTGGCAAATGGAAATAGATCGATTGAATAGGAACTGGATAGGCAATTGAAAAAGTCTAATGGATTGTTTAAGAAATATAAGGTTCTTGCAGCTAGTGCATCTATACTAAGATTTTTTAAGGAAAGACAAGTTGCTCCATGGATGAAGGAAGCACGTCTTCATCGAAAGAGATTCTTGGTAGAGAATGCAGAGCTAATGACCCTCTTTTGGATGCTGATCGATGAAAGAAATGCCTTGGAGGAGCTTCTTTGTAGAGTTTACTCTAGAGGGCCTAGGGGTAAATTCATTGACTTCTCCTACTTGGGCGTAAACTGCAGGGGTTTGCTTAGGCGCTTCCATCGTAGAAACTTAGATGAACATGGGTCTAATTCTCGTCAAGGGCATGTTGGAATCTCCTAAGAGTTGCTTCTATCCTTCTTTCTTCTCGCTCTCTTCCCTCTGAAAAACTCAAATAAAATAGGAAGATTTTTATTTTCGAACTGTATAAGAAATCGATTTTGCATGAACCCAAATGATTGTATAATTGGACTATGTAACTCAAGTGACTTGGACTTTATCACTTTTGTTTCTCCTATGCTTAGTATAATTTTCCATTTAATATACAGATTAGGGAATCCTGAAATAGTCATATTCCTATGGAATTTTTAAATAAATTTATCAAGCTAGAGCGGGACTTCAAGGAGAAGTCTCTGATTCTTAGACCTTCTCAGTTAGCAAAGCGTTATTTTCTTAGAGATTTACAAGTTGATGACACACGATTTCTTCAACTTCGTTTTGAATTCTTGGGCGATGAGAAAGATAAATTGTTGAACAAAATCTGGACTTATCACGCCAAATTGTTGTGCAGTCACACTATCCCTACGGTCAGGAAATGAGACTATTATCAATTCCCTCCAATTAATACCACAGAAGGGATTAAAACTTCTTTTAATTCCACTTTTACCTTGTCGATTGGGTAATTTGAAAATGCCAAAACTGCTGTTTCAAAATTCTAAAAGTTAATTGAATATTTGAAAATTGAATTGTGATATAATTCGAATTTCCTTATTGTTTGTAAATCTTTGTTTCACTAATAAAAGAGCTTGTTTTTCATATATTAAATCCTATTTTACTTATTATTTTGAATAGGAAACCCAGTTAGTGCTTGTATCCAACCCTTCAGATTTTCTTTAATGGTTGCATGATATCAAAGATAAATTATTAGCTGATATTGAAAAGAGACAGTCTTCCCAAGATGCCTCAGTTATGCAGTTTCCAAATAATCCAGAAGCGCAGAGTGGCATAGAAGTATTATGAATTAAATTAAACATTTAGTAAATACAAAGAAATGGCTTCTAGCTAGGAGAATCAAATCAACGAGAAGAACCAAGAATTTAAAATTTTGAAAGAAAATATTAATATGGCTTTAAGCTGTAAACCTTCAATTGAGCTTGATAAGGAGATAACTAGATTACATTAATAGATAAACGATCCTGAAGTGGATTTAGTAAAGAGCGAATATCCTGCTAATCTTTGAAACTCATTTGCGAGCAGGGGTGATTCTAGCCTTCCTACTCCTATTCTTGAGAGAACAACAAGATCTCAATCCTTAGCTAGCAAAGAATTTCCTACTTTGTTAAACCCACCTCTGGGGTTAAGTAATGAAGTGATCTCCAAATGGAGTAGACAAGTCGGTTTGAGTGTATGCAGTTTTTCGAAAAGAAATGGAATGAAAAAGTTTCTCAACGTCTTAACGCTTATGAAAGCCAAGTTGAAAAGCTTGACCGTGAAAAGCACACTTTTGATAGGAGACTAAGGAATTACATAGCATGGTTAAAAACTTAAATAGGAGCCCACAACACTCTCGTGCATGCATTGATCAAGTCGACTCAGTTGTTGATGCGAACATCATTTGAAAAAAAAAGATACTTAAAGAGCTTTTAAATATAGTAATTTGTCACATTACAGATTCTACATCAGTTGTCGCAAATTTGGAGAGGATGGCACGAAGGTTGATTTTAACAATGAATCATTTTTTATATAAAAAATTGTTGTCTATCTTTTGTACCTGTAACTTTTGTAGATAATGTTTTGGATTGTAAATAAATTTGTACTTGTTTAGATGTTACCTCGAGTGTATTGTATGCACTCTTCCTTTTGAGTTTGCTAGATTGAATATGTATAACTACTTTGTGGCATGTAGCTTTGAATTGAACATCGGTACGTCTTAGAAATTGATTGGTTGATATTCTACTTATAATTATATTTTGACTTTAATATAGTTTATCACCAGATCATAAGTATAAAACCGTCTAATAGTAGATAGAAGATCACAAAACCTATCTGGCAATAGTGAAATAAAAGACCAAAAAACCCATTTGACAATAGGTAGAAGACAGGTAAACCCATTTAGCAATAGTGAAATAGAAGACCGAAAAACCCATCTGGCAATAGATAGAAGACCAATAAACCCATCTAACAATAGTGCTTCCTTTTGAGCTAATAGAGAAATCCCGCTTTAAATCACGAGGGACCATATTTAGTAAACTTTCCTCTAGAAGATTGATTGGGTTTGTTTTAGAGCGCAAATGGTTTGCCTTGACAGATCTTCCTCTTTAAGAATGATTTTTCTTTGGAGCACAAACGGCTCATATTCAATAGATCTTCCTCTAGAAAATTGATTTTCTTTGAACAAATGGCTCATATTTGATAGATATTCTTCTAGAAGATTGTTTGAATCCATTGTTTTGAATAGAATGCAATTAACTTGATGGATTTCATCCAGTGCCTTTGATTAACTATCTTAAGTAGAACCAAAGACACCTAACCTCCCTCTAGGTGACACCTCAGTCAGGCCCAATAGTTGGTACTGAGGGCTAGTTTGGTGCTTTGGCCAGGACGTTTTTGGCGGGACCAAAGGCTTACTCCATCCCCCTCTAGGAGGTGCCTTAAACAGGTTGGTTTTTAAGCTAGAATGAGGGCTTAGTACAGATCTTTCTCTAGAAGATTTTATAGATGTTTTTCTAGAAGATTATGAGCGCTACTGGCTACTTTTTGACAGATCATCATTTAGAAGATTATAATAGATCTTCCTTTTGAAGATGATAAGCGCAAATGGCTAATTTTTGATAGATTTTCCTCTAGGAGATTGTAACAGATCCTCCTTTCAAAGATTGTAAGCGCTAATGAATAATTTTTGATAGATCTTCCTCTAGAAGATTGCAGTAATCTTAGTTTGGATCAAATCTTTTATTGACATCTTGAATGATGGTTTAGATCTTTTATTTTGGGAGATTTTTACTCCTTAACCATGTAGATACACTTATTTTTATATAGAAAATCTTCTTTATTTGATGGCTTGTTTAACATCTTTTTATAAATTCATTGAGCTTTCCCTGCCTTAGGAAATTGTTGACCATGCCCTCCAAACTTCGATATTGATTCGTGTCATGCTTATTAGAGAGATGATAATGGCAATATAATCCTCCGAGGTTCCGCTCATTCTTTGGAAACTTCTTTTGGAAAGGCCAATAGTTAAGTTCATCCTTAGTCAAGAGGTAGGTATTCTCACAGGAAGTGGTAAGGGAGTAATTATTGGAAAGCCATAATCTTTTGGAAGATGAATCCATACTAGCTCTTTCGTTATATGTAATAGGTTCCTTACCTTATATAACAAAATTCTCTTCAAAAAGACCTGAGCTTTGTTTAATCTATAAGAATGACTAAGCACATTCTCTCATCTCTTAGAGAATTGACTAAAGTCTTTTGTTATCTCTCTTTCAAAAATTATTTCCTTTGCTTGAAGCTAGATTTTTTTTCTCATTTTAATGAAGATAGTACCTCTTATCTTCCTTTTACAAAGTAAAGATTGGAGTAGGACCTATGTGAAATGGTTTTAAACTCCATTTGTCTGGATTATAAGGAGTTACTTACTTTCTCTTGTCTTTCATAATGTATGGCCTAGATTCGTAGTATCTGCTCCTCATAGAGTCTAGGGCGCTAGTCATTTTGTAGGTTGGAGCAATCATTTGAGGCTTGGAGGATCCTTGTTCGAGGACTTTAACAATTTAATTGACATGACTAAGCAAACTTAATTGATGCAATTAAATAGTGTTAAGAATCAAGTGTAAGCTAGTTTGGAATAGGATACGCATGGTAGGGACAAGTCCTTTAATCCTTGTATATGCAAGTCGGGGTAGTTCCACTTAGGGTTTTAATAGAGATGGATGTTTGACCCCTTCTTTTAGCGCTAAAATATTAACAAATTTCTTCATTAATCTTAAAAAGTGCATGAAAGGGAACCTTGGATAATGATGGAATTTGGAGAGCCTAGATTTAATCGCAATGAGTGTTGGCAAAAGTGACACTAGGTTGAGTTAAGGCTTAAGAGGAGTGATAAGTAGGCTTACTCCATGAATAAGTCAAATGCATAGTCATGTGAAGTCATATGTACTTGAAGTTGATTCACATAGTCAATCGTATACCCAAAATAGAAATCAAGAGTATGAGTACTTTCGCAATTCGAAGCAAGCTGTGATGAAGAAATCACAAGTGCTTCGGAATTCAAAAGTAAACCATAATTCAAGGAATCGTATTCCTTATAATATTGAATGTACAAAGTCCTATACCCAATAGCCCTTTTGGCACTAAAATCCTAAAATCAATTTAGGGTTATTGACGCAGCGGATATACGAAAAAATTAGATGAAACGGTGAAAGTAGCAATCGGTGGATTGATGAATACTGAAATGCCCAAATTCGTTGATCCGAAGATAGCGAATTCTAGCTATCCTCGTCACGTTGATCGCGCACGATACCGTGAAAGAAGATCTTCAATTCTTCAAGCGTTGATCAAGCGCACTTGATACCGCGAATCGGCTTCAACAATCATTGAATCGAGCGCACTCGATTAACCGAAAGTGGAGATAGGAGATCACACTCAACTACCTATTTAGATGAAAGCACACAGCAATCAAAACAAAGTTTTTATTCAAAGTCAACCTCCTTCAAATATTACAACACACCCCTATTTATAGCCTTTCGCCCAGCCCCTTAAGTCGTACACGACTTACGACTCATCCTTGGGTCGGCAGCGACTCATCAGCAGTGACTCAATATATACGACATACGACTCATCGATATTACAACATCACGACTCACGACTTAACATTCAACGACTCAAAGAAAAGAAACAAACAACTTACAACACAACACAACGTCATGACTTACGACTTACAGAATCACAACATATTACATCACTTAGGTCGTAGACGACCTAACTACATACGACATAAGGAACAAATGGTTGACGACTTAAGAGACATCTTCAGACAACACCTTCATGCGACTTAAACATGGACGACTTAAGACTTCAACGACTTAACATGAGTCGTAACTCGTCGGCAGCTTGAAGGAACGGTAACTTCCCACGACTCATCTAAGTCATAACCCGCTTCCGACTTAAGGCCTTCAACCATTGGAACTTCTTCCTGCTTTTTGTTAAGTCGTGGACGACTTATAGCCATGCCGTTAGATCGTGTACGACTCATCAAACCCGAACGACTTAAGCTTCCATTAAGTCGTAACTTTTTTCCATCTGATCTGTTAGGTCGTAGCTCTTTTCCCTGAGCTTTGTTAAGTCGCAGCTCCCCCTTACGTGACCCCTTCGGTCGTGGACGACCTATAGCCTTTTTCTTAAGTCGTGTGCAACTTATATCTTCCTTAAGTCGTGTGCGACTTATCCCTTGGAGAATTATGGGTTGCGTATTTTCATCTCTGGCCTGAGCTGCATCATCCTCCCAAGGTTGAGAAAAATTCGTCCTCGAATTTGTAAATTCTTCCACATCGGATTGTTCATTCCCATAATATGGCACGAGATGTTTAACATTGAACACGTCAGAAGTGTACATATCTTCCGGTAGCTTCAACTTATAAGCATTTTCATTAATCCGTTTCACGACTTCTACAGGACCAATTTTTCTGGCTTTCAACTTGTTATAAGCGCCCACTGGAAAACGATCCTTTGTTAACACAGCATATACAAAATCTCCTTCATTAAACTCAACACTTCTTCGCTTCATATCTGCGGATCTTTTATACTTCTCATTTGCTTTCTCCAATCGCTCTTGAACGATTTTATGACATTCAGTCAACCCATCAACAAAGTCTACAGCTCGTTTAACCGTCCCTTTCGGTTGTGGTACTACCGTTAAGTCCAACGGTCCCCTGGGTAGATTTGAATATACAATCTGAAATGGACTGAAACCCGTACTACGATTCACTGCATGATTATGTGCAAACTCTGCCTGGCATAACTTCATGTCCCAACTCTTCAGATTGTCCTTCACAAGACATCGCAACAAATTTCCCAACGATCTGTTGACAACTTCTGTCTGTCCATCTGTTTGCGGATGATAAGCGCTGCTAAAGTTTAACTTCGTTCACACCATCTTCCACAAACTTAGCCAAAAATGACTTAAAAATCTGGTATCCCTATCTGAAACGATAGATTCTGGTAACCCATGAAGTCTATAGATTTCTTTGAAATATAACTGAGCAACATAAACAGCATCCGCCGTCTTCTTACAAGCAATAAAGTGTGCCATTTTCGAAAAATCGGTCAACCACCACATAAATGGAATCGTTCCCCCTTTGAGTTCTAGGCAACCCCAAAACAAAATCCATACTCACATCAACCTAAGGTTTAGTCGGTACAGGTAACGGCCTATATAATCCCGCATTGGTAGCTGTCCCTTTCGAAACCTGACAAACATGACACCTACGCACAAACCTTTTAACTTCCCTTCTCATTGACGGCCAATAATAAGACTGGGAAACCAACTGCAATGTTCGATCTCTACCCATATGGCCTTCTTCATGTAACTCTTTGATAATCTTCATTCTCAAACTGCCTTCTGGTACGCACAATTGATTCACTTTGAATAAGAATCCTTCCACCAACACAAATTCATCAGTACTCCCATCCTTGACTTTCTCAACAAACTTCGTAAAGTAAGGATCTTCTTCAATCAACTCTGGCAATAGTTCAAACCCTGTCACTTCAACTTTCATTGTTGTCAACAAATGATTCCTCCTGTTCAATGCATCAGCTACACGATTCGTCACACCTGATTTGTGCTTAACAACAAAAGTAAACTGTTGTAAATACGCGACCCATGAAGAGTGCCTAGCTGAAATTTTATCATGCCCTTGCAAATGCTTCAAAGCTTCATGATCCGTATAAAGAACAAACTCCTTTTGAAACAGATAATGTCTCCAGTGCTTCACTGCTTGAACAATTGCGTAAAACTCAACATCATAAGTACTTTATCTCAACTTAGCTCCAGACAACTTCTCACTGAAATAAGAAACTGGTCTTCCCCTCTGACTCAAAACTCCACCAACCCCAACCTTCGATGCATCAGTATGTAATTCAAACAACAACTGAAAATCCGGTAAAACTAGAATTGGTGCTGTCGTCAGTAGTGTCTTAATCTTCTCAAAAGCAACCCCTGCTTCCTCTGACCACTCAAACTTCTTTCCTTTCATGCAATCGGTTACAGGTGCCATTACACTACTAAAGTGTGGAATGAATCTTCGGTAAAATGAAACCAACCCATGAAAGCTTCTCACTTCAGTAATTGTCTTGGGTTGTGGCCAACTCCTGACAGCTTCTACTTTACTTTCATCCACTTGAATGCCTTCCTTGGACAGAACATATCCCAGAAACAAAACACTGTATGTCATGAACACACACTTCTTTGCTGCTGCATAGAACTGCTCTTGTCGTAGAATCAACAGTACTTCACGCAAATGCCGGATGTGTTCTCCCATACTCCCACTATAGATTAAAATATCATCAAAGTAAACAACCACAAACTTCCCAAGGAATGGTCTGAAAATCTGGTTCATCACTCTCATAAAAGTACTAGGAGCGTTTGACAAGCCAAATGGCATAACCAACCATTCGTATAAACCCTCCCTGGTTTTAAAAGCAGTCTTCCATTCATCACCCGGTCTAATACGAATCTGATGATATCCGCTCTTTAAGTCAATCTTTGAAAACACAACAGCTCCACTCAACTGATCAATTAAATCATCAAACCGCGGCATAGGAAATCTGTATCTCACAGTGATCTTGTTTAGAGCCCGACTGTCCGTACACATCCTCCACGAACCATCCTTCTTTGGCACCAATAAAGCTGGCACTGCACAAGGACTCAAGCTCTCCTGAACACGCCCCTGTTCTAACAACTCCTCCACCTGGCTTCTCAGTTCCTCATGCTTCTTTGGACTCATCCTGTAATGTGGTCTGTGTGGTAATACTGCCCCTGGCACAAGATCAATTTGATGTTGAATATCCCTCAACGATGGTAACTCCGTTGGCAACTCTTCAGGAAACACGTCTCTGAATTCTTCCAATACCGGCTTCACTTCCTCTGGGACTTCAACATATTCAGTAGCTTCACGTCCAATCAACAAAAATACCTCTGGACTCTCTTCTACTTCTTCAACAAATTCTTTCAGAGTCAACAAAGTCTTCAGCTCCTCAATCTCTTCTGACTTGCTTTCTCCTTGTTGTCTCTTCTTTGGTACTAAAATGATCTAAACACCTTCAAACATAAAACTGTAGCTATTGGTCCGACCGTCATGCTGCACTGCTCGATCATACTGCCATGGTCTTCCCAAAAGTAAGTGACAAACATCTATCTCCACAACAGCACACTAGATCTCGTCTTTATACTTCTTCCCAATAGAAAATGAAACTTGAACTCGCCTGTCCACCTTCACCTCTCCTCCTTTTCTTAGCCATGCTAACTTGTACGGATTTACATGCTTGTCCGTTTCCAGCTTCAACTTTCTCACAGCTTCGTTAGAAATAATATTGTCACAACTTCCCGCGTCAATCACAAATTTACAAACCTTCCCCAGAATAGTGCATGTTGACTGAAAGATGTTACTCCTCAACCAACTAGCCTCATCTTCCTGCTTCGGTATTAAACAAGACCTCCTCACCATTAGATTACATCCTTAATCTCCTGACGCAACATCCTGTTCATCCTCCTCAACTGGATTAGAATAACCTTCACCAACATCCTCACCTCCAACTTCAGCAATCATAGTTTGTTTCTTCGGCTTCAGACATTGATTACTCTTGTGACCCACTTCCTGGCAATTATAACATTTGAAACTGTTGTTGACCTTCGCCTTCGCAACTTCATTCACAACTGGTTTTGCAACTGCTTTAGAAACATTGGAACTCCCACTAGCACCTTTGTTCTGAGTATTGGAACTTGGAACCACACCACCTCCTCGTCTTCCCTGCTTCTCCCAAGCCAACGCTTTCTGATGTGCTTCTGCTACAGATCTAGGATCAAACATATTCACCATATCCTGAATCTTCATCCTCAACCTCCAACAAATCTAGCAGTCAGCTGTTCCTCTGTCTCCATAATGTCATTTTGAGCAATCAGTTGATAAAATTCGTCAGCATAATCATTAACAGTCTTCGTCCCTTGCCTCAGATTCTGCAATCTCTGATACATGAGTGATTGATAATTGTAAGACAAGAATGTAGCCTTCATTAACTTCTTCATCTTCTCCCATGTAACAATCTTTGACTTCCCCATTCTCTCCCGCGTAAGTTTAGTCTGCTGCCACCATGCTAAAGCTCTTCCCCTCAACCTAGTAGCAACCAATTTCACTCGACAATTCTCCGAGACTTCTTTGAAATCAAAGATCTCTTCAACATTAGACACCCAGTCCAAGAATTCTTCTGCAACCATTCCACCCTTGAATTCTGGAATTTTCATCTTCATACCCGACTCCCAACGTCGATCATCCTCAACATCCCGATATACATTTCGTACTTGGTCTCGATCTCGATGGTGGATGCTAGCTCTATCACCCTCTTCATTAAAATCAAATGTATGTCTATATCGATCTCGACCATCAACATCCCTTCGATCACGCATTTCTCTTCTACTATGTCTCTCTTCATCTCTATATGGTTCATCTTCAAACTCATGTGGAGTTCTTCTCTCTTCATGACTATAATCATGGTGATCTCTTCTCGATGAAATTTACGTTTCTCTTCTTTCTCTAAAAGATTGTGGCGACACCCTTCTCGCTTCCGTAACCGATGGCGAAACTCTGTTTCCTCCATGGTTCGAGACTGGCGACCTTCTCCTTTGACTTTGATTCAAGTCATTCATCAATTTCTCTAACTTCCCAATCCTTCATCAAATTTCTCATTGATACGTTGTTCCATTTTCTCGGCTTCTTCCCTTCGATACAATGCTTCAACATTTTGATGGCGGTTAGCTCTTCTCGGCGGCATGATTGAATCAAATAATCTTTAACACTTCTACACAAAGTGGCGCACGGCCTATACTTAGCTCGGCTTCAGCTTCAAACAAAAAAATGCATGGCTCAAACTTCAACAAGACGAACTTCCACTTCAAACTCTCGACTTGAATACTTCTCAACTCAAACTTCAAACTCGGCTCCAAGACTCGGTTTAGCTATGATTGGCTAAGTCCGGCTCTGATACCAAACTGACGTAGCGGATATGCGAAAAAAATAGATGAAACGGTGAAAGTAGCAATCGGTGGATTGATGAATACTGAAATGCCCAAATTCGTTGATCCGAAGATACCGAATTCTAGCTATCCTCGTCACGTTGATCGCGCACGATACCGTGAAAGAAGATCTTCAATTCTTCAAGCGTTGATCAAGCGCACTTGATACCGCGAATCGGCTTCAACAATCGTTGAATCGAGCGCACTCGATTAACCGAAAGTGGAGATAGGAGATCACACTCAACTACCAATTTAGATGAAAGAACACAGCAATCAAAACAAAGTTTTTATTCAAAATCAACCTCCCTCAAATATTACAACACACCCCTATTTATAGCCTTTCGCCTAGCCCCTTAAGTCGTACATGACTTACGACTCATCCTTGGGTCGGCAGCGACTCATCAGTAGTGACTCAATATAGACGACATACGACTCATCGATATTACAACATCACAACTCACGACTTAACATTCAACGACTCAAAGAAAAAAAACAAACAACTTACAACACAACACAGCGTCACGACTTACGACTTACAGAATCACAACATATTACATCACTTAGGTCGTAGACGACCTAACTACATACGACATAAGGAACAAACGGTTGACGACTTAAGAGACATCTTCAGACAACACCTTCATGCGACTTAAACATGGACGACTTAAGACTTCAACGACTTAACATGAGTCGTAACTCGTCGGCAGCTTGAAGGAACGGTAACTTCTCACGACTCATCTAAGTCGTAACCCGCTTTCGACTTAAGGCCTTCAACCATTGGAACTTCTTCCTTCTTTTTGTAAAGTCGTGGATGACTTATAGCCATGCCGTTAGATCGTGTGCGACTCATCAAACCCGAACGACTTAAGCTTCCATTAAGTCGTAACTTTTTTCCATCTGATCTGTTAGGTCGTAGCTCTTTTCCTCGAGCTTTGTTAAGTCGCAGCTCCCCCTTACATGACCCCTTCGGTCGTGGACGCCCTATAGCAAATTTTCTTGAATTAAACACAGAAACAAACCGCAGAAATTAATATGCTGAAAAGTAAATCACACACAAAATTTACCCAGCTTCGGCAACCCCTGCCTACTGCTGCATTCCCAGATTTCTATTAGAATTAAACAGTATCCCGCTTACAAACACTCTACTAGACTCGCAAACCCTTGCTCCCGCTCACAAACACTCGACTAGACTCGCACCCCCTGCTGCGCCTATAGAGCTTTGCTTACTCGCAAACTCTGCTCCGCCTATAGAGTTTTGCAAACTCGCACACCCTGCTCGCTGAACTAATTCTAATTAGACAATCTGACACTACCTATAACCTAGGTGGTGATTTACAAATTCTTTGACTTGAAAAGTAAAAACAACTTCAAAAATACAAGCAGGAGCAAAAATTAAAATATAAACTTGAATCCCTAATTTCTACTCAAATAAAACTTAAAAAAACCCCTTTAAAAAATTAAACCCTAATAAACTAAAACCCTCTTTAACAAAACCCCTTTTATAAAAAACAAGGCCGGCCTCTTGTTTTTTTTTTCACCCGATCCACTTCTCTTGCTTGTGAAATATTTGCGGCCGATCTTCTTTTTCAAATTAGGGCTTCGGCTCTTTTGTGAAATTTGGGGCTTTGTTCCTTTGCAAAATTAGGGCTTGTCAAACTGAAGCGCCGCTCGATACCGTTCAATAGTTGGCTTCGATGCTTTTTGATTTTCTCACGGCTCTTCAATTTGGATCGAGTTCGTCTGCGATTTCGGTATGTACTTTACTCCTTTTGCTTTGCTGGTTTTGGCTTGCTTGAACTCGATGCCTTTAGCCGATGATATTTGTGGGTTTATATATGCGTTCGATTTCCTTGAATTGCGTTCGTATAAATTTGTTTGAATTTGTCAATACTATGCTTTGGCCGCTTGATTATGTTTTGATGATTGTGATTTATTCTGACTAGTTTACAATCGTATATACTTGAAATACTCGGTCAACTTGATTTGTAATTCTCGGCTTTGAATTTTGAGATATTTTGATTTCCACCGGCTTTGACTTGGTTTTAAAATACTTTGATGTTGATTACTTTTGTGATAATATTTGACTGCGGCTTCTAATTTTGAACTGGTCGTTGATCATCTTGACTTGGCTTGAACTTTGCATTGAGTACATATGATGGCATTTTGGTTTACCACATGCTGCTTGCTTTAGTCTCGGTTTGAACCTTTGCGTTTTATACATACGTATATGCTCACTGTCTTGGTACCTGTGCATATATGTTTACTGTTCGAGTTCATTGTTCGGTTGATTCATTGATGCATTGCCTTTGTGGTCTCCACTTTTGTATAGTCTTGAGCTTCTGGCCTGTTGACTGTTGCTTGATTTTCCTGTTGAGACCTCTGCACTGTGCCTTGTACTTGATTCACCTGATTACTGCTGTGTCTTGTTCATTTGGTTTTGTTTGCATTGTTGGTTCATCACTTCGTTCCAGTTTGATACTGTGTTGCATTTGATCACTTGTCTCATATCTTGTGCTCGAGCTTTGTCCATACTTGCCCAGTTTACACAGATGCTCCACTTGTTCATTTTGTTCAAGTGTACTTGTCTTCATTCTGACCATGTTGGCACTGGGTTACTGTTGTCTTTGCATTGCTGTGCATACTTGTATTCATGTGCCACTATTTGGTTGATGTGCATGTGCTTGTGTTTCCAGTGTTGCCACTGTGTTTCATTTGCATAGCTCAGTGGTGCACTTGTTTGGTCATTTTGTACTTCTGGATGGAGTTGTGCATACGAGTTGGCGAGGCAGTGCACACGTGTATAAATGTACACGTGTGTATTGCAGCCACTCATGATTACCTGTCCCTGTAGCGTTATCAAAAGTATATATCTATGTGCATGACTTTGTGATGAATTCAAGTGTGAATGATGACGAACAACCCAAATAACTGAGGCAAATCATATTTTCAAAAATCATATTTCATTTTATATTGCAAAAATATTTCTTTTTCAATTTTACAACGTTAGTGAATATTTTTACAGATTGCTCAGATGCTGGATTCAAACTGGAATGCAGTTAAAGACAAAATACGAGTGTGAGTGATATGTAGTGAGGTTATTAATGTAAAAACAATTGTGATGTAATTGTGATGTAATAAAAAATGTATATGTATAGTGAGAGCTTGAATTTGTATATTCAAGATTGTAATAAATGTTTGTTTGAATAAAATTTCTGTTTGAATTCAAATTCTGTGTAACTTGTTCTGTTTGAATTCAAATTCTATGTAATTTATTTTATTCAACGAATATTTATTTAATCTATGAAAAACAAAATAGCACATTACCAAATACATTTAAATGAATATATATGTTTATTATCATCAAACAAAAACGTATAAGCGCATATTCATACAGACAATTCTAAGTTGGACATTATCGTTTTATTTTTCTCAAGAAAAGATAAAGGACGAATGTGAAAGAATGAAATAGGGCTTTGTCACCTTTCAAACTATCTCCCCATTTAGTAGGATTTTGTTGGCCCAAGTCCTTATTTGTTGAGGAGACACTAATCCAATTCGAAGTTGTTGATGTTTTTTATTTTCCAAGATATTATTTATTGCACTTTGCAAATAAGCCCATTTTGCATTAAACAATTTTTTTTAAATTTTAATCACTTGAGAAAAGTCCACAAAAATTGCCAAAAAACAATATTTTCCTTATAGACAACATATTAAAATTTCAAATCAAAATAATTATTCCTCATATTTTAAAGAATCAAATTCTAAAATCAACTATCTTCTTCCTTAGAAAATTACAAAAATTACAAAAATTGCGAAATTTGAAATCCATCTTCAAAATAATAATTCGAATATCATATCAAAACTTTAGAACATTTGAAGATCCAAAATAAAGTTTTCACATCAAAACTCTTTAGGAAAATCCCATATATTCCCAAATTAAAACTATTATCCAATGTATACGATCATTCAATCAATATACATGATATACAACAATCAAAATTTAGATCGACATTAAATCCTAACTAAACATCAAAATATAAAGAGATGAATGCAAATTATTCACTTTTATCTTATTGAAATTATCGAATTTGCTTTGGCTATTTTTCCCCTTAAATCTTCCTTCTTCCTAATTGATAATGGTGACTGACCTTATTTTCTTAGTTTAGTTTTGAGAATGAAGTGAAAACGAGTAAGGAAGAGGGGAGAGCATAACATCTTCCTCTTCTACCCTTATATGCTTATGTTTGTTGATTTTTTTATTCTAAACCATTCCTTTGTTATATTTATTAAGGCCAATTCAACTTAATTGATTAAATAATTAATTTAGCAGATCCTGCATTTTCAACTTTCGATTTAATTATCCTATAATTAGATATTCAAGTTATGTGCTATATAAAAATTAAGGGTGTTATAAAAATCAAGGGTGTTACAAAATGTTATGGGATTTTCAACATTTGGAATCGCTCCTCGCTTAGTTATGTATTACTGCATTATACACACAAAGCATTTGCTACAACATTATTCAAGATAGTGTACTTAGCATGTGGTTGAATCGGCCACAATCTCGACGTTTGGAACATTTCCAACTTAAGGCTCCTTATCTAAGGTCGAAAATGAATTTAGGATTGATATACTATGCTCGATATCACTTATGAAGTTCGATTCCAAATACTCCTTAATGAGAAGCTCGTTGTTTCCATAAACAATTATCGAGTATTTCTTAAGTACTCAAGAACACTCTTAACCACCATTTAATGATCTTTAATTGGATTTGATACTCGCTCAATGTACCTATTACATAAATGTTTGGAGATATAGTAGACAACATAACATATATGATAATTCATATCGTCAATGCATAAGTAGTCCATCTTATATGCTCTATGTTAAACATATCAATGTGGTGTATGATTATATCATTTAGGATAAACCTAATTTTAAATTGATTATAAAATAAGGCATTTTCAAATCTAATGTCGAGGGTTAAACAACTAGACTAAAATCGATTTTAACATGAATACATTTCTTATAATCAACATATTTTCTCACTTATATTTAGAAATACCATAATACTAAAGTTCCTTATAGACAAACGTTCCTTTGCATTTCGACCAAAAATCAAATTATTTGATTTATCCCTCAAAATACTTGCTCAATTCTGATGCTTGTCGAACGACACTTTAGTATCAGTTCTTGGATCATATCCGAAACCTACAAACTCAGTATCGCCTCCACTGACTTCGAGACACTTTGGTTGTTATGTGAAAATAGTCCATTCTAAATTGTTATTGAGAACTACTATTTTAAAGTATACGTAACAAAACTCAAAATCATGTTACAATGACAATTTTACTAGTAAATTTTGAATTAACTCAAACAGGTCGAATAATGAATTTGTCATGTTAATTTCATCAATTGAAATTTACGGTGTTTTTCTTATCAACATTGCTTATTACATTCCAACTGCAATAGTCTTCTTCTTGAAGATATATTTGCCATCAATGGATGATATCCTATGAGGTACAACTATCAAAATCATATTTTGGTAATGTATTTGGAATCTATTCTACATTTGTGCATCATGTCATATGGCAGAGCCAATACTTTTTATAGCCTATTGACGACCGAGGAATTTCTTTTCTCGACATCGATAAGAAACCCATAATTTCTCTTTAATGTGCAGAATTTTTATTAGACATTCAAATGCGATATGTCCATTTAGGCTTGGTTAATTTCATCTCATCTTGCATAATCAGTTTTATCTTTGGATTGTATCCACATCCATTTTACCATATATAATTTAAAAGAAATTCCTTTGTTATGAAGTTGGCATTTCTTGAAACAATAATTGTTTATCAGTGCAACATAACAGGTATTTAAACATTTTATGAACTTCCTTTATATATAAAACCAACTTAGTTTTGAGTTTATGATACTTATGTTCATAACATAAGTTAGTCGATTAATGTTGGTTGTTTCCAAACTTCTTTGAGGTGGTCCACACAAGGTCCCTTATAGGCAAACATTACATGTCTTCTCAACTTACCTAACTCGTCAACTACTTGACCTAGGATATCTATGAGTTTTTTATAAATACTTATCTTGTATGATCTTGCAAACCGTGCTTCATATGAAATTAAATTTAGTACATGTACTTACTCTTAAGTATATATCTTTATATAAAGAAGTTAACTCAACTTTACTCGTTATTAATCATACTTCATCCAATAAAATCCAATTAATCCTTATCGATACATCATTATGTACCATAGGGAGGAGTGGCCATTGAGATAGTATTTTATTTGTTTTAGGTATATACAAAATTCTTTTCTATATTCTCATCTATTCAATCAAATAGAATCATTTTTTTTGTGCATATTATGATATTTACTTTCGTTTTATATTCTATCATAGATATACTACATGTGTATCAAATATGCATGTTCATATGTTTGATAATCCATTTGTGAACTCAACGAAGTATATGGAATCATTTTTGTATCATTAGTCCTATGATTGCATACATATATATGTATCAATCTAAAGAGTTCAATAACTCTTTTATTGCTCCCAATGAATTGGTGCTTTGGCCTTAATCGATTGAGATATAATTCACTAGTACATATGATTAATGATCAAATGACTAAATAATTATTTCTAAAAGACACAACTAAGTCAATAATTCCATAATAATTGTAAAAATCTTAGATAATTCTGTATTTTCCAATGCATCACTTTTGTTGTGAAAACAAATACCATTATTATAAGTTTATTTTATATCGAATATTTATAATATTCGTTTTAAAATAAAACTATACATATTTTCAGTCAACACTATAAACCAGTTTTTATTTCACAATGAATACTTGGTATATTTATAAACATAATATTCCATAACTTGATGCAGCCGCTATTTCAGCCATTACAATAATAAGTATGAAATATGAGTAATTTATTTTATCCACTATAGCTTGTTTACAAGTAGGAGTTTCAGGCCAAATATCTTGAAATCAAAGAAATAATTCTTATAAAAATCTATTTTAAATACATTTGGAATAGAAATCACATTTCTTTTTCCATACTAAATATCTACTAGTATATGCAATTCTCATTTTCGATGTCTCTACATGAAGCAAAGGCGACCATTCACTCTCTTAATTTAAACCGTGTCTATCTTACATCTAATGTTGGGAATCCACTCTCAAATCTAAATGGTGAAACCATTCAAAAGGAAATCATTTGTACAGGACCACATCGAACTCTTTACAAAAGTGCATTTGGTTATCCTTAACATTTAAGGATATCAAATAAACTACAGTTTATGTAAACTGTAAAATTGACATTTCAATGATCGAATTCTTAGGTCTATCTTGTAGCTTTTGGTCTAGTGTCACATATGACACAATGAGATCTTTATGGTAATCAATCATGTTGAATAACTATGGTATACTTGCTTATTTCATCATCAATATTTCGTATATTATGAAAGTGACTAACTACCATACGATGCTCGGATATGTATCAAATATCCATATTCTTGTATTTTGTTAGAGTTCAAAATTCATAAAAGAGAATACATGGTCTCAGACAAATAAAACATAAATGACCAAGATACGAATGTATTTAATAGTTGTATAATTTGGCAATTGTATGGGCCTTGAAGTGAAAACATGCCATTATTGGTAAGTATATTTTATATTTCTATATGAATCTTAATTTTGTTCATTTATGTATTTTAACTAATATACATTCTATTAATTTATTAGTGGCACAAATTTATCTTAGTAGATTATTTTAATTTTGTAGTTCTTGTAATATTAGAAGGTTAAATGTATATATTTCGTTTTTCTAATAAGATTCCCGCTGGCTTTATATATTCCTCTAAAGCCTAAGAATAAATATAGAAATTTTATGATTCCTTTAGTGAGTGTTAGGAATCACTTGCCTTGAAATTCTGACCTTGAGTTTGCTCAATAAATCTTGGGCTCGTAAGTGGTGGATAACTCCTTATCGATTGTATAACATACAATTCCTAATCCATGGTCCTTATCCTAATCTAATTCTGACCTTGAGTTTTCCTTATAAATCGAAAGAGATTATTTGCTCATACCTAACATTTAGTGACGACCTAAGCGTGATACACGTACCTTGGGTTTGCTCAACGAATACATGCACATATCTTACATCATCTAGTCAATATACTAATAGTACTACACATAACAACCCTAGCTTGATTTAGCTCAACAACTAAAGATTACACAAGCTATCTATTAATATATACATAGTAGAGGAAACTTTATATATAAGAGATTAGTAATCTTTAATACACACACATTAAGTGATTTTAATTTAAGGGATGATGTATTTCTTATGAAACACCCTCACGATTCAAGTGTTAGACACATATAAATTTAGAATATGCGTATTTTATGGATGTACTTGATCTAAAAATATGTTTTGTACTTATTTTTATTTTCATTTACATTATTTTGTACATATATTATTATATAAGTATAATTTATTTATAATTTTTATAATTCAAAAAATTTATATAACGTGTGTGCATATGTGTATAGCTTATTAATTAAATCATAGTTAATTATTTAATTCTTATTAATTAAATCATAATCAAATAATTTAATTCTTATCAATTAAATCATATCTAATTAATTTTAACTTTAATAAATTTTTTGATAATAAGAGCAATACTTAATTTTAAGGAGAGCACTCATTTTTGTAACGACCCGTAATTTTACCACTTTGAAAATGGAATATTTAATTTATTTGAATATTCAAATGTAGAATTTTCAAACTTAAACAATCAAGTTTTATATAATAAACAAGAAAGGTAAACTTATTTTTCATGTTAAACAAAGATTTTGGATTTCCATTGTAAAATTGTCAAAAGTCAGATTCCAATAAAGAAGATAAATATTCACAAAATTTGTTCAAAGGATAAGTAAATCCTTTTAATATATATATATATATATGTATGTATTGATATCAAACTCATTTGATAATAATAATAATAATTTAATTTATACTAGTTCAAGAAATATATAAAGCTTGTTTTATAAAATTGATAAATTTCGTCGTATATCGATAAATCGATGTTGTATTTTTATAAGAAGATTTGGATATTGTTTTATATTATTTTATAAGTCAAATGTTCTTGTTTTAATTATTTAAATATTATAAAAAATATTATTTTGAAGTTTGGTTTACATAGATAAATAGTTTAACAAAAACGCCAAAATAAGACCGTAAAATGTTTTGTCGAAAATCAACGTTTTGTTCAAAATAAGTTGCCGCAACGTAATCGCACCTTTGTTAACATGTTTTAACATATATATTACACATTTTAATAACTAAATATGTTTACTTCTACTAAATAAGATTAGAAAACTTCTAGAAGTCATTACTAAAAGTAAGTGAGAATTAACAAAAGTAAGAAAAAGTAAACATCAAATCACATCAAAATCAAGCCAACATAATTATGATATTCTTCACTTAATCTTTAAGTGACTAAGACATAAAGTAAGAAGTGAAATGACGATATTAATTTTTGAAAAAGTGAAGTTTGCTTTAGATTGAAGTAATGTTAGTTTGGTAATTTGGTAAGAAGTTATTTTGGTAAATTTACCATTTCTTTCTTTTTCTATAAATATCCACCTCCTTCTTCACTTTCATTCACATTTTTTCTTCTTCTTTTCTTAAGCTTATTCATATTCTTCCCCTCCTCTTTAATGGCTTCTAAGGTACAGGAAAAAATTAGAAAGAGATAATGTCAAAATATTTACAAAATATTCAAAAGAAACCAATATTCATTCTCTTCAAGTCAAACTCCTTTTTTCTCCATATTTTACCTCCTCTTCTCCCGGCCATAAATTCTTCAAAGCGGAACTAAAATGTAAAATTAATTTTTTCAAATCATGTATTTTTTCCAATGGCAACAAATTTCATGTCGACCACTTTATCTCATTCTAAAATTAACCATGTCAAAAATCCACTTCTTTCCAGTGCATTCTCTGGCCTAGTTTTTAAGCCAAAAAATAGGCCATTTTGTTTTGATCATAACTAGTCCAAATTAAGATTTCTTTTTTTAAATCATATGAAATTTCAGTGGCTACAACTTTTATGTTGATCACTTTTTCCAGATTTGAGGTTTTTATACCTGAAACTCAATTCTTTGAAGTGCATTTTCGGACATCATTTTCGTCAATCCGACAATACATCTTCTTCATTCTATCATATCTTCCTCAATACTAATCAAAATCAAGTGATTATTTTTTTTAATTCAACAGAACAGAATTTTCAAATACTTTTCATTTAACAAGTTTTCAAATTTTGGGAGTAAGAGAGTCAAAAATATGAGAGAAAATGACCTATTTTCCGGGTCTAATTTTGAGAATTCATGGTCAAAGCTCTCCCACTTCTTCTCTATACTTTCGGCCCACCTCCATCTCAAGCCTTGGCCAAGATATTGGAAGGAAGAGGGTATTGTTTGCTAGTGTTTAGATGGAGTATGGATTAATTAGTGAAGTGTTGGTTGATTAGAATGTTGGTAGAAAGTTAATCGCTTTGGTTTATGGTCAGAAACTCTATTTAGCATCTCTATTTAAATATATACATGTTTGATGTTGTTGTTGGTACAAAATAATATCAATCAGTTATTGGTACAAAATGGGTTTTCAAAAATAAAGAAGATGAACAAGGAAATGTTACTAGAAATAAAGCTATATTAGTTGCTCAAGGTTATAATCAAGAGGAAGGAATTGACTATGAAGAAACATTTGCTCCAATCGCTAGACTAGAAGCAATACGAATCTTACTAGCTTTTGCATGTTTTCATAATTTTAAATTATATCAAATGGATGTCAAAAGTTCTTTTTTAAATGGTTTTATAAAAGAAAATGTTTGTGTTGAACAACCTCCATTATTTATACATGAACAATTTCCTGACCATGTCTATAAACTCAAAAGGGCTTTATACAGTTTAAAACAAGCACCTCGTGCTTGGTACGATCGTCTTAAAAGTTATTTACTAAACTCTGGTTTTGAAATTGGAAAGGTTGATCAATCTCTTATATCTTGGTTTAGTAAGAAACAAAATTGTGTTTCATTATCAACATTTGAAGCAGAATATATTTCTGCCGCCCTGGCGTGTGCTCAAGTTATATACATGCAACAAACACTACAAGATTTTGTTTTTAACTTAACTAAATCAACTATTTACTGTGATAATTCTAGTGCTATTAATTTATCTAAAAATCCTGTTAATCACTCACGAACAAAACACATTGACATTCGTCATCATTTTCTTCGTGATAATATTGAAAAGAATTTGATAAATCTAGAATTTGTTTCCTCTGATAAACAATTGGCAGATATATTTACAAAACCTTTAAACGAAAATATTTTTGTAAATTTAAGACGGGAGCTTGGTATTATTTCTTTTAAAAATTTATGATTTATATATATATCTATACTTATCTTCAAATAAAACATCTTTGCAAAATAAATTTTTTTATGACTAGTAAGACTTGAACTCATAACCACTCCTATGTTTTCATATACTTCTTACCATTTGAGCTATGATTGTTTCTTGTTTCATGTAGAAGATTGGTTCTATTTATTCTGAATATTTTCGTTTGAAAAATCAAAAAAAATCATAGCCACCAGGACTTGAACCTGGGTCTTCTAGCAGGAAACTCCATAGCTTACCAGTTATGCTATGATTATATTTTCTACTGAGTTATATGGTTCATACATTCTTAACCATATATCGTTCTTATCCTTAAATTAATCTGCCCCATTATTTTTTAATTTTAATATATGGTTATTAACTTTTGAAGGTCTGTAACCATTCATTCTAAGCTCATATTCAACTATATAAACTGCCTCTTCTCAGTTATTAATCATCATTACAATTTTTTTTTACAAAATCTTTACAAACTATATTCTTCTCAATGGCCTCTCAAAACTCTCATGATTCCTCTAACTCAAAATTATCTTTTTCTACTCCAACCTCTTCAAGTAACTACGATTCATCCAATAGATCCACTCCAACATTACCAACTCCTACCCCCATTCATGAACCAGGAAGATATCACACCAGTTTTTCACCAAAACCAAAAAGGTCTCGAAGATCGTTGTTTCTTTCTCCAAAAACAAATTTTTTTTTGATGAAATCCATCACTATCAACAGAAGCAAGTCAATTTACAAAGAGAAATGTTTTTACGAACAGCGAATGAATTCAAATCGTCTAAGTCTTATTGAATCTATTGCACTTAAGTTTTGTGGCAAACCATCTAAACATGATGTTGTTCAACCTTCAACATCCCGTCAAGCAAATTCATCCGGCTGGAATAACTGGGAACAATCTCCAACTCAACCTCCGGCATCTCCAAACTCATGGGAACGCCAAAATTATTGTTCTCCTTTGCAACCTTTTGTTGAGCATACCAAGGTTGAACCACAAGAATGCTCTCCAAAAACTCCAAAATAATTATCATTTCTTGTATATTATTGTTCTTTCTTATTTGTATTTTATTTATATACTTGATTCTTTATATAAATTTTATTTTCTCAGCTTCATTTAATTTTTACTCCCAGTCAGTCGACTGGAAATAAAGATCAGTCGACTGAATGCAGGGTTTCAAAACTCTCGGGAAACTAGTCAGTCGACTGACCTATAACGTTTAGTCGACTGGCTATTGAATTTTTTTTGCAAATAACAATGTACCAGTCGACTGAATGTTATTACCAATCGACTGGCTGTAGGCCAACTGCCTTATCTTCCCTATTTACTTACCTTTTTTCCCCATTTCACTTTACTCTTCTCATTTTTTTTACCCAAATCTATTTCGCCCAAAACCCTAAATTCCCAATTTTCCCCAATTTTTCTCTACAAATGGCTCCTCCAAAACGTCAAAGACAAAGATCTTCTTCCGTCGATCCTACCAATGCCCAAATTGCTCAATGGCTATACAATGATGTGGCTATACAAAGATGGCATAAAATGAAAAACTCAAGGATCTTTGAAGGTTCTTTCATGGTCTATAGTGATTTCGCGGCTTATGGTTTACAAGAAATTATGCGTAGATCCGGTTTGGAATCTCTACTTGATTTGAATGCCAATTCTCACATGATCAACCACCTTATGGTAAAGTTATTCTTTGCTAATTTAAATCTTCCTCAGCAATGCCCATCAAATCGGGATGATTGTGTTTGGAATTTAGTGTGTGGTCACCAAGTATTTTTTTCCTTGGATCGAATGGCACACATACTTCAAACTCCCAATCATGGCATTCCACTAGATGATGTCGAATGTAATATTCGACAAAGGGATAGAATTAGCCATATGTTTATGGGAGATAATATGACAGAACAGAAATCTATTCTCTTTCGTCCAAAAGCTAGAATTCTTCACAAAGCTTTAATGCGAAGTATACTTCCAAGAACAGGGTCATATGAACTTATCTACCCAGAAAATTTTAAAGCTTTATATGCGATATGGGGAGGAATACAAGTAAATTGGCTACGACGAATTTTGGATGAGTTTCTAGCTTTCAACAACGGTAACATGAGAACAATTTATTTTGGTGAATATATAATGCGATTGCTTTTAAATGTGGGAATACCTCAACCGAAATTTCTTTCGTTGGGGTTATCAACATTCGCACAATAAGCCTCATAAAACTACCGTCAGCTCCTCCGACATTTACCTCCTACGAAGAATGGCGTCAGCAACATCAATGACAATCAGGCAGACCAATTATTCAAGAGCGAACGTCTCATCCCGAAGAAGACGATGATATTCGTCTTGCACAATCAGCGAGTTTGCGAGAATCCGTCGAGATCCTTTCTAGAAATCAACAAATACTAGGATCTCATTTGAAGAAAGTTGATAAAAAGTTAGACAAAGTAAAAGGATTCTTCTCTATCCTATGGGATGCAATTTCATGTTCGTCTTCCACAACTGCTTCTTCAATAGCTCACGGTAAACGTCCAGAACCTAGATTTACATGGTCAACTTCCGAAGAACATACTAGTAGTGATAATAGTGGCACAGGAAGTGGTGCTCATGGAACTTCTAGACCCGGAAAGGAGCCTATACAAGAGGAAGATGAGTAGGTTCTTTTCATAAGTAAGTTGGATATTTTTTTAACTCTATTGACATTTCAAACATGTGAAACTCTATTGCAACTTATTTATTGAGACTTGTACTAAATAGTCTCTCTTTTATATATTTTCTGTACTTTTATTTTATATTTTTATTTGCTATATCTCCTTTTTGTCGATGACAAAGGGGGAGAAAAAGTATGTGCACTAACATATTTGATACAGGAAAAAGATATCATACATTCAGGGGGAGAAATATTTTCTCTCCAATATATATACAGGTTGTCATCAATCAAAAAGGGGAGAATGTTGGAATACTAGTTTTGATTCATGACAAGACAGTTCAGAAACTAAAGAAGAATTTGCAATCATACATGACAAAAAGAAGACAACAGAGGATCTCTAGGTTTAAAGTAACTATTATGGGAAGGGTGTACAACAAGTGACAAATCCGTGTTATCAAGAACACATTAGTCAAACAATTTTATGTACTTGTTGAAGTCCTGTTCTGCTGCTCAGGCGTGTGAAGTCCTCTTCAACTGCTGAGGCGAAATCCTGTTCTGCTGTTCAGGTCCCTGTTCGGCTGCTCAGGGGTTGTATAGACCTGTTCCTCCGGGTTAAGTGAGGGTTGTTGTTTTTGTGAAATTCCAGAAGGAGTCTGGGACTGGACGTAGGGCGGTGATCCGAACCAGTATAAAAATCTCTAGTTTCATTTTATTATACTGCATTCATATTCCGCACTATTTACTGTATTACTATCATCACTATACTCTGTATTATCGTATATCCATATTACACAGTCCTATATACTTTCATTTGGTATCAGAGCTTGGTATTCTAGAGATCGTAACAACATCCTAGAATAAATGGCTACAAAGAGATCTAGTCAAGGCAATAAGAAGAGGAAGAGCAATAAAGAAAAATCAAAGGAGCAAACAAACAAATGCTTCATGGAAAAAGATAAGGAGGGGGAGAAAGATATTGCTCTAACACTATTTGTAGGAATAAACCATGCAAGCACAGTTAAGGGGGAGAAAAGATTAATTATTTACATGAATATATAGCATAGATTCAGGGGGAGAAATCTAAAGCACAATTACAGGAATATATTCAGTAAGGGAGATAAGATCAACAAAGCTTGTCAAAGATTCGTTCGTAGAAAATGAAGTTGTCATCATCAAAAAGGGGGAGAATGTTGGATCATAGGTTTTGATTGCTGACAATACACAACAGTTCACGAATCTACGACTACGATAACATCCAGACTCATCGGCTCAATATATGGTTTGTATAGTTATATATTTTAACAGGAGTCATCAAATATGTATATAGAGTCTAGTTTAGTGCTTTGTTAAAATCTTTCCTCAAGAATCATCATTCACATTCAAATAAACTTGCTTGCATATTTTAATCAAAATCAAGTTTTCAAAAAATGCATGGAGCGGGGCTTAAACCCGAGTCACTAGTTTGGAAGGCAAGTACTCTAACCAAATGAGCTACTGCTGTTTTTGTTTAACAAGAGAATTCAGTCGACTGAATAACTGAGTCAATCGACTGAATCTGTGCATTTTAACATATTTGTGCACGATTTTTTTACATGTCTTCACTATTCAGTCGACTGACCATTTTCGACCAGTCGACTGACCTGAACCCAACTGTCATATTTCTGAAAAGATATCTTCTTCTACGAAAGGAAGCAACCCTTCTCTGAATGGAAATGGATGCTCTGCTTCGTTAGAACCCTTCACCAATGGCAGTAACTCTTCAACTACTATATATACTTGTTCCCAAACACAAAACATTAACCGAAAATCATTCTAACCACTCTTTATTACTATTGTGCCCTCATAATCTTGCATTCTAACAGCATTCTATATCTAATTGCTTTGAATCTCTGAATTACTTACATATTTTTTGATTCTAAGCAATATCTTTCTTTCTTGTTCTCACAAACATTTCAAATACTTGAGGAAAAGATTATAGGAAGGATGTACAACAAGTGACAAATCCGTGTTATCAAGAACATATTAATTAGACAATTTTATATACTTGTTGAAGTCCTTATCTGCTGCTCAGGCGTGTGAAGTCCTCTTCAGCTGCTGAGGCGAAATCCTGTTCTGCTGCTCAGGTCCCTGTTCCACTGCTTAAGGGTTGTATAGACCTGTTCCTCCGGTTAAGTGAGGGTCGTTGTTTTTGTGAAATTGCAGAAGGAGTCTGGGACTAGACGTAGGACGGTGATCCGAACCTGTATAAAAATCTCTGGTTTCATTTTATTATACTGCATTTATATTCCGCACTATTTACTGTATTTCTATCATCACTATACTCTGTATTATCATATATCCATTTTACACGGTCCTATATACTTTCAGTTGTGTTATGATTGCTATGGATGCTTATACATGCTTTTATCATCAAGTATTAATTGTTTGATATGTTTGTTAAATTGTTTTACCAAGTCACGTTAATATACATCGATAAGCATAAAGGTCACTTTCCTTTTGAAAATGAAATAATGTATATGGAATGCTTAAACCTTTTGGAAATATTTTTAAAATGAGTTATAAATGTTTTATAAACATTTTATATGTTCAAAGAAATAAAGAAAGAAAATCAAGATTTCATCTTGCATATTTTAAATATGTCCGAAACTATTTTCCAGAAAAATCGCGCTTTTTATAGTAAAGTGACCAAAGTTTAAAATTGATATTTTATATGTTTTAAAAATATGAAATAAATTCTAAAAATATTTTAAAATGTTTTAAAAGTAATTTAATTTGAAAATATGGATATCTAAATGATATAAAAGTCTTTTTGAAGAATATAGCTTTTAAAGCACTATTTGCAACAATTTTCGCAGCAGTTTTTAATAATTTTTGAAACATAGTTTTAAACTTAACAATTCATTCCTATATATTTTATAAATGATTTTAAAAGAAAAATTAAGTCATTTGAAGATGATTTGGAAGTTTTAATGAGAGTTTGAATAAATGGGCAAGAGGAATTATTTATACCACTTACATAAAAAGTGAAGAAGATTGAATATAATAACAAACTGAGTAATGCGGAAACCACTAGGACACTTGTCCCGCTTGTGAGATTTGAAAAGATAAAAAAGGTGTTTAACTAAGTTTAGGGACGGAGCGACCATTTCCCTGAACTTACCTGGCCTATGTTTCATTTTCTTAGGCTAGGGGTGGAATAGATCACAAGGAAAGCCCGGATGCTCTAAATAAAAAATTATATTAAATTTCCAAAGTAGAAGAAGATTAGTATTATCTAAAATTTAGGCGATCTCCAAAATGAATAAATTACAACGTGGATTACATAGAGATAATCTTCTTATACTTGGTATTAAAATCCAAAGAGGGCACTCATCCTAGTCGTGGAATTTAAAAGTTAATTTCACCATGATTTCGTCCATAGCACTTGTTGCATTCGAAAATTGATGTTTAGTAAAATTAGAATGATTTCTATGATCCTATTTAATAATGTTTCCTAAGATTGATTTTAAGGTTTATCGTAAATGATGTCTTAAATAGCATTGTTTTTGACCCACCTAAAAGTTAAGGAATTTGGACCGAGAGTTAAGTGAGGGAAATTGAAATACTATCCAAAGAAAAAGAATGAATTGCTTAGAATTACTCTAAGGCAAAATAAAGGGTTTTCGAAATCATCCGAAAACCCCTTTAAACTAATTTTGGAAATAAAACATATTGAAGACAAAGATTGTTGAAGACAACGATATTCATGATGTAGGATTACTTGCCATTAGTCCGTTTCAGGTGAAATTTACCATATTTAAAGTGGCAGTAGTACTCTATTATGAAAATCTTCGATTTACAAGAATATGATTTGAAGTTAAGAAAGAAATCTTTTATTAAGATTTAATAAATGATTTGGGAAAATTTCCCTAATATAAAAGTTATAGCTTGAATATAAGAAATCTTTTATTAAGATTTAATGAATGATTTGGAAAAAATTTCCTAAGTAAAAGAGAAAATGATTTAGAATTATTACCGGATTTAAGAAAGGTTTAAATAAACCAAATGATTTGATAAATGAGGCTTATGTTTCCATATTCTCTTGAAAAGAAAATGGAATAAATTGAAAAGAATATATCTAAGAAAGATATTTTATAAAAGATGAAGTAATTGATTAACTATTGATATCCACATATGAACTTAACATCTTTTAAATCGATAATTGGCTTCGAAGGAACCAGAGTCGGATTTAGGTGATTCCCATCCGAAAACCACTTCGAACCAATGTATACATTCGAATGTAAAGACATGTTGAAGATGATGATTATTAAAACCGTAGATCTTCATAGCGTGAGGACTTCTTGTTGACATGCTCTCGGTAGCTCCCATTATAGAGTTATTTATAGCAGTAGTCTCCTCGTTGTGGAGATTTTTTGGATTGCAAGGACTACTCGCTACTAGTGGTAGTAGGAGAGTGCCTTCGATTTGTCCTGTTCGTGGACAACTTGTACGGACGTTTGTCTGATATTGCATTTCTAAAGATTACGTACATTGGTTTTTACAAACGTACATCAATGGTGGCAGGGAAGGAAACTTCTCTTAGCTTAACACTCTCCATGAGACGTACGATCTCAAGGGTTGTATTTTTGTGGAAAGCAATTAGTAGCCAACGGAAATGGTCGTGTGTCATTCAAAGTGATGTGATATGTGATATGTGATATGTGAAAATGTAATCATTGCCTCAAGCTTCATCAACTGGACAGAAACAGGGTTAGATGCAGCAAGGCTAAGTGGGTCATTCCAATAAGGATATGATCATCCCCTTCTAGATATATTTCTTCCAACTATGACGTTCAGGATGTAAATTAATGTGGTTCGTATGCTCGGGCACCCGGTTTAAAGGTTGATAATGACCGGGGAATGATATATTCGGTACTATCTAGTTATAGAGATAGGTCGGTCTTGTGTTGGTAGAGGGTCCTTTGTGATGGTCCTCGGTACATTCCTCTAGAGATGTACTTTCATAAGGCAGTCCCTTTACCTGGTCATATGTATGAAAATCCATGCTCCAATAAGAACCTACAATTTTGTTTTTAGAGCCTAGCATGCTGAAATTTAATAATGGTAACAATTTCAGCTAAGATTAATAAGTGTATTTGCAAATGTTTTCAAAGAGATGTCATTAAAAATAATATCGAATGTTTTGATATATAAAAGTGTTTTAGTTATTATAAGGTAAAACCCATCCGTGCTTATGCGTGGGCATGGTCTTATGAGATACTCTTTCTTTTTAAAATATTTTATTTAGAGGCTAATATATGACACTATCATTTATTATTGAGTTTTCTCATGCTGGTTTATCAAGCCTGATTTGGGTATTTTCTATACACGGGTCAGATCCAAGTAGTTTCACGTTTAGTCAAAGAGGGTTGAAGTTTCCAAAGGAGAGCTATATATATTCATCTACGTATTATATTATCTGCTGCTGGTTATTTTGTTTGATGTTGGTTAGCGATTGTAAGGGCGGATGTTTATAACTGTCCAAGGTGAATTTAGGTTATACTCTGATATATGCATTTAAAAGTTTTCCGCTGTAAAGATATTGTTCGATATTATATGTTATTCCATTCATGTGAGATTTTGTTCTGTCTTATTTTCTTTATTACCCTTGATCATCCATACCTCCATGCAACTTGGGTCGGACATGAGTGGTTCATTGTCGGCTCAAAAGGTACGAAATTATGGGTCATCACAATTTTGGTGTCTCATAGGAACTAACCTAAGATCTCCAAAACACAATCTAAAGTTCTTACCACTCGAACTAATGGCCCTTGGTGGTTTTAATGTTATTAATTAAATTATAATTAATTGATTTACTTAAAATTTATGAAAATTTATATTATTCATCTTAAACTATTTTAGATAAATAATTGACCACAACGTTTATAGTTTGTTCGTACATACATATCAATATATGTATACATTTTAATTAATTAACTTTTAATTAATTTTGTTTACTAAATTCATTTCTTTAAATATACAATTTAATTAAATATTTAAATAATTCAAAAACTTAATATGATTTATCCTAAAAAAATTTAAGACAAATAAATAACTATAACACTTATAGTTACATATATATATATATATATATATATATATATATCAATATGTATACATGTTTAATTAATTAACCGTTTAATAATTAATTAATTTAAAATTGTATATATATATTGAAATTAAAAAATAATTATTTTATCTTTCAAAATAGTTTGAAATTTTCAAATTTATTTTATAACCTTTATAAAACTTCATTTTATATTTTATATTCAATATTTAAATTTAAAATATATTTATAATTTTCAAATCGAATTTTTAACATTAGCTTAAGGTCCAAATCAATTTGGGCCTTTACAATTGGGTCATCCATTTAGACTACCTCCGCCCACATGGTTAGGCCAATAGCCAAGAAGAGGAGAATGCTTGATTATTCATCCCCAAGCCTAAATACTACTATTCTAGGCACCTACTAGATATGTAGATACTATTAGTTGACCATAAAGTTGCTAATTTATGCTACTTACACCATTTAGGCTCGGATACCATGGTATTGCTATTGGATCACTGCTAATCAGGCCCAAACTCCTTTAAGGTAAACTAATAAGATCCATCCAACGTAAGTTTTACATGTAACCCCTTGACCACATACAACTTATCAACTCTTTGACCTAAGATGTGTAAGGGTAAGAGCTAATGCTTCATTATAAATCACACTACGAGAACCCCCTTTCATCTACTTTCTCCAGCCCTCTGATACTATTGATGGAACTAGGTGAAATAGGTAGATTTAAACAAATTCCTATTTTGGAACATAATGGTTCTATGAAGTCTAATGGGTTGCACTAAATCCAATCTAATTAATTTTAATAAAATCTAATTTTATTTAATTTTGCTGATTAAATTATTCAATGGGTTGATTAAAATTAATTTTTTATAATACTTATGAGTACATCATTATATACTCATATGTGTACAACGGGCATTTTTAATATAATAATGTGTACGTAGCCAATGTACATATGTATAGACGGTGAACGAAACTCCACCAAGCTTCGGCCGCCCATGCTAATTCGCATCACTAACTCACTAACATCCTCCGCTTTGCCTAAATTTTCCTACAGTGCTCGAAAACTATAACCGCAGGCAACGGCTAACCCATGGCTATCCTCCCAAACGTCACTACATATAGCAATACCCATAGAGAAATGATGCTCTCGATAACACAAGTTCAAATATGCAAGCTTTGTGATTTATAGTGACTTGGTTTTTGAGGTTTTTATTTTTAAAGATGGTTTCTTCACTTTTCTTTTACTATAAAAGGGCAAACTTTATTAAACTAGATCGTATACAATAAAATGAGTATGGGATTGTAGATCTCTCCACATCAAATTCAAAGAAACATTTTTGGGATTGTTCGTTGAGAAATCAATTTGATTTCGATTTTAAAACCTGGGTTTGGTTTTGTTTACTAGGAATGGTAAAATAAAAGAAGGGGGAGAGAAATGAAAATCTGAAAGAGGGAAATGAAAAGGAGTGAATGAATTTGCCAAGTGTTATAAACAAACTATTACTCCTAAAACACAACTTTACCCACAAAATAATCAAGATTTCTAAAGTTATACAAAAATTTCAAGCAACTTTCCTATCAAGTCAAAATGCATATCAAATCAAGCTAATTGGAAATTTAAAATTTTTGATTTGATTAAAAAAGATTTTGAAATGAAATATTTATGGTACTCTGCGATACAATATTTTGTTCGCTTATGAACCACGAAAGATAAAAATAAATATTCGATTGTGCTCCAAAATGTGGAACAATCACATAACAATAATAAAATGCACATGTTATTTAATTATATTTCAAAAATAATATCGTTTGCCGTAAAGTACGTCAAACGAAAATTTAAATATTTACTAAATTAAAAATTATGGAAATATCAAATAAATTAATTAAAAATACACTATCATAAATCAAGTCAATTTATTGACAAATAAGTTTTCCATTATTATTTACAAATTAAAAGGGGTTAATAATGGCATTAAATGGATTTAATTAACATTAGCTCGTATATTCAAATATTGAAAATAAAATTTCTATATTTGAATATAATTTGCTAAAATTTGAAAATTAACTGTTAAATGTATAAAATAATTAAATATTTAAAATTAAAATGTTAAAATTATGGGATGTTACATCCTTCCCTTCTAAAAGAATTTCGCACTTGAAATTATCACGGGACAGAAAATGTAATATCCCAACCTAAGAATCAAGTTACTTGCTTGGTTTTTAGTAACCTGACTAGTTATATTTTCCTTATGGAAAGTCCTTATCAACACTTAAATCCCTAACATATTGCGCTAATCCTAATGCCTGAGTTATGCACTGATTTTTAACGAAACAAAATATGGAAAGTTCAATGCACAATAGATATTCTATCATAAGCACAAGCAACATAAACAATATAACAACCATATGCAACAAAACAATATGATCCAACTGATAGAAATGATGCAACTCCATTAATAAAATACTAAGCATCCAAACATTTTAAAAGATAAATTTAGAACCAAATGCTTAGGCTTTATATTCAAATTATTTTCAAATTCCTGCTAAAAGAAATATATGAAAACCAAAATAAATAATGACAAGGAGGGGCTACTCCTACCCAAGCATGGTATAACTCTAGAACCAAAATAACATAGAGCTTCCGGTGGCATTCCGGTTTCTCTAAAAACGATAACTAGAGTAAATAAACATACCTGGCGAGTCTCACAAATTAGAAAACCCCCAATCACTCAACTTTAGTCAGGACAAAACGTTTGAAAAAACATTTCAAAAATGTTCTTTTCTAACGTTCTTAAATAATAGCAATTCATCAATATTTTTCAAAATAACATTTTCGTTTTCATTTTCTTTCCACAAATTCTTTTGAAATCACTTTTTAAAAAGCACCAAGATTTAAGTCCTAATAAACAATGATTTAAAAAACTTTATTTGTAAACTCAACTTTATAAACATTGGTATATAAAATCACACAACCAATAAATCAAATCAAATTCCATAAAGGAATAACTAACACTAATTTTATTTAAAATGTTAAATGACAAGCAATCAAATCTTAGCTTAGGTTCAAAATTTTCTTAATTGTCCAATAGTATAGATAATTCACTAGGCGTACTATTTTACTCATCAACCTTTTGTTAGAGAATTATCTATGCTTCTTCATACAAAATTGGAAGTCACTCTCTAAAATTATCAATTTCTTAACTACACCAATTTTTATAAATCACTTATATTATTCTATTTAACATTTCATTCAACATTAAAATTGGTCATGAACTATTTAATAAATTTTTACCTAAGTTTATAAATATTATATAATCGAGTTTCTCTATAAAGCAACAAATAAAAGCTTGCTCCCCTTTATTTACTTATTTAATACGCTTTTAGATCCTAAGAGTATAACGAAACACCAGTTTTATTTTACTTTTCAGATTTTAAATGGAGACCTAATCAAAATATGGCTCTTTGAAACTGAGTGAACCTTTTCGACCACTTCACTTTAGAGTGCTCTAAGGAAGATGTTTTATGGGTTGGACCAATAACATCAAATAATTTACATAGCTTAGATGTTTAAAACAAATATAAGGTTTTAAATAAATAGTGTCTATTAAAACCTCCCTATCTAATTTAACTCATTTAAAAACTAGTGTTAAATTATCCATTTTTCTATTCAAGTGTAAAAATTCATTTATCAAATCATCCACTTATAAAAACATCTTTTCTTCTGAAATCAATTCACTTTAAGGGAACTTAATAGCTAAAAACCCTGTTTTTATTTCCAATCTCATTTTGAAAACATTCCACAAATAGTTCTATGTGGAATAATTTCAAGAATTTATTTATTAAAACTCACTTTAAATTCGTCCGGATTTGAGCTCATTTCGATCACACGATAATAAGGAGAATAATTTATCGAGTACCTCAAAACATTCGCCTAAGCGAACATCCGATCGTCACTTAGAAGATTTTCGAATTACCACAAAACTAGTCAAGACGATTTCCTCGGAAATTCCCTAAAGAAAATGCATTCCACTTAAAATTTCACTTCCAATATATATATGTGTGTGTGTGGAAGTACTTTTAAGTGGTACTACTATATATATATATATATATATATATATATATAAATTCAAAAACCTTTTGAAATTATTTCAAACTACTATGGGGTTTTAATTCAAAAACCATTTTAAGTACATTTTATAAATCAAATTTGCATAAAGTCACGTTTATATAAAATCATTTCATATCATAATAATTCTCCTTTATTATAATAAAATTTTCTGAACTATTTATTTTCTAAATGTCCTACCTTACCATTTAGATTATTTTAAACAACTTTCATTAAAAATTTACTTTTAACCCAACATTATAATCGAACACCTTATAGTCAAATTATGAAAATTAATTCATAAGGGGTTCATTTATAAATTAAATATGCTAAGCACAGATGATCAGCAATCAATAAATGATAATCAATGCTTCTAATTTAATCGAGCATAACTGATCAAACAACAGTGATAATAAATAAATATTGTCACATTCAAACAAATAAACACACTTTATAACTATATAAATTTTGAAAACTATTCTTTTATATGTATAATAATATAAACCAAGGTAAAGTATTTCATTTACCAATTTTCAAAGTCAATGTCATGTCTGTTTGCCTTGTTCAAGTGTTTATAAATTCCTATCGACACTGTGGCATCAAACATATCGATCGGAATTCATAAACAACTCAATAGACCAAATAACACAATTTTTTTACAACATTGACAAATACACCCTCGTATATATATTACTCTCAACTCATTTCAACGAACCACTCACCCTGTCCCTAATGAGTTACTCATTCTAGGGAATGACTAATCCTATCTCTAATGAGCCGTACCCTACCAAAGACAATGTACTCGCTTAACGTTCAGCTCTGCTGCCAAATGTAATGACCTGCATTTTCGACCATCGAAAGTCGGTACCAAATACATTCATTGTATTCTAATGCCAAACATCTAATCGCTGAAAAGGCATATTGTTTGGGTAAAAAGAAAAAGAAAATGGAAAAAAGAATAGAAGAAACAGAACCTTTTAGCGGAACGATCATATATAATATAACATAGATAGTATGAATTGCCACTCCAAAATACATAGTACATCAGATTTAAAAATGAAGCTTATCAACTAGAAGGTTATAAAATCCCGACCGTACAATTGTTGATAGGTATAGCATATAATACAATAGAAAATAAAATACTACGATAGGTGAACATCCAACTTTTCTCCAAGAAATCCATATCACCAAAGCCAACCTGAGAAAATACTCGGCCTGACTCAAACATTATAATATAATAATATCCAAGTCAGTTTGAAATACCAATGTGAGAATACTCAAGTAATATGATTAACATGTAAAAATTCTATGAGACCATGCCATTAAATGCGGAACAAGTTTTTATCTCACAGAAACAACATCCATGTAGGAAAGAGTGGAAATAAACAATACGAAACAAATCCAAATATAAAGGATGGGTACAAGTAAGAACAAATCCCATATTTAATGAATGGGCATAAATAATATCAAATTCCAGACTTGAGAGAACGAAAATAATCTGATGAAGAATGGGGAAAATAGATCAAAATCAACAATCTAATCAAAAAATAATGATCAACTACAAGATCAAAATCCAAACGTAAAGAATGAATATAAATATTTAAACGTTGAGAAGAACCATAGTCGCATCTTGATGCAATTAAGAAAACAAACTCAAATATTTCAAATCAACAAAAAGGAAAGGAATTTTCCAACAAATGACCAGGAGAGTGCACCTCCTTACCGAAAGTATACCTCTAGAAATATACTTGAGAGGGTCATATCCCGTAGCACCTTCTAGGAACTTAAGGCCGGACCTTGCCAACCTTACCGAGTATCCGAGTATTTCACATCTCCATGTGCATACCGTCAAAACCAAATCTAGGTAGATGTGAATATACCCTAATGGGAGCAACCCCACATAACTTAGGCTCCACTTGCCTTTTGGTTTTTGTCATTTTCGAAACAGGATAACAAAGCTCAAATAAGCAACAAATTGTCTAAAACCGGTGACATCCAAAGGGGAAAGCTGAATCGTTAGTCAATAAATCAACTAACGAAAATAATTAAAATGATCATATATGGAATTTAAATCACATGTTCTCACTACCACTCGTCGGTTTCAAACTTGTACTATTTCTAGGTTGAAAATAGAGTCAGGCAAGTGAAGGTAGTGTTACCTCTAGGTATTGCCATAATAACATTTTTAACTTTCAAGATAGAAATAAGTTTCCAAACCTTGATGGTTAGTGCTACGAGTATGAATAAATCCTTTCATATAAGCGATGCCAGATTATGAAAAATTAAATTTCTTATCTTTTTTGTACCTAAATCAAAACCTTTAAACTTTTAAAACTCAAAATTGTGATTGGTTTTCACATCAAAAATGTCTGTAAAACACTTTCAAAAATACTCTTTTAAAATGTTCTTTTTTAGAAGGGAAAATTATAGTACTAGGTGTATTAAAACAAGGGTCAAAACAAATGTCATTGAACATTACGTACAATTAACCCAAAATAATTTACACTTGTTTTTTATTATTAAACAATCCCTTTTAAATGATTTTCTTATTTATAAACTATCATTTATAAATTCAAAACAACATTATTATCCCAGAAGATAATAAGTCAATTTTAATCACCTTTATAAATTTTAAATCATATCTTAATATCCTAAAGGATAATTTATAAAATCCTTTTATAGCTTTAAAACCACACTAATTTTCCCCAAAGAACATAAATAAAATTTAAAACCTTTTTATAAATATAAAATAATATTAATTATCCCTATGGATAATAAATCAAATCTACAATCTTCTTTTAATAAACCAATTAATTGTAAAGACCCGTATTTTAACTATTTTAAATTATTAAATTTAATATAATTTTTAAACGAAAATGGTTAAAAATAAAAAAATTGTGTTATTTATGTAGTTGATTGAATATGAAGTTGGATAAATTTTTGAGGTAACAAATTTTGAAGATTTAGGCAATAACAAGTATCGAATGAAATTTTACGTAGTGATCATAGTTATAATCCATAGTTGGAATTGAATAATAAATGTTGAATTATTTAGATAAAATAAAATAATTGATTGATAATTAAAATTCATTTGAAATTCTAATATTGGAATTCATCATAATTGAATTATCCAAGGGCTTTGATTTATGAAGTGTAAGCTTTATATTTAGTATAAGAACATTTGTGGTTTTATACTTGAACGAACAATTTATCTTAAAGTGGATTTTTTTACGAATTTAAATGTAGGTGCATTGATTGTATACATTTTGAACAAGCATTTTATTTACAAAATGGTTTAAGATAAAATTTGAATTTGGAATATTTAGTTGATTTTGAATATTGAAAGGTAAATTTCATAAGTTAAATAGCATATATTTCAAATATAGCGATTTATTTGACAATTTAATTGTTATATTTAATATTGGAATTATTTCAATAACCGAATCTTAAATTTAGTATGAATGAAAATGATTTCAAATGTTGATTTAAATTTTATCTAAATAGGAATGAAAATTGTTAACTTTTAAGTTTGAATTTAAAAGTGATTAAATTGATTTTTTTCAAATAGATTGTTTTAATTAACGTGTAAAATTAGTCTTTTTGGGTACTATCTTGGATTTTGATGAAACTAATTTCATCAGATATGTAACAGTGAATTATTATAGGATTTTAAGTTTCGTAGTGACCGGACTTATCGTTTGATCGTGCGAGCTCGAAACGCGTAGAAATCAGTTAAAGAAATTTAATTAAAATAATTTGGTTTTTAAAGCTAAATTCTATATGCAGTAGAATTAGTGTTTGAAATTAGTTTCATTGAGTTTAAAAATATTGAAACCCTATATTTCAACATATAGGATGACCTACTTTCGTTTCAGGAACGAAACGGGCTATTAAGGCCTTTGTTATCGCTTTGGCCCAATCGATTTGTTCCATCCATTCATGTTCCATCTTTGTCTATTTATATGATGTTATGAAACCTTAGTAGCCTTCTGTTCAAAATTGTCTGTACGTACTTTCCAATCCATCTGCTCCTTCGCAATGAGAAATATCCCAAAACCCAATTTCTAATTTCAAATCAAATTAAAAGAAATTCAAACTGCTCAAATTCTATCATATTATATATCTCGTGAAGCCCTCGACGAATGGAATCAGCATCTATAATTAATTTTTTGATTGGAGGCTCCATTTTCCCAGAAATTAGCGAAACAGTTTCGGCCATCCATCCTAGGGTTGGGATTCGACGTGGATCATCGACCATTCGATGATGGGAAGCGCTGCAGTGTAAAGAAGGCTTAGCGGAGTTGACCGATCGAATTCGATCGCGTCAGAGATGCTCGAGATTTCTGGAATTTGGTCATGAAGATGAGTTACGGTGGAGCTTTTCTGGTGACGCGGAGGTGGTCGCATCGGCATAGGGGTGCAGCCTAGTGAGGCGGTTCCAACGGCGATGTTAGATCGTCGAGACAGAGCGTCTAGGTGGTGGCGAAAGCGAGGAAAGGTGGCGGCTGAGGGTGTTGTTCGATGCGATATGGACGATAGGGTTTGGATGGTTTTGGTAATTACGTTTATGCCCTTGTTTATTTTTTATATTTAATTTTTGAATTTCAAACTTTTAACTTGCATAACATTTTCATACGAGCTTCGACGAAGCATGGTTTCTTCCGTTTGACTCGTGTCAAAACTCCAGACAACATGAACTAGGTTTGGTTGAAATTAGAGACCGTTAAAATTTTAGGCTTTCATGGAATTTTAATGGGCTGTAAATCAAATGTGAGTGATTTAACCACTCATGCAATACTAAATTTTCTTATGTTAGTTAAATTGAAATCATGAGGCGATAAAATTTTATTGGTTGCAGTTTGGCAGTTTAAATTAACATTTAAATTAATTTGAACTTTATACTAAATTGAATTGGCATTTAAATTAATATTGAATTTAATTGCTAGTCAAACACCCGATAATTAATAAATAGTAACTGTTTTGATATATTGATTAATTTGGATGTTGATTGTCGTTGGATGCCTATTGATTGATGTTGGATGCATGGTTGTTCATTTATTTTGACATATCCCTGGTTATTACCCTATATATTATTGATTATATAAATTTTCATTTTATTATTTGAAATGAACTAAGAAATATGTTGAAATAATATATATCTATGTCATATAATTATGGCGTGAAATGATATATCCTTTTATGGAATAAAAATTGAATTAACTGATCACATTGCTATAGGGTAGAAAAGCACATACGAACACCGGATTGGTTAAATTAATTGTTTTAAAAATCTTGTATTTGGATTGGTTTGGATTATATTATTTTAAAGAAAATAATAATTTGGATCTATACAAACTGAATTATTTTCTAATTCGAGTTTTGAAAGGTTAAAATTGAAACTGCTTAAATGAAATTGTTTGTAGGATTTAATTTGAAATCTTAAAGTTGAAATTGAGATATGATTTAAATTTATCGAAACTGAATTATTTGAAAGGTTTAAGTTTTAATTTAAACTTTGGATTTATTTTAATTAAAGTGGGCTAAATTGGCATTTTGAATTTTGATTAGGAAATGGAAAATCCCGTAACATCTCTTAAATTATCATTTCACGTTGTACACTTGATAGGAGATGGAAAATCCCGTAATATCTATGGAACTATTGCACTCATATTTTACATGTTACTGATTTAACTTACATAATAACTTTTAGTTATGACTCGAGTGTTTGTCTTTTCATTATGCTCGGGTCAGCCTGAGTATTTCAGTGTTTCAAAGATATTATTTTTTGAAGATGAAGATGGAGTTTGAAGGCAATATTTATTCATGTTATTTTGCTGCATTGCTTTACTATATCTGTTGAATGTATAATTCTGATGATATTGTAAAGTGAATTTATCGTATATTATTAAACAACTTCATGAACTATTTATGTCATTATCATATTTTGTCATTTTGCTGCGAGATTTTGTACTTTTTCTCTTCTATATCTTATTTATTTATAATGAAACCCATTGATAATCTGTTCTTTTTTGCTGTTTGAGTCAGATATGTGCGGTTTATTTTCGACTTGAATCGTCGAAAATAATGGGTCATCACAGTTGGTATCAGAGCTTAGGTTTAGCGTTTAGCTAATACTGTAGGATAAGTTCATTGAGTGCATATACGTATGTAAGAGAGCATATTTGTTAGTGATATAATTTATTTTTGAAATTATTAAATGAAATGATTTTAATTTAGATTATATATAGAATATAAAAGAATTAATTCTATAAACTGATCAAATCATTCGTGATTGTTTCATGATTAGTGACTGTTATCACTTTACTGATTGATTGATTGGAATTGTAGTGCTAATTATCATTTTTTGATTAGTTTGTTGTGCTCGGCCAGGTTATGAGCATCGGCTATTGGTTGTTGATTTGAGCATTGGTTGTTGTCATTAATTATCAAAATAGTTTTAAACGATTTATAAGAAATTACATATTTTCAACATGAGATTTCGAAATAAATACATATCTGAATTCCCCACTGTATTATTATACTAAGCATTTGATACCATATCCGAAAGTGATATATAAAGTATAGTTTAAATAGATATGATTAATAGCTAACAAGTTATTCAAACTGAAATGAGAACTTGAATTCCGAGGTTTTGAAATTGGTTTCTAAGATTTTGAGAAAATATAATCGTATTGTTTGAAAGTATTTTTCATACTAAAATGTTTTCAAAATGATTTCAAAAGAAATAAATTGGAGAACACACTTCTGTCACTAGAAAATAAATTTTGGTGATGACTGTAGCATCATCGATGTTCATTTTTGAGTTTCAAAGTGGAGGAGGTCACTTTAGTAGCCGTAACGACCCGAAATTTTTGATCCCGAAAATTTCAGATAGTTAGGAAAAAGAAGAAAGAGATAAAAGAATAAGAAGAACAAAAATACCAACATCTGACATTCGCAGCGGATGAAATATAATAACAAATAATAACAGTTTAAAAAAGAATATTATATCTATCGATTACATCTTTAATACATCAGAGTTACACATATATACGGACACTGGATATACACAATTATCATGTCACAGATATACAGCAATATAATACAGCGGAAACACTCCATACGTTCTTGCCATCCGGCTCGCCTCGTGCGCTCCAGAACAACCTTACCTGAAAATCTGTAATACTCGGTCTGACCCGAGCATTACATCAAAGTAACACCCGGGTCAGGCGGGAAACCACCGTGAGTAAACCTATCCAATATGAAATTCCAATGCATAGAATCTATTTGAAACCCGTGGTAACTTGTATCAATTTACAAATTCACCATTTGTTATAGACTTCTCTAATTCCACACATCGATATCTAAGTACCAAAACTTAGATTAACTAGTTCAATTCACTTACATCATTTCATTCTAGCCTATCGATTTCACATATCAATCTATAAAAATTCGAAGTGGTTTCGGGTATTCCTAATACCCGACCCCGGTCTCTTCGGGTCTCATGTCATTCTAATCCAAGTTATCCAAATGAAATACACAACATTTCATATCATAGACATTAACTCATTCAAAGCATCCAATACCATTCAATCATCCATAAGCAAAGCTTGATCACTTCCAAAATTAATTTAATTAATTCTAACAGAATTACTAACCTCAATTACTTAGATTCCTTTGCTTAACATTAATTAATTTCAAATCAATCAATTAATCATCCCTTAATTATCCATCTTAATTAATCACCCTGGATAAATTATCCTTCAATTACATTCAAGTAATTATCTTTAATTAATTTTACAATATTAATTATTCTTAACCAAAATCAATAATTCATCCGTGATTACTTCACAAATTAATTAACTATATTAATTACATTAATCCTTAATTACTTATATTAATCAATTTCTCATAAATCTCTAAGTATTGATTTATTAATCTTAATTAATCAATCTTTAATTACGTCATTGATTGTATAATTAATGATTTCCCATTTACATTGTAGTTTATCCTAATCGAATTTAATTACATTACATAATTGATCATTAATTAGACCACAAATAATAATCACTCTTGATTTGTCTCACCCTGTAATTATCTACCTTTTTATTTGCTTCATTAAATAAATTAACTACTTCTTAATTTATTATCTTAATTAATCTCTTAATTAATTACATAAGTAATCATACCCAATTTACTTCTATTAACAAATCATCATTCAATTAATTACATCCAGTAATATTTACTTCCCTACATAATCATATATTTTATTAATTACATTAATTAATTCCCTATCAAACTACCCAATATATACTATAAACTACTATATATAATCTAGCACATCAATTCAACTCAACCATTCAACGAATCATTTAAATTTATATAAAAACCCAATTGAGTGAGATTAACTCATCTTTGATTTGTTTGCAGTCCACTTCCATTTCAGTTTGTTTCTTCCCAATTTTGACCATGAACAAACATTTTTGGTTTAGTAATATTCAAACCAATGTGAAATTAAATTTTCCTTTGATAAATCGAATTAACCGGTGATTTTATATTTTTTTAATAGTCCTCATTTAATAAATGATTTAACCTAAACAAATAATTAATTTTAAACCAGTAACTTAAATTTTAAATAAATTTCCCTATGATAATTAAATTCCTAGTAACCAAAATAATTAAATGAGTTAATTATGCTGTTTATCACTAATGTATTGTTATAAAATGTAACAGTAAGCTTTTATATTTTTTTTATTTTTTTATTTTATAACATGTATTTCTTTTTCTCACTTCAGTAGGAATACAAGGATCTTCTATAACTGAAGATTATTTCAATAATTAAACATTTAAATTTCAAATCCAAGAAGGAATAAGAAACAAGAAAACTGCTCAACCAAAAAGCTGTCGACAACGAAGACGCCACGAGTCCTTTTTCTTAGATTCGCGTGTTGCCCTAAGCACAACGCCTCCACGGCAACGAAAGCAATCGCCACCATCGCACGCGAACCCACCACCAGTCATCGCGAGCACACTCCATTCAATCGCCCACATCCCCATCCCTAAATCCCACTACAACTCGAACAACCGAATCGCCTTCTGCTTGAACCCCAAAACAATCAGCTCGATCGCCAAGTCCAACACCGCCGCCGCTGCTGTCATCAAAGGCCATCAGCCCGACCACACTCGAGCACAACTGCACCGTACGTGCATCTCGATTTCGGCCCTGACCCTACCTCAGTCGCGAGCCACCTGACGCATCCCTCGCCTTCACACAGCACGAAACCCCAAACTCAACCTCCTGCCACCGACTTGCGATAGAACTGAAGAGTGCAAGATCGAATTCGAACACCTCCCATGATTCGTTCGCGTCCTCATTTTTTTTATTCCGCCCTTTGTTTGATTTCGAAATCCCCCTTTTTTTGTTTTAGAGATGAAATTTTCAGAATGCTTTCTAAAAGAAGGGGCAGGTTGCAGTTAAAATAACGAAGGCTAGAGGCTTCCTTCAGAAGGTAAGGACGAGGTGATTTTTTTGTAGGTTTATAACCTTTTGGATGTTTTGATTGAAAAGGAGATGTCGAGCTCTGCTTTTTAGAATACATTGGATGTTGCCGTGTTAAAGAAGGAATAGTTATAGTGATTTTGAAAAAGTTTTGGTGGAAAAAGATTTCAGCAGAAGGAAATTTGACTAGTCAATCAATATATTATATTAAATGTTCGATATAATTTCAACGCGTTTATATACCGTACGCTTATATATCGTACGCTCACACAACAACTCCAAATACTACGAAAATTGAAATCCGATAATAAAGCAATATTACGGATCCAATGGAACTGGTTTCGTCGAATTCCGAGACTGTGCCTCGAAAGGTTTATTTTTAAATTCATTTTAAACGATAAAATTTCAAAACTGAACAAATCAGCGTTAAATTCAATTTTAAAACTTTTATTATGCTCAAAACTATTAATATAAATTTTACAAGCCTTCAAATTATTTTTAACAAGCTTAAAGCTCCAGATTCAACATTTTACCTAATTTCAAACTATATAATTCATTAATTTAATTATCAAGTAAATAGTCATATTTGGAATTTAAGTTAAAATTAACCTTTCAAATATTTAAAATCAATTAATATTCCAATCTAAATTATCCAAAATTCTGGGTCGTCACAGTGCTTTGCTACTCGATTGTTTAATGAAACTGATTTGATTCAAATCCCTAAAGTGTGATTTGATTTTCTATATATATATATATATGTAACATTCATGTTTTTTAACAAATTTAAATTTGTAATTAATGTGATTCCTAGATTAAATTAAGAATCAATTTGGTAAATTAATATAAAATTTTGAGTAAATTATAAATTGATTTAGAATGAATTTGAGTATTTGGGAATGAATATGTATATAAATTATATTTAAATAAATAGAATTTGAAAGTTTTAAGATTTATAAAAGATATGTTCTGTTATTTATTTATATTTATAAATTTAGTTTAAATTAAATCTTGAAACTGAAATTAGAAATTTTAAATCTTATAAATATATTGGGATTGAAAACATTATATTTTCAATTAATAAAGATTTGTTTCCAAATTATATTAAATAGATATTTTGAATGAGAAGCTATATTTGAAATTAAATAAAATAATTTTTGAAATTGCTATTTAAAAGTTATAGAGGGTATAAAAATATAAATTTAAAAAAAAATGAGAAGGGTTTAAATAATAAATTAAAGAGAAGGACAAAACATAAACTTAAAATTTCTACATATTTGAAACTAATAAAATCTCGTTTTCTAATTTTTGTAAATGTGCATTTTTATGTGAAAGATATATAAGTATAAGTAATTAAAAATTATCTTTTGAAAATAAATAAGAAAACATGAAAATATGATTTGTAAATTTAAAATTGTATATGTAAATATTTAGAACTAAATTTATAAATTTAAATGAAGCAAGGTTTAAATTTTAATTTGCAAATAAACTCAAGGAAAGGTTTTGACATAAATTTGTTTGAATGGGACAAATGTTTAACAAGTTGTAGTATAGGTTAACAAGTGTAAAATGAATATAACAAATGTCTATTTAAAATTACAAGTGCTAGTTGTAATCATACAAGTGGCTAAAGAATTAATTTTTCTTGAAAATTTAATTACACAAACTAGGCTATCACGTTTCCATTTGTGAATCATCTCCTCTATTTTTCAAAACTAAGAGAGAGAAAAATTCAAAGTGAATCAAAAATCAGCAAAACAAACAAAATCTGCATATTCAAAACACTGACGAAAACATTAACAAAACCTGGGAAGCAGGAGTTAGATTCAGGTTCAAAGAAATCAAAACCGAATCAGAGTGTATCCCGATCAACAAATTGATGAAGTTTAAAATCTGAATCAATAAAGACCTAATTCACAAGCAACTCAGAGATCAAGCAAGGCAACTGTAAACTTGAAGTAGAAACAACAATCAAAAACAAAAATCTGGTTTAAATTCAAAACCTGGAAGTTCATGTTTGAAGTCTTGAAGCAAGCAAGTCAACATGAGTAACAAATCAGGTACAAGCAAATCAAGGAACAAACCCAGGCTTGGCTCCTCTGTCTCTTCTCTGTTGCAAATATCCAGGTGAGCAAACTCACTTGGATCTGCCTCTATGTTTTGCTGTTGATGCTTGACCATATTATGGAAATGATTGTTTGGTATACTTGCATGTTACTTATATGTATAGTGATATACATAACTGTGTGCTACTGTTTATAGGTAACGGTTATTTTTTTTAAAAAAAAATTCACCTCTCAAAATCTTTTTAAGCTATGACTTCTAAAGAAGAAATAACAGTAACAATGTAATACTAAGATTAAAAATGGTTTTAGATATTTATATAAAGTAATTATCTCTAAAAATAAAATTCACAGTAACAACAAAATTTATGTTGAAAATCAATATTCGTGATCCCAGACTTTGATTATCCAAACAGAATTGTATTATAAAATGATGATTTTTAATATTAATATCATAATTTTTAGTTTTGATTTGTAATAGAATTTGCAAGATGAACAGTTTTGGGTATTTTGTTAAAATCTGATGATCAATGAAGTGGTGGGTCTCGAGTTCATTGCTGGAGGAAGATTGTGGATAGGTGAATCGTGCAAAAATACTCGTAATTTTTTGTGTGTGCTGTAGTGGTAGATTGATGTTAATTTAGGGTTTAAGAGTCAAGTTGTTCGACGTGGGTTTCTCGGCAATTGCGTCGTCATCGTGGAACCGGAGTAGACCGGACTGGGAGAGAAGATGTATGGGGAGGTGGAGTAGCTATGGGGGGTGATCGTGAGTTCTCTGGTGGCCGGAGGTGGCCACGCGGACTGAAATTGGGTGCACAGGTTGATTTCTGGAGGGCTAGATGGTTCGATTTTTAAATTCGTCATCGTCTCGTGGTTTTGGTGGTCGTAATTGAGTATGGTGATTGAAGTGGACTTGCCAACATCGGCGACGTTGGTCGTAACGTCGACGGCCACTTGTGCATGTGCACGAGTGACGTGCGTATCTGGGTTAAAGAATGCTCAGGGAAGATGAAGAAATCCTCGAAATTGAGCTCGAGAAAATGGGCGATGGGCTCGAGTTTCGTATTGGTATCAGCTGTAGTAGTGTATAAAGGAAATAAAAACACCTATGTTTTAAAGAAGAAAAGAAGAAATTGACGAAGATGATGGGAAGAACTCGGGTCGTTCTGGGGAGAGCTCGAAGTGGAGTTCGTGCGTTTGAGGGTTTGGCTCGGGTAGAGAAACATATGGCTGGGGAGGTGTGAATACAGCAAGTTTTATTTTATTTTTTTAGTTAAATATTCAATAAGGTTTAAATTATTAAATGTTTAAAGCAAGTTTGGGTAATGATGAAATTATCAAGTTTTCAAATGTATTAATCATATTTTAGAAGTAAAAAAAAATTAAATGAGTTTTTATCAAAGTTACAAAATTTAGTTTTTAAGTTAAACATTAAAAAATTGATTTGGTTCTAAATAATATATATATATATATATATATATATATATATATATATTATTCTTAATTCTTTCAAATAGGATTTAATAATTAATTATTAGGATAGGTGATTAATTATCAATATAAATTAAATTAAAGGGTTATTTGTTTAATCAATGTGAATTGTTAAATTTTATTAATCCATTAAGAATTAAGGTAAAATAATTACACAAATCGGGTTAATTAAATAATGACTTAAAGATTAAATTAATGATGGTATGTAAGAATGATTTATTAATAAAGATAATTAATAAATTAAATAAGTCATTCAAGACAATTAATAAAAGATTAAGTTATTAAGGATAATTAATAAATGTCATTAAGGAAATTTAAATTAAGAAGTAATTAATTTTTAAAAGTAATTAAGAGTTGTTTAATCAACAGTTAAGGATTAATTAATTTAGATAATCAATTATTATTAAGGATAACTACTTAATTAAAAGTAATTAATTATTGATCAAAGTTAATTAACCTAGTGATAATTCAATTATGTGATTAGGAATAATCAATAATTATAATAAAAGGATAATTAATTAAATGATAATTAATCAAAATGGTGATTAATTTAGGTAATTAATTTAAGGATAATTAATTAATTTAAAGTTTAATTAGTTAATGAAGAATGATAATTAATTGAGGAAAAATGGTAATTAATTAATTAATTGAGGATAAATGGTAATTAATTAATCAAGGGTTAAATTAATTCATTAAAGATGATCAATTAAATGGTTAATTAAATAATTAAAGGATAGTTATTAATAAAAAAAAGGTTGATAAATTATAATTAAGGGTTAATTAATATTATTATTAATGGTTAATTAATAAATAATTAAAGGGTAATTAATCAAGATGAATTGTAATTTATTAATATTTAATAACCAAGATTAGTGATTCATAAGTAATTAATCTGATTTGAATTAATCAGATAATTGACCAATCTTGCTTATGTATGTTTGGGTTCTATTCGACGATTGAATTATTTGAAATCCCTGATTGTGATGCTCTGTTTGATTTGAGCTATGTTTACTGTAATTTATTTTCTGTGATATATACATCTGTGATTGTGAATGAAAAATAAGTGTTACAACTGGTTTGTACCGCTTGTCAAATATAAGCGTTATAGTTTATACCGCTTATCAAAAATATTGCTGTATTTGAATCTGTGTTGATTGATGATGTGGCACTTTTATTGTGTAAAACCCCTGGACCACACTTATACACACACAAATATGGATTGCACGTGGAAATGGGTTAAGTCACAGATTTTTGAAATAATTTTAAATTTGAATTTTGAATCCAAATGGTTTTCGAAATGAATTGGATGTTTTCAAAAATAAAAGTTATTTTTGAATAACTTGATTAAGTTTTGAAATTCAAATAATTTAATTTGAATTCAAGATTTAAAATTGAATTCCATGTTTGAAAATTTTGGTTTAAAAATGTTATTCAAGTTATAAACGTGTTTATATGGGTTTTAAACCATTTTAAAATTATGGTTTTGAGAATTTGAATTTAAACCAACTATATATTTAAAAGGCCTTAACTCGTGCAAATTATAATCGGGTTTTCCGAAACGGAAGCAACTGGTTGCAAATAATACTAGCTTTTATATGAGGAAAGAATTTTTAAAATTATGATGAAAAGATTTCAAATTTTAAATGGAATGGCTTTGAAAGTTATAATTGAATCTTTGTGAAGGATAGTTGAACCCTATTTTGAAATCAAAGAGGATTTTAAATGGTGTATCTTTTATATATATAAGATTTAAATGGGAATTGTTTTGAAAGTTATGAATGAATCTTTGGAAATTATTTTGAAAGCTATGAAATGAGTCTTTGATTTAAAGACCGGAAGAGTTAATCCAATTTGAAATGAAATTGTTTTGGAAGGCTATGAGTGAATCTTGTTTAAAAGATTGGTGAATCTTGTTTAAAATTGAAATGGGTCTTACAAGTGAATCTTTTATTTAAAAGATTTAAGTGTGGAAATTGTTTAAACCATTGAAGCTTTTTGAAATGAATCTTTTTGTTTAAAAGATTGGAAATGGTAATTTGTTTTAACCATTTGAATGAAAGGTTTTGGGCTTTAAGCTGTGACTTAACTGAAATTCCATATCCATATGTTTTAAATATTGCGCTCACTATTCGGTTTGGCCGGAAGAGGACCTTGTGTCATATAACGCGTTCCGAATTTGTGATACAACATTATGGATAGAATTTGAAGACCGGTGATGAAGACCGGGTATTTGCGAGAATGATAGGATAACCTATCGAATGTCTCTGCACCGAGTAGCTACGGTATAGAGATTGCCTAAGTGATGGGAAGTCCGATCGGGATCGTGGATGCTCGGATTGCAAGGGCTTCTTTGGAAGTGCCTTCGGTTCTGTTCGCACCCAGAACAGACTTGTATGGTTGTGTGTCCGACATTACACTTTGAGATGTAAAACCGGTTTCTATCAAATACATTTCTGTTTGGTGGCGGAGATTTATTCTCTTTGCTTAACACCCTTCTCTGAGACGTACGAGCTTAGAGGTTATGTAATTGAAGGTTACCAGTGATACATTTCCAATTTGGTAATGTGGCATACAAAGTACTGCTGATCATTTGTTGATCAAAGCATGGCTTTTGTGAAAAGCGTATCTTTGTGGACGAGACTTCGTCAAACCTCACAACCAGGTTATGGTCAAAGCAGGAATCGTTGCAGTAAGGTTATTTGAGGGTAGCGCCCTTTGAGGGTATGTCCATTTCCTTCTGGATTATGAGTGGTATCATGGTATGGAGCCCAGATACTTAACTTCGTGGTTGCTGCAAACTTATTGCTTTGTGGTTGTTGGTTGAGAGGTGCCTCGGATAAAGGTCACAAACGACCGGGGGATGGCATGCTTGTGTCAGTAGTTACCTAGTCACAAAGGTAACCTGGCCTTGTGTAGCAGAGATCTGTTTATGTTCTCGGGGGCATCCCTCCAGAGGCATTCCATTTTATTTGGGAAGTTCCTTCGTCCGACCATTTGTTGGAAAATCCAAACAAAACAATACGCTCCCTATACAGTTTTAGTTGTGTAACCTGCCATGGAATGTGGCGGTAACCTGCTATTGAACATGGCAGCTATAGTAGGCATACGACGAAATGTGGTATGCTGGCTAAGATTAATATTATACTTTCAAAATATTTTCCACTATGCACTTATAGTAATAATATCAAAGGATTTCACGTATCAAGCATTTTTGACTATCATAAGAAGAAATGTCCTCCAAGTCTGCGTTCGCATTGTGTGTGTGGTGGGAGGTCTTATGGTAGTTTCATTTTCTTAAAAGCATTGCGGATTTCAAATTTTAATTCTTTTGTTTGTTTTTAAAGATAAACTGTTTTTTTTTGCTCATACCAGTCCCACGACTGACCCGGAGTTTATTGTTCCCTTCCTAAACTCTGGGTGCCCACAATTTTCCACACGGGAAGTCTACAGTTGGGTTTTTCAGATGGTAGATATAGAATCGATTCGGTAGTTTTCGGCTTTCTCTTTGGAATCATTTGGAGACTTTGGATATTGAAGCATTTGGTTAGGATGACTGACCTTTCTTAGCTTGGTGCAACTTGATGGTGGTTCGAGCTATCTATGGAGATTGCTGATATTGGTGTTTCTTCTAGAGTTTCAAGTTCTCTTTGTTTCCGCTGCTAGTTCATTGGGTTTTTCGCTGTAGCAATGTTATCTTGTATCTCTAATATTGATTCATATTGTATCATTATTGTGTCGAATGTTGTATATCAATGGTATTCGTTTCTTTTCTTCCGCTGTGTTGTACTTAATTGTATTATAAGATCCGGCGAACCAGATTCGACGTTTGGATCTGCGGCATTGGAATACAAGTGTCGTATTCGGTGCCGATTTTCGAAGGTCGAGTTAGGGTCGCTACAATATACATATATATATTTCAAACAATTTGAAATAAACTCGGTGTTCAATTCTCGAATTTCGACCGAATGATATTATGGACACATGTATCATATGCATTAGGATTGATTGATCGATTAATTGTACATCTTGTTGAGTTGATTGATTGCTGATTTTCAATTTTTAATTAGACTTTGATTTTTTCGACTATTCAAAATAGTCGAACACTTCCAAATTGAGAATTAATTTCAAAGCTAAGTATTTTGAAAAGTATATAAAGTTTAGTTTTGAAAATTATAAAGTAAAGACTAAAAAAAGTTGAGTAACTTTTAAAATATTAAATAGTTTGATAAGTAAATTATCTAAGATCATTTTGAATTATACACGTATGAAATTTAGTTTTGAGATGTTCTGAATGAAAGAGTTTTAAGAAATGTTTAGAACATAGTAAATATTTACCAAAATTATTATTGGCAAATTATTTTTTAAGTAGTTCTGACTTTGTATAAATATGTAAACAAGTTTTGAAAGGTTTATAATGGAATTTGTTTTAAGAAACATTTTGAACCTAGTAAATAATTTAAAATAAAAAGATTTTGAAAATTATTCGATTTGGAAAGAAATTTGATTCTATCCGAATTTGATATAAATATAAAACTGAAGTTATGGAAAACTATTGATTTGAAATTTGGAAAACTTTGAATTTGAATGATATGTGATTGAAAAAAATTGATTGTTGAGATTATAGATGGATTTGAAACTGAACTGATATTTGAAAATGGATTGATTTTGAAGACCTTTGACTCTTTACAAATATCTGATTTGGAAGATTTCAATTCTTATGTGAAAATGGTTTGTATAAGTATGAAGATTTCTAAAACTATTGAATTTGGAAGCTAAGCGATAGTCTTATATATAACGGAATTTATATAAGAATTATATGGTATATTCGAGACTATTGATTTTTGAAAGTACTCAATTTGGAAATGAAATCTTATATATAATGGAATTTATATAAGTGTGATATTTGAAGTTATGATTTTAAAAAGGGAACTATGTATACTACGATACGTTTCGAAATTGAGGATATAGGAAGTACCCTCCGTGAAGAAGTATAGTATGATATGCTGCGAACTCTAATGGGCTCGGGTGAATCCAGGAATGGATTCGACCGATAACCCTAATGGACTTGGATGAATTCAGAAATGGATTCGAACCGATATATGTTGTTCTGACTTAAACTCATGAGTTCTTCGATTTTTTTCCTTCGGGGTAGATGGTTCTTTAGTTTACCAAATGGATATGCTTTCAATCCTGGGATTTGTTGTTTATGGATCTTTTGGGAAGGAAGTGTAACTATTGTGTAAATCATTGAAGCAGCTTACCACTACGGCAAGGGTCGATGGTCCTTTATTTACGAAATGGCTATGATATTCTTTTGGATCCGAAAAGTGGATGGATCTTCTGGAAGGTTTTGTGTCCATTGCATAAACAATGGAATGAGCAGCGGCCACAGCTAACCGATTATCATCTTTTGACATTTAATTGATTAGTGCTACTTTCCATTTCTCTTTTAAAGGTTTTCCAAGTATTTTCACTGGATTTTGAAATAGATTTATTAAATACTTAGATCTTTTAGTCTTGCGCCCGATCAACGTATGGCTGAAATATGTAAGAATGAGGATAAATATGTTAAGACATCTAATTACAAAAGGTATTTTGATTTAAAACTTATTACATTTGCTAACCCATTTTTCCGAAATTGTTTAGAAACATTTTAAAAAGGGTTATTTATATATCATTTAATGTTTTATGCTCGACTTAAATGTTTATAAATATTATTTAGTAAAATGTTTACATAGTAACTATTGTTGGCAATGTTCTACGTTATCTAGTTTATATTCTAAATATCGTTTAAAGTTAAAAATTATTATAATGTTTTGATATTAATTATTGTCATTTATTTAAAATATTTTGAAGTAAATTACTATGATTATAATAATGTTTAAAGACTGATTATTAATGTTTGTAAATAATGCTTGAAAGGTATTTCGATATCAAAACTAGAATTTAAATAGCTTCTTTCTAAATATGGGTAATGAAGTTGATGATTATTTTCAAATAGTTTACACATTTTATAAGGATTTCTATTTTGATTTTTTTTAAAACAAAGTTACTTTATATAAAGTAAGAAATTTTACATTGAATTTTTGTAAAGGTATTGATATTGAAGTTAGTGATTTTGCAAACGGATTTCTAAATGAAATCTTTTTAAATAAGATTTAAATAAATTTCTTTGAAAAATTTCAATTTAGAGATAGTATTTAAACAAAGTGTATATATAAAATTTCAGTTTAAATTTTTACGAAACCAATGATTTGAGAAATTTTCTTTATAGTATAACGTGTTAGTAAAAAACAAACAAGTTGAATATTTGTTTTTAAAAAAGGTATTAAATTTCGTATACTCTTAATTTGAAAAATATATGAAATTTAGAATTTTTGCACTATTTAGATTTTATATAAACTAATTACATATTTTATCATGATTTGAATAATTATTTTGGAAGTAAGTATTTTCTAAATTAATTATGAAAAATATGAAATCTTTACACTTGATTTGGAATAGAAACTATAATATAAGATTTGAACATACTGTTAGTTTAAACTAATGATTTTTGAGCTTATACTTATTCTAAATTACGAAATTATTAAATGATTAGATTTAAAGAAATGTTATTTTAAATTTCGTTTAGGGATGTTTGATATCAAATTTCTAATAGTATTGTAAAACTTTCGGAAAATCCTTATATAATACAATGAGAATACTTGTGTATATCTTATATAAACAAGTTTGAAGGTTTTATAAACTTAATCTTTTAAGATATATTAGAATATTTTGCTCCTCTTAAAAGATGAATACCAAAAACTTAAAGATTTTGTTTTTAATCAAAATTTCTTTCAAACATGAAATTGGTTCATAACTAGCTTGAAATTTTATAAGTCTTTCGAACTTAAGTATTTGTACTTAACTGGAAATTAGTTTCTAATGACTTGAATAGTTATAATAGTTATGAAATAGTTGGATGAATATTATTTGCGGAATGGTTTCCTTTGTTGCAAATCATTGTTATAGCTGCTTTTGTTGCATATGATTTTTAAGTTGTGTATTAGTGTTTTTGTTTATGGTTTAGATTAAGGATTCATGTTATATGGTTCTATCAAACTCATGCATGAGTTAAATTAAGTAAATGATTATAAACTTTAGAAAATGTTAAAATGATTCATAAATAGATTTAATATTAAATGGAAATCAAGTTGTATAAGTAAATAAATGTGAATTAAACTGCAAGAAACATATTTAATACTTTAAGAATTTATTCGTTGATGATATTGAATGGGGAATAATTTATATAAGTAAATGAATATAAGTTAATAAAAGATGATATTGTATGAATGGATGAGAATTAAAATAAATGAACCGTAAATAATGTGTAAAAGAAACCAATAAAATAAAATATGTAAGTTGTGCATGGATCATTTTATTCACATAACAGTTCTGATTCAGATTCGAATGCATGATTTGTGGTAATTAACACCAGTCTGAGTTAGGGTTTTTCGTCCGATTCTTAACAGCGATCATTTGATATGAATTTGAAGTTTTCGATCATAGTTTATGGATATGCAAGGAAAGCAGAGATTTCTAATCAAGAAATCGGATCAGAGTCTGCACTACATTAGTCATGTTAACGATACTAGTTCGAAAGTGAAATTTATGTATTCAAGTAAGCAATCAGAATTGATATTGTTGTTGACAAATGATATATGTACATTGTACGAACTGTAATAATTAAAATGTTGTGTTATGATTGTTGCTTCTGGTTGCTTTACTATTTTGGTTGCATGTAACTGTTAATTTACAATTGCATGTAAAAGTCCATCATACTTATTAGTTGCATTACATCACTTTGTTGCATATGATAGTTGTATTGTGTGTTATTGATATTTATTATAGAATAATTAGTAAATTGCACTTTTATCATGTTTAATTCTCTTAAATTATGCAAGTAAGATACAAGTTTATGGAAGAAATAATTATTGCTTTTGGTTTCATAAATAGAGTTTCGTTTGCCCGACAAATAGGAATGTTTTTTTATTACGGTTTTATAACGGTATTTTATTATTTTTCTCATGGTTTGGGATGATTTATTATTGAAATACGATATATACAATGTAATTATTGATGTTGTTATTTTTTCGGACCTATCCATGTAAAGGAGATGTTGTTGAAAGTTTTCATAAATTAGGACTTGAAAACTTTTAGTGGAACTTGAGTTATTTTCCAATTTTATCAAACACGTAAGTTTAATTGCTTATAAATTGAGCATTTTGAATAAAAAATGTCAAATCGCTTGATTCATTCTTGTCCCTTTTCGGAGAAAAAAAGTTTTGAGTGAGGGAGATTATAACAACCCATATTTTAACTATTTTAAATTATTAAATTTAATATAATTTTTATATAAAAATGGCTAAAAATATAAAAAATGTGTTATTTATGTAGTTTATTGAATATGAACTTGGATTAAATTTTAAGGTAACAAATTTCAAAGATTTAGGCAATAACAAGTATTGAAATGGAACTCTATGTAGTGAATGTGGTTATAATCTATAGCTGGAATTGAATAATAAATGTTGAATTATTTTGGTAAAAATAAAATAATTGTTTGATAACTTAAATTCATTTGAAATTCTAATATTTGAATTCATCATAATTGAATTATCCAAGGGCTTTGATTTATGAAGTGTAATCTTTGTATTTAATGTAAGAACTTTTATTGTTCTATATTTGAACGAACATTTAATCTTAAAGTGGATTTGTTTATGAATTTAAATGTAAGGACATTGGTTGTATAAATTTTGAACAAAATTTTTATTTACAAAATGGTTTAAGATAAAAATTTAATTTGGAATATTTAGTTGATTTTGAATATTGAAAGGTAAATTTCATAAGTTAATAACTTATATTTCAAATATAATGATTTATTTGACAATTTATTTGTTATATACAATATTGAAATTATTTAAATAATTAAATCTTGAATTTAATATGAATGAAAATAATTTAAAAAGTTGATTTAAATTCTATTCAAATAAGAATGAAAATTGTTAGCTTTTAAATTTGAATTTAAAAGTGATTAATTGATATTTTTTTAAATAGATTGTTTTAATTGACGTGCAAAATTAGTCTTTTTGGGTGCTGTCCCGGATTTTGACGAAACTAGTATTATCAGATCCGTAACAGTGAATTATTATAAGTTTCAAGTTTCGTAGCGATCAGACTTAACTGTCCGAGCTCGAAACGAGTGGAAATCAACTAAAGGAATTTGATTAAAATAATTTGATTTTTGAAGCTAACTTCTACATCTACACACAATAGAATTAGAGTTTGAAATTAGTTTCATTGAGTTTAAAAATATTGAAAACCAATATTTCGACATATATGATGACTACTTTCGTTCCGAGAATGAAATGGGCTTTTCGGGCCTTTGTTATCGCTTAGGACCAATCGATCTGTTCCATTCATTCATGTTCCATCTTTGTCCATTTATATGTTGTTATGAAACCCTACCAGCCTTGTGTTCAAAATTGTCTATGTGTACTTTCCAATCCATCTGCTCCTTCTCAATGGAGAATATCCCAAAACTTAATTTCTAATTTCAAATCAAATAATAAATATTCAAATTGCTCAAATCCTATCATATTATATGTCATCGCGAAGCTCTTGATGAATGCAATCAGCATTTTGAATTCGTTTTTCGATTGAAGGCTCCATTTGTCCAGAAATTAACGAAACATTTTTGGCTGTCATCCTAGGGTTTGGATTCGATGGTGGATCATCGACCATTCGACGATCGGGAAGTGCTGTAGTATGGAGGATGTTTAGCGAAGTTGACCCATCAAATTTGATCGCGTCAGAGAAGCTCGAGATCGCTGGAATTTGACCATGAAGATGAGCGGCGGTGGAGCTTTTCTGGTGAGGCGGAGTGGTCATGTCAGCAACGGGGGTGTGGCCTGGCGAGGCGGTTCCAGTGACGTGTTGGATCGTGGTGGCAGCACGTCTAAGCAGTGGTGGAATCGAGGAAAAGTGGCAACTAAGGGTGTTATTCGGTGCGACATGGATGATAGGGTTTGGATGGTTTTGGTAATTACGTTTCTGCCCTTGTTTATTTTTTTATTTAATTTTTAGATTTCAAACTTTTAACTTGCATAACATTTTCATATAAGCTTCAATTGACGTGCGGTTTCTTCCATTGGACTTGTACCGAAATCCTGGATAATATGAAACTAGTTTGGTTGAAATCGAAGAATATTAAAATTTTAGGCTTTTATTGGATTTTTAGTGGCTTGTAAATCATTGGTGAGTGATTTATCCCACTCATGCAATAGTAAATTTTCTTATGTTAGTTAAATTGAAATCATGAGGTGATAAATTTTTATTGGTTACTGTTTTGTAGTTTAAATTGACATTAAATTAATTTGAAATTTATATTGAATTAAATGGACATTTAACTTAATATTGAATTTAATTGCAAGTCAAACGCTCGATAATTGATAACTAGTAACTGTTTTGAAATATTGATTAATTTGGATGCTGATTGTTATTGGATGCCTGTTAATTGATGTTGGATGCATGGTTGTTTATTTATTTTGACATATCCCTAGTTATTACCATTGATTATATGAATTGTCATTTGTATTATTTGAAATGAACTAAAAGATATGTTGAAATGATATATGTTATCCCGCCTTTTGGCAAGGACGAGATATCAAGGAACTGACTGAAAACCAAGGATCGCTCGCCCCGGATTTCAAGTACGCACAGGTTCACTATGGATATCGATGAATTTTGTCCGAGTCCAGATCAGGCTACAATTCACAAGACATGACAAGCGAAGCCATGAAAGCCAATGTTCCAAATTTCAAGTCAATCCGAGTTCATATGCTCAAGTTATGATCGATGCAAGTTGGGGGGAATAGCCTCATTTTTGTATCCATCAGTAGGCCACAATTCAAATCGATCAGTTTTGTATCCATCGTCACGTCGTAATCGTATCGATCGACTTCGTATCCATCAACAGATAGCACGCTTTGTATCGATCAGCCAATGTCTGTTTCGTAATCCATCATAGAGGCATTTATTCGAATCCATCAGGATGTGCCATTTCGTATCCATCGAGAGAATGTGTTTGTTCGTATCGATCTACTCAACCCTACTTCATATGGAAATTGTACAATTCGTATCCATCGAGGCTCGTTATGTCCGTATCCATCAAATGAACCTTACTTCGCATCCATCATGGAACAATTGTTCGTATCCATCAAGTTGGAGCAACTCGAATCGATACGAACAAGGCCACACGATCGACACTGACGTACAACATGGTTCGATACGAATAGAACTACTTTTATCGATACGAACGAAGCCACTTCCATCGATACGAATGGGCAATGGGAATCGACTCAAACGAGGCAACGTATATCGATACGAACGAGACGAAGTTCAAGGGATGACCCGGTCAACTCAGCGTAGAAGGTGGATCGATCCAAAGAGTGCGCGCCACGCCATCACGAGGGCACATGCAACCATCGATTCGAACAGACCGATTCAAAGTGATCAATTCGAAACAGACGGCCTTCTGAAAGACTTCATCTTGTATCGATTATAACTCGAGATCCACAAGTCCAAATGCAATGAAATTTTTATAGGAGCTTACGTACAAGCTAAAGAAAGTTTACACCAAGTTTCGACTCCATTGGACAAAATCTTGATCGATACGAATTGAGTTCGTATCCATCACAGATCGAGTCGAAACTTCTCGGGATCGATCGCATGGGCCCACTCACGTGCCAGAAGGAGTCTCCCGAAGTTTGAGCGAGATATCAGCATTTTACGCTTATAAATAGAGCCGCAGGCCGATAGAAGAGGGATCTTTGATTCTCAAGCGCCCAGACTCTGCCGGATTCGACCTTGCACTCTACAACTGCTGCTGTACTCAAATTTCAGAGTTGTAATTCACTATTTTTTGCTGTAATCAAGTGTATTCATCAAGAAACAGTCAATAAAAACATAAAACATATAGTGGACGTAGGCAACACGCCGAACCACTCTAAATCGCTTGTGTCTGTGCATTTATTCATCAATTTTTGGAGTTTTTTTTAGATAATCCACATTTTAAATTTATATTCTTCATTTTTATCTCTTTAAAAACTTCCGAAGAGTATTGTGCCCATTTTCGATACAAACATTTTGGTACTTTCATTGAGAAAACACAGCTTTTCTCTCGCTCCTTGGGTCTACCGTCAATACCGGATTGCATAAATCCAAGAGGAAGATCCAGATCTCTACTCTTGAATCCTTCCAACCTATTCAGATTTGCATAAAATCTTGGAAAGGACTTCACTCTCATAATGGTAAGCACAACGACTACCTCCAATACTGCCCAGGAAGGCCGGGATAGACAGAATCCCATGCAATTGCCTCCATCCAACCAAAATGCTACCGGATCCTTAGATCCGTTAGGCCCGATTACGAGACAAGAATTTCAAATGCTGCTTCAAGAATTGATCCGAGTCGGCAGCAATTGACTGAACAGCTATGCGCTAATGCTGAATTGACCAACTAGCTAAATTGCCAAAGGCGTAGAAGACCTTGAAGGGATCAAGCTTCTCATTGCTCCACAGAAAGCTCTGCCTCGTCTAATTATCACCACAGAGCCACCCGTCCCCGGCTAGATGGGAGTTATACACAAGCCACCGGACATCAGCCCGCAATGACCGTTGGACAACTGAGAGTTGGCCCATCGGCCAGTTTCCAGACCGGACCCTCCTCTAGGGGAGGTATAGTTCCACACTATACCGTAGATAACCGCACTACAACCGCCGCTGTAGAACCAAGGGTTGATTCCCGGAATCAGCCAGATCTGAACCAACATCAGCATGGACGTACTCTTGAACCATACATTCCTGAGGATGTGGAGCCAAGGAGGCGAGACATGGATCGTCGACAGCATCCGGTCCAGCCTCGAATTGTGGAACCCGACCACACTTTGGCTCACCATACGTAGAACATCCAAATGCTAAACCTTCCAACCATGATACGTCAGATGAACTGTGAAAGCCAGGGTCTTACCAACGACGACAGGGGAATCTCCCGAAGTCATACTCCTTTTATAGACGAGATATTATATGCTGAACCCCCTCGGTGATTTATGATGCCAACTCTGCCAATGTATGAAGGAAATTCTGACCCCAATCAACATATTCTGAAATATGAATGGTCAATGAGTGCTGCAAGAGCTGATGATGCAGTGAAATGCCGTAGTTTTCCTATTTCTTTGGGGAGCATTGCAACTATGTGGTTCACACGATTGCCACATCGACCCGTTTCTTCCTTTGACCAGTTGGCCACTAAGTTTGTAGAACAATTCCGTATGCACGTTGCAAGGCCTAAAGATGTTAATACTCTATCGATCGTCACTCAAGCTTTCGGAGAGACACTTAGACACCCTTGAAGAGATTTCATGCTGCATGTGTAGAGATAAGTAATCCCAACGATAACTCTATTCTGATGGCATTAACAAAGGGGATTGATCCTGACTCCGAGTTTGGAAATTGGCTAGTTGGGAAACCCCCCCCACATCATTGGACCGTTTCAGCTCCAAAGCTGCTCAATTCTTGAGATGAGAGGATGCGAAACAGTCTAGGAAGCAGGATGACGTGGGACCCAATATGGAGGGCATACAAAGTAATGTTGCAGATGAACAGTATGGAGAGAACTCCGAAAAAGTTCAGTTGAATATAAAAAACAAGAAAACCTAGCAGAGAAATAATGACAATCCAAGCAAGAAGCGAGATCAGAATCGTGGACCGTGACGTAGGGCTCCAATGTTTGATAATTGTACTCCCTTGAATACGTCGCTAGAGAATGTACATTTGCAGACCTGCAATACAATGCAATTCAAGAAGCCTGTCTCGAAGCCATCATCGGAAAGGCAGATTCAGACAGGGAAATTTTGTAAGTTTCTTGAGAGTTATGGCCACAATACAGATGAGTGTCATCATTTGCAGGACCTCATTGAAAAATTGATCAGGAAGAGAAAGTTGGATCAGTTCGTGCGGGCACCGCAAATAGGAAGTGCGGGCCCATCAAATCAAAATCGTGTGTAGAATCAAGAAAAGCAGGAGGAACCCGCTCGTACTGGAGGGAGGTTAGTAAAAAAAACACAATAAGTAGTGGTCCTCATCCAGTAGACCAAAGCTGGAGGGAAAAGGGGTCGTATGCCAGCTCTATTAGGCATGTGGACGTTGAGTGTTATAGCAGTTGTGATGACGGGGCTTCGGCCAAGCAACAAAGGACGATGACTGATGACATCGTATTCAGAAACCGAGACACCGATAAGGTCGAAGCCCCCACTATCGACCCACTAGTCATATCTTCCCAGGTAGGTCATGCTTGGATAAAGAGGATCCTGGTTGACAGTGGGAGTTCTGTAAATATTTTGTTCAAAAGAGCATATGATTGGATAAAGATGGAAGCTAAGGATTTGAAGCCTTGTCAATCTCGAATCCACAACTTCAATGGAAGTGCTACTATACCCACTGGAGTGGAGGAACTGCCAGTGGAATTGGGGGTTGAAGAACGCCGGAGAGTCCGAATTTTGCAATTTGATGATTTAGACATTGATTCACCCTATAATGCTTTTTTGGGCCGACCAGCCCTTGCTGAATTCAAGGTAGCCATTGCCCCGTGGTGTTTGACTTTGAAATTCTTTACCCATCGTGGGGTTAGAGTTGTTCAAGGAGATTAGGCTGCTTGGAGAGCCTGTTATGTTGCTGAGCAGCGCGAGGTGCAGCGAAGGAAGAAAGGAAATGGCGTAGAGGAATCTCTCTGTGTATATTTTGTTGATAACTGACAACTGGTGTCTGGGCCCAGGCCTAGGCACCCCAACCAATTCCAAAGGGATCTTGACCTGAGAGACATAGAAAGTAAAGATGAATCTAAAGAAAGTCAAGCATCCCCGGTCGAAATGGCGATCGATGTTCTGATCAATGACGATGACGATTCAAAGATGATAAAGATTGAGTCTCAGTTAAGCCAGCAGACGCAACAGGAATTGGTTAAATTTCTCCTGACGAATTTCGACGTGTTCGCCTGGACGCACTCTGACATGTATGCGATATCGCCGACATCGCAAGCCACACTCTGAATATTGATCCGTGGTGTATTTTGGTCAAAGAGAAAAGGCATGGCATGGATCTAGAGAGATCTTCTGCCTTTAAAGAAGAGGTCGGTAAGCAGAAAACAAATGGGTTCATTCGAGATGCTTTATACCCGGAGTGGGTATTCAATCCCATACTTTGCCGAAAGCCGAATGGGAAATGGAGGACACGTGTTGATTATTCCGACTAAAATAATGCTTTCCCGAAGGATAGTTTTCCACTTTCCCGAATTGAACAGCTCGTAGATTCAACGGCTGGACACGAGTTATAATCTTTCATGGATGCTTATTCCGATTACAATCAAATACCTATGCACTTACCTGATGGAGAACATACCTTCTTCATAACCAACTAGGACTCTGCTGCTACAGAGTCATGCCCTTTGGACTCAAGAACGTCGGAGCAACGTATCAACGCCAAGTCAACCGGATGTTCACCAACCAGATCGGGAATACCGTGGAAGTATATGTAGATGACATGCTGGTAAAATCGCAATTTTCCACTGATCATATCATAGATATGGAATCAATGTTCAACATTCTTTGAGAATACAAGATGAAGCTCAATCCATTGAAATGTCATTTTGGAGTCGCATCTGGAAAGTTCCTTGGGTTCATCATCAACGCTCGAGGAATATAAGCCAATCCCGAAAAGATCTGGGAGATCAGAAATCTTCAAACTCCGAGAACTATAAAGCAAGTCCAGTGTATCAACAGGAAGCACTACTACAAAACTGGCCATTTGCATCGGTTGTTTACCCCTCTTTTGCATCAGTTCAACAACCGATGCATATGCAACCGATGCAACAGGCTTAACACTTTTGCATCAGTTCTGAAACCGATGCAAAAAGGTCCTTTTTGCATCGGTTGTTACTAACAACTGATTCAAAATATCATGGTTGGATGCTTGAACACAGTCCCCATGTTGCATCGGTTGTAATGAAAACCGATGCAACAAAGTAACTTGTTGCATCGGTTTTTTATGACAACCGATGCAAACTAATCCCTTTATTGCATCAGCTATTTATACCTGATGCAAAAAAGCCATTCTCGGAAACCATTATTACAGCACTCAAATAGACTGTGTATATATTATTGATTATAACAAACAATTATTGCATGCAATATTTCAATCATTCAAAATAAAATTTGATGGCAAATACATAATCAGATTTAATAATTCGACAAAAGAATGAAAAAAATAAATTCCACATTACATAATTAGACAGTCAGTAGTAAAAAATAAATGGAGCATGTTATATGTAGACACACAAAAATACATATATATACAGAGAAGAGAATATTTGGTACTGCATGGATCTATTTCAAACATACTCTTGCACAACTGCATTTCTTCTCTCATATTTTCTGCCATAGTCCCATTTTTGAGTCATGGTCTTCGTAGCAAGTATTATTGTAAAGCCTATTATTGGAAGAGGAGCAATATGCAAATCCAGTTGTCCCGAAACAAATTTGAGTAAAATGATCTGTAAAATAAACATTGTGAGAATTAATCTTGAATATTACTGCTAAACTGATTGCAAAATTGAACCATGGATTTAAAAGTACAATATTATAAAAGTTAATAGACATCGTCCACCAGTTAAATAAACAAAATCTGCACCATTTGTTTAATTAGTACAAATAGGCACTATAATCGTTCTGAGAACAGTTAGTTTTCAGTGCACAAACATTGAGCCCATACTCCCCTGACCTGAACTACCGTGAAAACTACTACTGAATTGCTCTCCCTATCAATACATAACCACATATCAATAAATCTACATCTACATCAATACATAACCCGACTTGCACCAACCATCTCCCTGTCACCTGAGTACAACTAAACAACCATCTGACTGTCGTCATCAAATTTCTCTCAGTTAACCATCATCAAGAACCACTGCCACATTCATCAACTCCATCACAAACATTGTCTCCTCCCTATCAATCACTCTCTGTTTACTTCCTTCTTCATCACAAACACATTAAAACTCTCCAGCACACTTCACCAAAACACCACAAAACTCCTCCTTGAAACCCATTCTCGAAAACAGCCAGCACCACCTTACAAATCACTTCAACATAGCAACATGTGCTCACCTCACTACAAACTCCTACTCCAAACCACTACACACAACAACTACAGCACTTCATCCACTTCAACACAGCAGCAGCAGCAACACATCAACAACATTACTGCAAGCTCCTGCTCCAAGCAAGAACCACACACTCACTTCCTCTAAATCTAGTTAGTACTTTATCAAAAAAACCATCATAATTCAACCTGCAACTACCTCAACCAGCAATCGACCATAACCTAAAATCCAAAACTTCACCTCATTACTTCAACTGCTCCTACATCACCTTCATTCTCTGCCTCACCCACTTCTAGTTCCAATATCCAAGAACCTAAACTTCCATTCGCAAAACTGCAAGTTCACCAACCTACAACTACCCACCATTCCTCTACACACATCATTCATCACAAAGCCCAAAAAAAATCAACCATCAACATACTTCTGCCTGCATACATACCACCCATCGAACTGCTGCATCCACTTCCACCCTCTGCTACAACTTCACTTCATACTGTCTTCAACACACTGACTTCAAAAGCATCCCCTGTTATCATCAAAATCCCTTCAAATTACTACATGCATACCTACTCACCAGTAACCATACATCAAAACTCCTCAGTCCTCACCAGTAACTTGCACTTCTCTACAACTTACATCAACCATATCACTGCCTTACCTCTATCGTCTCCACAACCTATAGAACCCTATAACCATTTGTAGCTATACAACATACACTTCACTACTGCTACACACACTCCCTATCACAACCACCACATTCTTCCCATTCAACAACTCCCTCTTCCTGCACATCCTTCTCTATGCATTAACAACACTTCAAAGGCATCTGAAGGCTCATTGGTACATTTAAAACATTTTGAATAGTTTATCTAACTTTCAAATGGTCAATAAATATGATTAAAATTGTAAATTATTTGTCATGAACAGACTAACCTGGTAAAATAGGAGCCTGCTCATGGAGGATTCGGCTTTCGGCATCCATGGACGAAGTACCAAAAGATTGGAGCAGCTATGAGATATTGTGCTTACTGCATAGAAACACTAAATGGTTGCATCAACTCGGATATCCAAGTCATTCATCATCGCTCAAAAATATTCGCTATTTTTTTCGTGTAAGTTATAACATAGTAAATAATCAAATATCTATGCAGGCTCCTGAATCTATAAAGAACAATCTCAATGATGTATGCATCAACTTAAGTGCAGAATGTTCTAAAGTTCTTAGAGAATCAACCAGCTCGATAATTTCTATGCAGAGATCGGGAACACTGGATATTTACATAGAAGAAATGAACAACGCAGTCCAAGAGCTTCAAAATTCATTAAGCAACCCACTGATATTTAACACATCAATCCTAGAAGCGTTACCTATAGTTACTTTCGCATCATTATTAATAGAAATAGCTAAAAGGGTTGAAGGTGTCGTGGAAGCCGTTGATAATCTCGCTACATCAGCAAATTTTAAAGTGGCGAATGATGAAAAGCCTGAAAAAATAGCAGCAAATGCTGAAATGGCAAGATGTAATTATTAATCGAGAAGTTATATATTGTATCAGGTTGCAAAGATTTTGTAAGCCTTGAAACTGATTTGTATGTATATATGAAATAATATATGTCAAAAGAAGATCTGAATATGATTAAGTTTTAAATACAATTATACAAAATGCATTAGAGCACTAGCTCTACCGTTACAATAACATCAAGGCAAACAATCTAATAGTGATGAATTGGACAAGAAATTCAAGCAGGATCATGTGATGCAGGCATATTGCGTTCAAATGATTTAATATATGCATAATATGTAGTTTGTTGGAAGAATCACCTGAACTTATTAAGAAAATACTATATATGCCTACATTTGAAAGGACACTATATCAAATTATGGTCGATGTTTGTTCAAAATACAGCAAAAAATACTCTTCATCGTAAGAGAATAACTCAAAGTAATATGAGCGCTTGAGGGTGTTGATGCTTGTCAACATATGGACATGGCGAAAGATAAAATGCAAATGAAGTTTATTTCAAGCCAGGGCCCTGCGATGCATATTAAAATAAAATTAAGACAAACGTACATTGATCAATTTCGTCACTGAACGTTAATGCAAAATTAGTCAACTTCATAAAACAGACATATATACCAAGCTGTGAAGAAGTAATTGCAAGTTGACACGCTAGTGACTTCATAAAACAAATCTGATTATAATCGTTCGTTAGTATTTATGGCTTACTTTATATGCATCTCGAATAATAACCAGAAAAAAAGATGAATATAACTTAACCCAATATTCTGTGTATGAGTTGAGCTCAACAGTGACTGCTACATATTTGCGATTTCAGAATACCCAAATTGCAACCACAACCAGAGCCAAAACTGCAACCATCCCAAATTGGCGAACTCCGCCTCCATCAACACAATCAAGGATTTGAAGCCTTGTCAATCTCAAATCCACAACTTCAATGGAAGTGCTACTATACCCACTGGAGTGGAGGAACTGCACGTGGAATTGGGGGCTGAAGAACGCCGGAGAGTCTGAATTTTGCAATTTGATGTTTTAGACATTGATTCACCCTATAATGCTTTTTTGGGCCGACCGGCCCTTGCTGAATTCAGGGTAGCCATTGCCCCGTGGTGTTTGACTTTGAAATTCCCCACCGATCGTGGGGTTATAGTCGTTCCAGGAGATCAGGCTGCTTGGAGAGCCTGTTATGTTGCTGAGCAGCGCGAGGTGCAGCGAAGGGAGAAAGGAAAAGGCATAGAGGAATCTCTCTGCGTCTGTTTTGTTGATAACTGACAACTGGTGTCTGGGCCCAGGCCTAGGCACCCCAACCAATTCCAAAGGGATCTTGACCCGAGAGACATAGATAGTAAAGATGAATCTAAAGAAAGTCAAGCATCCCCGGTCGAAATGACGATCGATGTTCCGATCAATGACGATGACGATTCAAAGATGATAAAGATTGAGCCTCAGTTAAGCCAGCAGACGGAACAGGAATTGGATAAATTTCTCCGGACGAATCTCGACGTGTTCGCCTAGACGCACTCTGACATGTATGGGATATCGCCGACATCGCAAGCCACACTCTGAATATTGATCCGTGGTGTATCCCGGTCAAAGAGAAAAGGCATGGCATGGATCCAGAGAGATCTTCTGCCTTTAAAGAAGAGGTCGATAAGCAGAAAACAAATGGGTTCATTCGAGTGCTTTGTACCCGGAGTGGGTATCAAATCCCATACTTTGCCGAAAGCTGAATGGGAAATGGAGGACACGTGTTGATTATTCCGACTAAAATAAAGCTTTCCCGAAGGATAGTTTTCCACTTTCCCGAATTGAACAGCTCGTAGATTCAACGGCTGGACACGAGTTATAATCTTTCATGAATGCTTATTCCGATTATAATCAAATACCTATGCACTTACTTGATGGAGAACATACCGGCTTCATAACCAATCTAGGACTCTACTGCTACAGAGTCATGCCCTTTGGACTCAAGAACGCCGGAGCAACGTATCAACGCCAAGTCAACCGGATGTTCACCAACCAGATCGGGAATACCATGGAAGTATATGTAGACGACATGCTGGTAAAATCGCAATTTTCCACTGATCATATCATAGATTTGGAATCAATGTTCAACATTCTTTGAGAATACAAGATGAAGCTCAATCCATTGAAATGTCATTTTGGAGTCGCATCTGGAAAGTTCCTTGGGTTCATCGTCAATGATCGAGGAATATAAGGCAATCCCGAAAAGATCTGGGAGATCAGAAATCTTCAAACTCTGAGAACTATAAAGCAAGTCCAGTGTCTCAACGGGAAGCACTACTACAAAACAGGCCATTTGCATCGGTTGTTTACCCCTTTTGCATCAGTTCAACAAATGATGTATATACGACCGATGCAACAGGCTTAACACTTTTGCATCAGTTCTGAAACCATTCAAAAAGGTCCTTTTTGCATCGGTTGTTACTAAAAACTGATGCAAAATATCATGGTTGGATGCTTGAACACAGTCCCCATGTTGCATCGGTTGTAATGAAAACCGATGCAACAAAGTAACTTGTTGCATCGGTTTTTTGTAACAACTGATGCAAGCTAATCCCTCTATTGCATCAGCTATTTATACCTGATGCAAAAAAGCCATTCTCAGAAACCATTATTATAGTACTCAAATAGACTGTATATATATTATTGATTATAACAAACAATTATTGCATGCAATATTTCAATCATTCAAAATAAAATTTGATGGAAAATACATAATCAGATTTAATAATTCGACAAAAGAATGAAAAACATAAATTCCACATTACATAATCAGACAGTCAGTAGTAAAAAATAAATGGAGCATGTTATATGTACACACACAAAAATACATATATATACAGAGAAGAGAATATTTGGTACTGCATGGATCTATTTCAAACATACTCTTGCACAGCTGCATTTCTTCTCTCATGTTTTCTGCCATAGTCCCATTTTTGAGTCATGGTCTTCGTAGCAAGTATTATTGTAAAGCCTATTAATGGAAGAGGAGCAATATGCAAATCCAGTTGTCCCGACACAAATTTGAGTAAAATGATCTGTAAAATAGACATTGTGAAAATTAATCTTGAATATCACTGCTAAACTGATTGCAAAATTGAACCATAGATTTAAAAGTACAATATTACAAAAGTTAATAGACATCGTCCACCAGTTAAATAAACAAAATATGCACCATTTGTTTAATTAGTACAAATAGGCACTATAATCGTTCTGAGAACAGTTAGTTTTCAGTGCACAAACATTGAGCCCATACTCCCCTGACCTGAACTACCGTGAAAACTACTACTGAATTGCTCTCCCTATCAATACATAACCACATATCAATAAATCTACATCTACATCAATACATAACCCGACCCTCACCAACCATCTCCCTGTCACCTGAGTACAACTAAACAACCATCTGACTGTCGTCATCAAATTTCTCTCAGTTAACCATCATCAAGAACCACTGCCACATTCATCAACTCCATCACAAACATTGTCTCCTCCCTATCAATCACTCTCTGTTTACTTCCTTCTTCATCACAAACACATTAAAACTCTCCAGCACACTTCACCAAAACACCACAAAACTCCTCCTTGAAACCCATTCTCGAAAACAGCCAGCACCACCTTACAAATCACTTCAACATAGCAACATGTGCTCACCTCACTACAAACTCCTACTCCAAACCACTACACACAACAACTACAGCACTTCATCCACTTCAACACAGCAGCAGCAGCAACACATCAACAACATTACTGCAAGCTCCTGCTCCAAGCAAGAACCACGCACTCACTTCCTCTAAATCTAGTTAGTACTCCATCGAGAAAACCATCATAATTCACCCTACAACTACCTCAACCAGCAATCGACCATAACCTAAAATCCACAACTTCACCTCATTACTGCAACTGCTCCTACATCACCTTCATTCTCTGCCTCACCCACTTCCAGTTCCAATATCCAAGAACCTAAACTTCCATTCGGAAAACTGCAAGTTCACCAACCTGCAACTACCCACCATTCCTCTACACACATCATTCATCACAAAGCCCCAAAAAAATCAACCATCAACATACTTCTGCCTGCATACATACCACCCATCGAACTGCTGCACCCACTTACACCCTCCGCTACAACTTCATTTCATACTGTCTTCAACACACTGACTTAAAAAGCATCCTCTGCTATCATCAAAATCCCTTCAAATTACTCCATACATACCTACTCAACAGTAACCATACATCAAAACTCCTCAGTCCTCACCAGTAACTTGCACTTCTCTACAACTTACATCAACCATATCACTGCCTTACCTCTATCGTCTCCACAACCTATAGAAACCTATAACCATTTGTAGCTATACAACATACACTTCACTACTGCTACACACACTCCCTGTCAAAACCACCGCATTCTTCCCATTCAACAACTCCCTCTTCCTGCACATCCTTCTCTGTGCATTAACAACACTTCAAAGGCATCTGAAGGCTCATTGGTACATTTAAAACATTTTGAATAGTTTATCTAACTTTCAAATGGTCAATAAATATGATTAAAATTGTAAATTATTTGTCATGAACAGACTAACCTGGCAAAATAGGAGCCTGCTCATGGAGGATTCGGCTTTCGGCATCCATGGACGAAGTACCAAAAGATTGGAGCAGCTATGAGATATTGTGCTTACTGCATAGAAACAATAAATGGTTGCATCAACTCGAATATCCAAGTCATTCATCATCGCTCAAAAATATTCGCTATTTTTTTCGTGTAAGTTATAACATAGTAAATAATCAAATATCTATGCAGGCTCCTGAATCTATAAAGAACAATCTCAATGATGTATGCATCAACTTAAGTGCAGAATGTTCTAAAGTTCTTAGAGAATCAACCAGCTCGATAATTTCTATGCAGAGATCGGGAACACTGGATATTTACATAGAAGAAATGAACAACGCAGTCCAAGAGCTTCAAAATTCATTAAGCAACCCACTGATATTTAACACATCAATCCTAGAAGCGTTACCTATAGTTACTTTCGCATCATTATTAATAGAAATCGCTAAAAGGGTTGAAGGAGTCGTGGAAGCCGTTGATAATCTCGCTACATCAGCAAATTTTAAAGTGGCGAATGATGAAAAGCCTGAAAAAATAGCAGCAAATGCTGAAATGGCAAGATGTAATTATTAATCGAGAAGTTATATATTGTATCAGGTTGCAAAGATTTTGTAAGCCTTGAAACTGATTTGTATGTATATATGAAATAATATATGTCAAAAGAAGATCTGAATATAATTAAGTTTTAAATACAATTATACAAAATGCATTAGAGCACTAGCTCTACCGTTACAATAACATCAAGGCAAAAAATCTAATAGTGATGAATTGGACAAGAAATTCAAGCAAGATCATGTGATGCAGGCATATTGCGTTCAAATGATTTAATATATGCATAATATGTAGTTTGTTGGAAGAATCACCTGAACTTATTAAGAAAATACTATATATGCCTACATTTGAAAGGACACTATATCAAATTATGGTCGATGTTTGTTCAAAATACAGCAAAAAATACTCTTCATCGTAAGAGAATAACTCAAAGTAATATGAGTGCTTGAGGCTGTTGATGCTTGTCAACATATGGACATGGCGAAAGATAAAATGCAAATGAAGTTTATTTCAACCCAGGGCCCTGCGATGCATATTAAAATAAAATTAAGACAAACGTACATTGATTAATTTCGTCACTGAACGTTAATGCAAAATTAGTCAACTTCATAAAACAGACATATATACCAAGCTGTGAAGAAGTAATTGCAAGTTGACACGCTAGTGACTTCATGAAACAAATCTGATTATAATCGTTCGTCAGTATTTATGGCTTACTTTATATGCATCTCGAATAATAACCAGAAAAAAAAAGATGAATATAACTTAACCCAATATTCTGTGTATGAGTTGAGCTCAACAGGGACTGCTACATATTTGCGATTTCAGAATACCCAAATTGCAACCACAACCAGAGCCAAAACTGCAACCATCCCAAATTGGCGAACTCCGCCTCCATCCACACAATCAAGGATTTGAAGCCTTGTCAATCTCAAATCCATAACTTCAATGGAAGTGCTACTATACCCACTGGAGTGGAGGAACTGCCAGTGGAATTGGGGGCTGAAGAACGCCGGAGAGTCTGAATTTTGCAATTTGATGTTTTAGACATTGATTCATTTAAAACATTTTGAAATAGTTTATCTAACTTTCAAATGGTCAATAAGTATGATTAAAATTGTAAATTATTTGTTATGAACAGACTAACCTGGCAAAATGGGAGCCTGCTCATGGAGGATTCGGCTTCTGGCATCCATGGATGAAGTACCAAAAGATTGGAGCAGCTATGAGATATTGTGCTCACTACATAGAAACACTAAATGGTTGCATCAACTCGGATATCCAAGTCATTCATCATCGCTCAAAAATATTCGCTATTTTTTTTCGTGTATGTTATAACATAGTAAATAATCAAATATCTATGCAGGCTCCTGAATCTATAAAGAACAATCTCAATGATGTATGCATCAACTTAAGTGCAGAATGTTCTAAAGTTCTTAGAGAATCAACCAGCTCGATAATTTCTATGCAGAGATCGGGAACACTGGATATTTACGTAGAAGAAATGAACAACGCAGTCCAAGAGCTTCAAAATTCATTAAGCAACCCACTGATATTTAACACACCAATCCTAGAAGCGTTACCTATAGTTACTTTCGCATCATTATTAATAGAAATAGCTAAAAGGGTTTAAGGAGTCGTGGAAGCCATTGATAATCTCGCTACATCAGCAAATTTTAAAGTGGCGAATGATGAAAAGCCTGAAAAAATAGCAGCAAATGCTGAAATGGCATAATGTAATTACTAATCGAGAAGTTATATATTGTATCAGGTTGCAAAGATTTTGTAAGCCTTGAAACTGATTTGTATGTATATATGAAATAATATATGCCAAAAGAAGATCTGAATATGATTAAGTTTTAAATACAATTATACAAAATGCATTAGAGCACTAGCTCTACCGTTACAATAACATCAAGGCAAACAATCTAATAGTGATGAATTGGACAAGAAATTCCAGCAGGATCATGTGATGCAGGCATATTGCGTTCAAATGATTTAATATATGCATAATATGTAGTTTGTTGGAAGAATCACCTGAACTTATTAAGAAAATACTATATATGCCTACATTTGAAAGGACACTATATCAAATTATGGTCGACGTTTGTTCAAAATACAGCAAAAAATACTCTTCATCATAAGTGAATAACTCAAAGTAACATGAGGGCTTGAGGCTGTTAATGCTTGTCAACATATGGACATGGCGAAAGATAAAATGCAAATGAAGTTTATTTCAAGCCAGGGCCCTGCGATGCATATTAAAATAAAATTAAGACAAACGTACATTGATCAATTTCGTCACTGAACGTTAATGCAAAATTAGTCAACTTCATAAAACAAACATATATGCCAAGCCGTGAAGAAGTAATTGCATGTTGACACGCTAGCGACTTCATAAAACAAATCTGATCATAATCTTTCGTCGGTATTTATGGCTTACTTTATATGCATCTTGAATAATAACCAGAAAAAAAAAGATGAATATAACTTAACCCTAGTATTCTGTGTATGAGTTGAGCTCAACAGTGACTGCTACATATTTGCGATTTCAGAATACCCAAATTGCAACCACAACCAGAGCCAAAACTGCAACCATCCCAAATTGGCGAACTCAGCCTCCATCCACATAATCAGCTGCGACCATCGACGACCCCAAACTAAATTCCTCCCTCTCCACCAACCACTCATCATGCCGTCGCCACCACAAATCCAATCGGCAGCCGAACTTCAATCGAGACTTACGAAACCGCTTCCAATTCAATTTTTTTTGTTTAAGATGCTCGGCCGTGGATTTCTTACTGTAAATCGGTTTCGAGTTTGCTGCCATCTTCGCCATTAAGATTTTCAAAAGCTCTGATTTAATTTTATTCTTTTTTTGTTCGATGTTGAAAATGAAAAGAAGGGGCGGGCACGGCATTATTATTATTATTATTTTTTGGGAGTGGTTTATTGAGGAGGGAGAGTACATTTGTGCAAAGTAAACTTTGGAGCCAATTTTTCATTATTTTCCACCTAAATTTCATATTGCCATCAACATGTAGTTGCATCGGTTGACTTTAAAACCAATGCGACTAAAACTATTTGCATCGGTTGTTGGTGAGAACTGATGCAAATTTGATTTTTTTTATTACCTATTGCTTTCCACGTACCTATTGCATCGGTTATTAAGATAGAACTGACGCAAATAGTTCTATCTGCGTTAGTTTTTACTTCAACCGATGCAAATGAGGCGAAGCAATATGCACTTTTTGTACTAGTGAAGGTAGCAGGATTAAGCTGGTTCATATCAAAATCCACCGACAAATGCATCCCCTTCTTCGATCTGATCCGAAAAGGAAAGCAAAACTTTGAATGGACCACGGAGTGTGAAGGCGCATTCCGAGCACTGATTCAACATCTCTCCACACCGTCGATTTTATCAAAGCTTATCGACCACGAGCAATTATACCTTTACCAGGCGGTATCAGAAAACGCGATCAGTGCTGCCTTAGTTCGGGAGGAAGACTGAGTGCAGAAACCGGTCTATTATGTTAGTAAACGACTAACCGAAGCCGAGAGAAATTATCCAAAGCTAGAGAAATTGGCTTACTGCCTAATCATTGCCTCAAGGAAGCTCCGTCCATATTTCCAAGCTTATCCTATTACTGTGTGCACCTATCAGCCATCACGATAGGTCCTAACGTAGCCCGAGATGTTTGGTAGGTTACTCAAGTGGAACATTGAACTGAGTCAATTTGACATCACTTATACTCCAAGGAGAGCCATTCAAGGACAAGTCCTAGCAGATTTCATAGCCTACCATCCCAAAGGACTTTCCCAAAACCGTAAAACTCCCGAATACATCTGGAAGCTGCATACCGATGGTGCATCCAACGATTGGTGCTCGGGTGCTGGAGTGGTACTTGAAACCCCTGAAGGTCGATCCATATGCTATGCTTTGAAATTTGAGTTTCGTGCGACCAATAATGTAGTTGAATATGAAGCCCTGCTTACTGGATTAAAACTCGCACATAATCTAAAAATTATAGCTGTGGAAATTTACTGTGATTCCCATTTAGTTGTATGCTATATTCGGGGTGAATATCAGGCTAAGGATCGAAGACTAGCTGCTTATCTAGCTCGAGTCCAGGAAATACTTGATTAGTTTGATTATTATGCCATCTTCTGCATACCCCATGAGCGCAATCAGAAGGCTAATTCATTGGTGAAGCTAGCAAGTACGGATGAAGCACAGCAAATGGGACTTGTTCTTGTAGAGACATTATCTTCTCCGATCATTGATCAGATGGAGACCGACTTCGTGTATGAAACCGCTCCCGGTAGGGAATCATTGATAACTCCGTACCAAAATTACATCGAGCATGGAACACTTCCTGAGCGCAGGAGTGAGAAAAGACAGATTCTTCGAAAAGCCTCGCGGTTCACCATTCATAATGGAGTCATGTTTAGAAGAGGACATTCTGTTCCTCTCCTCTGATGTATCGCGCATGATGAAATTAAACGAGTGTTGCATGATGTACATGAAGGAGAATGTGGCGATCACACCGGGGTGGCAAGCTCTCGCTAAGAAAGTACTCCGATATGGGTATTACTAGCCCACCGTAAACCGTGATGCAGCAGACTATGCCAGAAAATGCGATAAATGCCAGAAACGTGCTTGAATTCTTAGAGCCCCACCTACTGAGATAACCCAAATGGTCAGCCCATGGACGTTTGTAGTATGGGGCATTGATATTATTCGCACTCTACCCCTGGCCAAAGGTGGAGAAAAGTACGCCATTGTCGCAGTTGATTATTTTACCAAATGGGCCGAAGCAAAATCTCTTGTAACAATCAGGGCGAAGAAAGTGATCAACTTCATAGTTCGCAACATTATCTACCGATTTGGTCTCCCGCATACCATTATCACTGATAACGGAGCTCAGTTCGACAGTGTTGAATTCAAGAATTTCTGTCAACGGTTCCATATCCACAAGAAACTCTCTACAATCGCACACCCTCAAGCGAATGGCCACGTTGAAGCTGTTAATAAGGTTATCAAATCTATTCTGGAAAAAGACTGGAAAAGGCCAGGGGCAAGTGGGTTGATGAACTTCCTATGGTTTTATGGGCTTACCGAACGATCCACAAGTCCGCGACCGGACACACTCTATTTTCTCTATCTTATGGCTCCAAAGCCGTTATTCCGGTCGAGATCAAAGTACCTTCCCATCGCGTGACTTATTATGACCCGAAGACAAATGCCATATTACTTGCTAAATCTTTGGATCTACTGGATGAGAAGCGTGAAGAGGCTAATTTGAGGGCAGCCGCATATCGAAATCGAGTCGCCCGATTGTACAATGCCAATGTTTGACCGCAAACCTTTGACCTCAGCGATCTCGTCCTCAAAAGAATATATCCGGTCCCTTCACACATTAAGCCAAATTGGGAAGGATCGTATGTGATTACACAATAGCTCGGAGATGGCACGTTTAAGTTATCGACTGTTGACCGTCTTACTTTGCTAAGATCCTGGAACAGCGAGAGTCTCCGTCGCTACTACACATGACAGGCTTTATTTACTTTAGTCTATTTTTCCATTTATAATTTGTTTCCGCATTTTGAAATTTGAAATTGTAATAAGGCAACTGATTTTGCCGTATTTTCTCATTTCAGCAATAAAATGCCATCTCTTCGAGCCAGAGCTGTGATATATTGAATATGACGTATGATATCACGATGCATGGAGAGCTAAGTTTCATCATGCGGTGGAATTTATTCAAATAGGGAGTGACTGTGATACGACCAGTCACTCGCTAAGTGAAACCCGAGCTTGGAGGCAAGTCACTACACCCAAATCAAAAAGGATTGATACACGCCAATCCTTTAACCAACTCCAAACTCCTAGAGTGCGAGTTAGAGCATAAAACTGATAAATGCAGTTCTGGAGAGGGTGGATCCGTCTGACTAACGACTTCGACCGTATCCTAACCAAGTTCGAGGAGGATGGACCCGTCCATCTAATGACCTCACTTGTTAGCTCGAGGTGGATGTGAACCGACCATCCATGATCCCGATAAATCGATCGTTTCTGAAGTGCAAACGAACTCCTAAAAAGCCTTAACAGATGTGACTGACCATATATCAGCCAACTCCAGATTCCCACAGTGCGAAGTGGAGTATAAACATCAACTCTTGGTTCCTAGAGTGCGAACCGAAGCACAAACACTAGCTCCAAATTCACAGAGTGTGAATTGGAGTACAAACTCTTAGTCCAAGTCCGCGGAGGGCGGACTAGATTACAAACATCGACAGTCTCCAGATTCCCAGAGTTCGAATCAAATTACCGACCGCAAATAACTCTGAGTCCCCAGAGTGTGGTCAGAGTATAAATGTGACTCAAGTGCGAACGTCACTCATAAACTAACCCAAGTCCCCAAAGTGTGGATATGTTCTTGAAAACATCAATAGGCATGACTGATCACCGAAGTATAAATGCAGTTCCCCGGAGTGTGGATGTGACTACTATGAGTAAGCGAGTGTGGTTTGACCACTCGACTCTTACTTGTTTTAGCATCAATCTGACGATATTAAACTCGAAAAGATAAAGACAAACAGCGATTGCCATCCGATCTTTATAACCTACCCTCGGAATCGGGGGCAAAGCTTAAGTGTTAAATCATTGACCAAAGTAGTGCAACGTCAAAATCCTAACCCAATCTCCAGTTACGACTTGTGTTCGTGATTTTCGGACTTGGCGAATGAAACAAACTTAGCTCAAGAGTTGAAACTCCACGGGTGCACTGAACTGAGATCCAAACACTGCAACACTTAAGCATATGAGACAGGAATAACAGTTGAAACAAGAAAGAAAAATTTCATTTCAACTAATTGTAAATGAAGAGTCATATACAAATTCTTCCAAAATTCCTACTAGCAGGGGCCGAACCCGCATCTATACACGGCATATGATGGAAAAGCGAAAAATAAACTTCCTATCTACCAAAAATTGCGCCAAAGAAGTATATTTACTCTTTCTTCTTCCTCGGCTTTTCTTCGGCGTAAGCCCACTGGAGCTGTTGATGATCTTTCGTTACGAGCTCTTGCCTTTTGGCGGGCTATCTCCAGACGGAGGCATGATGTCAACATCCTCCTACGAACTTGAATCTAGAGGAATGCTCCCCGCAGGAAGAGTCGGAGGAGTCAGATCTAGAACCGAGGGCAGAATAGACACACTGTTATCAACAAGTGTACCCCCAGGTGATATCATTTTAAGCAGAATTGGACCGAGCGCGGTCATTCCACACCTAAGACTACTTCCATGTGTCGATGCCTCCAACTCATTGTTGATTTTAGCCAATATTACTTCTTCACGAATAGATCGAGCTTCGCTGGGGTAGCATAGATCTGTGCTGAAGCACCAGAGGCGGGCGCGAGTCCGCTAATAACAAACGGCAAATCCATGAAGGGGTCGTTGTGTCGACCTAAAAGTTTGTTCATCATCTGCTCGTCAAAAGAAAGCGAGCTCCCTTGCGTGGCTTCGATTGGTAAGGTTATTGACGTAGTGGTCGCTTCGGTAATAATGGCCTCCTGCGCTTGATGTGATTCTTGGATTGCGGGAGGAACTGTTGAAATAACTCCTGTCACTGGACAAGGAAGAAAAGAAGATGTTAGCACGCACTTCAAAACAAAATCCTTATTTCGAACACCATCGAGATAGTATCTTCCTCAGTTTGGCTCACGGTTGACTGAGCAGCTTCGAAGGTGTGCTTCTTTGTAGGTGATAGATGTGGCTGTTCTGGATCATAAACCGGGATAGACTGGGGCTCAACCATTGAAATAGGCTCAGATCGAGATGGAGCGATAATCTCAGGGCTTGTAGCATGATGTTTGATGCCTAAGCATTCCCCAACCTCCTGGTGTTGGGTGCCAAGCATCTCTCTTGCGTGTGAGATCATTGAGTCATGGAGAACCTTCTTTTCATCCTCGTTCAATATACGGTTCTCCAGGTAAAACTCATCAAATGCTCCACCCAGATGCACCAATTTCTCCTCTTCGAACAAATGGTTCCAAGCATTATAGAGATGTGTTGAGTAATTGTCAAGCCAAGCCAGGTTTATATGTTTCAACACGTTGACGTTGTAAGTGACGAGAAGTTCCTCTATATCATCCTCCAACCTGGTCTCCGCCAGCCGAATCGTCTCCGCAACCTCAGCATCCACCAAGCGGACTTTAGCCACAGCCACATCTCTTTCGCCCTGAAGCACCACCGCCTGATCACATGCTTCCTGTGTGGAGATATTGGAAGCATCCTTCTCCTTAATGATCTCGGAAAATTTGGACTTGAGCTCGTTGTGCTCTTTGAGGGTTGCGTCCCGCTCGGTTGTGATAGTGGTGTTCCTGTGGCCAATGTCCTCCATCATGGCGTAATGCTCTTGTCTCATCCTATCCACGGTCGAGTGAGCATCATCGACCTTTTTGAGAGCTTCGATTTCATATTTTCGAGAAGACTCGGCTTCAGTATTGAATATCTGAATAATCCGGTCTTTCTATGTGAGCTCTTTCTCCAACTTTTTCAATCGCGGCTGCCCGATCGAAAGCCACTTTCGATGCTTTTGTCGTGGCTTTCACCCACTCCTTGTACAGAAAGTAGATATCTGCAACATAATCATGCACTGTGTTCTCGGCCTCCATCGGAATTCTCTTCAAGTGCGGGGGAAAGATATATCCATCAAACCAAATGCCAGGAAAATCTTTTTTCAGTTGAGCAAGCTTGATCGCTTCTTCCCGGAAGGCTCAGTAGGGACCTGCTCTGTAGTTGTGGGGGCCACTATTTTGGTTCTATGTTGAGTATTAGGCCTTGGAGCATGAGAAGTCGGCTTATGCCGCGAAGTTTGTAGAGGTCGTGAAACATGGACTAGAGGCTGTACAGGAATTCTGGGAGGGGGTGAGCAAGATCAAGTCTGGCGTATGTATCCCCTGTCTCTTTTATACCGCTCCTGACCGGAGTACCCTCGATCATACTCCCTATCCTTATCTCTTTGGCGCGCCTCATAATATGATGAAAATCAACGAGCTTTTCGAAGCCTGCCTAGCATAGAACCTCGGTCAGACATCGTATCTGCAAAGTAAAACAAGGGCAAAGTTAGTAATCTTCCAAAGTAGGCAGCTTACGGTCAGGAACGGTGTAGTGCCGTGAGGTGTGTTTGTATGTGAAACCCCCCGACTAAATGAAAGTGTCGACCACACTAGTGGGAAGAGACTCGCTTAAATCTAAAGCATGTTGAAGTTCTTCCAATCGGGCATCATGTTGGAAGGACACATAGTCCGAAATTGGGATAAGGGCGAGCCTTTCGAAAAGATTTTCCACTTGCGAGGGAGAAGCCTCCGAAATTCTAACTCCGGGAATGGGCAGAGACATGACCACAGTTTTCCATATCCTGGATTTGGGATGTTTAAAAGCAGCTTCCTTGCCTTTTCTCTTTCCTTCAGAATCCAGGACTGCATCCAAAGGCCCAGCTAAAGGTTTGTCATTGGTGTGTTTTCTCTCCGAATCGACTTCCTCGGTTATAACAAGTCAGGGCATCTTGCGCTTAGCCCATTTCTTCGAACTGGTCCTAAGCATCCTCTCGAGCCTTATACTTTCTTTTTGCTCAATCATCCCAAGAATTCTCAGGTTCCTATCCATTAGAACCGAATCGATGTTTCTCTCTTTGCTCGGGATTTCTTGAAGAATCCGAACTATTTCTTTGAAATGAACACCTTCGGGTCACTGAATTATCGTTGTAAAGAGAAAGAGGTATAAGTTGGACTTAAATTATAACTGTCTTACCAACTATTTAAGAAGACTGCAATACTTACGTCGGAATAGCCACCGACTAGCATATCCCGGGGGGCATCAGACATAAAACCACTCCGTCTTGAAGTAACTCAACCTAGTCCAAGATCCCGTACTACTTCACAGTTTCTTACTGCCTCCAAAAATGTGAAAGATGGGCTATCTCCCCAGCTCTTGAAGTTGAATAAATATCCGATCTCGGTCGGAATAGGTGGTCGATGGAGATGCTCCATGAATACGATAAACACATTGTTCAATAGAGCATATCCATTCGGGTGTAGCTGAGATAGAGCAATCCCTAGAAAAGATAATACCTCCCTGAATGCGCACGCATGGCTATTGAATGTGGTATATCCTTCCAGTGGGCAGTGCGGTTTATCATTAGGTCCCGGCAATAGCACATCGTCATATGACAGGCCATGCCTCAGGCATATTCGTCCCAGCATGTCTTCGAAGACATTGATGGAACAGAGTCTGTTGGGCGAGGAATGAAGGATGAGTCAGGTGCCTCTTCTGGGGCAGGATCAATGACTTCGGCCTCGATGGCCGGTATATCGATTATTGGAGGGATTAAACTCCGAGCTTCCTGTTGATGCGAGCTTGAGGGTTCCATAACTAACTAACTTATGAGAAATCACCATTAGACGATAGTCAGCCCATGCATCCCCCAGTGTGAAGTGTGTGAATGTGTTGTGCAGTGCAGTGCTGTGAAGAACTTGAAAAGATTCTATAGAGCTAAAGAAAGTATGCAGATGACATGACATCGAAATTCAGTTGGAGTGATCGTCATCGTTGACTGTCACCACCGTACCATTTAGATTTTAGCGATCGATTTGAGTTAAAGTTTGTTATCAACTTTGTTAAATTATAGTTCCATCGACGAGCTTCGAAGTGCAGTCAACTATGCAGTTTAATGGTTAAGTCTAGATATGCAAGAATGAAGCTCGTCGGAGTCAACCATCCAAATTTGCAGAAGTTTTCCAAATTCGTCAGATTTTGGCTTGGAATTGATCACCGAAGTCCAAGTTCGCATCGGTCAAGGATGCCTCGATTTCGCGTCGGTCATTTTCGAATCGTTACGTTCATATCGATCATGGAAGTCGTATCGATCAGAGGCCGTGACTTCATATCGATTTAGGCCAGGGACTTCCAACCGACCTTTAATGTCCATTTCGTATCCATCCCAAGTGGTCGACTTCGAATTAATCATCGAAGATCTCTTTCGTATCGATGATAGAGGAAGGGCTTCGTATCCTGAGTAATTAAATTTCGTATCGACTTCAATCCCGCATCTTCGTATCGACTTCAATCCTGCATTTTCGTATCGATCGACAGAGTCGATGTTTTGTATCGATCGCATAATTAGAATTTTCGTACCGATCAACATGGATCGACACGAACTACAACCATTTCCCATCGATATGAAATCATCCCTTCTCTTTATATGAAATTCTCTCATCGGCAAATTGATATGAAATTGTGATTTTTTCCAGAGGATATGAAGCATGCATCCTCAACCGATATGAATAGAGGATCTCGGCCCATCTACACTCCTTCTTCCCCAAACGAAAATTCAAACTTCTCGACCTCCCTGGTCTTTGCTCTGACCCATCTAGATCTCCTTATCACCAGAATCGGCCGTGGAAATGAATGGTTCGGCGTTCGAATCTTGTCGTTTTTAGAGCTTGATTGTTAGTTAATTACCTATTTTAAGAACTTAGTCAAGGATTAAGGAACTGTACCGATTTGGGGATGAAGGCGGTTTCCATTCGTCGTCTCTTTCTATTGATATGAAAGAAGAAGGTAAACAAATCAGAAAGTGAAAAATGCCTAAGTCCACAGTATTTGTATGGACCCAAGTATGAAGAAGAAAGGCGATTCACCTCCCAGTCCATGCGACCGGTCACAACATGTCAACTCTCAAATCGATGTGAAACTATCACCAGGGTCCATCAATTCGAAGCCATTATCCGTGTCAGTTATATTCGACTCCATCCACGGTGCAACGATACGACTCCGCAGTTCGAATCCAGCAGATCACAGCCACCAGAGGCCAATGTTCATCGATGCGAATAGTGAATCGTCTATTCTTATCCAACGGCATCGAGCTCATCGATGCGAAAATGAAGACCAGTGCAATGGGGTTCGTTGAAGTTTTTGACCATCGATGTGAAATGATCATTTCGTATCCATCTACACAAAGTAAATCGATGCGAGAGCAATCTTTCAACCTTTTACATCGATCTAGGAGAGGATCGATGCGAAATGGCGTTCAAAAACAACCATCAAGCCTTGTCGCAACTCGGATTTCACATCGGTTCAGGAGAGGATCGATATGAAATTCGATAATAGAAAACTGACAATGACTCGTAAATGTGCAACGTTAACGAGAGTCGGATTAACATATATGCATATATGTCGGACAAATATTCAATTTTCAACATTCACAGGAATTGAATACTCATATGATAATTGACTGCGGCAACAAACAACTAATTATTACCATACAACAATCAGCTACAATAATACAGGGTAGAACAATCGACCTCACAGTTCATATTACTGAAGAAAATCAGTCAAAGATTACAACCTTCAACGAAAAGACGACAACTGTTCAGAATGGAGACTGCAGCTTTTCAAAGCACGTCATGTTTCCACAAGACGTACTTTAGGGGGCAAATGTTATCCCACCTTTTGGCAAGGCCGAGATATCAAGGAACTGACTGAAAACCAAGGATCGCTCGCCTCGGATTTCGAGTATGCACAGGTTCACTATGGATATCGATGACATTTTTCCGAGTCCGGATTAGGCTACAATTCACAAGACACGACAAGCGAAGCCATGAAAGCCAACGTTACAAATTTTAATTCAATCTAAGTTCATACGCTCAAGTTACGATCGATGCAAGTTGGGGGAATAGCCTCATTTTCGTATCCATCAGTAGGCCACAATTCGAATCGATCAGGTGCGTATCCATCATCATGCCGTAGTTCGTATCGATCGACTTCGTATCCATCAATAGATAGCGTGCTTCGTATCGATTGGCCAATGTTTGTTTCGTATCCATCATAGAGGCATTTGTTCGAATCCATCAGGATGTTCCATTTCGTATCAATCGAGAGAATGTGTTTGTTCATATCGATCTACTCAACCCAACTTCATATGGCAATTGTACAATTCGTATCCATCGAGGCTCGTTATGTCTGTATCCATCGATTGAACCTTACTTGGCATCCATGATGGAACCATTGTTCGTATCCATCGAGTTGGAGCAACTTGAATCGATATGAACAAGGCCACATGATCGATACTGACTTAGCAACTTGGTTTGATACGAACAGAACTACTTTTATCAATTCGAACGAAGCTACTGCCATCGATACGAATGGGCAACGACAATCGACTCGAACGAGGCAACGGCTATCGATACGAATGAGGCAAAGTTCAAGGGACGACTCGGTCAACTCGACGTAGAAGGTGGATCGATCCAAAGAGTGCGCGTCATGCCATCACGAGGGCACGTGCAACCATCGATTCGAACAGATCGATTCGAAGTGATCGAATCGAAACAGGCCCCCTTCTGAAAGACTACATCTTGTATCGAACATAACTCGAGATCCACAAGTCCAAATGCTATGAAATTTTCACAGGAGCTTACGTACAAGCTAAAGAACGTTTACACCAAGTTTCGACTCCATTGGACAAAATCTTGATCGATACGAATTGAGTTCGTATCGATCACAGATCAAGTCGAAACTTCTAGGGATCGATCGCATGGGCCCACTCACGTGCCAGAAGGATTCTCTCGAAGTTTGAGCGAGATATTAACATATTACACTATAAATAAAGCCCCAGGGTCTACAGAAGAAGGATCTTTGATTCTTAAGCGCCCAGACTCTGCCGGATTCGACCTTGCACTCTACTACTGCTGTTGTGCTAGAATTTCAGAGTTGTACTTCATTGTTGTTTGTTATAATCAAGTGTATTCATCAAGAAAGAATCAATAAATTCATAAAACATCATAGTAGGCGTAGGAAACACGCCGAACTACTCTAAATCGCTTGTGTCTCTGCATTTATTCATCAGTTTTTGGAGTTTTTATTAGATAATCCACATTTTAAATTTATATTCTTTATTTTTATCTCTTCAAAAACTTCCGAAGAGGGTTGTGCCCATTTTCGGTACAAACAATATATACCTATGTTATATAATTATGGGTTGAAATGACATAATTCATTCATGGAATAAAATTGAATTAACCGACCACTTGGCCATAGGGTAGAAAATCACACACGAGCATGGGATTGGTTAAATTATAGGGTTTTAGAAATATTGAATGTGGATTAGTTAGGTGATATTGTTCTAAGGAAAATAATAATTTGGATCCATATAAACTGAATTATTTTCTAATTCATAGTTTGAAAGGTTGAAATTGAAACTTCTTAAATGAATTTATTTGAAGTATTTAGCTTGAAATCTTAAAGTCGAAATTGAGATATGATTTAAATTTATTGAAATTGAATTATTTGAAATGTTTAAGTTTTAACTTAAACGTAGGATTTATTTTAATTAAAGTGGGCTAAATTGGTATTTAGAATTTTGATTAGGAGATGGAAAATCCAAAACATCTCTCAAATTATTATATTCACGTTGTACACTTGATAGGAGATGGAAAATCCCGTAACATCTCTGCAACCATTGCACTCATATTTTACTTGTTTTTGATTTAATTTACATTAGGACTTTGACTCGAGTGTTTTGTCTTTTCATTACGCTCGGGTCAACCTGGGTATTTCAGTGTTTCGAAGATATCATTTCTTGAAGATGAAGGTGGAGTATATAGACCGTATTTATTAATATTATTCTGTTGCATTACTTTATTATATTTGTTAAATGTATAACTCTGATGATATTGTAAAGTGAATTTATTGTATATTGTTAAGCAGCTTCATGAATTTTTTATGTTATTATTATATTTTACCATTTCGCTGCGAGGTCCTGTAGTTTTATTCTTTTGTATCTTATTTCTTTAGAATAAAACTCCATTGATAATATGTTCTTTTGGGCTGTATGAGTCAGACATGTGTGGTTTATTGTCGACTTGAATCGTCCAAAATGGAGGGTCATCACATTAGTTATCTTTATATACCTTAGTCAAATTAGTTACTGACTTTGAAACACTAAATTAGTTAATAACTTTTAAACCCTTTTATCAAATCCATTGATTTACTTTAAACTCTTTTATTAAATCACGTAATTAACATTTAAAACACCATTAACTAAGATTATTAATTAAATCCAAACATTATGACTAAATGGGTTAATTAAATACAAACATCATTAATTAAAATTATTAACTAAATCCAAATATCATTAATTAAAATGATTAACTAAATTTAAATATCATTAATTAAAATGATTAATTAGAACCAAATATCATTAATTAAATTGATTAATATATTTAAACATCATTTATCAAATTGATTAATTAATTTCATATACCATTTAAAATGATTAACTAAATTGAAAACACCATTAATTAAAATGATTAATTAGATTCAAACATCACTAATTAAAATAATCAACTTAATTTAAAACATCATTAATTAAAATCATTAATTAGATTCAAACATCGTTAATTAAGATGATTAACTAAATTTAAAAAAATCATTAATTTAAACGATCAATTAGATTCAAACATAATTAATTAAAATGATTTATTGACTTCGTCAAAATATAAGCTCAAGTTCCACAGACAAAGGTTTATGGGATGATATTCAATAAGTAATGGTATAGCAAAAATCGCTATAACGATACTTAAAAAATTCAAATAGAATGTCACGATTATTCTCAACCAAGCAACAATATAAGCAACTAAGGATGTAAATAAATTAATATTGACGAGAAACCGCTTTGGGTATCTCTATAGAAATCCCCTGCAAAACAATGGTTACTGATAGTATACATAGTTATATGAGTTCACTACAATTTAGTTAATATGTCATCCATTTTTCAAAATGAGAATCCAACTAAACAATCAATCAATCAAACATCAATCTGAGCTAACATCCAAGCATTCAACAATAATTTATAACATCATGGATATTTTATAATTTATTTAATTGTCGTAGCGTTCTAGTTCCGTCATTCGATTTTAGCTTGAAATTCTACAAGCTCCCATTCTGATCAATCCAATTTTGTTACATAGCCAATGATCCTATGAGTACAACGTAACTGACCGCGTATGATTTGGACTGCGTATGAGCAAGTTATGCATTTTCTAAGAAACCGAATTAATTAAATTAGTAAATACACTAATTATTAACTTTATTCACTAGTCTCTACCATAATAAATTTTCTCCAACCCATTAATCCTCTTCTCCCTGCACGAAGACATAGTTTACCACCTTGTACATGTACACCTTACCTTCCAAAATACTCCACGAATCTCGAATCCAACTCCACCGATGCACTTCTCTCCGCGAATGCACCGCGTCCCTCCCCACCTCGACTCGCCCAATCACCTCCCTAAAAATGTGACCATGACTTTCTATTGTCTCCCCTCCGTGTCACATTTTGCAATAGTGAACAAAACTCCATGAAAGTTCGGCCGCCTGTGCTAATTCACGCCACAAACTCGCTGACATCCTATGGTTTACCTAATTATGCCTACGGTCCTCGAAAACCGTAACCCTAGGCAATGGCTAACCCATGGCCATCCTCCCAAACATCACTAAACATAGCAATACCCACAGAGAAACAAAGCTCTCGAAGATACGATTTCAAAGATACAAGCTTTGTGATTTATATTGGCTTAGTTTTTGAGGTACTGATTTTTAAAGATGGTTTCTTCACTTTGCTTTTACTATTAATGGATAAACTCCATTAAACTAGATTGTATGCAATAATACGGGCATGGGATTGTAGATCTCTCCACGACAAATCCAAAAAACTTTTTTTGGGATTTTTCATTGAGAAATCAATTTGATTTTGATTTTTAAAACATGGGATTTAGTTTTGTTTACCAGGAATGGTAAGATAAAAGGAGGAAAACGAAAATATAAAAGAGGGAAATGAAGGGGAGTGGATGAACTTGCCTGGTTTTATTAAAAAACTATTACTCCTAACACAACACTTTACCCAAAAAATAATCAAGATTTTTAAGTTATACAAAAATTTCAAGCAATTTTCCTATCAAGTCAAAATGCACATCAAATCATAGCTAGTTAGAAAATTGAATTTTCTAATTTGATTTAAAATGATTTTGAAATTAAATATTTATGATACTTCGCTACAAAATATTTTGTTTTCAAATAAACTACGAACAATAAAAAAACTGATCGTGCTCCAAAATGCGGTGCGATCACAAATCAGTAATAAAATACACAAGTTATTTAAATCTATGAAATTTCAAAAATACTATTGTTTACCATAAAATACGTCAAACAAAAACTTAACTATTTTCCAAATTAAAAATGAAAAATCGAATAAATTAAATTAAAAATACATTATTAAAAATCATGTCATTTTATTAACATATAAATTTTCCATTATTATTTAATACTTAAAAAGGGATTAAATAATGCCATTAAATCCGTTTAATTAACATTAATTTCACGGATTCAAATATTTAAAATAAAATTTCTATATTTGAATATAAGTTACTAAGCTATGAAAATCTATTATTAAATATATTTAAAAATAATTAAATGTTTAAAATTAAAATGTTAAAATTCTGGGATGTTACAATAGATATGGGCCATCAAATACTCCAAAACTGTTTAATCATTAATGTCATTTAAATTATATTTAAATGCGTATCTAGCAACCCCTTTTTCACCTTGAATTGTCAAAATACGCCAATTTTTTGATTAAGATATCGATAAATACATACATACATATATATATATACACACACCAAATTAATTACTAATGGTAACTAAAAAATACTTAGACCACCCAACACATCAAATAAATAAAAAATATTTTATAAATATTAATTAATTTAATTAATTAATAACTATTATAAATTAGTTAAATCGTGTGGTATTTTGGAGAATTTACCAATACGGTTTAATGATACGTAGGTGTAAATTCTGCCAGCGATTAATATTGAACCATTCGAATATTAATGCTTACTGGTCACCATAGCTGGTGGAGTGACAGTTTGATCGAATTTATCACTTATACATCATTGTTGGTAAAATCAAATTTTAGAATTTAAGCGATACCTTTTAATAACAATTATTTACACCAACTCTCTTTATCAACACTATGCCACATTAAGATTTATGAAATTTGGTTTTGATTAAAATTGCAACATAATCCATATTCATTTTGGTTGGTCTATTGGCAAAGTCCTTGGTTCAATAACAACAATTATTGCTAAAAGTAGTACTTTGATCAAAGATGTTGATTTTGTGTTGACTACAGTTGATCGTGATGCTATCTCATACAACTGAGAAGACGAATTCTCTATTGAATATATTTCACTTCTATTGCTTTAATTAGATCGGATTATAGTCGCTCGATGATCGTTATGTCATGATTTAATTATACTCAAATTGGAGTATTGTAACACCCCTAAAAGAAAATAATAAAATTAATTAATGATAAAGCTAAAAATGCAAATTTTACGAAGTTAGAATTTGACAATGAAAGTTACGCCATTGTGTTCATGACGATTTTCTGGTCAACTTTCACACATAAAGTTCATGATCGGAGTTCAAACGGAAAAGTTGTTGTGAAGTTTTCAAATTTAAAATAATTCGTACAAATTTAAGTTTAAAAATTAAATAATGTTAAAATTAAATAGGTAATAATTATTTTTAATGTTGAAGAAATCTTAGGGCTTAAGCAACGTTAAATAAATGTTAATAGTAGAGAAACAAAAAGGAAATAAACAAATAAAGAAACAACAGCAATAAATTCACGTTCCAAAATAGGGAATCAGACGACCCTCTTACCTTGATCGCCGACCACTAATGGTCGACCGCTTAAGGGTGAGTGGTCGACCAGTGCTTGTATAGCGGCTTGGGTCAGGTTAGGCCAAGAACGGCTTAGATTTTATTATTTCAAACCGAAATAAATCCTATGGTCCAAGCGCATCCTAACCCCTATACTAGGAGGCCAGCCCCCTCACTTTTATTCACAACATATCAAACTCCGCCGGTCTTCTTCCTCAATTAGATTCAAGAATTCAAATCCAAGGAAAAAAGATAATAGGTTATATATACACATTTTTCTTTTTTTATTCTTCCATAGTATCTAAATCATGAATTCAATATATATACAATTGAATGCTTGTATTTCCAAAAAGAAGGAACTCGAAGGAACAGTTGGCAAAGGTGTGAATCAAATCCAAAGAAGCTAGGAAACTATTTGTGAGCGAAAACCTTAGTTATTCACATTTAGCAGTTTGTGTAGCAAAATTTGGATTTGTTTTATAGTAGAATATAGTAAAATCTTAGTTAATATAGTAGAATTTAATTTGTTGGTTGCAATTTGAATAATTTATTTTTTATTGAACTTCCTCTTCTAATTTCTTTTTTTGCGATAAAAGGATTCAAAAAGAAAATTATTAAGAAATATTGTTTAAAGTATAAGTTTTTCTATTTGTGGTTTGCCTCGCCTATTACCATAATAAAGATAAATATTAATCCTTTCCCACTTAAAGATTGTATGTAAAATTGAATATAATATAAAAGGTTTAAATTGTAAGTTTTGTTTTCATGAAATAGAGGTGTGATTCAATTATATTAATGCAAAATAAGTTTGATATTATTCCATTTTAAATATATATACAAGTCTGTTTGGTCTAGCTAGGATATTAGCTATTTTGTAAATAATTATATAGAACTTAGGCTTGGATAAATATAGAAGTTTTGACATTTTAACAACTAGTATAGGAAGCGTTTATCTTAGAATTGCAATACTTCTACGCATGCTTAGGAATATTTGGTTAGCTAAAATATTATGTATGTATAAATATAATTAATAGTGTATTAATAATAACATATTAATCATATCATATAGAATAAATAGGTTTGTAACATGCATTAGACCCTTGTGGAAGGAAGTTAAGGATAATTAGGGAAATTAATGCATAACTAAAGGAAAAATAAACAATTTTCCTAATACAGCCTTAAGTCGTAAATGCGATAAGATATTATATGTACATGTAATGTGTATGTGTATGGTATTATGTTAGGAGAGTGGAAATATGAATAAATTATTAGGACGTGAGGTTAGTCAAAAGCGCATAGATGTCTACCCACATAATCTTGCTACCAACAATATGACTTTGACAATGGTGTGAGAAATCATCTATAAGAAGTACCGACGATGGATGCGAGATTAGTCCTAATTCTATAGGGTAAGTCCATCGAACTAATCTTGCTATCATCACATATGAATAAGCAGGCTAATGTGAGACGTCATGGTTTGGGTTATGGGTCGTACTATAATTATCCCAGTAAGGGCGTGCTTTTGGGTTGCGAGTACTCAGTGGCTATTATAGTGTAATATCCCGGAATTTCCAGGAATTTAAAATGTGATAATCTCTTAATTTAAATTATTTGAAGTGACAAAATTGTTATTTTCAAAAATAAATAACTAATTAATAATAATATAATGTTTTAATTATGGTTATAAATTGATTTTAAAATAAGAATAATTATTTTGTTTGTATAAATAAATTCTAAATTGGCTTATTGTTTTCAAAATTTGATAAGTGTGTGCATTTTAAATTGATTTTAAATGGGATAGATTATTTGTAAATAAAAATGAGCTTATTTAAAGATAGATATTATATTTATTTAAATTAATTTTAGAGTTGGATTATTTTTAAATTTGACTTTGAATTAAACAAAAATTTGAATTTAAGGGGATATACATACATATTAAAATAAAATAATAATATAGTTTGAGTTTTAAATTATATAGATAATGTTTTTAATTAAAAATAAGATTTGTTTAATTTTCTTTTTATAGAAATTTATCTATAAAAATTTGGGATTGTATTTATTTAATAAAAATAAATGCAAGGCATTTGAAATAGCATTTAAAATGAGTATTGCAATTTGTATATAATTTTATTTAAATTATAATTGATTTTATTTTATTTTATTTTTAAAGATTGTATTTTATATAAATTGAGAAAACATTTATAAATGTATAAATGTATTTATTTATTTGAAATTTAATTATAAAAGTATTTTTAAAATTAAGAAAACATATTACTAATTAGGGAAATAATTTAAAAGGGTTTCAAATTTCTTTTGGAATAAAATTAAATAAAAATTGACAAGTGTTTAGTTTTAAAACACTATGTCAACAAGTGTTAAACATTGGTGTAATTTAAAGACAAGCGTCCATTGTTTCTAATTTTCTTTTAATTTGATAAAAATCTGAAAATTTTTCCTATATAACACTATCTCTCCTCACTTTCTTCATTTTTCTTTTTCTTTAAAATTTTGTATTCATGCCCAGAAGAAAACTAGGACTATCATGCAATTTTCACTCATTCCAAAATCAGCAAATCTTCAAAACAATGCTCAAACAAAATCTGAAACCTCCTCAAAAGTAAAATCTACAAATTTATTTTCCTGTAAAACTTTTTCCCAAGTCTACATCTACTCCTCGAATTCAATCACCACTCTCTATTTACCAAAACCTGACATTGAAGTGCAAATCAAACTGCATGCTTGCAGTTTATTTTCGAAACAAAAATCATTGCTCAAATCAAAACTGCACACCTGCAGTTGTTTTCAAATCAAAATCCACAACATGTTTTCAAAGTTTGTTGCAAGTTACCAAGCCAGTTCTGCAAAATCCCCTGTCTGCATCTATCTTCAAATGCATGCAAGTATGAATCTGGTTCAAAGGCTTCATCATCAAGTTCAAAGCATTTCAGTTTTGAGAGCATTTCTGTTTCAAATAAGGGTTCATCTTCAAGTTCAAGTCTTTTGCAATTTCCTGTTTATCATCAAACCCCTGCATTTCTTTTATAAAGGTGAGTAAACATTTAAGTTTAAACTTAAGTACATGATAGTAGTTACAAGCATATTGCTGTGTTGAAGTGCTTTACATATGCTTATATATACAAGTGTAAATGTTGTGTGTTTCTGATTTTAAACTGTGCATGTTGATAGCTGTTCCAGGTGTAGGTGTTACCCATCAGAATTTTTTTTACATCTTTTTATCTAATCACTGTTAACACTTAGATTAAAAGTAAAATAGTTTAGTTTTAACAAAATCTAAGTGCTAAAAATACAAACAAGCATGAAAGTGATGAAATATACATGTATTTGGAAATATCAATAGGAATTCTTTAAAACTTGTAAAAATCAGATGTTAATTTTCATGGATTCAAGCATATGCCCTAGTTCAGTTTGGAAAGTTAGGATTTTTGAAACAAATATTACAATTTTTAAATTTGTACTAAGCTAGCATTTGGGGTTTATTTGGAAATTGGATTTCTGCCTAATTATGTTGATCTGTACATCTGGGTTTCTCGAGATTGTTGATGGAGCTAGGTGAAACATGAGAGAGTAAGGTAAAAGTGGTTAAATAATTTGTAATCCACTGTGAAGTTTGAATTTGCTCGAGATTTGTTTTAAACCTAGTTTTGGTTCTTGCTGTAAACTGAACTACTGCATCTTCTTCACTACATCGAGCATAAAGGGAATTTGGGAAAAAGAAGTGCGAAGGGTCAGCAAGCCATGGCCGGAGTTATGGTGATCATAAATGATCAGAGGCGTGGGATTTGGTGTTTGTTGATAATGGTATTTGGTTCAGTTCAACCAGGGGTGCTCAATTTTGAATCGAGGTAGGTGTTGATGTTCTGTGTGTCGTGGATGCTTGTAGGATGGAAGAGTGATGTTTAGTGGGTTCGACGATGACCGGAGGTGGTTCCGGCACCGGTGCAGGTGCACGCGTTGGTTGATGTTAGTAGGGTATGTTTCGTTTGGGTTCGATTGTTTTCTCGAAGAGGGACTCGGGATATAAGGAAGATGGCTCGAGGAATAACTTGTGTGGGTTCTGGGTTTTGTTTGTGGGTTTAAACTGTTATGTTTTTAACAGTATTTAAATTTTAACTGAAACAGCTTTTAAAATTTAAAATCAAACTGTTTTAAAAAAAAAGATGTACTTTTTTTTCTTGGATTCATGTACTTATGGGTTGAACTTAATGGAATGTTCAACCAGGTTTTTAATTTAAAATAAATAAAGTTTTAAACTTTAAATAATTTAAGCTAAGTTAAATTCTAGTTTTTAAATTGATTTGTTTTTATAATTGGATTTTTATGAATGGTTTAAATGTTTTAAGTTAACGTTATTTTCAAACTTATTTTGGAAATATAAAGAGGAAATTTATAAGGGAATGTTTTTATTGGTTAATGAAAAATGATTTATAATTAACAATTAAAGGTTTAAGTAATTTGTTAACTTGGAATTAGAATTATTAATTAATAATTAAAGGAAAATAATTAATGATTACTTTATATCTTAAACTAATTAATGATTAAGTTAAATAAAGTTTTTCCAAGTTTAAATAAAGATAATGTTTTATCTTAAATAAAATTAAGTATTAATGATGTGTAATTAATTTAGTTGATTAAGAATTTTAAGTTTAATTAATTTATTTAAATAATTATTTTAAAAGGATTAATTAACTAATAATTATGATGATTTAAATTAATGATTAATTAAATTTTAATTACTTATTAATTAAGTAATTAAGGATTAATTAAAATAGTAATTAATTAATACTTAATAAAGGTTTTATCAAGTTATAATTAGGTTTTCTTAATTAATAATTAAAAAGGTTATTAATCTTTAATGCAAGTCAATGAAGAATTAATTAACTATTATTAAACGATAATTAATTGTAATTAAGAATCAATTAAATCAAATTATGTATTAATTTATAATTAAGATGGTTAATTAATAATTAAGTTTATTAATTAATGATTAAGAGATAATTAACTGGTTAATTAAGGTTAATAATTATATATAAAAGTAATTAGTGATTGATTACTTTGTATTAAAGGATTGATTTATAATTGAGGTTTATTAATTAATAATTGATGATAATTAATCTGTTAATTGAAGATTAATTTGATTAAAGAGTAATTAATGGATGAATTACTCGATTTTGATTTATGAGATGAGTGTGATCAAATGAGTTAATTAATTTGTTAGTTAATTAAAGAAGGTCAATTGATAAATAAGTATTTTTACTTAATAAGTTTTGATAAGGCTAATTACTTAAGATAAGTAATTGATGAATAAACTACAGAGGTAATTGAGATAAGTGAAATTACTGATTGATAAGTAATTTTAAATTGATAATTACTTGGCAAAGTAATTAATGGTTTTATTACTTGGTGTAATAAATAAAAGAATTTATAAAATAATTAAAAGTAATTAAGAAGTAATTAAGAATAATTAAGTACTGTTTACATTTATTAAAATTGATTAATTGAAAGTAATTAATTTAAGCACGATTAATTAATGCAATTAATTAAGAGATAATGTAATTAATTATAGTTAATTAATTAATGGACCTAATTAATTAAGGTTCATTAATTAATATGATAAATGAGAATAATTAAGAATTAATTACTTGATTAAGAGTTAATTAATCAAGGTTGATTAATTAAGATGATGATTAATTAATTGGTTTAATTAATGTTTATTTAAGCAAGATTTATTGAGACGAAGGTAATTAATTTAATTAATTTTAAATTAATTAAGAGATGAAGTAATTAATTTAATTCACTTTAATTTAATTAGAGATAGTTAATTTAATTCATTTTAAATTAATTATGTTGTAAATCATTGCTTATGTGTGAATGGATGACATTGATTGTCTTGAATGCATGTAATTTCATAAATGAGATAATGTTGTGTGGTATGAATGCTCAGTTGCATTGTGATGGTAATATAGATTATCTACTGTGATAATGATGTGGATTACCTATTTTGTTATGGATCATCTGTTTATTTGATAATGTGGTTATCAATTGTGATGTGTGAATTATCTATTCTGTGTGTATATAGATAGTTGAATTTAATTGTTTAACTTTAAACAACATGGACCTAAAAGATACATTTTGGATTTCGATGAGACCGGGATCGGGTTTCCATATTTGGATATCTGAAAACCACATCGATCCAAATTAATTATAGGTCGTGAATCTCATGTGAAGAGTGAAGACTCGAGGTGTAAGGACTATACGTCAGTATAACTCTGTGGTTGATTCTGTAATGAGTTGACGGAATAGTACTTTCAGATTCGAGATGAAGGGTCACAGTGCAAGGGTTATTGTCATTAACTTTGAGGGTTATTCCAAAATGAGTGTAACGAGATAATGCCGTCGGTTTCGTTCGAACCCGGAACAAACTTGTATGGATTGAATGCTTTCAGAACATCGTCGGGTGGACGATGAGCATTCTAATTGATGTGTTCACTAAAGGTAATCGTAGCCTCAAGCCTCATCAACTGGGAATGGCTAAAACAGGGGAGGTGCAGCAAGGCTTCGTGGGTAGCCCCCACTTAAGAGTAAGATTTACCCCTGTCTAGAGGTCCCTTTTATTTCGGCTGTATGGGCGGTTGAATAGCTATATCCGCCGGAGTTGTCTTATTTGGATCTGTTCAGTAAGGAATGGTTCCGTCTTTGTGTTGCAGGGGAGCGGGCGTACTCCTCGGTACGGTGATCTAAGCCACGTACTGTGACGGGCGGTACCCTAGTAGCCCTGCCATTGTATGGAATCCAAAATCCAATAAGTGCCCTCGGATTTGATTGTATTACCCACTTTAGTGGCTAGTAGATGGAATTTAATGAATGTAACAATTTTGGCTATTTCATATTTATTTGAAAACCCTAGACCTACTATAATATCATTGGATTTCCTATCAAATGTTTTGGTTAGCTTAAGGTAAAAACTTTTCCATGTTTATTTGTGGGAAGTATAATGTGATACCTTTTCTTTCAAAAGGTTTTTGAAAATTAAGCAACTTTACCCGTTTACCCACACAAGACCCATGTCTGACCCGGATTTTATTCTGTTTTTCTTAAACTCTTGGGTACTTAATTTTTTACGAGTAGCCAGGGGATTTCAGGTTGGCTTGACGAATTCTGGAGGAGCAATGAAGCAGGAGGCTTCTGCGTTTAGCTATATAGTATTCCGCTGTGTGTTCTCTGAGTTGTTGTCTTTGATTTTGTAATATCTAGACAGGTGTTTATAACTGTCTAGTATGTGTTGTTTAGCTGTGTGTCTCTGGTGTATATGATACTATGTAATGTATTATGTGATTAATATAATTTTTGCGTTCCGCTGTTTAGATTCTGATGTTGTTCCTTTCTTCTTCTCTGTCTTTTCTCTTTTCTATCCCTTTCTTTATTAAAAATGATGCGATTTTCTATGGTAAGAAAGTCGGGTCGTTTCAGCTGGTATCAGAGCATTAGGTTGAGTGAATACCGAAGCTCTGTAGTGTTGTCTTTCTTGAGAGAGCGTACTTGTAATTTTTTTATATATAACTATAATATATATATATATATATATATATATATATATATTTCTACCTATCCGTTGGGTTACCTGTTCGGGTTTTCCAACATAAGTTATGAAGGTAGATAAGGTAGTGGTGTGTGTAACACGACTACAAATGGTTGGAGTTTGTATGTTTGAGATTGGAAGTGTATTTGTCGAGACCGTAGACCTAATACCGTCTCGAGTAATCTTTGCAGTTTGATGTAAGGATTTCATTGATCTCTGAAGGAAACCTGTTAAGGTTCGGAGTTCATCTTTGAAGTGTAGGTTTGATTGCGCTCGTGTGAGCAGATTTTTGAGAATTTGGATCTGTCAGTTAGGCAGAAGTGAGTAATGATATTTTGATACCTCAGGAAGCAGTAGCTGCGTGATGAGATGCAGTGACTATGGATGTCTCCGAAGATGTTTTCTTTCGGAGCAAGTTTAAGGAAATGTGTCTGCTTCGGTATTGTAGCTGAGTTCAGCAGGATGTATGTGTTTAGTTAGAGGTCCGAGTTTCTCAAAGAGCTCTGGGTAAGAAGTCTTTGACATCTGTGTTAGCGGTGCAGCCCGGGAGTGTTCTGTGTTCCGGCAGGAAGATCTTTTTTCGGCTTAGCATTTCCTAGAGGTGGAATTCAGAAGCAGCAGTGAGGATCTGTTTCTTAAATGGATTAGTAGGTCAAGGATAAACTGTTCTGATTTGGGAAGAGAGAACAGTATCTTTAGAAATTTAGGTTTGGTTGATCGCAAATGTGACTTGCGATGGTTTGGTGATTATCTTAGATAGTCTTTTGCTTGGATTTGTGACATTTCTAGAAGATGTAGAAGTTATGGAATTGTCGAAGATTTTCTGGATATATCTTCAGGAAAGTTAGAGATTTGCCCGCATTGGAGATTGAGTTCTGAATTAACTTGATGTCAGGAGTGATACCGGTGATTCAGCTAGGTAGAAGGTTGTCTCCTAGATTGATTGTATGGTGAAGCAGCTCTGTATTTATTGGAATTTCTGTTGAACCTTATTTCCAAGATGTGATGTTTAGTCTGTGCATGTGTTCATTCTACGGCATTTTCATCTGCTCCAGATCAGAGTTGTGTATCGAAAGCAAGGTGGATGTTGTTCTTGAGTAGAAGCAACTGGAAGTTGCAGTGTTTTGGGAGTAGAGAGTTTTCTACTAAATTTATTTTTCAGAATCTGAGGCAAGTTGGCGAGTGATTCTGTTCTGTCTTTTCTTGATAGGATAAGTTGTTTTCTATTGTTGATTGTAAAGTTTGGCTTTGATTTTGGATTGATCTTGTGAGGATCAGTTTGTTGAGTTGATCCATTTTGTTTGTAGAAGAATTAGCGAAGGTTGAGCTGATCAGGAAGGATCTGTAGGCAGCCCGGATCATCCGGAAAGTTTTAAGGATAAGTAGTGGAAGAATTTGGAATTCGAAGTTGGAGGCTTCGATATTGTTGAGGTTTTCTCTGGTAAAGGAGCAATAAGATTTGGTGATCTCCGAGGTATATTAGATTCTTCTGAATTTTCGTCAAGATCAGTACTTTGGTTTGAAGAGTTGAATTGCCAGTTTGGAAGACTAGAATTCAAAATATTTCACGTGTCTCTGAGGGAGTACGTGTTTTGGTCCATCACTGGTTTTGAGACCAGTAGTTCTGTGCAGGTTTTAGTTGTTGATCAGATTTTCCTGTGGTATGGTACCTTGTGCATATTATAGATCTAGCTGAGTAGGAACTCAGTAGCTTAGCAGCATAGCTAGTTTGGATTTAGTAGAGCAAGTATCCCTGTGTTTGTACCTGGAAAACTCGAGATAATTTTTGGAAGTTTATCCGGATCTGTGTCCGGATAGCTTGTATTGTTTATTTGATTTAATTGATTGTTTGGATGAGATTGTTTGTTTGATTGATAGCGTATAGCTGTTATGAATGTTTGAATTGGTTGAAATAAAAAAAATTATAGATTATCTTTGTTTTAAATTTCGAGGACGAAATTCTTTTAAGGCGGGAAAGATTGTAATATCCCAGAATTTCTAGGAATTTAAAATGTGATAATCTCTTAATTTAAATTATTTGACGTGATAAAATTGTTATTTTCAAAAATAAATAACTAAGTAATAATAATATAATGTTTTAATTATGGTTATAAATTGATTTTAAAATAAGAATAATTATTTTGTTTGTATAAATAAATTCTAAATTGGCTTATTGTTTTCAAAATTTGATAAGTGCGTGTATTTTAAATTGATTTTAAATGGGATAGATTATTTGTAAATAAAAATGAGCTTATTTAAAAATAGATATTATATTTATTTAAATTAATTTTAGAGTTGGATTATTTTTAAATTTGACTTTCAATTAAATATAAATTTGAATTTAAGGGGATATACTTACATATTAAAATAAAATAATAATATAGTTTGAGTTTTAAATTATATAGATAATGTTTTTAATTAAAAATAAGATTTGTTTATTTTCCTTTTTATAGAAATTTATCTATAAAAATTTGGGATTGTATTTATTTAATAAAAATAAATGCAAGGCTTTTGAAATAGCATTTAAAATGAGTATTGCAATATGTATATAATTTTATTTAAATTATAATTGATTTTATTTTATTTTATTTTTAAAGATTTTATTTTATATAAATTTAGAAAATATTTATAAATGTATAAATGTATTTGTTTATTTGAAATTTAATTATAAAAGTATTTTTAAAATTATGAAAACATATTACTAATTAGGAAAATTATTTAAAAGGGTTTTAAATTTCTTTTGGAATAAAGTTAAATAAAAATTGACAAGTGTTTAGTTTTAAAACACTATGTCAACAAGTGTTAAACATTTGTGTAATTTAAAGACAAGTGTCCATTGTTTCTAATTTTCTTTTAATTTGATAAATCTGAAAATTTTGCCTATATAACACCATCTCTCCTCACTTTCTTCATTTTTCTTTTACTTTAAAATTTTGTATTCGTGCATAGAATAAAAGTAGAACTATCATGCAACTTTCACTCATTCCAAAATCAGCAAATCTTCAAAACGATGCTCAAACAAAATCTGAAATCTCCTCCAAAGTAAAATCTACAAATTTATTTTCCTGTAAAACTTTTTCCCAAGTCTGCATCTACTCCTCAAATTCAATCACCACCATCTGTTTACCAAAACCTAACATTAAAGTGCAAATCCAACTGCATGTGTGTAGTTTATTTTCAAAACAAAATCATTGCTCAAATCAAAACTGCATACCTGCAGTTGTTTTTCAAATCAAAATCTACAGCATGTTTTCAAAGTTTGTTGCAAGTTATCAAGCCAGTTCTGCAAAATCCCCTGTCTGCATCAATCTTCAAATGCATGCAAGTATGAATCTGGTTCAAAGGCTTCATCATCAAGTTCAAAGCATTTCAGTTTTAGAGCATTTTTGTTTCAAATAAGGGTTCATCTTCAAGTTCAAGTCTTTTGCAATTTCCTGTTTATCATCAAACCCCTGCATTTCTTTTATAAAGGTGAGTAAACATTTAAGTTTAAACTTAAGTACATGATAGTAGTTGCATGTAAATTGCTGTGTTGAAGTGTTTACATATGCTTATATATACAAGTGTAAATGTTGTGTGTTTCTGATTTTAAACTGTGCATGTTGATAGCTCTATTCCAGGTATGGGTGTTACCCATCAGAATTTTTTTTACATCTTTTTATCTAATCATTGTTAACACTTAGATTAAAAACAAAATAGTTTAGTTTTAACAAAATCTAAGTACTAAAAATACAAACAAGCATGAAAGTGATAAAATATACATGTATTTGGAAATATCAGCTGGAATTCTTTAAAACTTGTAAAAATCAGATGTTAATTTTCCCCGATTCAAGCATATGTCCTAGTTCAGCTTGGAAAGTTAGGATTTTTGAAACAAATATTACAATTTTTAAATTTGTATTAAGCTAGCATTTGGGGTTTATCTGGAAATTGGATTTCTGCCCAATTATGTTGATCTGTGCATCTGGGTTGCTCGAGATTGTTGATGGAGCTAGGTGAAACATGAGAGAGTAAGGTAAAAATGGTTAAAGAATTTGTAATCCACTGTGAAGTTTGAATTTGCTTGAGATTGGTTTTAAACCTAGTTTTGGTTCTTGCTATAAATTGAACTTCCGCATCTTCTTCACTGCATCAAGCTTGAAGGGAATTTGGGAAAAAGAAGTGTAGAGGGTCAGCAAGCCATGGTCGGAGTTGTGGCGATTATAGATGATCAGAGGCGTGGGATTTGGGGTTTGCTGATGATGGTATTTGGGTTCAGTTCAACCAAGGTTGCTCGATTTTGAATCGAGGTAGGTGTAGATGTTCTGTGGGTCGTGGATGCTTGTAGGATAGAAGAGTGATGTGTCGGTGGGTTCGACGATGACCGGAGGTGGTTCCGGCACCGGTGTAGGTGCACGAGTTGGTTGATGTCAGTGGGGTATGTTTCGTTTGGGTTCGATTGTTTTCTCGAAGAGGGACTTGGGATATAAGGAAGATGGCTCGAGGAATAACTCGTATGGGTTATGGGTTTTGTTTGTGGGTTTAAACTGTTATGCTTTTAACAGTTTTTAATTTTTAACTCAAATAGCTTTTAAAATTTAAAATCAAACTGTTTTTTTTTAAAAAAAGACGTGCTTCGTTTTCTTGGATTTATGTACTTATGGGTTGAACTCAATGGAATGTTCAACCAGGTTTTTAATTTAAAATAAATAAAGTTTTAAACTTTAAATAATTTAAGCTAAGTTAAATTCTTGTTTTAAATTGATTTGTTTTTATAATTGGATTTGTATGAATGGTTTAAATGTTTTAAGTTAATGTTATTTTCAAACTTATTTTGGAAATATAAAGAGGAAATTTATAAGGGAATGTTTTATTGGTTAATGAAAAATGATTTATAATTAACAATTAATGGTTTAAGTAATTTGTTAACTTGGAATTAGAATTGTTAATTAATAATTAAAGGAAAATAATTAATGATTACTTTATATCTTAAACAAATTAATGATTAACTTAAATAAAGTTTTTTCAAGTTTAAATAAAGATAATGTTTTATCTTAAATAAAATTAAGTGTTAATGATGTGTAATTAATGTAGTTTTAAGAATTTTAAGTTTAATTTACTTATTTAAATAATTATTTTAAAAGGATTAATTAACTGATAATTATGATGATTAAATTAATGACTAATGATTAATTAAATTTTAACTAATTATTAGTTAACTAATTAATTAAGGGTTAATTAAAATAGTAATTAATTAATACTTAATAAAGGTTTTATTAAGTTATAATTAGGTTTTCTTAGTTAATAATTAAAAAGGTTATTAATCTTTAATGCAAGTTAATTAAGAATTAATTAACTATTATTAAAGAGTAATTAATTGGAATTAAGAATTAATTAAATTATAATTATGGATTAATTTATAATTAAGATTGTTAATTAATAATTAAGTTTATTAATTAATGATTAAGAGATAATTAATTGGTTAATTAAGGTTAATTAATTAATTATAAAAGTAATTAGTGATTGATTACTTTGTATTAAAGGATTGATTTATAATTGAGGTTTATTAATTAATAATTGATGATAATTAATCTATTAATTGAAGATTTATTTGGTTAAAGAGTAATTAATGGATGAATTACTCGATTTTGATTTATGAGATGAGTGTGATCAAATGAGTTAATTAATTTGTTAATTAATTAAAGAAGGTCAATTGATAAATAAGAATTTTTGCTTAATAAGTTTTGATAAGGCTAATTACTTAAGATAAGTAACTGATGAATAAACTACAGAGGTAATTGGGACAAGTGAAATTACTGATTGAGAAGTAATTTTAAATTGATAATTACTTAGTAAAGTAATTAAGGGTTCTATTACTTGGTGTAATAAATCAAAGAATTTATAAAATAATTAAAAGTAATTAAGAAGTAATTAAGAATAATTAAGCACTGTTTATATTTATTAAAATTGATTAATTGAAAGTAATTAATTTAAGCATGATTAATTAATGTAATTAATTAAGAAATAATGTAGTTAATTATAGTTAATTAACTAATGGAAGTAATTAATTAAGGTTCATTAATTAATATGATAAATGAGAATAATTAAGAATTAATTACTTGATTAAGAGTTAATTAATCAAGGTTGATTAATTAAGATGATGATTAATTAATTGGTTTAATTAATGTTTATTTAAGCAAGATTTATTGAGATGAGGGTAATTAATTTAATTAATTTTAAATTAATTAAGAGATGAGGTAATTAATTTAATTCACTTTAAATTAATTAGAGATAGTTAATTTAATTCATTTTAAATTAATTATGTTGTAAAATCATTGCTTATGTGTGAATGGATGACATTGATTGTCTTGAATGGATGTAATCTCAGAAATGAGATAATGTTGTGTGGTATGAATGCTCAGTGGCATTGTGATGGTAATATAGATTATCTATTGTGATAATGATGTGGATTACCTATTTTGTTATGGATCATCTGTTTATTTGATAATGTGGTTATCAATTGTGACGTGTGAATTATCTATTTTGTGTGTATATAGATAGTTGAATTTAATTGTTTAACTTTAAACAACATGGACCTAAAAGATACATTTTGGATTTCGATGAGACCGGGATCGGGTTTCCATATTTGGATATCCGAAAACCACATCGATCGAAATTAACGATAGGTCGTGAATCTCATGTGAAGAGTGAAGATTCGAGGTGTAAGGACTATACGTCTGTATAACTCTATGGGTGATTCTGTAATGAGTCGACGGAATAGTACTTTCAGATTCGAGATGAAGGTTCAAAGTGCAAGGGTTATTGTCATTAACTCTGAGGGTTATTCCAAAATGAGTGTAACGAGATAATGCCGTCGGTTTCGTTCGAACCCGGAACAAACTTGTATGGATTGAATGCTTTCAGAACATCGTCAGGTGGACGATGAGCATTCTAAGTGATGTGTTCACTAAAGGTAATCGTAGCCTCAAGCCTCATCAACCGGGAATGGCTAAAATGGAGGAGGTGCAGTAAGGCTTCGTGGGTAGCCCCCACTTGAGAGTAAGATTTACCCCTGTCTAGCGGTCCCTTTTATTTCGGCTGTGTGGGTGGTTGAATAGTTACATCCGCCGGGGTTGTCTTATTTGGAACTGTTCAGTAAAGAATGGTTCCGGCTTTGTGTTGCAGGGGAGCGGGCGTACTCCTCGGTACGGTGATCTAGGCCACGTACTACGATGGGCAGTAGCCGAGTAGCCCTGCCATTGTATGGAATCCAAAATCCAATATGTGCCCTCGGATTTGATTGTATTACCCACTTTTGTGGCTAGTAGCTGAAATTTAATGAATTTAACAATTTCGGCTATTTCATATTTATTTGAAAACCCTAGACCTATTATAATATCATTGGATTTCCTATCAAATGTTTTGGTTAGCGTAAGGTAAAAACTTTTCCATGTTTATGTGTAGGAAGTCTTACGTGATACCTTTTCTTTCAAAAGGTTTTTGAAAATTAAGCAACTTTACCGGTTTACTCCCACCAGACCCATGTTTGACCCGGAGTTTATTCTGTTTTTCTTAAACTCTTGGGTACTCAAATTTTTACGAGTAGCCAGGGGATTTCAGGTTGGCTTGACGAATTCTGGAGGAGCAATGGAGTAGGAGGCTTCTGCGTTTAGCTATATAGTATTCCGCTGTGTGTTCTCTGAGTTGTTGTCTTTGATTTTGTAATATCTAGACAGGTGTTTATAACTGTCTAGTATGTGTTGTTTAGCTGTGTGTCTCTGATGTATACAATACTGTAATGTATTATGTGATTAATATAATTTATTCGTTCCGCTGTTTAGATCTGATGTTGTTCCTTTCTTCTTCTCTGTCTTTTCTCTTTTCTATCCCTTTCTTTCTTAAAAATGATGCGATTTTCTGTGGTAAGAAAGTCGGGTCGTCTCATGTAGGGTCTGCCTCTTTCCCATTCAAGAAGTATTAAATGGTCGGGATTTTTTTTTGGTGCGGCAGTAGGAAACCTTTGGTAGGGGTCTTCTTCGGGTTGAGGTATTAAGTGGCTATTGTAGAGTTCGTCTCTTCTGATAAAATAAGTATTAAGTGGCCTGGTGATATTTCTTTGGATGTTAGTTAGAGAGTACAAAAGAGTAGTCCATCATGAATTTAGGTACTAATAACGGATATCTACCTAAGGTATAGTTATTAAATGGCTAGAGTTTGCCTTATTCTCATTAGAGAGGTATTAAGTGACTTAGGTACTTTCTCTCATGTTGTTTGGGCATGATTGACGGTATGTTTATTGCACCCTTGTTTGATTGGTAAAGTTGGACTTGAAGGGCCTTTGGGCTTATAGTTGGAGGTATACTTGGTAGAATGTAGTATAGGATGTGTAAGACATATTACTTATTTAAATGATGATGCCCAAATACTTTAATACTAAAACTTGAGATTTTCATTCATTAGATATTGTTATTCTAACTCTCTTCTCATTACAACCTACAAGTTATGCGAAATTGGTGCAGATGGAGAAGGTCAAGGCGGGGGTGAAGATTTGTGGCGGTTCTATTATTTATTTATGTTATATATATATATATATATATATATATATATATATATATATATATTGATGTACTCAGTTTAACACATATTGATGTTATTTTAAGATATTACATTATGGATATTTTGAGATGTTGTATTTCTAAGACTTGATTATGATGAAATGGGTACTTATTTTTGTTATTATATTTTATTTCTTTCGCGGTGACATTCTAAAAGTAAAGATAGATAGCTCTATATATTGTTCATTTTTCAGTTTTATTAACCAATAACCAGCTTTGAAACGAGCCTTAGGTTCGATAGGCTTTTATTGGACTGAAAATTAGGTTCATTCTTAACATTGGGTATTAGAGGATAAGTTACCTAATCAATGGTAATAGACATGCATAAGGGTGCATATTTATTATTTTTGGTAGTATTTTTCAAAAACTCAACTATACACACACACACACACTCTTTTCGAACTTATGCGAATACACTAGGCAAAACTTTATTTCAGCAAATAATACTATCTTAGGTTATGACTTAAAGATCAAACTTATAAATAGTTGATTATGGCAAAAACAATGGCTCGGAGGTTGGGAATCCCTCCACTCAAGAAATACCAACCATTGAGGCATGCCAGAATGATTCAAGCAGTACCTAAGGCATGTAGAGCAAGTTCTCATTCCTCAACAAGCTGAACTTGTGGCACCCGTTTCACCATCTGGCTAAGCAGCACTTCGCCCACTAAACTTCTTCAACATGTGTAAAGACTTCCAGAATATGGGAGGACAGATGTATATGAGAGCTGAAGATTTTATGGAAATAAAAGCTTGGATTAACGATGTGAGTGTATATTTTGGGAGCTCGGGCGGGAAGACCATATCAAGAGGAGTATGATTGTGTGGCATTTGAAGAGGTAGCGCTGGGTTGGTGGACCATTGTGTTGAATATGCGCTTATATGATTTTTGTTTGATGATAATAAACATATATACATTTGTTTAAATGTATTTGATAATATACTATTTATTTTCACAGATTAAATAAATATTTGCTGAATAAAATAAATAACACAGAATTTGAATTCAAACGAATATTTTATTCAAATAAATATTTATTACAATGTTGAATAGTATACAAATTCAAGCTCTCACTATTCACTATACAACTTTGATACAATTTCAATTACATCACTATTTTACATCTTCACCTCACTACATATCACTCACACTCGTATTTATCTTCAACTTCATTCCAGTTTGAATCCAGCATCTGAGAAATCTGCAAAAATATTCACTAACGCAGTAAAATTGAAAAAGAAATATTTTTGCAAAATAAAATAAGATATGATTTTTGAAAATAATATTTGCCTCAGTTATTTGGGTTGTTCGTCATCATTTAAATTTGAATTCATCATACACGAACAACTTGTGACATACACAGTGTATTACTGTATATGCCACAAGGCCGTGCACGCCGATATATACACTTGATTGATTTACAGGGACAGGCAAGCACAGGTCAAACCCAAATGAAAAATCAGGTTCAACTCACGTGCAATAACATTGAAAATCACGACACAAGCACAAGGTCAAATCCTAGTTTTGAAACTGGATTCAACACAAGGCGACATGATATGAATGCAACGAAGACCAACATCAAAATGGACTGCAACATGGATATCACAATCAAACTGCAACAAGGCAACTAGGAATGAACAGAACATAACAGCACCAATGCATGTAAGTCAGTGGCAAAACACAAACTGTAGTGGCTAACCAGAAGTGAAGATTGCAGCAACATCAAGTGACAATGCAAGCAAAAACTCAAGTGCAACAATGAATTTCAGTATGGTAGTGAAACAGACAACTACTGAAGCTCAAGAGGTGGTGTAAATACAACTCGAAGAATGCAAGTTCATATGTACAACAACCCAACTACAATACTGCGACAACAAGGCATAGCAACCACAAGATACTGCAACAAACACTCAAGTGAGTGAAATTCAAGTTATAATGCATCAGTGAGCCAAGAATACATGTACTCAAGCTCGACTAACAGTGAAGAACATGGACTGCAATACTCAAGTATATATTGAAAACAAGCTGCATGAATACGTCATAAAGTACAGCAACACAAAGATGCAACAAAGACCAAGCTGCAGCATACCAGAAGATGGAGACAACTCAAATGAACACAATGTCACTGAAACATGTGCAGTCAAATGATCAGAGGCATCAATATGGTAACACACTACAACATGCTCAAAGTAAACACTGAATACATATGGACACAACAAATGGCATGGCAATGCTCAAGACCAAAACAAAGCTACAGGATGCACCAGACCAAGATGATCAAGTGCAGATCAGACCGAACCAGGTCAATAGCACACTCAAGACCAGACCAGACAAGTCCAATGATGTAAATAGTGAAGAACATAAAGTACTACAGAGATCAATGCAACTTCACAGCAATCATAACACAAGCCAGAGTGAATGCAGACAAGCACATGAATACATAAAGCTACAAGTGATGCAGCATCAATCAAAAAGTGATATGGTGAAGCACTGACTCAAATACAACTACAAGGCATGAAACCATAGTGAAACATCACAATGAACACCACTGACCAGTGAATACAACATCAAGTTGCAGACTACAAGTTACAAACTAAAATGTGCAAATCAGTGAAAATATACAATGCACCAGAAACATGCAAGTGTCAAAGTACAGGTGCAAGTGTACATAAGAGAAGTACAAAATGACCAAACAGCAACAGTGAATGGGGCAAAGCACAAAAGTGCAACAGCAAATACAATGACCATGTGCAGGTATGAAATGGTCAGGGTGTCAACAAGTCAAAGCCGTGGTTGTCGAAGTCAAAGTCAGAGACCTCAACCAAGCAACAAATATATTCAATTATGAACAAGTCAAGGCCGAAGCTGTAGCAATCAAGAAGCCGTAGTCAACAACGTGATGATCACGAAATAAATCAAAATCGTAACCATCAAGCAATGAAATATACGATTATGAACTAGTCAGAATCAATCATCAAACGTTCAATTTAAATCAAGTGGCCGAGAAGAATTTTTGACAAATTCAAACATATTTTATACGAACGAGAATATAGGAATTCGATTCCTATTTAAACAATTCATCATCGGCAAATTTGAGTATCGAATTCCAGAAAGCATAAAATCAGAAAAGCACAAGCAAATAATTACATACCGAATCGAAGAAGGAATTCGATCAACGAAGCAGCTGCAAAGAGCATCGAAGTCGAACAATTATCAAAGGTCGGCGCTTCAATTTGAAAGCCCTAAATTGCATCAAAGGGACGAAGCCCCAATTTGATAAGGACGAAGCCCTAAAAAGGAACGGCCGCCATTACAAACAAAGAAAGAAAAGAGACGGGTCAAATAGCAAAGGAGGCCGGCCTGCTTTTCAAAGGGGTTTTGTTTTTAAGGGGTTTTTAAATTTAATATTAGGGTTATTTCATTTTTAATTGTTTTAATTGTATTTTCCTTTTTTCTTTTTAAACCGTTTTATTTTTTCTAGTCGTGTGACTAGGGGACAAACTACGGTGTGTAGTTTGGGAATTCGCAACTCGGTGGTTGAGTTGTGGTCAGGGTTTTGAGCGTAGAGTTAGATTAGTCAATAGCGGGTATAGCGAGTTTACGTGTGTAAGCGAGGGACTATCTAATTTCTAGTAGAAACCTTGGGGGCAGCACGTAGGCAGGGTTTTGCCGAAGCTGGGTAAATTCTGTGTTGTTCTGTTTTATTCTGTTATTTATATTCTGCGATATCTGTGCTGCTATTCTGTGATCCGTGTTAAATATTAATTAGCTTCTGCAATTAATTTTTATAATTTACACTATCACCCTATTCACCCCCCCCCCCTCTAGGGTGAAATCGATCCTACAAGTGGTATCAGAGCGAGGAACAAAAGCCGTTTTTGTTTTAAAATTTTGATTTTACAAAAACCAATTTTTAATTTAAAAATTCGTGTTTCAAAAATCAATTTTTGTTTTAAAAATTCGTGTTTCAAAAATCGGTTTTTGTTTTAAAAATTTGATTTTTTTTAAAATGGCTTCTTTTAATAATGCTTTTGCAGAAGGACAATCCATAGTTAGACCACCAATGTTCAATGGTGAATATGCTTACTGGAAAAATAGAATGCAAATTTTTCTGAAAACCATTGACGCTTGGAATATTGTTGAGACAGGTTATAGTATACCAACTATAACTGTAGATAATCAGGAAATAGAGAAACCAAAGGAACAATGGACAGAACTAGAAAATAAATTACAGAATACTAATGCCAAAGCTATGAATTCTATTATTTGTTCATTGGATCAATTTGAATTTAATCGTGTCTCACATTGTCTAACTGCGCAGGAAATATGGCACATACTAGAAGTGACTCACGAAGGAACATCTCAAGTCAAAGAGTCTCGCCTTACAATGCTAAGCAGCGAATACGAGAACTTCAAAATGGCGAAGGAAGAAAATGTCAAAGAGATGTACGGACGACTCTCCAATATCGTATACAAATCAAAAGCTCTCGGAAAAACATACACCGAATTAGAAATAGTCCGGAAAATCCTCAGAGTCCTTCCACGAAGCTTTGAAGCAAAAGTTACTGCCATACAAGAATCGAAAGATTTAAAACAACTTAAAGTTGAAGAACTCATCGGAAATCTCACCACTTATGAGCTAGAAATGAAATTCAAAGAAGAGCGTGAAGGAGGTGACACTCAAAAGAAATCAATAGCTCTCAAAGGAACAACCAAAAGTGATGATGATAACGATGAAGATGATGGAGCAGCAGAATTGGAGCTGTTAATAAGGAAATTCAAAAAATGGAATCAAAAACATGGAAATTCAGCTCGAATTCAAAAAGCAAAAAGCAGAATAGCCAAAGCACTAGACTACTCGGAAGAACAAAAGTTTATTTGTTATAATTGCAACAAACCCGGCCATATCAAGCCCGATTGTCCACAAATTAAATCCAGCCACGGAAAGAAACAGAAAAAGAAAAGTTTTGCAGCCACTTGGGATGAAATAGACGAGAATGATCAAAGCACTGGCAGTGAAAGCGAAAAGGCAGAATTGTGTCTTCGAGGTGATACAACTGACAGTGACGATGACGAGCCAAGTGAGGTATCAAAACTTACCCATTCTGAGTTGCTTATATATTTTCATGAAGTAAATGGTTGTTTTGAACGACTTAGGGAAAAATACGCCAAACTTGAATCTCAAAAAGATACTTTGATAGAATGTAATAAATAACTTGATCAATTAGTTAAAACCTATTAAAGTAGGATCCCTAAGTGTGATAAGTGTCCAACATTTGATGAAGAAATTAAAAAATCAGAAATTAAAATAAAATCGCTTGAAAATGAAATTCTGATTTTAAAGGAGAATGAAAATACTAGGAGAGAGAATTCTATTAAAAAGTGCACACAGTTGTTAAACGAAAATGAATCTCTCAAATCACAAGTCCAACAATTGTCAACGACTTTAGATAAATTTTCAAAAAGTGAAAAATCATTGAATATGCTATTAGGAAAGCAAACTGTTAATACGGTTAGACAAGGACTTGGATATAATAATTCGAAAATTGTTGAAAACAAGATTAATCAAGTTAATTCTATGTGCACAATTTGTAAAAAATTTGGACACGGTCACAATAATTGTTGGTATAGACCCAAACATGTGAAAACTATACCGATTTGGGTTCCAAAAGGCACAAATATAAAATCTCTCAAAGTTAAACAAATTTGGGTGCCAAAGGGAACAATTATAAATAGTTTTGGGTCTACACAAAATTATTTTTCAAAATTTTCTGCCACTAACAACCATGGACCTATAAAAACAAATAGGTCACATAAATCTTTTTCCGTGTAGGTGTGGTGGCAGGCTAAGGAACAACAATAGTGTTCTCTGGATTTTGGCTGTTCCAGAAACACAATGGGCGACAAAGCAAAGTTCCTTAGCCTAGTATGAGGGTGACAGAATCACAATGGACAACGACGAGAAATATCGTAAAGGTAAAGACAGGTAAAGGTATATTTATTTGTACGATATATTAAATGTGATAATCTGTACCATTTTCTGAATAAAATCAGCCAATTATGCGATGATGATATGATGATGATTTAATGATGATTTTGATTCTGACTTTATTCAAAATTGTTAGCCATTTATATTCTTATGCCAAAAACACTATAAAATTCTCTAGAATTACTTGATATATAAGATTGAGAGAAAAATAGTGTTTTGATTGGATAATAATATTGTTGTTATAATATTTTTGGCTAAATCTATATTCATGTTTTGACACGGCCTCGATTTAAAATCCTAATGAATTCTATTTTAAAAATTGTAAAAAGGATTTTAAATTTTTTTTGAAATTGTTGAAACTTTTAAGAAATTGCTTTGAAATAAAAATAATGTTTGATGGCTTCTAAAATTGACACTTTAATATATGTTTGATTGTTGACACGGTTTTCATTTCAAATCCAAGAGAATTTCATTTAAAATTTGTTGATAATAATCATGAGAAAATTTGTTGAAATTTCTTAATCTGGTCTTTGACATTCAACGAGTGAATTTTGAGTGAAATTTAAATTCAGATGCAGATTACACTGGTAATATGGTTGATAGAAAAATTACTAGTGGAACGTGATTAATTTTTGACACATTCATTTGCTGCATCATTTTTTTTCAAAGAAAATATCTGCATATTTTTCACTTGAAATAATTTTCAAATAGCAGAAATTTTTCTTATAAAACCCCCTCAAGAAAATCATTTTGACCATATTTACAGATTAGTCATTTTTGAAAAATTATTTTTATAATTTTTGGATTTGATTTTAAATGACTATTTTGACTAATCTAACTCCCTAATGATTATTGAAAAGATCAATAGTGATTGAAAAAAGTGTTGAGTGTCGATATTTGTCATACATTACTCAAGACAATATATTTTAAAAAAAAAATCTTTAGAATTTCATAACAAAAGTTATAAAAACTTTTTGTTGGGTAAAAATTCCATGGTCATTTCTATTTCTATCATCTTTCTATCGACTATCACTCATCAAAATCATATATAGTATGTAAATTTGTGGTAGTTTACAAAGGAAATTATTCGTTCTTCAATTTGTTTTATCTTCAGATTCATAAAGGAAATTATCTGTGCTTCAATTTATTATATTCTTCAATAAAAATAAATATCCAAAGTATTCACTCTCATTTAAAAGTCCTCACGGTTATGCATGGGTGAATTACTTGGATTTTTGATTATGTGCTTCCATGCTCATTTAAAAGTCCTCACGGTTATGCATGTATGGAACGCATATCAAAATTAATTGGTTAAATAGACAAGTTGATTCTAATCTCATTTAAAAGTCCTCACGGTCATGCGTGGTTAGAAGATACTTGATTTCATTTTTAAAATTAAATTGGAATACTACTAATCTCATTTAAAAGTCCTAACGGTTATGCATGGTTAGTAGATATTCAAATTTCCCGAAATAAATATACCACAAATAGACAGAACTGTATGATTTTTATGAATTTATCCCCATCATTTCTGAAAGTGGAATATGCGTCTGACATGGGTAATTATGATTTTTGTTTGAAGTTTATTGAAATTTGATATTTATATTCAATTGAGTTAAATGTTTGATTCATGTCGATCACTTTATCTCTATTTTCTCTAACACTATTATTCTTTTGCTGATAACAAAAGGGGGAGAGAAAAGTTAAGATTTTGTCAAATAAAATCTAGCAAAGGTCAAATAATTTTCCATTTTGCATCTAGACTCATTTGCATATTTTATTTGTATGCATATATGTAGGGGAAGTTTTGTGTAGAGAAGAAGCAATTAAATAGGGGGAGCAATTAGAATATATCAATGATCAAATACATTTAACATATTCAAAATCTTAAATATATGTTTGTTATCATCAAAAGGGGGAGATTGTTGAATATGCGCTTATATGATTTTTGTTTGATGATAATAAACATATATACATTTGTTTAAATGTATTTGATAATATACTATTTATTTTCACAGATTAAATAAATATTTGCTGAATAAAATAAATAACACAGAATTTGAATTCAAACGAATATTTTATTCAAATAAATATTTATTACAATTTTGAATAGTATACAAATTCAAGCTCTCACTATTCACTATACAACTTTGATACAATTTCAATTACATCACTATTTTACATCTTCACCTCACTACATATCACTCACACTCGTATTTATCTTCAACTTCATTCCAGTTTGAATCCAGCATCTGAGAAATCTGCAAAAATATTCACTAACGCAGTAAAATTGAAAAAGAAATATTTTTGCAAAATAAAATAAGATATGATTTTTGAAAATAATATTTGCCTCAGTTATTTGGGTTGTTCGTCATCATTTAAATTTGAATTCATCATACACGAACAACTTGTGACATACACAGTGTATTACTGTATATGCCACAAGGCCGTGCACGCCGATATATACACTTGATTGATTTACAGGGACAGGCAAGCACAGGTCAAACCCAAATGAAAAATCAGGTTCAACTCACGTGCAATAACATTGAAAATCACGACACAAGCACAAGGTCAAATCCTAGTTTTGAAACTGGATTCAACACAAGGCGACATGATATGAATGCAACGAAGACCAACATCAAAATGGACTGCAACATGGATATCACAATCAAACTGCAACAAGGCAACTAGGAATGAACAGAACATAACAGCACCAATGCATGTAAGTCAGTGGCAAAACACAAACTGTAGTGGCTAACCAGAAGTGAAGATTGCAGCAACATCAAGTGACAATGCAAGCAAAAACTCAAGTGCAACAGTGAATTTCAGTATGGTAGTGAAACAGACAACTACTAAAGCTCAAGAGGTGGTGTAAATACAACTCGAAGAATGCAAGTTCATATGTACAGCAACCCAACTGCAATACTGCGACAACAAGGCATAGCAACCACAAGATACTGCAACAAACACTCAAGTGAGTGAAATTCAAGTTATAATGCATCAGTGAGCCAAGAATACATGTACTCAAGCTTGACTAACAGTGAAGAACATGGACTGCAATACTCAAGTATATATTGAAAACAAGCTGCATGAATACATCATAAAGTACAGCAACACAAAGATGCAACAAAGACCAAGCTGCAGCATACCAGAAGATGGAGACAACTCAAATGAACACAATGTCACTGAAACATGTGCAGTCAAATGATCAGAGGCATCAATATGGTAACACACTACAACATGCTCAAAGTAAACACTGAATACATATGGACACAACAAATGGCATGGCAATGCTCAAGACCAAAACAAAGCTACAGGATGCACCAGACCAAGATGATCAAGTGCAGATCAGACCGAACCAGGTCAATAGCACACTCAAGACCAGACCAGACAAGTCCAATGATGTAAATAGTGAAGAACATAAAGTACTACAGAGATCAATGCAACTTCACAGCAATCATAACACAAGCCAGAGTGAATGCAGACAAGCACATGAATACATAAAGCTACAAGTGATGCAGCATCAATCAAAAAGTGATATGGTGAAGCACTGACTCAAATACAACTACAAGGCATGAAACCATAGTGAAACATCACAATGAACACCACTGACCAGTGAATACAACATCAAGTTGCAGACTACAAGTTACAAACTAAAATGTGCAAATCAGTGAAAATATACAATGCATCAGAAACATGCAAGTGTCAAAGTACAGGTGCAAGTGTACATAAGAGAAGTACAAAATGACCAAACAGCAACAGTGAATGGGGCAAAGCACAAAAGTGCAACAGCAAATACAATGACCATGTACAGGTATGAAATGGTCAGGGTGTCAACAAGTCAAAGCCATGGTTGTCGAAGTCAAAGTCAGAGACCTCAACCAAGCAACAAATATATTCGATTATGAACAAGTCAAGGCCGAAGCTGTAGCAATCAAGAAGCCGTAGTCAACAACGTGATGATCACGAAATAAATCAAAATCGTAACCATCAAGCAATGAAATATACGATTATGAACTAGTCAGAATCAATCATCAAACGTTCAATTTAAATCAAGTGGCCGAGAAGAATTTTTGACAAATTCAAACATATTTTATACGAACGAGAATATAGGAATTCGATTCCTATTTAAACAATTCATCATCGGCAAATTTGAGTATCGAATTCCAGAAAGCATAAAATCAGAAAAGCACAAGCAAATAATTACATACCGAATCGAAGAAGGAATTCGATCAACGAAGCAGCTGCAAAGAGCATCGAAGTCGAACAATTATCAAAGGTCGGCGCTTCAATTTGAAAGCCCTAAATTGCATCAAAGGGACGAAGCCCCAATTTGATAAGGACGAAGCCCTAAAAAGGAACGGCCGCCATTACAAACAAAGAAAGAAAAGAGACGGGTCAAATAGCAAAGGAGGCCGGCCTGCTTTTCAAAGGGGTTTTGTTTTTAAGGGGTTTTTAAATTTAATATTAGGGTTATTTCATTTTTAATTGTTTTAATTGTATTTTCCTTTTTTCTTTTTAAACCGTTTTATTTTTTCTAGTCGTGTGACTAGGGGACAAACTACGGTGTGTAGTTTGGGAATTCGCAACTCGGTGGTTGAGTTGTGGTCAGGGTTTTGAGCGTAGAGTTAGATTAGTCAATAGCGGGTATAGCGAGTTTACGTGTGTAAGCGAGGGACTATCTAATTTCTAGTAGAAACCTTGGGGGCAGCACGTAGGCAGGGTTTTGCCGAAGCTGGGTAAATTCTGTGTTGTTCTGTTTTATTCTGTTATTTATATTCTGCGATATCTGTGCTGCTATTCTGTGATCCGTGTTAAATATTAATTAGCTTCTGCAATTAATTTTTATAATTTACACTATCACCCTATTCACCCCCCCTCTAGGGTGAAATCGATCCTACACATTGTAATTGAAGAGAATATAGAGAAAGGGACTATTTGGGCGAAATTTAGGGCTCGTTTTGAGTCGCGATTCATGTCCAAATTCAAGGTAAGTTTGCAGTTGGAGAAGTCTATACATCAAGGCATTGAGACTACACGTTGAGGGAGTATACTAATAAGTTCATGAAATTAGATAAGTTTGGATTGAGTTTGATTAATGCCCATTTTAAAAAGGTTATTAAGTTTTTTAAAGGCATAAATTCTCCATTTAGGGAGCTCCTTTTGACCCCAAATTCTTATAAGCACTAGTTATAAGATGATAATTGAAATAACCTTGCTTCAGACAATTGGTATGAAAGAAAAAAGGAGGTAAGACATGCGTACAAGTGAAGGTGGAGCTAAAAAAGGAGGATTTTGGGTTGATAAGAAAGCAGAAGGAAAAAATCAAGAAAGGGAGTGTGACATGTCATAGGTGTTAGAAGATAGTGTGTATGGCTAAGGACTGCAAAGTGAGTTTGATGGAGGAGTAGTTCAAGGAGAAATGCTGCCACTGACATGAGGAGGGACACTACAAGGATAGTGTCCGAAGCTAGCAAATGAGGATCAAAGTGGGAAAACTTATGCTATCGAATTAGTACTTTTCTGAAGTAGACCTCCTCTTAGAATTAGAGACCAAGGAAAAGCTGCATTTGAAGGTACAACTATTATCTTTGGAAATACTATTCATACCTTATTTGATCGGGGAGCATCACATTCATTTATATATAAATATAATCAACTCCTTGAGTTTGAAAACCCAAGTTGTAACCAACCTAATAGTCGTGTCAAATCTAATCAGGGGGTTAACACATCTTTGATTTCTAAAGATCTAGTTGTAGATATATGTAAAGTCGATTTTACATCCAACGCATATGTTTTGGATTTTGAGGGTATGAACTTATCCTAGGGATGGGTTGGTTATCTTACTATAGAGCTGTCTTAGATTGTGATAAGAGATCGCCCGGTTAAGGAACTGTAAGGGATGAGACATAGATGTTCGTTACAACCCCAAAACTCAATCGAGTTAAGCCATTTATTTCTCTTAGCCTTCACAATACGTGCACTCATTTGTGCCCATGGTTCGAGACTTTCTAGACATTTTTGAAAATGTCTCCGGTCTCCCGCCCTGAAGGGAGACCGAGTTTAGGATTAATTTGGAGAAGGATGTTGGACCTATCGCGCTACTATTAAGACATACGACCCCTAAGAAAAGGCTAGAGTTAGACAAGCAGATTTTGGAGCTATTAAACAAGGGATATATTCGCTATAGCGCTCAGAATGGGAAGCATTTGTTGCCTTCGCCACTAAGGAAGATGAATCTTTTAGGATATGCATTGAGAGAGCTTAACAAGCCGACTAAGAAAAATAGGCATCCCTTACCTAAAATTGATGACTTACTTGACCAGCTTGTTGGAACAAATATATTTTCTTAGTTGGACTTGGCAATTGGATTCCACCAGCTGAGAATAGCCGAGTATAGCAAGTGGAAGACCGCTTTTTGCACTCCATACAGACTATATGATTTTGGAAATAATGCCTTTCGAATTAACAAATGCCCCTGCAAACTTTTTAGATTTGATGAGTAAAGTCTTTAGAAGATAGCTAAATAAGTTTGTCGTAGTGTTTGTAGACAATATTCCAGTATACTCTAAAATTGAAGGTGAGCATAAAAATCATTCAAGGTAAGTACTAGGGCGCCAACTAAAAACCAAACTCTCGAAATGCCAATTTTGAAAGTATGAGGTGAGACTTATCAATCATATTACCTTTGAGAAGAGATTGTCCATTGATCATGCGAAGGTGGAACCTTTACAAGATTCTAAGATTTCGAAGAACGCCATGGTAGTTAGGAATTTTCTTAGCTTCGTGGCTATAAGCAATTCATTAAGGACTTTTCAAGGATAATAATCCCAATGACTCGCTTAACCAAGAAAACTTTAGCTTTTGTATGGGATGAGAAACGTAGAGAAGCAATCAAGATGTTAAATGAGCCATTGACCAATGCGCCAATACTTACCATTCCGGATGGGACGAAACCCTTTATTGTTTACACCGACGTATTTGGTATAGGATTAAGAGCCGTTCTTATGTAAGAGTACAAAGTAATAGCATACGAAAGTAGGTGGTTTAAGGACCGCGAGAAGAGGTACCTAACTCATGACTTAAAGTTAGTGGTTGTCGTCTTAGCTATGAACATATAGAGGCGCTATCTTTTAGAAGAATAATTTGAGTTATTCACTGACCACAAATCCATCAAGTACTGGTTTTCTAAAAAGAATTGAATCTTAGATAGCAGTGATGTATGAAGTTTATAGCATTGTATGACTTCAAGATATATTATACCCTTGGAAAAGGATATGTTGTCGTCAATGCTCTTAGCCGGAGGCATGCTACTCTGGGTGCTATACAAAAGTGGAGGCAGTTGGAGTTCCCCTCGAACTTTAGTTTTCAACTGCCATCAGAATCCACTCTAGGCTATTTGGCAGCGAAGGAAGTTAGACAGCGTCAATGGACTGCATCAGAATGAGAAAAGGAAAGATGCGACGATAGTAGATATTTTGGACAAGCTAAGTAGAGGAAAACATTTCACCCATGTCAGTAGATATGCAATAGACAAAAAGGGATGGCTGAGGAGAGATAGATGCTTGTGTGTTTCAATGGTGGAGGAAGTTTTGAAGGAAGTTCTAGTAAAGTATTACAATTCTAGGATGACTATTCACTCCGATGGAGATAATGTATAGGGATATAAATCGGATTTTCCATTGACCGAGAATGAAAAAAGGGTAGTAGAGTATGTCTCCAGTGTTTGACATGCCAGAAGATAAAGGCAAAACAAGAAAAGCCTAGAGGACTGTTATTTCCATTAGAGGTTCCAACTTGAAAGTGGAAGCATATATCGATGGACTTTGTAGATGGGTTGCCCAGGAGTCAAAGATGCAACCATGTCATTTGGGTTATAGTGGACAGACTCAATAAAAGTGCTCACTTTATTCCTAAGGAGTAGTAGGATTAGCATCTCTGGTGCAAATCTATATCAGTGAAGTATTACGACTGCATGAAGTTTCGATCAGCATTGGAGACCACTTATTCACTCGCGAATTTTGAAGGAGTTTGTAGTCAGCTTTAGGAACGACGTTGAATCTTAATACTGCTTACCACCAACAAACGAACGGTATGACGGAAAGGATGAAAAGGTTTTTGGAATAATTATTAAGAACTAGCATCATGGATTTTGCAGGATACTGGAAGAATCATTTAACCTTAGTAGAGTTCACATACAATAATAGTTACCAAGCGATAATTAGCATGACACCCTTTGAAGCCTTATACGGGAGACTATGCAAATTGTCAAATTATTGGTGGGAAACCACCGACAAAATTCTACTTGGACAAGATTTGATCTGCGAGACTTTGGAAAGGATATAGATGATTAGGCGGCGAATAAAGGCGGCACATGACAATCAGATGTGCTGTGCCGACAGGCAAAGGAAGGACTTGGATTTTTCAATTGGGGACATTGCATTTGTTATGGTTTCCCTTCTTTGGAAGGTTTTGAAGTTGGTACATCGGGAAAGTTGGCATTGAGATTTGTTGCGCCTTTCCCGATTTTTGATTCGGCGGGGAAATTTGCATACCAAGTAAAGCTTCCAGATAAGTTAGTGTGTGTCCATGATGTCTTTCATGTTTTGCACCTGAGGAAATGTTTGCACGACACTACCACCATAGTAGAGTCTAACAGTTAGCATACATTGAGACGGAGCCACCGGCACCCTATGCCACAACATGCATAATAAAATAGAATTAATATTGCGGTTGGGGGGTTGTAATACTTAATAAAAAAGAATTAATTAATTAATGCTAAAACTAAAAATGAAAATTTTGCAAATTTCATAATTTAGCCATTAAAGTTATATCATTGTATTCTTGGTAGTTTTCTGATCAACTTTCTTATATAAAATTTTGCGACCAGAGTTCAAATAGAAAAATGATTGACGCTTGAAGTTTTTGAATTTAAAATAATTCGAACAAACTTAAATTTAAAAATAAATAACTTAACGGTGAAAATTAAAAGGCAATAAATATTTTTTGACGTTAAAGGAAGTTTAGAGTTTGGGTAACGTTGAATAAACGTCGACGTTAGAGAAACACAAAGGAAATAAATAAACATAGCAATAAATTCATGTTCCAAAATAGAGGACCAATCGACCCCCTTAGCTTGACCAGTTGACTGCTTAAGGGTGACCGATCTGTCGGTGCTTGTGTAGTGGCTAGGGTTATGTTACACCAAGAACGACCCAGATTTTATAATTTTAAATCGACTTAAATGCTACAATCCAGGCCCATCCTAACCACTATAAACAAGAGGCTGCCCCATCACTTTTATTCATAAGATATTTGGAACGTTAGCGAAACTCCATCGGTCTTCTTACTCCATTAGATTCAAGAATTCAAATTTAAGTGAAAAAGGTAGTAGGCTTATATATATACATACACGTTTTTTTATTTTTATTCTTCCATAATCTCTGAATTATGAATCTTATTTATATACAATTGAATGGTTGTATATTCCAAAAAGAAGGAACCAGCAAGAGTAGTTAGGCAAATGTGTGAATCAAATCCAAAGGAGGTAGGAAACTATTTGTGAGTTTTTCACATTTTAGTAGTTTGTATAGTAAAATTTGGATTTGTTTTATGCCTTTCCGAATTTGGTTTACGAAACCCTAAACTCCAAAACCTCGAAATTCCCCCAAATAAAATGTCAAGTTTTGGATTTATTGGAATTTTAATTATTTTATGTTAATATAGTAGAATTTAAATTGTTGGTTGTAATTTGAATAATTTATGTTCTATTCAACTTTCCCTTCAAATTTATGTTGTTGTGATAAAATGGTTCAAAAAGAAAATTATTAGAAAATTGTGTGCAAAGTATGGATTTTCCCTATTTGTAGTTTACAATGTCTATTTCCGTAATATTGATAAACATGAATCTTTTTTCCGCTTCAAGCTTGTATATGTAAAAGTTGAATAGAATATAAAGAGTTTACATTGTAATTTTTATTTTCTTGAAATAAAGGCGTATTTCTATCATATTAATGTAAGATAAGTTTGGTATTATTCCATATTTTAATATACACACAAAAGTATGTTTGATCTAGCTAAGAATACTAGCTATTTTGTAAATTATTGTATGGAACTTAGGCTCGTATAAATATGGAAGTCTTGACATTTTAACAATTATACAAAGCGTTTATCTTTGAATAGGAATACTTCTACGCACGCTAGGAATATCTAGTTAGCTAAAATATTACCCATGGAAAAAATATAATTAATAGTGTATTAATAATAAAGTATGAATCGTATTGTATAGGATAAATATGCTAATGACCGGCATTAAACCCTTTGAAAGAAGTTAAAGATAATTATGAAAATTAATCCATAATTAAAAGTGAAATAAAGGAGTTTTCCTTATATGGCCTTAAGTCGTAAATGCGGTGAGATATTATATATACATGTAGTGTGCATATATATGTGTGTGTATGTGTGTGTGGGGTAGCATGTTAGGAGAGCAAAAATATGACTAAGTTATGGGATGCAATGTCAAAAACACACAGAAGTCTGCCCAGTTAATATGCCTATTAGTAGTGTAATTTTAGGGCTGATGTGAGACATCGTCTGTAATAAGTACATATGGCGGACGCGAGGTTAGTCCAGATTTTGTAGGGTAGTCTTCCTAGCTAATTTGGCTATCAACACTTACGAATAGCCAGGCAAATATAAGACGTCGTGATTTTGGTTATGGGTCATATGATGAATATCCCAGTAAGGATTTGCTTCTGGGTTGGGGTATTAAGCGGTTGTTGTAAGTACGCCTCCTTCCCAATTAATAAAATTAAATGATCGAGATTATCTTTTAGGTGCGATAGTGAGAAATTTTTGACAGGGGTTTGCTTCGAGGTTGAGGTATTAAGTTGCTATTATACGGTCTTCCTCTTCCCATAAAAGAAGTATCAAGTGGTCTGGTGAGTTATCTTGCGATGTCATTTATGAAGTACCGGAGAGGGAGGCGCCTTGGGTTTAGGTATTAAATGATGAGGATTTGCCTGGAGTATAGGTATTAAATGATCAGAGTCTGTCTAATTTTCATTTAAAGAGGTATAAAGTGGCTCATGTACTTTCTCTCATATCGTTAGGGCATGATTGATGATAGTCGCGTTGCACACTCATTAGAATGGTAAAGTTGGACCGGAAGAGCTTTTGGCTTACAGTTGGAGGTATACTTGGTAGGATGTAGTATAGCATACATAAGACATATTACTTATCTAAATGATATTGTCAAATACTATTATGGTAGGACTTGATATTTTCATTCATCAGACATTGTTGTGTTGGCTCTCTTCTCATTACAACCCACATGGTAGGGGAAACAATGTTGATGGAGAAGGTCAAAATGATGGCGACGATCTATGACGGTTGTATTATTAATCTATGTTCTTCACATATATTCATGTACACAGTTTCAAATATATTGATGTTATTTTGAGATATTGTATTATGGATATTTTAGAATGTTGTATTTTTTTGATTGATTTTCATGAAATGGTTACTTATTTCTATTATTATATTTTTATCCCTTTCGTTGTGGGATTTTGAAAGCATGGATAGGTGGCTCTATATATTTTTCACTACATTAATTTTACCAACCAACAGTCAATATCGAAATGAACCTAAATTTTGATGGGCTTTTATTAGGTTGAAAATTAGGTCCGTTACGGAGAGGCTTGTTACAATATCCACGTTGAAACTTAATAATAATCTCAAGTCGAGAGAATTATGTAACATAAGGCTGTCAATTTCCACCATGACCCGAAACATGATTTAAAGATTACAACGGAAATTAGCAGGTTAACCCAACCCGTTTAAGTGGGCAGGTCATTTTCTGGTCAACCAGAATTTGACCCATTTATAAACGGATGGATTTCGGGTTGACCCATGAACCTGAATTTGGTCCGTTTATAACCCGTTAATACTTATATGGGTTGACTCGATCAGATTAACCAAACCCGACCTGTGAACCTGAATTTGTTCCGTTTATAACCCATTTGCTACTCGTTTACAACCCACATATAACTTATACAGGTTGACCCGACCCGTTTAAAATCCGACTCGATCCGTTTATAATCCGGTTACGTGGGTCGGGTGAGTCAACCCATTTATAATTGGGTCGGGTTCAGGTTGAGCTATTTCTGACATGTTTAATAAACGGGTTGACCCGATCCATTTAAAATCAACCCGAATCCGAATTGACCCGACACAAACGCGATTCGATCCATTGACAACCCTAGTGTAATGTCATCTCCCTGAAAGTTTCTGTTTGTCCCAGTTATTATTAACCAACTTAAAACTCTTGGGTGAATCGTTCCATAGCTATCAAATAACTATCAGTACGTAATTCCTTCTTGTCCCAACATCATTGAGTAATATGCTAAAGGAGAACATTACGTACTATGGTCTCAATATATGTATCGATATCCTTTTCCAAAATATTGATCAGGAATATTTAAATAATATGTTACTTTATAGTATGATACTTTTCGTATGACTACAAATCCTTGCAATTATCATCACATAACATATTATTTAAGAGTTTTCTATTTCAATACGCTTTAAATTAGTTTACTTAATTAATTATATCATCATACAACAAAGTATATAATAGAAATCAAACGTTGTTATTAAGAATAAGATTGGTTTTAAAGTTAAATATATTATTAAATTATATAATTGCTCATAGGACATACCCTATACTCCCTTAAATTTTAATATGTGAGATTAGTACACAAGTGTATTTTGACAACGTTTGTCATAAATTTAAGAGACGTTATAAATAGCCAGACATCGCCCTTTTAAGGTGAAGAAGGTGAAATAATTAGTTGACTTAAGGAGTACATGTGAATTGGGCTGAAAATGAATAATAGAATATAGTCAAAAGTTTAAGTTCTTATAGAATAAAACAGAGCATACAATGCATGTTCAATGCTTATTGATATGTGCTTATTATCATTTTGATTTTGCTTTTATAATCGATGAAAACAAAACATTTTACATCGAATATTATTTTTTTATTTATACTTTTACATTTATCGACTGTCAGCGGATATGATAATATTTGATATCTATCCGTTATCCGTGGATGAAGACATCCAATACATGAAAGTGACTTTGAACAGGGATGAGAATATAACACAACAGATATCCAAAAGTATATGTTGACAATCCTATCAGTGATATGACATATCCATATATGTAGCAAATTTTGAAACAAATACACGAACGTATTTGGTTTTATTTAGAGTTTTGCATTTTGCACAGTTAACGTTCATGACAAATATAAAGAGAGGGGAACAGAAGATTTAAAATTATAAGTCATTAAGATTATGAAAATGATGGAAGGACAACGTGTTTTTGTTATTTTTCAAAACATGGAATACAAAATAAATTTATTATATATTATGTATCTTTAACATAATTTTTCAAATTTGTTTTGATACAAAAATACGTGACTTGTCCATTTTTGTTTGGGTTAAAACTAAAACTAGAAAGGGAAAATTGGCCCTAATCTTTGATATGCTTTGAAAAACGGGTTAAATTTGTAGAATCCCAAGTAAATTAATTTCCTCCTGTTGTGGTTCCTTAGGCTTCTTTATTATTATGAAAATTAGAATAACGGGTCTTAAATAGCGGGTCTTAAATAGTTGATGTGAAGTTGTATTTCTGAGGTTAAACTCGCAATTTAATTATGCACCATAGATGTAAGTTATGTTTATCTGCACTTTTTCTGTCCGATTCTTGCTCAAAGCCCCTCCGCTACTCAAAACCCTTTTATCCTTTTCCTCTTCTACCGAAGTGGTAAGTCCAATAATTACTTTTTCCTCATTTTTTAATCATGCTTTGGTATCTATTATTACAAATTTATACGCTGCTGGCTCCATCAATCCGTGACGTAACTGGTAATGTGCGTTAAATCGTAGGTTTCTTTTTCATGACACTGTTATGTGCAAAATGTTGTAGTTGGATCCCTATTATAGTATCCAGTAGGAAAACTTCGCCTTTGAATTAAATACCCGATTTTGTATTGCCTCTAAACATTTTTCAGCGGTCAAAATCATTAGGCGGTTGCGGCCAGAATACCAATTACTGTGGTTAATAATTAGGTTGACGGTAATTGCAGTTTAAACTTGCTAAATTTTGGTGCATATAATTTGTTTATTCATCTATAGTTTGATGTGTAATTATTAGGGTAAGTCCAATGTGGGAAGATGATGTAACATGTGTATTAAACATGTATTTTAAGACTTTATGGGGAAGTGGGAGGAAAATAATTAGGGATGGAAGTGAAATGGTAGGAATGTTAGGAAGTTGGACCATGTGCATGCTGTAATAAGAAATAATGAGATTATGTGGTAGAAGTGCTACTGATCTTGTTGTAAGGAAGAAGATTAAAAAAGAGAAGAACGTCGACAGCAGGGTTCGAACCTGCGTGGGCAAAGCCCAATAGATTTCAAGTCTATCTCCTTAACCACTCGGACATATCGACATTGTTGTTTATTCAATGCATATAAAATAAACAAAACAATAATCATGGTTAAGAAGGTGCAAAATCTTCCTCGAGCCTTGGCGTTGTGTCCTTTTAATTTAATGCATATGCATTGTAAAAGTAGATGTTTATTAAAAATTATAATCAATTAAACAAGAATAATATAGATTATATTTTTTTACTAGAGCAAAAGATTTTTTTTAATCATTTCACACAATATCATCAAACATGATATCATCATAAGCATAAAATTTCTTTAATTATATAATTTCATTCATGTTTTAATCATCTTTTAGAAGTTAAGTTTCGGTAAGCTTATATTTATTATTTAGTAATTAAATTTCAAGCATTACTGCTATAAATAGCAATATTGAATGAATTACATGTCGTCAATGTACTTATTGGAAAGCTATGACATTTCACTCAAACATGTCGTCGCATATACATTAAATGTCGATTTATTTGATCTCAATATAAAATACAACAAGCACATGCAATAAGAGGAAAATGCTGATGTTATGACTATACACGGAAAGCTAACCTTTCTAAACTTTGTTTCATCCCAAATGAAGCAAAAATAGATTGCAATGGAAAATAATGAGCTTAATTGCTTTCAAATTTCATTTAATGTCCTTCGTAAGCAAAAAGTTAAAACAATGAGAATTGCAACAACTGAGTTCATGCCTACATGGGCAAAGCATAGAAAGTTTCATGTCTATCTTCCAAAAAATTTAAATATATTGACATTACAATATTTGGTTGATGCACAAAGCCAAGCAATCCACTGCCTTTACTTCAGTTTTCATTTAAATGCTAATTGACATTCAACGACTGTCCAAACCTCTAGATACATACTCTACAAGCCTAATCATTATATCATGAACATCCTTAAATGAATTATGTCATTAATAGACATGACAATTTAGTACATCGGTAGAGATGTGTAATGTTATACTAGTTTCTCCAGCATTATTGTCTCAATGGTTAGACACTTCAGCTTTGATCATGAGGTCACAGGTACGCATGATTCGAACTACTAATACATGTTGACATATAGTATAACTATGTACCACCATCTAAGTACCGAACTAAAAAATTGTTATCTTATTTGATCTCAATAAAAAATATAGCAAACACATATCATAAGTATGAAGTGCTCTAGGTTGAATGAAGCAAAAAGGTCCTACCGGGATACGAACCCAGGACGCCAAATTCAAAGTCTAGAGTGCTAACCACTACACCATAGAACCACTCTATGTTAAAACATCTCACTTTTTCTAAATATTTAGAATTTTTTAAATATTTACAATATGAGCTGCGAGATTGATGCTTATTTCAAAGTTGGAGTGCCAACCACTACACCATAGAACCAACATATGCTATAATATTACTTACTTCTTCTAAATATTTAGAATGCGCTATGAGATTGATGCTTATTTCTTAAATGTATACAGATAATGTTCAATTTAAAATTGATTATTTCATCCAACTCGGAGTTCTAATTTAGTTCTATTTTGTTGCAAGTTACGTAGTTTGTATTGGATAGTACCAGCGACATATCGCATATCGAATTTCAATCAATGTTTTCTAAAATATCGATTAATGATATTTTCGTTATATATCCACAACACCGACAAATATTGAACGTTATATCAGCAAAGCAACATTGACTGGCATATGATGCAACGATAGGAAAAAGTTGTTAAATGCCATCATTAAATAGAAAACATACATAAATATACTATATTACAATAAAACTTAAGAGTATATATGCAAATTATTTGTATAGATGTATTATTGAAAAATCTATTAACTGTTTAAACTGATTAGAAAAAGAATATTTACATCTTATATTGTTACCTTTATTCACATAGCATGTTAACCAAGGCTGTCAATGGATATCCAAAAAATCTGAAATCGGTATTAAAAAGCTGACGAATATCCGATATCCGAAAAAACGAATATGGATGTAAATATAGAGGCATTCACATTCGAAAATTATCTGTCCCATTTTTGGCAAAATTTATGTGTAGTTTAGTACAATGAAATATATGTATTTTTTAAATTAAGCTAACAGTTTATATTATATGCATTTAAATCATATTAACTGTTCAGAATTATTTGTTATCATAATATATTTATTGATTTTTTATATTTTTATAATCAGCATGATTAATTTTTTTCTATGTTCAACCAATTTTTTTTTATTTATGTTTCTTGATTTATTGATCGGATATGATAGTTATTTGATATCCATCATTGTCCATGGATGCGGATATGACACTGTCCACATCTGAAACTATCCATTGACATACCTATTGCTAACAAACATATCATTATTACAGTAAAATTATCCCGATCTTTTCAAACATCGTATATCGATCCTTAGTCGATAATTTACTAGTACACATATTAAATACATAGGTTGTACGAATTTCTAAATAATCACTGTAGATCTAACCATATAATCATTGTAATCAGAAATCTTAATGTCAACTAGCGGTAAAAGTTTAGATTTTTTCAATTAGATGTCCGCTGGTCGGACACCCTTTGGCTTCGATTGCTAATTAATAAAAGCTTATGATTCAAATTTCGTTTCAAACTGAAGGTCTCGGATTCTCAAATTATGATTTGAACTCAACTAAAATGCTTGAAATAAAATCAACCAATAAATGACAAATAAAAATCATCAAGATATCCGTTTTAATCTACGATACACGTTTTGTTGTTTTCTAAACATAACAGATAAAACAAGAGAGAAATTGAATTTAAGTTTAGTTATAGAAGCTCAACGATCAAAATCAATTTAAAAAATATATGTTATTACCATGGAAAGAATCGATATTTCAATGCTCAAATGTTATCGAGAAGAGCAAAATTTATATCAACATGTAAAATCGTGAAATGTATAGCTTCTGGATTTAGGATTGATGGTTCAAACAAAATTTTGATTTTTAGTTTAAAATTTATGATTTAGGATTCAAACTCGCTAGGAAAACTTTGTATAACCACTTAGGTGCAATGTTTTCATAATATGAATTTTAAGCGATTATAGATCATAGTGTTTTTTGTTGACCTATCAATGTGATATAAATTTTACGTTTGATCATTTTGAATAAAGAGGAAGAAGAGAAAATTTTGAATAATCTACTGATCAGGTTTCCTTCTCCTTTTATAGGCTAATTCCCAACAGTTATGTTTGTTGGGAACAGCCGCATCTCTTCGTCAGCAACGGCAAAAAATTATCGCGGTTTGCAACAATCGCCTTTTGTGGTTTGCAACGGCCAAGAACTGTTGCGGTTTGCAACAGTCGCGTCTTTTCATTCGCAACAGCTCAAAACAGCTTTGCAACGCCTATTTTGAAAAGCCACATCCAATCCACCAGTCGCTTCTATGTGAATTTAAACTGTGGAAAGCTGTTTACTTCTGTGCAGCAAAAATTTAACACGATCCACACTTATTGGACCCGCACCCGGCCCGGTTCGGTACGTGACGGGCTAGCGGTGCGCGCACGTGTGTTAGTTCATCGCCATATAGGTCCTCCCCCTCGCACAAAATTACCTGACCCTAAGGGCCAATATAGGTTTGAGAATAGTAGTATATAAAGCATGAACATTAACTTATTTTTGCGATGTGGGACAATATCTCATTCATTATATAAGGGTCCTCTAATAATCCCCACTTGAATGATGATATATGTCTTCCCCACACAAAGTGTAATATCACATAGTTCATATGAAAATAATGCTATATCGAAGATAGGTAGATATTCCACTTTGAAATTTTCCTAGTTAAAACTTATCGGATATACTTGGCTAATTGGTGAGCTATTTCATCTTGAATCGTCAGCCGTTTGTGTATAACTAGACAATAAGCTTTACAAAGAATTGTTTTCCTTCACATTCAATCTTTTGGTTATGTTCATTTTGATCCTGAACAAATTCGGTTCTGCGAGTGTTTTAGAGAATTTAAGCCTTTAATATTCTCATAGAGCCGATCCAGCTCATACTAACATAGGCGATCGCAACCATTAAGAGTATCCTACATATACCCCACTTGTTAATTTCAAGATATGGTCATCATTAAAAGGCACAACTTTATCCTTTTAAACTTCTGTAGGCATGCATTCTATTGTGCACCATAGGAATGAAGTAAGACTAAGTCCAAAATGCATTACTTCTTGAGTTACTCAGAATTGGCTTGCCTATTGATCCTAGGCCTTAGGATTTCCAATCGCTAAGATAGGTTTCCGTATAAGATAACTCTTATTGTTTTAGGCTTTTAAACTCATTCCCCTCGTTGCGCGGTCAATTTTCTCTCTTGATAATGTTTTAGTAAATGGATCTGCAAGGTTATCACTAGTTCTCACATAATCAACGGAAATAGTTCCATTTGAGAGTAGCTTCCTAACTGTGTTATGGCGTCGACGAATATGTCGTGACTTTCCATTATACACAAACTTTTCCACTCTGCTTAATGCCTCTTGATTATCACGGCGTATGCATATGGCCAGTACAGTTTAGGCCAAAATGAAATGTCATCTAAAATTGACGAAGTCATTCTGCTTTTTCGTCTACTTTATCTAAAGCGATGAACTCTGATTCCATAGTGGATCGAGCTATGAATTTTTGTTTAATAGACTTCCATGGCACTGCTGCTCTTGCTAGGGTGAAGACAAATACTAGTTGATTTAGATTCCTCTGAATCAGAAATCCAGTTTGCATCACTATATCCTTCTAATATGGCAGGATATTTTTTGTAATGTAGGGAAAAGTTCGTGGTACTCTTTAAATATCCCAACACTCTCATTAGTGCTTTCCAGTGTTCCTTCCCGGGTTTGCTTGTATACCTGCTCAGTCGACTTACTGCATAAACTATATATGGTCTTGTGCAATTCATGAGGCGCATTAGACATCCTATTATATGAGTATTCCAATTGCATTACACTCTCTTTAGTGTTTTTGTGCAGTACTTCCAATGGATTAAAAGGCTTTCTTACTCTTTTAATTTCGTAATTTTGGAATTTTTCAAATCACTTTTTCCACATAGTGTGACTGAGATAGATATATTCTATTAGGTGTTTTTATTATTTTAATTCCCAAAATAACGTCTCTAACTCCTAAATCTTTCATGTCGAAATTGTTGATTAACATTTTCTTTATGGTCTCTGTCACTTTACTATTTGGACCAAAGATTAGCATATCATCTACATATAAACAAATCATCACGTATGATTGTTTAACTTGTTTATAATAAACACATTTATCACATTCATTTGTACGAAACCATTTTTCATCATGATACTATCAAATTTTACGTGCCATTGTTTTGGAGCTTGTTTTAATCTGTATAATGATTTTACTAATCTACATATTTTGTTTTCATTTCCTTAGGAAATAAAACCCTCGGGTTGCTTCATATAAATCTCCTCATCAAGATTTCCATTTAAAGATGCCGTCTTTACATTCATTTGATGAATCTCTGGATTATATATGGATGCAATTGCTATTAACATTCTTATGGAGGTTATTCGTGTAACCGGTGAATAAGTATCAAAGAAGTCTAAACTTTCCTTTTGACGATATCCTTTTGCTAACAATCTTGCTTTATATTTGTCAATAGAGCCATCTGGTTTCATCTTCTTTTTGAAGATCCTTTTGCAACCAATCGGTTTTATTCCAGGTAAAAGATCAAATATTTTTCAAGTTTTATTACTTATAATTGAATCAGTTTCACTTTTGATTGCTTCTTTCCAACATAAAGATTCAGAAGATGACATCGCTTCTTTGTATGTTTGAGGTTCGTGTTCTAACATGTGTTAGAAAATCTGAACCAAACGTCTTGGACGTTCTTGCTCTTACACTTCTTCTTGGTTCAACTTCCTTAATTTCCCGATGAGTTTCATCGTCATGTGGCTTGCTTGATTTTTCTCTTGTCCTTTTAAGGACAAAATTTTCTTCATTCCTTTTGTGCGGAAACACATCTTCAAAGAATGAAGCATCTCGAGACTCTATGATTGTGTTGACATTAATATCGGCTATATCAGACTTGAATACCAAAAATCTGTAGGAACTATTATTTTGGGCTGGCCCTAGATAGTAACAGTATATAGTTTTTTGGTCCAAGTTTGAGTTTCCTGCATGGCGGAACTGGAACTTTTGCCGAGCAACCCGTACTTTGAGGTATTTGAAACTTGGTATGCGTCCTTTCTATTATGCATATGAATTTGTTCTTGTTTTATTGTGAGGAACCTTATTTAATATGTGATTAGAAATATTTAAGGCTTCCCTCCACAAGTTTATCAGTAGACTAGAGGTCAATAGCATTGCATTTATCATATCTTTTAATGTTCCATTCTTTCTCTCGGCAATAATATTTTGTTGTGGTGATTATGAAGCTGTTGTTTGATGAATTATACTAGTATCTGCACAGAATTGTTCAAATGTGATTCATATTCTCCACCTCGATCAGATCTCAATATCTTGATCTTTTTATTTAACTGATTTTCTACTTCAGCCTTATATTTTATAAACGATGTAATTACTTCATCTTTGCTATTCAAAAAATATACATAGCAATATCATGTATAGTCGTTAATAAAAGTGATGAAGTACTTTTTCCCACCTCTTGTAGGTAATGATTTAAAATCACATAAATCAGTGTGAACCAAACCTAGTGGTTCTATACTATCAACAATATGAAATGGTTTTTTTAACCAATTTTTCTTCTACTTATGTCTCATATTTGTAGTTTTTATCCACTTGGAATTTAGGTATTAATCCCAATTTTGCTAATTTTTTCATTTTCAAAAATTTATGTGTCATAATTTATCACGCCATAGTAAAATTTCATGCTCAACCAAACAAGAAACTTCCTTTTTATTAATAGCACAATCAGAATACATAGTTGTATTGCCGCATATGGCTACATTGCCTTAAATAGGCCATCACATAAATAACCCCCTCCTATATAAATTCCAGTCTTAAACAGAACTACTTTATCCTACTCGATGACCAGACGGAAGCTTTCCTTGAGAGCACAGGTCCAGAGATAAAGTTCTTGCGGATATCCGGAACATGAAGAACTTCACTTAGTGTCACAGTTTTTTTGGATGTAAATTTGAGGACGACTGTGCCGTTACCTTCGATCATGGAAATTACAGAATTACCCATGTAGAGTTTTTCTTCCTGATCGTATTTCTTGTAAGTGGAGAACATATATATATCAGAACAGACACGACGAGTAGCACTTGTATCTATCCACCACTGTGCAGGGTTTTGTACAAAGTTGTATTCTGAAACAACTCCTAAAAAGTTCATCTCCTCAATAGTTGAACTCAAATTTTCCACTATATTTTCCACCTATTTGTCATTCATCTTCTTGTATATGCAATCTTTAGCAGCATGCCTAGTCTTTCCGCAGACCCAACATTCGCCTTTGTACTTCTTGGTTTTCTTATCTTTGGATTGATTATCCGGTGTCTTTTTCTTTTTCTTTTTGTTGGTGAAGTGTCTTTTCTTCTTTGACCCTTCTGTAACAAGTGTCTCTTCGTCTTTAGGTTGTGTTATTCCGCAATTATCTGCCTCAATTTTTAATTTGACAATGAGATTTTCTAAATAAATATATTTTTATTTTTCACATAGTTGCGGTAGTCTCTCAAGGATGGTGGTAAATTTCCTATTATTGCTACAGCAAGGAACAATTCTCCAACTTGATGTCCTTCTGCATCAAGTTAGTGAATTATAAGTTAGAGTTCTTGCACTTGACTAGTTATGGATTTGGAGTCCACTATTTTGTATTCCATAAATTTATGTACTATGAACTTCTTCAAACTGACATTCCGCGTCCTGTATTTATTTGCAACTGTAGTCCATAGGGATTTCGCTGTCTGGTGTGGTTGATATACTTTATGTTGTACTTATCCAGACAGATCAAAATGTAATTCCGGAACAAGAAATCTAAATGCTTCCATGAGTCAATTCTGAGAAAAAAAGTTATGTCTTTTTCTCTAGTTTGTCCGTCTTTAGGCTTTGGTTCATCCTTCTCAATGCACTTCTACAGCCTTAATGTGGTGAGATAAAACAACAGTTGATTCTGACATGTTATGAAGTCATCACCATCTCCTTTAAACGGATCAGGCTTGTTGTGGGTAGCACTTTTTGCTGATAGTTCAACGGTCGCCATCTCTATTTTAGTGAAAACAGAAAGTCTTAAGATGTTATACGATCCGTATACCAAAACAAAGACCCATATGTTATAAACTCATCACACAAGTTTACAAATCAGATTTCCACTACTTTGGAATTCTTTATTAGTTATTTTGAACAATAACTATGTTGTAATAAATTTACAAGAACAAACTATAGCAATCACAACAAAAAATTGTTGTATAGAACTATAGCGATAGACAAGCGTTGTACTACTTCGTAGAAATAGCACAACATTAAAACGAAAATATTACAGAATGATGTATATAAGTATATAAGTAAATAGAAATCTAACCGGATGAAGAAGGAAATTACGTCCAAGGCTTCTCGTGACAATTTCCTTAAGAATTTATTCAAAGTCTTCCAAGTTATAACAGACGTGATCTGCTCGAGATTGTGATGAATATGATATTCTGTGTGATATGTAGAAGCACATGGATCTGGAGATTAAGAAATGAAAAAGAAGAGAAAAGTTTGAATAATCTACTAATCATGTTTCCTTCTCCTTTTATAGGCTAATTCTCAACAGTTATGTTTGTTGGTAACAGCTGCATCTCTTCATCTTTAACGGTCAAAAACTGTCGCGGTTTGCAACAGTCGCCTCCCTTTATTAGCAACGGCAAAGAACTGTCACGGTTTGTAACAGTCGCCTCTATTCATTTACAACGGCCAAGAACAGTCGCGGTTTGCAACAGTCACATCTCTTCATTCCCAACGGCTAAAAACAGCTTTGCAACGCCTATTTTGAAAAGCCGCGTCCAATCCACTAGTCGCTTCTATTTGAATTTAAACAGTAGAAAACTGTTTACTTTTGTGCAGCAAAAATATAACACGGTCCACTCTTATTGCACCAGCAAACCAACGGTATGACGGAAAGGATGAAAAGGATTTTGAAAGATTTACTAAGAACTTGCATCATGGATTTTGGAGGATATTGGAAGCAGCATTTAATCTTAGTAGAGTTCACGTACAATAATAGTTACCAAGCAACAATTAGCATGACACCCTTTGAAACCTTATACGGAAGACCATGCAAATTGTCAAATTGTTGGTGGGAAACCACCGAAAAAATTCTACTTGGACCTTATTTGATCTGCAAGACTTTGAAAAGGATATAGATGATTAGGCGGCGAATAAAGGCCTCACAGGATAGTCAGATGTCTTATGCCAACAGGCAAAGGAAGGACATGGATTTTTCGATTGGGGACATTGCGTTTGTTATGATTTCCCTTCTTTGGAAGGTTTTGAAGTTTGGTACTTCGGGAAAGTTGGCGTTGAGATTTGTTGGGCCTTTCTCGATTTTGAAATGGGCTCGGAAATTTGCATACTAAGTAAAGCTTCCAGATAAGTTAGTGTGTGTCCATGATGTCTTTCATCTTTCACACCTGAGGAAATGTTTGCACGACACTACCACCATAGTAGAGCCTAACAGTTAGCATACATTGAGACGGAGCCGATAGCACCCTATGCCACTACATGCATAGTGTAGCATGGAACTAGGAAGTTTCATAATAAAGAAATTAGATCAGTCCGAATATAATGAGGAGATAATCCAGCGGAAAGCATGTAGGAAATCTAAGGAAAGATGAAGGCTTCTCATCTTGAGCTTTTCTCGAGTAAACTTTCTCTATTCAAAATTTAGATTTTTGGTTGCATCATGGTTGTTAGATTGGATGGTAAGGGATGGTTGTCAGACTTTTTACTATTATTTTTGCTCTCGTATAAAATCTAATTCACATATAGGATGCATGCATACATGACTATATGTCACGATCTCGCACTCACGTTAGGATTGAGCTCACATACAGTATGTTGCACACATAATCACACTGCATTTTTGTTAGGTAGATGGTTATGTAAATAACTTAGTTTTATAACATGGCTGTAGAGTGTGTGTTACAATATTTGTCCTTTAGCGATTTCGAGGACAAAATCCTTTTTTTTGGGTTAGGAGGGATGTAACACTTAATAAAAAAGAATTAATTAATTAATTAACAATAAAACAAAAAAAAATTGTAAATGTCATAATTTAGCCATTAAAGTTATACCATTGTGTTCATGGTGATTTTCCGATCAACTTATTTGTATAAAATTTCGCGATCAGAGTTCAAATAGAAAAATTATTGACGTCTGAAGTTTTTGAATTTAAAATAATTCGAATGAACTTAAATTTAAAAATAAATAACTTAATGGTGAAAATTAAAAGGTAATGAATATTTTTTGATGTTAAAGGATGTTTAGAATTTAGGTAACGTTGAATAAACGTTAAATGTTAGAGAAACAAAAAGGAAATAAATAAATAAAAAATGGTAGCAATAAATTCACATTCCAAAACAAAGGACCAATCAACCCCCTTAGCTTGACCAGTTGACTGCTTAAGGGTGAACGATCGGTCGGTGCTTGTGTAGCGGCTAGGGTTATGTTACGCCAAGAACGACCTAGATTTTATAATTTTAAACCGACTTAAATCCTACAATCCAAGCCTATCCTAACCACTATAAACACGAGGTTGCTCCCTCACTTTTATTCACAAGATGTTTGAAACGTTAGCGAAACTCCGTCAGTTTTATTACTCGATTAGATTCAAGAATTCAAATTTAAGATAAAAAGGTAACAGGTTTATATATATACAAACACGTTTTTATATTTTTATTCTTCCATAATCTATGAATTATGAATCCTATTTATATACAATTGAATGGTTGTATATTCCAAAAAGAAGGAACTAGAAGGAGCAGTTTGGCAACGGTGAATCAAATCCAAAGGAGGTAGGAAACCGTTTGTGAGGTTTTCACATTTTAGTAGTTTGTGTAGTAAAAGGATTTGTTTTATGCCTTGTGAAATTTTTTTTATGAAACCCTAAGCTCCAAAACCTCGAAATTATCCCAAATAAAATATAATTAATAACATACTAATAATAACGTATTAATCGTATTGTATAGGATAAATATGCTAATGACCAGCATTTAACCCTTTATGAAAGAAGTTAAAGATAATTGTGAAAATTAATCTATAATTAAAAGGTGAAATAAAGGAGTTTTTCTTATATGGCCTTTAGTCGTAAATGCGGTGAGATACTATATATATACATGTAATGTGCATATGTATATGTGTGTGGTAGCATGTTAGGAGAGCAGAAATATGACTAAGTTATAGGGATGAAATGTCAAAAACATACAAAAGTATGCCCAGTTAATAGGCCTACCAGTAGTGTGATTTTGGGGCTGATGTGAGACATCATCTGTAATAAGTACACACGGTGGACGCGAGGTAAGTTCGGATTTTGTAGGGTATGTCTTCCTAGCTAATTTGGCTACCAGCACTTACAAATAGTCGGACAAATATGAGACGTCACAACTTTGGTTATAGGTCATATGGCGAATATCGCAGTAAGGGTTTGCTTCTGGGTTGGGGTATTAAGTGGTTGTTGTAAGGTACGCCTCATTCCCACTTAATAAATATTAGATGGCCGAGATTATCTTTTAGGTCCGATAGTGGGAAATTTTAGACAGGGGTTTGCTTCAAGGTTGAGGTATTAAGTTGTTATTATACGGTGGGCCTCCTCCCATAAACGAAGTAGTAAGTGGTCTGGTGAGTTATCTTGCGATGTCATTTATGAAGTACCGGAGAAGGAGGGCCTTGGGTTTAGGTATTAAATGATGAGGATTTACCTAGAGTATAGGTATTAAATAGTCAGAGTCTGTCTAATTTCCATTAAAGAGGTATTAAGTGGCTCATGAACTTTCTCTCATATCGTTAGGGCATGATTGATGGTAGTTGGGTTGCACCCTCATTGGAATGGTAAAGTTGGACTGGAAAAGCATTTGGCTTACAATTGGTGGTATACTTGGTAGGATGTACTATAGGATGCATAAGACATATTACTTATCTAAATGATATTGCTTAAATACTATTATGGTAGGACTTGATATTTTCATCCATTGGACATTGCTGTTCTGGCTCTCTCCTCATTACAACCCACATGATAGGGGAAACGATGTTGATGGAGGAGGTCAAAATGATGGTGATGATCTATGACGGTTGTATTATTAATCTATGTTTTTGATATATATTCACGTACATAGTTTCAAACATATTGATGTTATTTCGAGATATTGTGTTATGGATATTTCAGAATGTTATATTTTTTAGATTGATTTTTTTGAAATGGATACTTATTTCTATTATTTTATTTTTATCCCTTTTGTTATGGGATTTTGAAAGCATGGATAGATAGCTCTGTACATTATTCACTGTATTAATTTTACCAACCAACAGTCAATATTGAAATGAACCTAAATTTTGATGGGCTTTTATTGGGTTGAAAATTAGGTCCGTTCCGGCGAGGCTTGTTATAAGTACCTATGTTGAAGCTTAATAATATTCTCAAGTTGTGAGAATTATGTAACATAAGGCTGTCAATTTCCAGCACGCCTCGAAACACGATCTGAAGATTACAAAGAAAATTAGCAAGTTAACCCGACCCGATTAAGTTGGCGGGTCATTTTCGGGTCAGCCCGATTTGACCCGTTTATAAACGGATGGGTTTCGGTTTGATCAGTGAACACGAATTTGATCCGTTTATAACCCCTTTATACTTATATGGGTTGACTTGACCCGATTATAACCAAACCCGATCTATGAACCTAGATTTGTTCCATTTATAACCCGTTTACTACCCGTTTATAACCCGCATATAGCTTATAGGGGTGACCCGACCCCGTTTACAACCCGACCCGACCCGACCCGTTTATAATCTGGTTACACCGGTCAGGTCGAGTCAACCCATTTATAATTGGATCGGGTTCAGGTTGAGCTATTTCTGACCTGTTTAATAAACGGGTTGACCCGATCCATTTAAAACCAACCCAAATCTGCTTGACCCGACCCGAACGCGATCCGACCCATTAACAGACCTAGTGTAACATCATCTCCGTGAAAGTTTCTATTTGTCCCAGTTGTTATTAACCAACTTAAAACTCTTGGGTGAATCGTTCTATAGCTATCCAATAACCATCACTGTGTAACCCCTTGTTGTCCCAACATCATTGAGTAATATGCTGCCTAACATTTGGAAACGTTACGTACTATGGTCTCAACGTATGTATCGATATCCTTTTTTGAAATATTGACCAGGAATATTTAAATAATATGTTACTTTATAGTATTATAATTTTCTTATGACTACAAATCCTTGCCATTATTATCACATAACATATTATTCATTGGTTTTCTATTTGAATGTGCTTTAAATAAGTTTACTTAATTAGTTATGCCGTCATACAACAAAGTATATAACAAAAATCAAATACTATTGTTATAAATAAGATTGGTCATAAAGTTAAATATATTATTAAATTATATAATTGTTCATAGGACATACCCTATACTCTCTTATTTTTTAATATATGAGATTAGTACACAAGTGTATTTTGACAACTTTTGTCATTAATTTAAGAGACGTTATAAATAGTCAGACATCACCCTTTAAGGTGAAAAAGGTGAAATAATTATTTGACTTAAGGAGTACATGTGAATTGAGCTGGAAATGAATACGTAAATAGAATACAAACAGTCAAAAGTTTAAGTTCTTATAGAATAAAACAGAGTGCATAATGCATGTTCAATGCTTAATGATATGTACTTATTATCATTTTGATTTTGCTTTTATAATCAATGAAAACAAAACATTTTACATTGAACATTATTTTATTTATTTATACTTTTACATTTATCGATTGTTAACAGATATGATAATATTTGATATCCATCCGTTATCCATGGATGTAGACATCCAATACTTGAAAGTGACTTCGAACGCGGATGGGAATATAACACTATACATATCCAAAGTATATGTTGACAATCCTATCAGTGGTATAACATATCCATATACGTATCATATTTTGAAACAAATACACAAACGCATTTGGTTTTATTTTGAGTTTTGGATTTTTCGCACTCAACATCATGACAAATATAAAGAGAGAGGAGCAGAAGATTTAAAATTATAAGTCATTAAGATGATGAAAATGATGGAAGGACAACATTTTTTTGTTATTTTTCAAAACATGGAATACAAAATAAATTTATTTTATATTATGTATCTTCAAATTGGATTTGGTTCAAAAATACGTGACTTGTCCATTTTTGTTTGGGTTAAAACTAAAACTAGAAAGGGAAAATTGGCCCAAATCCTAGATATGCTTTGAAAAATGGGTTAATTCCGTAGAATCCCAAGTAAATCAATTTTCGCCTGTTTTGGTTCCCTAGGCTTCTTTATTGTTACGAAAATTAGAACAACGGGACTTAAATAGTTGATGTGAAGTTGTATTACTGAGGTTAAACTCGAAATTTAATCATGCACCATAAATGTAAGTTATGTTTATCTGCGCTTTCTTCTGTCCGATTCTCGCTCAAAGCCCCTCCATCTACTCAAAACACTTTTATCCTTTTCCTCTTGCATTGAAGTGGTAAGTTCAATAATTACTTTTTCCTCATTTTTTAATCATGCTTTGGTATCTCTTATTACAGTTTTAGATGCTGCTGGCTCCATCAATCCGTGACGTAACTGGTGATGTGCGTTAAATCGTAGGTTTGTTTTTCATCAATCATCACACTGTTATGTGGTAAATGTTGTATTTGGATCCCTATTATATTATCCAGTCTGGAAATTACACTTTTGAATTAAATTCTATACCTGATTTTTTATTTCCTCTAAACATTTTTCAGCGGTCAAAATCATTAGGCGGTTGTGGCCAGAACACCAATTGTTGTGGTTAATAATTAGGTTGATAGTAATTGCAGTTTAAACTTGCTAATTTTTGGTGCGTATTATTCATTCATTCATTCATAGTTTGATGTGTAATTATTAGGGTAAGTCCAATATGGGAAGATGATGTAACATGTGCATTAAATATGTATTTCAAGACTTTATGTGGAAGAGGAAGGAAAATAATTAGGGATGAAAGTGAAATAGTAGAGATGTTAGGAAGTTGGACCATGTGCATACTGCAATAAGAAATAATGAGAGTATGTGGTAGAAATGCTACTGATCTTGTTGTAAGGAAGAAGTTTAAAAAAGAGAAGAACGTCAACAACAGGATTCGAACCTGGGCAGGCAAAGCCCAATAGATTTCAAGTCTATCTCCTTAACCACTCGAACATATTGACATTGTTGTTTATTTAATGCATCTAAAATAAACAAAACAATAGTCATGGTTAAGAAGGTGCAAGATCTTCCTCGAGCCTTGGCGTATGCTGCAACAAACGATGTGTCCTTTTAATTTAATGCATATACATTATAAATGTAGATGTTTATTAAAAATTATAATCAATTAAACAAGATTATTATAGATTATTATTATTTTAATTCTGAAAAGATTTTTTTAATCATTTCACACAATATCATCAAACATGATATCATCATAAGCATAAAATTTCTTTAATTATATAATTTCATTCGACGTTTTAATCATCTTTTAGAAGTTAAGTTTCGGATTAAACTTTTATTTATTGTTTAGTAAATAAATTTCAAGCCTTACTGCTATAAACTGCAATATTGTGTGAATTACATGCCGTCAATGTACTTATTGGAAAGCTATGACATTTCACTCAAACATGTCATCGCATATACATTAAATGTTGGTTTATTTGATCTCAATATAAAATACAACAAGCACATACAACAAGAGGAAAATGCCGATGTTGTGACTATACACGAAAAGCTAACCTTTCTAAACTTTGGTTCATCCTAAATGAAGCAAAAATAGATTGCAATTGAAAATAATAAGCTTAATTGCTTTCAACTTTCATTTAATGTCCCTCATAAGCAAAAAGTTAAAACAATGAGAATTGCAACAATTGAGTTCAAGCCTACATGGGCAAAGCATAGAAAGTTTCATGTCTATCTTCCAAACAATTTAAATATATTGACATTACAATATTTGGTTGATGCACAAAGCAAACAATCCACTGTGTTTACTGCAGTTTTCATTTAAATGCTGATTGACATTCAAAGAATGATTTCAAAACCTCTAGATACATACTCTACAAGCCTTATCATTATACCATGAACATCCTTAAATGAATTATGTCATTAATGCACTCATTGAAAAGTTTTAATAGACACAACAATTTAGTACATCGATAGAGATGTGCAATGTTATATTATTTTGTCCAGCATCATTGTCTCAATGGTTAGACGCTTCAGCTTTGATCATGAGGTCACAGGTACGCATGATTCGAACTACTAATACATGTTGACTTAAAGTATAACTATGTACTACCGTCTAAGTACCGAACTAAAAAGTTGTTATCTTATTTGATCTCAATAAAAAATATAGTAAACACATATCATAAGTATGAAGTGCTCTAGTGTTGAATGAAGTAAAAAGGTCCTACCGGGATTTGAACCCAGGTCGCCAGATTCAAAGTCTGGAGTGCTAACCACTACACCATAGAACCATCCAATGTTAAAACATCTCACATTTTCTAAATATTTAGAATACGTGCTATGAGATTGATGCTTATTTCAAAGTTGGAGTGCCAACCACTACACTATAGAACCAACATATGCTATAATATTATTTCTTCTAAATATTTAGAATGCGCTATGAGATTGTGCTTATTTCTTAAGTGTTTACAGATAATGTTTAATTTAAAATTGATTATTTCAACCAACTCAGAGTTCTAATTTAGTTCTATTTTGTTGCAAGTTTAGTGGTTTGCATTGGATAGTACCAGCGATATATCGCATATCGGATTTCAATCAATATGTTTTCTAAAATATCGAATACGATATTTCTGTGACATATCCACAACACCGACAAATATTGAACGCTATATCAGCAAAGCAACATTGAATGGTATATGATTCAACGATAGGAAAAAGTTGTCAAATGTTGTCATTTAATAGAAAACATGCAAAAATATATTATACTACAATAAAACATAAGAGCATATATGCAAATTATGTGTATAGATGTATTATCAAAAAATCTATTAACTGTTTAAACTGATTAGAAAAAGAATATTTACATCTTATGTTGTTACCCTTATTTACATAGCATGTTAACCAAGGCTGTCAATGGATATCCGAAAAATCTGAATTCGGTATTTAAAAAGCTGACGAATATCCGATATCCAAAAAACAGATATGGATGTATATATAGAGGCATTCACATTCGAAAAACATTTGTCCCATTTTTGGCAAAATTTATGTGTAGTTTAGTACAATGAAATATATATATATTTTTTAAATTAAGCTAACAATTTATATTGTATACATTTAAATCATATTAACTGTTCAGAATTATTTGTTATCAGAATATATTTATTGATTTTTTATATTTTTATAATCATCATGATTTTTTTTTCTATGTTCAACCAATTTTTTTTATTTATGTTTCTTGATTTATTGATCGGATATGATAGTTATTTGGTATCCACCATTATCCATTGATGCAGATATGACACTATCCACATCTGAAACTATCCATTGACATACCTATTACTAACAAACATATCAATATTATACAAAAATTATCCCGATCTTTTCAAACATTGTATATTGATCCTTAGTCGATAATTTACCGATACGGGTATTAAATACATAGGTTGTACGAATTCCTAAATAACCACTGCAGATCTAATCATATAATCATTGTTATCAGAAATCTTAATGTCAATTAAGAATCACTAGGGGTAAAAGTTTAGATTGTCAATTAAGATGTCTGCTAATCGGATATCCTTAGCCTTTGATTACTAATTAATAAAAGCTTATGATTCAAATTTCATTTCAAACTGAAGGTCTCAGATTTTTAAATTATGATTTTGAACTCAATTAAAATGCTTGAAAAAAAATCAACCAATAAATAACAAATAAAAATCATCAAGATATTCATTTTAATCTACGATACACGTTTTGTTGTTTTCTAAACAAAACCGATAAAACAAGAGGGAAATTGAGTTTAAGTTTAGCTGTAGAAGCTCAGCGATCAAAATCGATTTAAAAATATATATTATTACCATTGAAAGAATCGATATTTCTACACTCAAATGTTATTGATAAAAAACCTAGGGCAAAATTTATATTAACATGTAAAATCGTGAAATGTATAGCTTTTGGATTTAGGATTGATGGTTCAAACACAATTTTGATTTATAGTTTAAAATTTATGATTTAGGATTTAAACTCGCTTCGAAAACTTTGTATAACCACTTAGGTGCAGTGTTTTCCTAATACGAATTTTAAGCGATCGTATATCATAGTGTTTTTTGTTGACCTATCACTGTGATATAAATTTTACATTTGATTATTTTTTTTAGCATGATATATATATCGTCAAGTATTCCGGTGTTTGAGTAGAATCATTTTAATTTTTGCCAATCGAAGAGCGATAGAAGTGTAGATGAGACACATGGTATGAGTGATGTGTTGTCAATCCCTTTCCTATTTATATATTCACATTATGTCTTTGTTTATGATTCAACATCTTAACATGTGATCAAAGCCGGTGGTGAAATATAAGTCATCATGGTACACATCGCTTAAATGTTTTGGAAGAAGGTTAATATGGACATTTCGATTGAATAAGGATTGTTAATTTTTTATTCCAAGATCTGTACAATTATATTAATAAGACAATTACATTCTCCATGTAACTAGATTATGGAAAACAACTAAATAAACGACAATAAGAAAATACACAAATGGGTACGCCTCTAGAAAGACGCCCCGAGAACCTAACCGGATCTCTGCTGACACAAGGCCGAGTTACCACACGCTTCTGGGTGCAATGAAGCTGTAACTTGATAACTCCACACAAAAAAAGCATGCCATCCCCGGTCGTTACCGACCTTTATCCGAGGATCCTCAATACCAACAATCACAAAGTAATAAATTTGCAGCAACCACATAGGTTAAATATCTGGGCTCCATACCATGATACAACCTCTATCCAGAAGAAAATAGACATACCTTAGGGGCGCGACCCCTAAAAAAACCTTGCCGCAACATTCCTGTTTCGGTCATTTCCGGGTTGTGAGGCTCAACGAAGTCTCGTCCACAAAACTTCATTTTTTACAAAGCCACGCTTTGATTAACAAATGATCAATAAATAATCATCACACAGCAACACTCAGCATGCCACATTACCAAATTGGGAGTATATCGCTGATAACCTTCAACTACAAAACCTCTGAGCTCGTACCTCTCAGAGAAGGGTGTTAAGCTAAGTGAATAAATTCTCCGCCACCAACATATATGTATTTGAAAGAAATCTGCTTTATATCTCAAAATGTAATGTCAGACACGTAACCGTACAAGTCCATTCCGGGATCGAACGGAACCGAAGGCACTTCCAAAGAAGCCCTTGCAATCCGGATATTCACTAATCATGTCCGGATTCCCATAACAAAGGGTGATAAAATCTCTATATCGGAGATCAGCCGATGTAGAGACATTCGACGGTAATCCTTCCGTTTTCAAAAATATCCGGTCTTCCACACCGGTCTTCAATGCTATCCATTACGTAGTATCACTATTCGAAATGGGTAATCCGAATGACGAGCGATGTAATATCCCGGAATTTTGGACAATTTAAATTTAATAATCTGGGTTTAAATTTAAATTAAATTGATAATTTTTGTTAATTTGATTTGATTTAATAATCTTCTTTATTTAAATATTTAATTTGTGAAATTATTTTTAATGAGTTAGTAAATTGTTTTCTATTTAATAATGTATATGTTTTTGTATATATTTTTAAATAGACAAGTTATTTTAATTTAAATTAATATAGCATAATTTTAATGTTTTAAAAATAGAAATTGTGATTTATTTTGGATTTAAGCTTTTCAAAAATATTTAATTAGAATACTATATGATTTTAAATATGAGAAAAATGTTTTAATTAGTTTCAAATTCATTTTAATTCAAGTTTGTATATTAAAATATGTTACAAAATATTTGTGTTATTCTTTTTATATTATTAATTGATAATTTTGATTTGTAAATTTAATTTGAAATTTAAAATACAATTTAAAATATGAACATGCATTCATTAAGTTTAATTTATCTTTAAACACTTAATCTAAATAACTAATTAACTAAGTTTAATATTTCATTTAATCTTAATTTAAATAACAAATCATTTAAAAATGACATGTGTAAGTAATCTAAAATATAAGTTTACATATGTTAACATCTTAGGACAAGTGTCAATTTTATTTTATTTTCTTTTAATTCATTAAATCTGAAATTACCTTTATATTATCTTGCTTCTTCATTCCTATTCATTTTTTTTTTCATTCCTTAATCAAGAAAGACCAAACTTCATTCACACATCCATAATAAATAAATCCGCATGAACAAATTCATCAAAACCATATTCAAGTCTGCATCTTCCAATATACAAACTTGCATTTATTCTTTTCCAAACCTGCACAACAATTTCCTACAAATTCAAATCCCTAGAAAACAAATTTGCATTCAACTCCTCTTTTCCAAAATACTACCTGCATTGCTTTGAATCTGCAACCATGAAAGTATCATTTTCAATCAAGCCTGTAGCTCCTCTTTTCAAACTCAAAATACAAAACCTGTATTTGGATCTGAAAGCTCTGCATTTCATTTGCAAGCAAGAGGATCTTCATTCCCCAAATTACTACCTGCATACAACAATTTAAAAACCTGCATTTCAATCTTCATCAAGTAAGGCCTGCATGCAACAGACTTTAACATGCATATCATTTTCAAACAATCAAACTCTGGAACATGCAAATTTAAAAACAAGTTGAAGCTCTGCATTTCAGAGGCCTGCATGCATCATTATGAAGCAAGCATCATTTTTAAACAAAGGGCTTGCATTTCAAATCTGGAATGGTACTCTGCAAATTGAAGTGGGCTCTGCATTTTACAAAACTGTGAGTAACTCAACTTTTATAAACTGTTAATAGGTAGTAGTACATGCTTATAAATTACAGATAAATATATATGAAATTGCTATGAATAGTCTACCTGTGATATATGTATTGATGAGCATTTATATTTGAATGTGATGCATGTCTGTTTCATCAGGGTATTGACTGTATACCCACTTAACAATTTTCTTCTGATTTGGCTGTTGTTATGGATTAACATTTGAATGAAATATGTTGAGTTCATAATTAAGTAAAGTTAAAACATTTTATATAGGTTAAATAAAATTTGAATTGCCTGGAAAATTTATAACAGAGCAAACAGTAAATTTGTAAAAATTCAAGTATGAAGATTTGATAAATCAGTTATATAAAGTGAAACCCTATACTAAAACATGATTTATAAGATCACAATATAAATTTTTAGAATAAAATTGGAAATGCAGTTAGGAATTAATTGTATTTTACATTTTAGTCAAGTTCAATTAAAGCTTGCATTTGATTTGGTTGAAATTGTTTCTGGAGATAGTTTACCTATCAATGGTCATGGGAAAATTATTTAATTGAGTTGAAATTTGGTTTTGGTGTTGAAATTTGGGATTCAAGGTGTAGAACCCTAGTTTACTGGGTTTAAGATGTTTTGGGTGCTGCAGTTTCAAAGGTACATCGCGTTCAAAGCTGTTTTGGGAATTGATAGATGGTGTAGTGATGAAGTTATTGCCGGAATTTGGTCGATGATGATGACCGGAGATGGGAGATAATGGTGATGACAGGTTTGAAGTGGTCGGGGGGGTTTGGTCTGTTCCAGGTTTGTGATGTGTTGGTTGCAGTGTTTTTGACTCGTGATGGTCTCGGGATTTATGAGGGGGAACTCGAAGAAAGTGGGTTACTGACTCGAAGTAAATTATTAGATGATCGAGTTGGTGTTAAGTGTTTCAGGTTTTATCTAACAGAAAACTGTTCTGTTCTAAGAATTTTTAAAAGTAAAGTTTAAATTAAATCTGAAAATTTAACTTAGAATGAAACTTGAATCTTAAGATGAATTCAAATAGTTTGAATTCTAATGTTGAAATGATTTGAATGTAGGAATTCAAGTTTGTTTGAAAAGAAAAAAATAAAAAAATAAAGAAGAAGAACAGGAAACCTGTTCTAGTTTATAAGATTTGAATTAAATGCAAACTAAAATTTTAACTAGTATTTAAAACTGAATTTAACTATGAATTTAAATAAGTTTGAATTCTGTTTCCATTTGAAATAATTTAAATTCAGAAAATTTCAAAGCTTGGTTTTTTTAAATAAAACAAAAAAATGTTTTCTGTTTTATATGTAAAGGTAAATTTAAATTTGCAGGTGGAGATTTAAACTTGGTTTTAATCTGAAAATTTTGAAATATGAATTCAAATTTGATTGTCAGAGATTTGAAATCATTCATGTTTTTAAAATTTAAATTTGATTTTCAAACTTTCAAGTGTAAATGTATATGTGTTTTGCATTTGTATTGAAAGGTTAAATATTTAAATTAGAAACTCAAAATGAATTCAAATCTGAGTTTTTAAATCTGGAATAAAAATTTAAACTTCAGATTTTAAAATAAAGGTTTAAATTTAAATTGCTTTTAAATGATTAAAATGATTTGCATTTGAATTGAAGGTGTAAATTTTAGAAAGAATTTTAAAGAGTTAAATCTAGAATGAGTTGGAAGTTGTATTTAAAATTTTGAAATTTTAAAGAATTTTTTTTAAATTGGTTTGAATTTGATTTGAATTGAAATTTAAATTCTTTTTAAAACTTATTAACAAAGTAGATGTTCTTTAAAAAAATAAGATTGAGTTTTGTTTTAAAATCTTATTTAAGACAAATTTGAGTCTTAAAGTTTTAAAGTGAATGTTAAATGGAATTTAACGTAAATTTAAGAACATTTTGATTTTAATGCTTGATTAAATAAGAAATGTCTATCTAAAGGATAAATAAAAGTTTAATGATGGGATTCATTTGATTATTAAGGTAATTAAGTTGAATATTAATTATTTAATTAATTAATTATGTGGATGTTTAATTAAGTAATTAATAATTTTTAAGTTAATTAATTTAATTTGAGATTAATTAATTAAGTTTAATTAATCTATAATTAAGAATGATTAATTAAATTTTAATTTATGATTAAGATTCATAAATCAAGTGATTAATGATAATTAAGATTTTAGTTAACACTTAGTTAATTAATAATTAGAGATTAATTAAACAGTAATTAAATATTAATTACTTAATAACTAATGATGATTAATCTCATAATTAAGTAATTAACAAAAATTAATGAAGTCATTAACTTAAGATATTAACAATTAATTAATGTGATTAATTTTGATAATTAATTAGATTAATTAATTAATAATAATCAATAGTTTAAATTTAATTACTTAATGAAAGTAATTAATTTGATTAAGGCAATTAGTTTAGATTAATTAAGTCAAATTAATTTAAACAATTGTTGATTGTTGATAATTACTTTATGTGATTTATGAATAGGTAATTACTTAAGGAAGTAATTAATTATTAATTACTGAATGAAATTAAGGATATTTATATAGAAGTAATTTGGATTTAAATTACTTTGAAATTAATCAAGGGGATTAATTTAGATAATTAATTAAGAATAATTAATTTATGGGTTGAGCAATTAATGTAGTTAATTACTGAATGGTTATTAATCAAGGGTGATTAATATATATGTATGGATTGATTTTAGATTAATTACTTATGCAATTAATTAAATGTAATTAGAATCATTAATTTATTAATTAATGATGTAATTTGGAATTGATTAATTAAGGTATAATTAATAAATTAATTAACAATTTCAAGTTAATTATTTGTAAGAAGTTTGAGTAATTAACTTGTGTAATTAACTTATAAGCTAATTACTTATTGTAATTAGAGATAGTTAATCAATATTAATTGAAATGAATATTGAAATGATGATTTATAAATTGATTTGTAATCAATGGATGGTTAAGTTAAGCAGGATCTTGATGATTAATTTAATTCATTTTAAATTAATTATAGATTGAGTAATTAATTTAATTCATTTTAAATTAATTATAGAAGGTGTGATCATTAGATCAATTCCTTATGTTTGATGATTGGTATTGGTTGATTGGTATGGTTTGTAATCTCAGTTATGAGATGAGTAATGTATGTGATATGGATGCATTGGTTGCTATTGGATGATAGTATAGATTATCTGATTATGATATGAATTATCTATTGATAATGATAATGTTAATTATCTGTTGTGTTGTGAATTATCTATCTGTGTATATTTAGATAATGAATTGAATTGTTTTAGACTTAAAACAACTTGGACATAAAAGACACGCTTTGGATTTCGATGAGACCGGGATCGGGTTTCCATATTTGGATATCCGAAAACCACATCGATTCCAAATAACGTTAGGTCGTTAATCCAAGTGGAGCGAGTGAAGACTCGAGGTGTAAGGGCTATACGTTAGTATAACTCTGTGGGTGATTCCGTAATGAGTTTGACGGAATAGCACTTATAGATTCGAGATGGTGATTCAGAGTGCAAGGGTTATTGTCGTTAAATCTGAGGGTGATTCCAATACGAGTGTAACGAGATAATGCCTTCGGTTTCGTTCGAACCCGGAACGAACTTGTATGGATTGAATGCTTTCAGAACATCGTCAGGTGGACGATGAGCATTCTAAGTAATATGTCCTAAAAAGGTAATCGTAGCCTCAAGCCTCATCAACCGGGAATGGCTAAAACAGGGGAGGTGCAGCAAAGCTTCGTGGGTAGCCCCCACTGGAGAGCAAGATTGATTCCTGTCTAGAGGTCCCTTTATTTTCGGCTTAGTGGTGCGGTTGCTGATCACAACTGCGGGGTTGTCTTGTTTGGAGCTGTTCAGTAAGGAACAGGTCCGGCTTTGTGTTGCAGGGGATGAAGGGAGTAATCCTCGGTACGGTGATCTAGGCCACTTACTGTGACGGGCGGTACCCCAGTGACCCAGCCATTGATGGAATCCAAAATCCAATAAGTGCCAACGGTTTTGATTGTATTACCCACTTTTGTGGCTAGTAGCTGGAATTTAATCATGTAACAATTTCGGCTATTTTCTTATTTACTTGGAAAACCCTAGACACTATTATAATATCATCGGATTTCCTATCAAATGTTTTGGTTAGCGTAAGGTAAAAACTTTTCCATGTTTATGTGTGGGAAGTCTTACGTGATACCTTTTCTTTTCAAAGGTTTTTCAAAGTTAAGCAACTTTAACCTGTTACTCACACCAGACCCATGTCTGACCCGGAGTTATTTCTGTGTTTTTTATAACTCTTGGGTACTCAAATTTTTACGAGTAGCCAAGGGAATTCAGGTTAGGATTTGGATTAGCTTTGACGAATTGTGGAGGAGCAAATGGAGCAGGAGGCTTCTGCGTATAGTTATATAGTTTTCCGCTGTGTTGGTATCTCTGAGTCGTTTATGTATTGAGTTGTAATAACTAGACAGGTGTTTATAACTGTCTAGTATGTGTTGTATATGTCTGTGTAACTCTGATATTTGAAGTATACTATGTAATACTTATGTTATTAATATAATTTATTCGTTCCGCTGTTGAGATTCTTGTGTTGTTCCTTCTTTCCCTTCTTTCTTTTCTCTTTTCTATCCCTTTCTTTCTTAAAGATGATGCGATTTTCCGGGAGTGGAAAGTCGGGTCGTCACAAGCGCAATAATTTAAAAATAAGTGTAGCATTCAGTTTCAATCAATTCACAATAAATACCTATTTAAAGGTCAATATTGATAGTCAGTTATTTAACTATCAATCAATATTCACAACATCACCCGATTATAAATAATCTTCCCAAATTATTTATTTTTCAAAATATCTTTACAAGATATATTTTCCACGCTTCAACCATTTGAAAACAAATTTCAAATCATTTTTCACCTTTCAATCTTTGAAAACAAATTTCAAATCAATTTCCTTAAAACGGAAACACTTCCAAATATTTATCCATTTTAAATTTAAAATGGTTCATTTAAATCAATCAAATAAATCCTTACCGATTTATTTTAAACTTACGTTCCAAATCCGTAATTTATTTCCACACTTCAAAAATAAATCAATGTTTATTTTTAAACAAATTTCCCTTTCTTTTATAAATTCCATAGTGAATCTACATTTCCAAAATATCTATGAATATACGATTTTCAAATCGATTTTAATATTCATTTTCAATTTATCTTTAAAAGATAAAATCTCAAAACATTCACTTCATATTGGAAAAAAAATTCCATACTTATTTAATAATAAGTAATTCACAAATCTATTCATTTTCAACATTTGGGAAATATTCAATATGCTTTAAATCACAATTAAGTATATAATTTATTCTATAAGGAAAACATTCTCTTAAACGCATTTATTTGAGTCAAAACGAATGTTGTGTAAAACATCGTTACGACAACCCAAAACCACTAGTATAGGGATTCTAAATTAAGATAGATATATAAATCCCAATACTATATAAAACATTTCCTTTCTGAAATCATTTACTATAACAACAGTGTTATAATCCACCATTTCCATATTTCGCGAAAACGTCTATTTCAACAATGAATGTTGAAATTTATGATTTCGATAATTAATACATTTTAAAACACCTTCAAATCGTTTTAAATCTATTTAAAACATCACTTCCCCAAAACATTTCTTTAATATATTATTCACTGTCCAAAATCGCGAATATACTTCATTAACCAAATTCAACATTTTCTACACATTTTGTCTAAAGGATTAACCACTATCCAAAATCGTGGATATACTTCCTTTAATAAGCTATAATAATTAACTTATCAAAATAAGTCGTTTTCGGATTTATAAAACAATGTTTATAAATTCCACTTATATTTATTTTATAAAAACTTCCACTTATAAAATACCTTAATGGACAAATTCTATTTATATATCATTTAAATGCCAAAATCCAATTTATAAGTGAATTACTTATAAATCTTTTATTTTACAAAATCTATTCATTTTATAACTTCATAATTTATAAATCTATAAATTTCATTCACTTATGAAATCCGTTTATACTTCATTTTAACACTTATAAAAACTCGTTTTATAATTCCAATACTTTTAATTTATAAATATCAATTTCATAAAACTTTTATATAAACTGTTTATTATAATTCAAAAATCCCGATTTAAACCATTTTACAAATTAATCAGTTATTCATTTCAAAAACCACATTTCGGTTATATTTCACAAAAATCATCATTTTTATAACATTAAAATTATAACGTTTATTTATTTAAAATAAATTAATTCAACAATTTAATAAAACGTATACTTTCAAAAATCACTAAAAATCCTTCTAAATTCATAATCGTTACTTTAATATTTTTAAAACTTCAAAAATAGGCCCAGTATTGCAACAGCACCAAATAATCAATCACGACAACCAAAACATCATATATCAACATATGATAATCAACTAATATCACAATATCTGTAATCAAATAAATACTGGTGAGGAATCCAGTTGGATCCCTCCAACCTGTTTCCCTGCATCCACAGATGTTAGCACAATACCAATCCCGTTTCAAGATGGGATATCGCGGTACATGGGATTTATAAAATATTATCCGCTATTATGCGGCGCAATAGGGTCTCATCCGCTATATAATGCGGGAAATCAACTCCAAGTACATATATAATACCAATTTCACTTTGCAGTGAAATATTCACGTTATATGTTTTTAATAAATAACATTCGATTAATATACGGTGTATAGGGTCTATTTCAAAACAATAGATAATAATTTATCATCCAAGCATATAATCAACATAATCAAGCAATTTTAAATTTAACTATTTAAAATTTAAATCGGAACTAATTCGATTGAGTGAGAAGTTCTCACCTTGAGTCTCCAATATCAGTTGTAGCGTTTTATTTCGAATAAAATTAAACGCGCGTTTAATTTTACCCAAAATTCACACTAGCTCCAAACGACTCCAATCTAGCTCCATTTCGTAGTGCTCGACGAAACGAAGCCAACGCAATTTGTTTCGTCAGTTTCCGACCTCGTACCAAAAAGTTATAAGGTTTCAAAGTTTATACGATTTTAAATATAATTAATTTTACAATTATCTTTATTACTTTTAAACATAACTTCTCTGGGCCGTTGATTTCTCATGGTCGTGTGATGCTTCTCCCATCGTTCATGTTCTCCCCCCAGGTAAAAGAACGCAACCGAACCCATTAGCTCCAATCATTCACGAATTCTTGCTCCACCTACGATCGATAGGAGGTTGATCATGTGTTACCGTCACGTACGCCTAGCCTAGCACCACCCACGCCGGCCGACCGCACCCCCTAGTGCCACCATGGCTTTGAAATTTGAGCACGAGACGTGCAACTTTGGATGCAAATTCCCATTGATCCACTCCGTATTATTCGATCATCACCGTTGGATAGTGAGATCTCGACATGCTCTTCAAGATTGTAGTTGAGAGTTTTTGATGATTGTTGGTAGATTGGAAGAAAAAGGAGGAAGAAGATGGGAGTTTTTCGGCCTTCGAAAATGAAAGTGGCGGCTGAGCATTGTTAGGGTTAGGGTTTTGAGCCAATGAAAGGATAAGGGTCCTTTTATAGAAATTTTACCAAAAACACTATTCATTTCTAATTTTTCGAACTCCGAATCTCGCATGGTGACCGGCGTTTCTAGGGTTTAACCCGTGTTTCGAACACAATGGAATAGGTTTCGGGGGCTAATTCGATCATCTGTGCGAGTTATGGCAATAAACGATCGATTTTAAATTAAATCGGTTAACCAAATTTTTATGCGTTTTAGCTTGCCCCGGACAAATGGTAAATCCGATTGACACGAAATTTGAAATTTTACAAAAATATAACATTACGGTTCCGATGAAACTAGTTTCGTCGAAATCCGAGACTGTTTGAAAAATGGCTATTTTAACTCGTCAATTAAATATTAAAATATTCAATTTTCACAATTTAACTTTTAATTCAATTTTAAAAAGTTCTATATCATCATTATAACTCCAATATGATTTAATATAACTTTATAAATCATTTTTAATCACATTAAACCCAATTTTCAATTATTTCTTGAATTTGAAATATTAAATTATCGATTTAATTATCCAATTAAATCTAGATATTCGAAAAATAAATTATTCGACTTATAATATTTAAAATTAATTAAATATACGGATTTTAATTGATAGAAATTCTGGGTCGTTACATTAAGTGTGTGGTTTTAAATATGCTTTATATCGTCCGAGATCTCCTCCAAGATCTCCTTTTCACACTTAAACGAGACGAGACATCAAATCTCCTCCATATCTCCCTTAACACTCATCTCGTCCGAGATGTTCAAATCTCACCCGATATATGGTCAAAATCTCAATCCAAGATCTCACCCGAAATTATACATTTTTCTTATTTTCTATAATATTTTTTATTTTCATATTGATTCAAAAGAAATTACGTAGTTCAATTATAATTTACCAACTTCTTGAACATATTCTTTACTTTTTGTCTTAATGAGTCATAGCGAAAGGTTTCACTTGTAGATTATGTTCAAATAAAAAGATATTATTCAATCGTTAACAAAGCAATTAAGATAATCAAGCTGCTACTCTTTTAAAAATATTCCTTTGTCCATGTAAATCAAGTATGTTGCTTTTTTTATTTTTACTAAAAACTTTATAACTGTTAAAAAAAATTTGACACATCAATTATAGACACATAAGTACATCCGAGATTTTCTCGAGATGCATTATAAGGCCGAGATGTCAATCCGAGATGTACACCCGATATGTACTCATCTCGGTCGAGATCTCCCCCGATACGAGATAATTTGTGTGCAAAATTCCGAGACGAAACGTGACCGAAATCTGATATTTAAAACCTTGCTTAAGTGGCAAGTGATACGACATTTTAGACCGAGGTTCTAAAGGTTTTGAAATCGATTTCTTGAGACACCAAAATGAGTGTCATTCTTGAATAAAATATCGTTCTTGTTCTAAGAAAAAAGACAAACTATAAATTTGAACATTGCCAAGGAACAAAAAAGTAATATTATATAGATGATATACCTTGATACTTGCTGATATGAAGGTGAAACATTTTGAAAAGGAATTGTAGATCAAAAGAAGACGTTGAGTTATGATAGTGGAGTCAGTAATAGTCAAAAAGCCAAGGAAAATAGGGAGAATTCTAACTTTAGAAATGCTATGGCACATAATGCGTTTGTATTTTAAGGTACTATATCACTAGAAGAATAAGCGTTTACACAAAATTTGGCTTCATCGATTATGATTATGGTAAAGGATATTAAAGATGATGCATTAACACCTTATCAAAAATTTTGGATTATGAGTTGATACTCAACATAGGAAGCTTTTTTATATGACATTGAATAGTTCTTTTTAACTTATGACAATAGCAAGGATTGCAATTCCTATGGGACTTATAATTTCTTTGGGTGTTAATTTCGAGCGGATTCAAATATTTGATGGAGTGGTTGCACACTCAACAATGTGCACGATGTTTCAAGGTTTTGTAAATCTTTTATCTTATTAGGTAACTAGCATCATTAGGATGCAAAAGCAATAAAGAGCAATAGCTTCAAGGTTTCATATGAAGCCCTTGTATTTATTAAAAGGGGCAATGACTTGAAATTTGTAATTGCGTAAAAGTCTGAGCATTAGTTGTTAATTTAGTATTAGTGTTAAGAGCTAGCAAGATCTAGATACTAGTAGATTGTGTCTTCTTAGGCATGTCATATTTTAGATAAGTCTAATATGATCTATGGAGGGAACTTTAAAAAAACTTGAGTTTTGCTAGGAATGTATCTTAACTAAGAAAACAAATGTTTATTCGTTGAGGGTATGCATGATTAGGGAGGTGTTTTCTAGTATGTTCGCATGGATGTATAAGGGTCAATGCTAGTAATTTCACTTGGGCGGAGCAAGGTATTATATTTTTTGTTAGTATTCTTGTAAGGTATGGTTGTATCTAATGTAGGTTAAGTTGTAGGCGCTTGAAAAATTCATGATGTGGAAGACTTTATGTTGAGATACTACAATAAAAGTGTTTTTAAAGATTTCTTGAACACTATAGACAACATGGTTTGGATACATATTACTATAGATAGGTTCACAATCAAAAAACACTGCATGGATAAAAAAACATATTTTGTTGGAGAAGAGACGATGCTTGAGATGATATCCAGATCATCAAAATGTGTTTTTGTGCTAAAATCATTATTGACACAGTTGCGTATTGTTTATCAAACTCCAGGTTTCTCCATTGAAGAAAATTTATGGAGAAAGTATGGATGGAGTATATAGATTTATCTTCTTTTTTATAATCCTGTTATTGTACATGACATGGGCACCAAAAAGCTCTAGGTTAGAACCTTCATGGCAGTTATGCTTAGTTACACAGACGATGTGAAGGGTTATCATATTTGAAACCTAGAGACAAGGAAGATTATTAATTTATATCATGTCGCTTTAAAAAATCATCTTTATTCAACTAAAAAACACATTCATATAATTTCTCAGATTTGGTTGGTAACAAAAAGAAGATGGAGATTGCTTCTCCATTCCTGTATAATAGTAGAGTAGATAATGTTATTGATGGTATATTACATGACACTTCTAGTTGTGATAGTGGTGTTCAAAGTGCTATAAAGGGTTTTACTCAAGAGGTAATCAAGTAGGATTTGGCTCAAGGGGTTTGCCACTTAGGCTAATTATTGCATGATAAAGTTGCTTATGAGGTATGATAATTTGATTAATGCACATCTTAACATTAATAATCGATTGAACTATTTATTGCATGTGATTAAGATGAACAGATGCATCTTGATGATATCATGGTGTCGAGTGATAAGTCAAAATGAATCTCCACTAGAAAGAGAGAGACAAACCAAAACTTAGGAGTTAATTTTGCTTCTTCAAGAAAGTTGTGCCACACGATGCAAAGTGATATTTAAGATGAAAGATGGTGAAAGACATAATGCTCGATTGATTGTGAAATGGTGTTTACAAAGAAAAGAATAGTATGATGATATATTTTTGTCGGTAGTGCTATGTACTTCAAGCTTGATTTTATTGGTCATGAGTTTTGATTTAAGATATAGAGTTAGCATACCTAGATGTGAAGACCATCTTTTTGCATGGTGATTTGACAAAGCAATCTGCATAGAACAAGCGTAAGTGTTTGTTGTAGAGGGGAAGTTTGAGATGAACTTTCAAATTGAAGAAATCACTTGATGGATTTTAGCGCACCTGTATGTAATGATAGGCCTGTCAAACGGGTTGGGTTGGGTCAAAATGGGTTGGGTCGAGTTTGACCCAACCGATTTATGACCCATTCTCTTTTATCCATTTATGACCCAACCCATTTATGACCCAACCCACTTAATATCGTGTTACCCATTTAACTCATTTAAAGATTTAAATTTAATTTAACTAATAAATAACAGATATAAAATGATTCTAATTTTTATGTTTTGAGATCCGACCAAAATTTAAAATTGTAATTCTAATTTTCATCAAAATTCAAATATGGGGATACAGTAACATATTATTTTCTAAGTACAGCTGTCAGTCCCCTGGAGAACTGTAGTGTGCGTTCACACGATGAAGTATCCGAGTGTTTCATACTGTCTGCAATTTAGGTGGAAGTTAATCGGTCAAAGTCTCGCTTGATTCCAAGTTAGAACGAAGAAGTTATTGCAGTCCGAACAAAAAAAATAGCGGCTTTTACACTAGGCGGAGTTCAATATGGGGATGTGGTACTTTGTTATTTTCTAAGTACAACTGTCGGTACACTTGGAGAACTGCAGTGTGCGTTCACACAATGAAGTATCCGAGTGTTCCATACTGTCCATAATTTAGGTGGAAGTTAAAGGTCAAAGTCTCGCTAGATTCTGAGTTAGAACGAAGGAGTTATGTCAGTTCGAACAAAAAAAAAGTGGCTTATGCATTAGGCCGAGTTCAAATATGGGGATGTGGTAGCCTTCTATTTTCTAAGTACAACCGTCAGTCGCTTTGAAGAACTACAGCGTGCGTTCACGCGATGAAGTGTCTGAGTGTTCCATACTGTCTGTAATTTAGGTGGAAGTTAGTCGGTCAAGTCTTGCTTGATTCTGAGTTAGAATGAAGGAGTTATTGTAGTCCGAACAAAAAAATAGCGGCATCTGCACTAGGCGGAGTTCAAATACGGGGATGTGGTAGCCTGTTATTTTCTAAGTACAACTGTCAGCCCCCTTAGATAACTACAGTGTGCATTCACACGATGAAGTATCCGAATGTTCCATACTGTCTGTAATTTAGGTTGGAGTTGATCGATCGAAGTCTCGACTGATTCCGAGTTAGAACAAAGAAGTTATGGCAGACGGAATAAAAAAATAGCGGCTACTGCACTAGGCGGAATTCAAATATGGGGATGTGGTGGTCTGTTATTTTCTAAGTACAAATGTCAGTCTTCATGAAAAATTATAATGTAGGTTCAAAATTGTTATTTTTCAAATTTATGTTAAAATTTAATGTTTTTAATAAATGGGTAAATGGGTTACCCATTTAAAACCCTTTTAAAAATGGGTCAACCCAACCCATAACCCATTTAATAATATTCGTAAATGGGTTGGCCCAACCCATTTATAAGTAGGGTAAATGGGTTGGGTTAATAGGTTGGGTCGAATTTTGACAGGTCTACGTAAAGATACATGAGACTCAATCATTTTTGTTTGAAATTTGTAAAAGCTTACTAGGAGATCTCTGCAAAAAAGATCGCATGTGAGCTCAATGGATGACAAATAAATAATGTAGAAACAAGAATTTTTAGACAATTCTAGAGGACAATAATTCATCATATGCATGGAACACTACTCAAGACAAGGACATCAAACAAGTGGACGGATGAAGAAAAGAATAGTGAACGGAGACAAGACTAGCTAATGGTTTGATCCCTAGATTCATAATCAATCTTTGAACGAAATGATGAGATGATAGTCTCTTCGATCATTGGGGCCCCCAAAAGAAGTGTCCCGTGTCTCTTTTTTAATGGACAATGGAGAGCAACACCAATAGTTTGCTCCCTTGTATAGTTCACCATATCTCAAACATACCCCTTTACCATAATCATGATGAAGATTTCTGGGTTTGGAAGCCACAAAAATAATGGACAATTTTCAGTTTCATCAGCTTAGGAGATTGTTAGAGGAAAGCAACGCATTTGAATGGTGCACACATATTTGAAACACAGCGTGCTGGCCTAAAATGTCACCGTGTGCATTACTAGCAAGAACAAACAAGCTAAATACAATATATAAAAATATATGTATGGAATCTAGATATCGATCAAAAATATAAATTATGCAAACTAGAAAATGAATCTCAAAACCATTTATTCTTTTATTGTTATTACTTTAGAATTTTTTGGCAAAACATTCAATATAAACTCCAACTTACAACTACAGCATGAGGTGATATTTGATTGGGATTTTCGTGCTCCTAATAATAGCAAATCATTCAACAAACTTATGGATATAGCCGTAACAACCTTAATTTGGCACATTTGGTTAGAACACAACAAAAGAACGTTTCAAAACATTAAGTTTCCAATGCAAGTTCGTCTGGAAATGATTTTAAAAGGTTGCAAACAGTTAATGAAACATGCAAGGGCTAGAGGAGAAGACACAATGGGTAGAAACCTTATCTTTAGACAGTTCAATCATGAATCCCCCGATCCGCTGGACAGGATGTTGACTTTCGACCGATTATGCCATGACACGACAACTGACAAGGGCATGCACTGCCAGAGCTTAGATGTCGGTGTCTTACAAACTTGCGACTGCTGGATTTATCGAGCCTTTGGAGCCTCATTTCGAAAGTCAACGGAAAGAGTATGGGAATTTATTTGTCGTAATAGATCTGGAAGGTGTATTGACTGAAGTGGACTTAGGATTGCAGGAGGAGTTAACTAGCGGTTTCTTTAGTTTTTTAGTAAAGTGAACCGGTGGTTGTTTGAATGATTTTATTGTTTTTGTTTGTACTGACTGTTATACGATCAATATACCAAAACAGAGACCAATATGTTACAAACCTGTCACACAAGTTTACAAATCAGATTTCCACTACCTTGGAATTCTGTATTAGTTATTTCGAACAATAACTATTTTGTAATTAATTTACAAGAACAAACTATAGCAGTCACAATAACAAATTGTTGTATTGAACTATAGCGATAAATAAGCGTTGTACTACTTCATAGAAACATCACAACGTTGAAAAGGAAATATTACAGAATAATGTATATGAATATATAAGTAAACGGAAATCTAACCGGATGAAGAAGGAAATTATGTCCGAGGCTTGTCGTAATAATTTCCTTAAGACTTTATTCAAGTCGCTCGAGATACAACAGACGTGGTCTGCTCGAGATTGTGATGAGTATGATCTTCTGTGTGATATGCAGAAGCATACGGATCTGGAGATTAAGAAATGAAGAGGAAGAAGAGAAAATTTTGAATAATCTACTGATCAGGTTTCCTTCTCCCTCTATAGGCTAATTCCCAACGGTTGTGTTTGTTGGGAACAGCCGCATCTCTTCGTCTGCAATGGCCAAAAACAGTCACGGTTTGCAATCAGTCGCATCTTGCGGTTTGCAACGGCCAAGAACTATCATGGTTTGCAACAGTCGCGTCTCTTCACTCGCAACAGCTAAAAACAGCTTTGCAATGCCTATTTTGAAAAGCCGCTTCCAATCCACTAGTCGCTTCTATATGAATTTAAACAGTAGAAAGTTGTTTACTTCTGTGTAGCAAAAATATAACAAGGTCCACTCTTATTGGACCCGCACCCGACCCGGTTCGGTACGGGAAGGGCGGGCGGTGCGTGCACATGTGTTAGTTCATCGCCATATAGGTCCTCCCCCTCGCACAAAATTACCTGACCCTAAGGGCCAATTTAGGTTTGAGAAAAGTAGTATATAAGCATGAACATTAACTTAATTTTGCGATGTGGGACAATATCTCATTCATTATATAAGGGTCCTCTAATAATCCCCACATGAATGATGATATATGTCTTCCCCACACAAAGTGTAATATCACATAGTTCATATGAAAGTAATGCTATATCGAAGATAAGTAGATATTTCACTTTGAACTTTTCCTAGTTAGAACTTATCGGATATACTTGGCTAATTGGTGAGTTATTTCATCTTGAATCGTCAGCCGTTTGTGCATAACCAGACAATAAGCTTTACAAAGCATTGTTTCCCTTCACATTCAATCTTTTGGTTATGTTCAGTTTGATCCTGAACAAATTCGGTTCTGTTAGTGTTTTAGAGAATTTAAGCCTTTAATATTCTCATAGAGCCGATCCAGCTCACACTAACATCATATGTATATCGAATTGATAGAGAGAGAGTCTCACACTAACCAACCAACTAAGATGGATTCAACTGGTTGCTTGGGTGCCGAAGATATGCGAGATCATATGTGGGATTATTCCTCTTATTGATGCATTGGCTCTACGAGTGAAGTGCCAATGAGCGAAAGCTAAGAGTATCCTACATATACCCCACTTGTTAATTTCAAGATATGGTCATCTTTAAAAAGCACAGCTTTATCCTTTTAATACTTCTGTAGGCATGCATTCTATTGTGCACCATAGGAATGAAGTAAGACTAAGTCGAAAATGCATTACTTCTTGAGTTACTCAGAATTGGCTTGCCTATTGATCCTAGGCCTTAGGATTTCCAGTCGCTAAGATAAGTTTCTGTATAAGATAACTCTTATTGTTTTAGGCTTTTAAACTCATTCCCCTCGTTGCGCAGTCAATTTTCTCTCTTGATAATCTTTTAGTAAATGGATCTACAAGGTTATCACTAGTTCTCACATAATCAATGGAAATAGTTCCATTTGAGAGTAGTTGCCTAACTGTGTTATGGCATCGACGAATATGTTGTGACTTTCCATTATACACAAACATTTGCACTATGCTTAATGCTGCTTGGTTATCACAGTGTACGCATATAGCCGATTCAGGTTTAGGCCAAAATGAAATGTCTTCTAAAATTGACGAAGTCATTCTGCTTCTTCACCTTCTTTATCTAAAGCGATGAACTCTGATTCCATAGTGGATCGAGCTATGCATGTTTGTTTAGTAGACTTCCATGGCACTGCTGCTCCTGCTAGGGTGAAGACATAACCACTAGTTGAATTAGATTCCTCTGAATCAGAAATCCAGTTTGCATCACTATATCCTTCTAAGATGGCAGGATATTGTTTGTAATGTAGGGAAAAGTTCGTGGTACTCTTTAAATATCCCAACACTCTCATTAGTGCTTTCCAGTGTTCCTTTCCTGGTTTGTTTGTATACTTGCTCAGTCGACTTACAACATAAGCTATATCTGGTCTTGTGCAATTCATGAGGTACATTAGACATCCTATTATACGAGTATTCCAGTTGCATTACACTCTCTTTAGTGTTTTTGTGCAGTACTTCCAGTGGATTAAAAGGCGTTCTTACTCCTTTAATTTTGGAATTTTGGAATTTTTCAATCACTTTTTCCACATAGTGTGACTGAGATAAATCAATTCCATTAGGTGTTTTTATTATTTTGATTCCCAAAATAACGTCTACAACTCCTAAATCTTTCATGTCGAAATTGTTGATTAACATTTTCTTTATGGTCTCCGTCACTTTACTATTTGGATCAAAATTAGCATATCATCTACATATAAACAAATCATCACGTATGATTGTTCAACTTGTTTATAATAAACACATTTATCACATTCATTGATACGAAACCATTTTTCATCATGATACTATCAAATTTAACGTGCCATTGTTTTGAAGCTTGTTTTAAACCGTATAATGGTTTTACTAATCTACATACTTTGTTTTCATTTCCTTCAGAAATAAAACCCTCGGGTTGCTCCATGTAAATATCCTCATCAAGATTTCCATTTAAAAATGCTATCTTTGCATTCATTCAATGAATCTCTAGATTATATATGGATGCAATTGCTATTAACATTCTTATAGAGGTTATTCGTGTGACTGGTGAATAAGTATCAAAGAAGTCTAAACCTTACTTTTGACGATATCCTTTTGCTACCAATCTTGCTTTATATTTGTCAATAGAGCCATCTGGTTTCATCTTCTTTTTGAAGATCCATTTGCAACCAATCGGTTTTATTATAGGTGAAAGATCAACTATTTTTCTAGTTTTATGTTAACGTAAAAATCTGACGCTAACACCCCGATGCAAGTAAAGCAAGTGTGAAAGCACCATCCGATGATACGGGAACCAGAAATAAGCAGGAGAATATCAGAAAGACAGTAAAAGACACGGTTTTTATAGTGGTTCGGCTAATAGTCAAGCCTACATCCACATTATATTTCTTTATTGCTGACTCAAATTCAACTTATACAACTTTCTTCAATTACAACACACTTTAGACTAGTAGATCAAATTTTGATGAAGAATAATCTTTCGAATCCATGTTGAATGATGTAGATTTTCTCTTGAAGTATGTTGTAGTTTCCTTGGTGTTTGGAGTGCTTGAAGTACTGTTTTAGTTGAGAAAACGACAGAGTATCGGTGCTTCCAGAATGAGCCAAAAGATCCCCCAAATGTTGGAGCTCACACGGTATTTATAGGAGTTTTCGGACAGGCTTTAAGTCGTGGGCGACTTAAGATAAGTCGTAAGTCGAAGGATACGACTTAACATGAGTCGTAACTTGCCAACGAGCTAAGGGGATTTGAGTTACGACCTAACTGTTTCACACCTGGCCATCTGAACTAGCTAGTAGATTCCAGCGACCTAACGGAGAGTGGCAAGGTTCGATAATGCTAAGTCGTGAGCGACTTAAAGCAGGTAATGAAACCACTAAGTCGCTGCCGCCTTATCTCCTTAGGTCATGAAGTACTTAGGTCGTTGAGTCGTGGCTTCCTGTAAGCAGTTAGGTCGTCCCACTCTCTTAGCAGCTAGGTCGCTTGTTCCTTAAGTTGCTAAGTCGCTTCATCCCTTAAGTCGCTAAGTCGCTTCATCTTTTAAGTCGCTAAGTCGCTTCATCCTTTAAGTCGCCAAGTCGCTTCGTCCTTTAAGTCGCTAAGTCGCTTCATCCTTTAAGTCTCTAAGTCACTTCATCCTTTAAGTCGCTAAGTCGCTTCGTCCTTTAAGTCGCTAAGTCGCTTCATCCTTTAAGTCTCTAAGTCACTTCATCCTTTAAGTCGCTAAGTCGCTTCATCCTTTAAGTCGCTAAGTCGCTTCATCCTTTAAGTCGCTAAGTCGCTTCGTCCTTTAAGTCGCTAAGTCGCTGAGTCGCTAGGTCACATAATAAAGGGAATTAACATTTGCCCCTCGAAGTACACGCCTAGGTCGTAGGTCGTGTGCTTCGACTTAGTTCCTTAGGTTGTGAGCGACTCAAACGGTTCGCTAGGTCATGCGACGGTATGCCTTCCTTTCATATAAATCGCTTAACCCGTTCCTTCTTCACTTTACCTGCTCCATCACTCTAAGCCGCCATTAGCGATTTCTTGAGCTTCCCAAAGATAATTTCGAACCAATCAATCACCGATTATCCTTAATATTTCATCGCGTAAGTGAATTTGCTTCCTGCTCAATCATGATTATCGCTGAACTACGAATCTCTACCCCCTGACCCCAAATCAACTTCGTACGCCTCGCTTAGCTTTTGAGTCAAGTTGCGATTGATTTTGATCGCCATTAGTTATGCTGCTATTGCGACTCATGAGAGCATAACAGCGCGTTGGATTTATGATGGAGTTGGATCGATTCGAATTAGTATGGGTGATTTGGTGAAATTGATAAATAATGGATTTTTGTTAGTGGAGAGGCTAACGGGTTAACGGGTTAGGAGGTAGGAGTTGTTGGTAGAGAGGAAGTTAGCGAGTTAGGAAGATGCCAATAGGAGATGGTCCAAGGCTTCCTAGTTTCATTAGAGGCGACCCAACAAATCCGAACAACTTAAGAGACTTTGCGACCTAATGTGCTTAAACGACTTTAGAGCCCGCGACTTAAATTGCACACGGCTTAACTTCTTAGGTTGTATTAGTATCTTGACGACCTAGGACTTAAACCTTAGATCATGCAAGCGACCTAGGTCTTGGATGCGCACAGCCATGCCTTGTTTTTCTTGCGACTTAAATCACTTGCGACTTATCATATCTGCGACTTAGGCTTTAGGTAGCAGCCGAGCTAGGACTTGATGAATTTTGCGCTGCCGAGAAACTTCTTGTGGCTTAACTCACTTACGACTTAGCATATCTGTTAGGTCGTGAACAACCTAGGACTTGGATGCATACTGTCATGCCTTACATCCTTTAACTCAAACCATACGGCCTAGGACTTGAACAACTCCTCACTGCCTTGACTTGAAGCCTTTTAATTTGAACTTGGAACCGTCGAGATAACTCGCATGACTTTGCTATGCTTGCTTAACAGATTATACCAAATTTTGACGCTAATAACCTGTTAAATACAACATTTGCAGAAAACTAGGGCGAGTATACTATCATTGAACTCCCACATCGAATGACATATTAGTTGGTAAAAGATAACTAACTCAACTTAAGGAAATTGTACGAAATGCTGTGAGTCAGCAAATTCAAGTGAAGTAGTAAAGCAATGTTAATCAACTAAAGCTGATTTGTTTGCATTAATACTGCACTTGTACTCGGACTTAGTGCGACAAGTCTCGAAATTTTACAATTGACACATGTTCATTAGTTTAATTTCAGTTATATTTACTTATCGCTTTATTAGTTTTACACAACACTTCACACATTTAGGAAACGTGCACCTTCATATTTGAATATCCAGTTCCTTGTGTAGAATGTCTTCTCGTCAAGAGGGAGAAGTAATACAAACTGGGGAGGCCCTCCCGATGGCTGGTCCACTGGTCAACCCACCAGAAAGAACTCCAACTACCCTGAGTTACCGAGTGTTCAACCAGTTACGCGCCCAATTTGGGATTGTAGAAGCAGATGTTATTCTCCCTGGGCCAAATGATTTTGCTGACAGTCCTCCCTTCGGGTTTGTTGCCGTTAACCGCCAAATATGCCTTTGTGGAGCCATTCCTCCTTTCAACAATTTTCTCCAACAACTCCTTCGCCGATTGGCTATTTCTCCTTTTCAATTGCACCCCAACGGCTATGCCATTTTGATGGGATTATGCGTTCTCTTCAGAAGGACGCTTGACCGCCTCCCAAGCTTTGAAGAAATCTGCTATTTATGCACATTTGCGAGAAACAAAGACCATCCTTCCATTATATATGTGAGGAGCGCCAGAAAACGCTCGACTTCGGTATAATTTGATTGAATAGAATTTTAAAATCATCAATTCCCTGTGGATCGACCCGTATTCGCCGCGTGCTACATTCGTATACCGTGCGCTTGCGGTTATTTTTAAATTTAAATTCGTTCGACGGTTTTCTAAACCGATAGAACTTCCGTCGACGAACAAGTTTTTGAACATTTTTTTTGTCTTCTAAGTTAAATGGTGCTATGATGATTTTGCAAAAATCCCTCTCAAAAAAATAAAAAAATAAAAAATAATAACATCCAAGTATTCACTCTCATTTAAAAGTCCTCACGGTTATGCATGGGTGATTACTTGGAATTTTTTATTATGTGATTTCATATTCATTTAAAAGTCCTCACGGTTATGATGTATGGAACACATGTAAAAAAAAGACTTAATAAAAACCACCTACGGTCGATAGTGTATGCATGAAAGTGTGTGCACTCGCCATGCTCTGTACTCCCCTCACATAAGCCCGAAAGGCAGTGCATGGGTGGTATATCTGGCCTCAGTTTATCTGAGCTAGGTGAGTAATTTTTCTTGCAAATAATGAGAGAGCAAGCAATTGAAATCCTAGCACTATTTTTACTTAGTTGATTTGATTTGTTATTGAAAAGAAATGAAAATACCACTTTGATAAACTTTAATAATCAACTAAGGATCCATTTCATAGTTACACTTTGTTATTAACCAAAACAACGAGTTAAACTATAGTCTATTTGATATGATAACTTGACTTTTGTTGGAAATTTTGACCAGTAAATGACATAAATTTTCAAGATAATAACCAAAACCTATATTTAACTTATTCGTGTCAATTTAAAAATAAAATCCCAAAAACAAATTTTCTTTTGATTTATTTTTAAAAGAAACACTATAAGATAAATATATGGCTTTGGTTTATTAAATTGAATTTTTTGAAAATTTATTGGTCTTAACAAAAATAAAAATGAAGTTTGATTACAAATAATAATGGTTTAACTAGTATCTAGGAAGATTCATATGTGTTAATTATGAAGTACATCCTAATTGAAAATCTTTGTTTTAAAAAGTGGTTGATTTAAAGTAAAGGATATAACATTTTTTTTGTCTTCTAAGTTAAATGGTGCTATGATGATTTTGCAAAAATCCCTCTCAAAAAAATATAAAAATAAAAAATAATAACATCCAAGTATTCACTCTCATTTAAAAGTCCTCACGGTTATGCATGGGTTCGTGAGGGTTTTCAGCGGATACTACCCACAAAATCCAAATTATTTACAAAGAGATGAATGCAAATTTTTGAAAATATTTACAAATGAAGGATTTATTTTTAAATTGACACGAATAAGTTAAATATAGGTTTTGGTTATTATCTTGAAAATTTATGTCATTTACTGGTCAAAATTTCCAACAAAAGTCAAGTTATCATATCAAATAGACTATAGTTTAACTCGTTGTTTTGGTTAATAACAAAGTGTAACTATGAAATGGATCCTTAGTTGATTATTAAAGTTTATCAAAGTGGTATTTTCATTTCTTTTCAATAACAAATCAAATCAACTAAGTAAAAATTGTGCTAGGATTTCAATTGCTTGCTCTCTCATTATTTGCAAGAAAAATTACTCACCTAGCTCAGATAAACTGAGGCCAGATATACCACCCATGCACTGCCTTTCGGGCTTATGTGAGGGGAGTACAGAGCATGGCGAGTGCACACACTTTCATGCATACACTATCGACCGTAGGTGGTTTTTATTAAGTCTTTTTTTTACATGTGTTCCATACATCATAACCGTGAGGACTTTTAAATGAATATGAAATCACATAATAAAAAATTCCAAGTAATCACCCATGCATAACCGTGAGGACTTTTAAATGAGAGTGAATACTTGGATGTTATTATTTTTTATTTTTATATTTTTTTGAGCGGGATTTTTGCAAAATCATCATAGCACCATTTAACTTAGAAGACAAAAAAAATGTTATATCCTTTACTTTAAATCAACCACTTTTTAAAACAAAGATTTTCAATTAGGATGTACTTCATAATTAACACATATGAATCTTCCTAGATACTAGTTAAACCATTATTATTTGTAATCAAACTTCATTTTTATTTTTGTTAAGACCAATAAATTTTCAAAAAATTCAATTTAATAAACCAAAGCCATATATTTATCTTATAGTGTTTCTTTTAAAAATAAATCAAAAGAAAATTTGTTTTTGGGATTTTTTTTTTTAATTTTTTTTTTTTGATTTTAAAGCAAAAATAAACCATAAAAAAAATGAAGATGAGTCCCCCCCCCCCACACTTGATTTTGACTGTGTCCCCACAGTCAACCCAAATGGAAGGAGAAAAATAAAATAAAAATCCTATATTTACATGAAAGATTACTATTTACAAGAGATGAGAAAGTATATAGTCAAAAAGTAAATGAAACGGTCTTCCAAAGACCAATTCATTTTTCTCGTCAAATGTGTGAGACACGGCTTAAGCACGAAAAACCAAATCGTAAAAGAATTTGAAGTTGATTGTCGATTTGGAAAAACGAATGTCATTTTATTAAAAATAGTACGAGTTGTTTTATTTTCGATGATTTTCAGGGTCGACAAAACAATTGATTGAAGTTTAAGTTTATTTTCACCAATTTGAAATTCAAGCTTATCATTGAAAACATTTTCACAATTATTGATTTCAAAGTCAAAATGGTGATCGAAATCTTCCCCATCAAAATTTAATGACTCATTTTCGTAAATTCCGTAAAACTCCTGTTCGTTAAATTCATCTTCCTTTGTTGAATTATCAACAACTTCATCGCATATATCCAATTCAAAATCCAAAGTTGTTGTATTCAAATTTTCAGAAAAAGGAAGATCGAAATTTAAATCGAGTTTCTCACCCTCAAAAGAATTGAAATCCAACACAGTTACCGTCTTTTCAACAACTTCGTTAAGATCATCATTATCAAATTCAAAAGTTGTTATTTGAAAATCGTCGATGTGGGTAAAAGGTGGAGTATCACTTGACTCATCACACATTGAGATTTGATTTTGTTGTTCACATTGTTTCATATAAGTTTCAAGCAACAAATCCGTGTGATCATCGTAAATTTCATTCGTTTGTTCAACAAAATCCAATTTATAGTTATTAAATTGCGAATTTTCGATTTGGATTTGTTGAGAACAAAAATTTTCAATTTCGATAAACGGTGGATTATTATTTGATTCTTCGCAAGTTGAGATTTGATTATGATTTTCACAAAAAGTTTTGTATTTTTCAAGTAATAAATCCCCGTTATCTTTTTCCATTTGGTCAACAAAATCAAATTCATGATTGTTAATTTGAAAATTTTCATTTTGAATTTGTTGACAACCAAAGTTTTCAATTGTATCGTTATTGAAACTATTCCCATTGCCAAAATTATTTGAAAATTGGTTCACATTTTCGTCTTGAATTTTAAATTCATCTTGAGACTCGAAATTGAATTGGCATGGGTTACACTCGAAATCATTTGAATTTTGAAGTGAATTCAAACTTTGATTATTTTGAAAACCTTGATTCGAGTTATAGCACAAATATGAATTGCACAACTCATTTATCTCTTGATTTTGTTGCGTAGAGATTTCAAGTAACGATGAAATGATATTTTCAAGAGTTGAGGGTTGACCATTATTTTGAAAATTTGGTGGTTCAAAATTCGAATTGTCTAAACAAAAGTTGTTAAAATATCCATATGAATTTCGAGTGAACTCATATGGATTATATTGATTTTCACAACTATTGTAAAATCCAAGTGAGTCGGGAAACTCAGACATTTTCAAGAATTTTTTTAGCAAAGGAAAAATATTTACAAATTTATTCAAAATGGAAATTTGATTTTTATTTTGTATTTTGGTTTTTCAATTTTTTTTTTTTGAAAATATTTTATATTTTTTTGGATTTTTGATTTTTGATTTTCTAAATATTTTTGGATTTTTGAAATTTCAAAGAAAAAGGATTTAAAAACTTCAAAGGAAAAGGAATATTTACAATTTTTTTAGCTTGGATTTTGAAATTATTTTGTTTTTTTTTTGTTTTTTTTAAATATGCATGAACTAATGCAACTAAATGAATGCAAGTGCCTAATTACGAATTATTTATCCTAAATTAACACAAATTATATAATCACAAATTGTCTTAAATCAACAAGATAGTTCTCAGCCAGGTAACGGACAGGATTTATCGGTGCACCACGAATCACCGTAGCAATGCAGCCGAAGGTTTAAGTACCTTCAGAGAAACAATTCAGTATAATATTTACGAATCACCGTAATATTTATAACTGATTATTGCTCTGCCGTAGCCTAGACACCAAGAAATTAAATTGTTCAAAGAAGACAAATTGTCAATATACAATTAAGTGTTATCGATGTCTAACCGTTATTACTAAACAAAGTCTAGGATGAAATGCAAAGCAGAAATTAAACGTGTATTTACAATGCAACTACGAATGAATTTTTTTTTTATTTTTTTAAAATGCAAATGCAATCAACCAACAATTCAATTTAAATAAAAATAGAAATGAGGCAGAATTTTTTTTAGCAAGCAGAGCAATTTATTTTGGCTAGCTAAGGAAGCAATTTTCAGCAAGCTATTCTTCCTTTATTTCCTGCTTTGGCAACCTGAAAATTAAAAACTAAGATATATACAATTTTTTTTTTGGTTTTTTTTTTTTTTTTTGAAAGGAAACTTAAAAGTAGGGTTTTACTTAAAAAAAAAAAAAAAAAAAAAATTTAAGGATGAAACTTAAGAACAACTTGAAACAAGACAAAATAAAAATAAAAACTGACAACTACTTTTTTTTTTTGTAAAAGAAGTGAGAAGAGTTTCTTTTTATAAAAAAAAAAGCAAAACTAACTAAAAACAATTTAAACAAAGCAAACTCTTTTTGTCAAGGATAAAGAAAAACTATTTACAAACAAGTTAAACAAAACAAACAAAGCAAGTCTTCTGTCCTTTTTTTTTTTTTACAATGCCCGGCCCAATTAAAACCACGTCCTTAAACAAATATCAGAAGAAATAAAATTCATAACCTCGCACGAAATCCTCTTCAAATGAAATTAAAAATCGCCTCTTTCATAAAGCAAACCAAATCGAATTCAAGAATCAAAGACCTCTGTTTAACTGATGATTGGAATCGGCGATTTGAGGCGAGTCGAGTGGAGCGGCCGCGCTTGGGGTCGCAATTGAAGCGAGTTTCTGGCGTTGTTATCGCGGTTGGTTGTGAAATCGTGATGAGGAAGATGCTGCTGGAGCAGATGACAGGTGATTGCAGTGGTAATTAGGGGTGGCACTGATATGTGCAGTGCGGCAATGGGATATGGCTGATGGGAATGTGAAGAGGCTGTTATTGGTGTAGTCTGGTTCGACTATTTCAATTCGTGGTGAGGAAAAAGCAGTTTTTTTTTCTCTTTTTTTTTCTGGGTTGTTGGTTTGGTTTGAAGAGGGTACGGTAGTGGTACTGCAGTTATCTTTGGGTTGTGTTGAAGAAAATATGGGCGATGCCGGCAGTTTGGAGCAGTAGCAGCACTGTTGAAATGAAATGTGAATGTGCAGAAGTCGGCTGGTGAGTGCGAATTGAGGGAGGGTGAATTTGTGGTGTTCTGGTATTGTGGTGGAGTTCTGGTAGGTCGGCAATGCTGAGGAGATGGGTTTTTCAAGTAGGCGGCAGTGCAGTGGTTCTCGAGTTCTGGATTTGGGTATTGTTTTGGGTATTTGTTGCGATTGAAGTGGATGAGGATGGTGACTGTGGTGGGAACGAGGTGATTGTGGTTGCAAGCACAATGGTGATATTGTGATATTGAATGGATGCGTTTAAATGGAACAGATTGTGGACAGTGGTGATAGTGGAGTAGGAATGACTGTTTGTAGAAGGGTTTGTAGAACTGAAATAGTGGAGAATGCAAGCGATGCACAGGGTCGCTTCAGAAGAACTTGCTTGACGTTCGATGTATATGGTGAATTTTGAAGTGGTGAGAAGAACAGCTAGGTGGTTATTTGAGAAGTATGATAGCAGCAGAGGGTGGAATTGGAATGGGTGTTGGTGGCAAGGCAGCAATGTATATGTGATGAATGTTGTAAGGTGGAGGAAATTGGAGGAAGGTTGTTGTGTAAAAGTGGTTGTGTGTTGGCAGTTGAAATGTGTAACAGAGGGATGTGGAGCAAACTATTGACAACAGTGAACTGTTTGAGGAAGCTGTATGTTTTGTTATTGTTGTGGAATTGATGGTAGATGACTGTTTTGTTGAAGTGTGGGTAGAAATGGTCGTAATGAATGGTGACAGTGAGGTTTGGTTTACTGACTGGAATGTGGTTGTGGACAGGGTGTTTGATCAGTTCCGGCGACTAACAGAGTACATGGTGGAGTCTGTTATGGCAGAAGTAGTGCACAAAACAAAAAAATGCAATGACTCGAAACAGAGAGTAACACAGTGCAAAATAGAGAGTTTGAAATGTATTTGAAATGAACTGTGTAGAGTGAAACTCATAAACAGAAAATATGTAAATGAATTGCAAAGTGAAATGGAAAAAGAATTTAGCAATGAAATTGTGTATATTTTTGTTTTTTTTAAAGAAAAATGCAAATAGACTAAAAAACAAGCACACCACACAATGAACACAAATAATCACAAAATGAACACACAACCAAAATGTTTTTTTTAATGCAATACACACACAACACAAATACAAATGCACAATAAAATCACACAAAAATAATCCGAAGAATAGAAAGTTAAAATCAAAGCAAATATCCCCGGCAACGGCGTCAAAAACTTGTTCGTCGACGGAAGTTCTATCGGTTTAGAAAACCGTCGAACGAATTTAAATTTAAAAATAACCGCAAGCGCACGGTATACGAATGTAGCACGCGGCGAATACGGGTCGATCCACAGGGAATTGATGATTTTAAAATTCTATTCAATCAAATTATACCGAAGTCGAGAGTGAATAGCTAGAAATGTAAAAACTAACAAAAACTAGCAAAAGAAAATGATAAAAATATGAGAGTTAAAATAACAATTTAGAGATAAATCCACTCTCTAGATCATATAAATCAACAAAATGAAGTTATGATCTCTCTTTTCTTGTCATTAGTGAATTAGTTGATGTGCTTATTATAAGTATGGTATATTTGTGCTATTAATTAGCTCAATATAAACCATCAAACTATAACACAACCCCTAATACACATTTGACTCTCATGAAATATGACAACAAGTTGAAATAGAAATCTATTTTAAGCATAGCCTATTAACTATTGTTTAGAAATATAGGCTATCAAATTTCAATTTCAACATTCACTTCTTTGCCATAGTCATATTTAGATGAAGAGGCAATTTGTGTTATGTTTGTTTAAGCATAGCCTATTTGTTATGAACAACATAGACTATCAAATTCAAAACTAAACAACATCATTAAACCACTTCAAATGTTTCCATTAAAGCACAAAAAGAGAGTATAAACATCAAAATGTTGCATCTACATACTAGAGAGCTTCATTACCCCTAAATTTTAGGGATTAAGCTCTCATATTTGTTATCAAATCAACAAATGTAGAAAGCAACATGAAAGAAAAAAAGAAAGAAAAAGAGAGCAAAGCAAAGAAACAAAACTAATCTACTTGCATGAAATAAGAGAAACCTACACTACAACATGAAAGTAAATGAACATGAAAAGGAAAGAGCATGTATTAAATTGCATAAAATAAAAAAGATTACAAGAATTAAAAATTGGCTAAGTAGCCATTAAAAGAGAAAGAGAGCTTTCTTTTATTTGATCTAAACTAAACAAAAGAGAAGGAGGCCTAAGAGAGACTAAGAGAAGAGATAGTGTTACATGAAACATAAGGGGTATATATACAAGTTTAAAACCCTAATTCCTATTTTTGGGGGATGCCCAAAATGCCCATGAGAAAGTGTGGAGGCCAAGTTATCATTAGCATGTTTTAATCCCCACTTAAATGTACATGAAGCCATTAAATCCATAAGCATGTGCATTAGCCTTTAATTTGTACATTAAGGTAGGTGGGTAGGTGGGGTCCTCCATTATCTTCACTTTGAATTATTTCCATCTTCATTCCTTTGTATTGATTTTGTGTATGCATATCTTCATGAAACCACTTGTAAAAGTCACCAAATTTCCTACAAAAAACATAGAAAATTCTAAGTAAATTTTCTCAATTTAATAAATGCACAAAAATGACCATTTCACCCTTGTATGAAGATGAATGTGTGACAATTTGGAATTAATGTGAATTTTGGTTAAAACAAGTTAAGATACCCAATATGATCATTTATTTAATTTAAATAGATTAAATATGGCGATAAAAATGTGCACATTTACGTGCGCATCAGCTGGAAAGAGAGCCGCTGAACAATCTCATGAAGAGACAAAAGCCAACATCAGCTCTACTTTGTTTGATTTTTACGTCCAAAGCGTCCTGGGGTGTGGCAGCCTTGCATTTTTGGGGCCTAAATACGAAATCACTTTGGCTGAAGTGTGGGAGGCTATAATGGATATGCTCAAAGGTGCCGGTTATTCCGAAGATGAACTTGAGGCACATTACTTTGACGACGAAACTCGTGCTGCTCTCGCCAGAGGAAAGGAGCAGCTTGTTAAAGTACGAGCCGAAGCGATGGGAGGGGAGCATTCAGAGAAAGAAGCACCTTTAATTGCCCCTGCCCTTCCTTCGACTTCGGCCGACATTGATATCATGGGCTCCGGTTTCCATTCTTCGCCCACGGCTAAAGACGTAACTGAGATTACAAGCGCACAGGGCGGAGACGAAGGCGAAGAAAGCACCGAAGCACAAGCTTATGAAATTGACGTTAGAAAGCCAACTTCTCCAGGTAACTTTAATGCTGGTCTTGCTCAAGTAGACTGCTCATTTGCTTCATATGAGTTTGATGAGCTTCTTGATTATTTGCTGAATCTCAACGAGCCTTTGTCTTCTCCCTTTACTGATTTTAACTTCTTTTCTTCTGTAGAGAAAGTACTGAGCATTGTTCAGACTTCCCCTCCTCCAGTCATCCCTCCCCCGTCTCTGCAAGTCACTCCTCCTTCTGCCTCTCAACCGGGATCACAAGAGGAGCAAATAGAAGCTCTCCAAGACTTGGACGATCCCATTGCTTCACAAGAACATAGGGGGAAAGAGACTAAAGAGGGCGAAAAGACTCCGGAACTAACTGGTTCCGACGATACTCCGTTGGCCACACTTTTTACTCCAGGAAGCGGGTCTTCTCCTAAGAAAAGGGGAAAACGTGGAGTCTCAAAGAAGAAAGAAGCTTCAGCTGGCGAGGAAAAAGCAGAGACAAGTCCGATTGTTCCCCTTTCTCCTTCTTCCCCGACTCTTTCAAGCCGGCATAGGAAGTTGGTGATCCGGTGTAACGACCCAATATTTTCAACCATTCGCATCCGCACATGTCGGACTTGAATTGTTCAAAATACTGCGTTGTAGAATAAATTTAGCAAACTCAGAATATACAGTAAATAAATCACAGAATCACATACACAGATATCAGAATCTCGCAGCGGAAATTAAAATTTAGTGGTTCATGAAGCCACTGATACATCTTTAACAAAACAGAACTTACATTGTCTATAATCCTCAATACAAATTTTAACATACACAGATAGAGAGTCTTCAAAGTCTTGAATTCCAGAAAGGATAAAGGCTGAAACAACTTCCAATAGCACGAATGATCTATTGAGTGTCCTAGCTACAGAGAAGAAACTGAAGCTGCAACTCAGGCTGACCCGAGCGTAAAATAAAACAAACACTCGAGTCAGGACATACATACTTATATGATGTAAGCTAAATCAAGTGTACTGTAATATAGAGCAAGTAACTTAAAGGATGCTTGGGACCGCCCATCCTCTAAGGATCCGTCAAACTATTTACTATGTAATATATTGCGCTATTATAATAGTGTCTATTTATAAAATAAACATACTTTTTTCTTAGCATTAAGGGGTTACCCATATAGCCCTTAACACGTAATAGTCCCAGTAGTCCATCCAATATCATAGCCCCTCCTGATCGGGAAGCCACCAGAGGATACCACACGGGCTACGGGAGAAATCCAAACTCGTACAAGGCTCGATATGGTAGGTGACACGGCACAACTAGGCAATGCCAGGGTAGATATACCAATTACGCTTCCGGACCGATGGTAACGCGAAGCCGCAGCAACCGCCCACCTCGAACAACACTCCCAAATCAAGGGTGCACCCAAACAATCACATAAGCAATAGAATGGTATACGAAGAAGTGCGTTCGATCAGAGGAGCTACCTCATTAATCCGTCAATCGCTCCTGTTTTAGCCACCTTAAGCCAACTCACGGGAGTCGGGTCCACGTATTACCTTTCAAGAAACCGTCACCACCATCCTACTTCATTCTGGAATCTCCACCGCGTACACGGTTAGTCAAAGTGGTTTTCGGTATCGACAGAGAGTATGTCCATAACCGATCCCGGTCTCTTTGCCAACCCTTCGTTATTATAACCCGTGGTTATTTAAAAACAGTTTATACTTTAAATCAGAATAAACATTTCCATTTCAAAACTATAGATACGATATCATTTTAAAACCCAAAACAATAGGATATCGTTATATTCAAATATAATTCTTTCCAAAACCATACTGTTTATAATATCTGGAGACCAAATATTTGAATTATATCTTCAAAGGATAATGTTTTGGAAACTTTACTTAAATCCATAACTCCCAAACACAATGGTTTGGACATTCAACGGTATATATATAAATGGGTTAACTTTATGGTTACTTTGTAAAGAAGATAATTTACATAGCTTCACAAATATATTTCTTTATTTAAAGTTTAACCATAATTTAAATATCCCTTTATGTTCCCAAAACCATTTCAATTTTTATATATATCCAATTGGAGTATTTACTATTCAAAACTTAGTTTGGGTTTTATTCTTTCACAAATCAATGTTTTATATTTTTAGTCTTGAATATTCCCATAATTTCCATAAATAAAACTCCAAATTTTAACCATTAAATTTTTCCCAAAATTTACTTAATACCAGAATATTTATCTTTAATTTATTTAGGAAAATACAGTTATAAATATTATGTCTTAAGTTTTTCCAAAACTTAAGGTAAAATAAAATTTATCAAATTCCATAAATTTTAGAGCAATCAAATTCTAGATTCCATAGCACTTAGGAAATGCTACCTAAAGTTATGGGTAAAACTAGTCAAATTTCAAAAGACAGCATTTAAATGCTGTAATAGATTGTTTAACTTGATAAATATTTCCAAATATAACCTATTTATTTATTCATTTATTAACTGAAATCTTATTCTTTCAAAATCCCGATTTACCAAATAAGTTATATTCCATAAATTTATTCAAATATTTATTTATTTCTTTATTTATAACTTATTAAAAATCAATATAAATTCCTTTAAAGATATAAATCAAATATTTAACTTCCAAAATAATTTTAAATATTTCAGAAAATATTATAAGGACCACGGGCCTGTATATAGTTTTCTAGCCTAGGTCAAGTGGTACGGATTTATATCATTTCAATCCGTAGTTTACAAATATCCCGGGTCCTATCATTTCAAACCCGCAATCCCAAGTTTAACAGTTTAACAGTTAACAGCATAATTTAACAATAATAATCATTTAGGCCTATCATTTCAGCCCATAACAATCTACGTATAACAGGGAACTTGCAGTGTGATTTAAGCAGTAAATAAACAATAACATAATATAACTGCAGATATAATACAACAGATAATAACTGATGAGGTGTCAATTTAAATGGGGTTCATCATTTTATATTACACTACCGACAGATAATAGTGACATAAAATTTTACACATACACTTGCAATAATTTACGAAATATAAATACGTATGTCTGGTGAGAAATACTCACCTGAAAGTTGCAGAAAATTTGAATTCAAAACGACGATTCACCGGTAAAGACCGACAGAAAATAACGATCAAATTTCTTCTGATGTCGCCTAGATTCAAATCTAGAACAAATTCAAATATTTTGAAACGCGACTTTAGAATGTATGGTCAAGAAAGGATTAAAATAGAACGGAAATTGTTTTGACTTGCTCGACCACTCCACCGTATAATGTGACCTAAATATACCCAAACGTGAACCGTGCTAACACAAAAATTACGACAAAATTTCCTAAAACAAAAACGGCAAAATGTTGAATACGCATACACGTGCACACTTGCATTCCTATGTATTATGAAAATGTTGTTGCTTAAATTTTCCTCAAACTTAGAGTCACTTTTTCAAATCCAGCTACTATCTTACATTTTAAACTTAATTTGCATCATTGCTTTATGACTTCATCCATCTTCAATCTAAACTTTCCAGGCTTAAAAACTGTACAGACACACCTCATCCTATCTTCAACTATTACTAGCATCCCCAAACTCCAGCCTTTTACTAAACACTCAGGTTAGATGAATTCACTCACAAGGCTTGGTCATCATATCCAAAGCAAGTTTTTTACTGATCCATTCGTGCACCGTGTGATACACAGATATGCACAGCCTATGAATTTTATAAATGCAGACTACCACTCAACTACGTTTTTCTTAATTCACTCATATATGCCTCTATGCTCTTTTCTTCTTCTATCCTCTTTTGCAATGACTTACCCAAACTAGAACCCAAACCTGGTCTAAGTTTACAAATACAGTTTGTCTGAAAGGAGAAAAATGAGCAAATTCCTTATTATACCCCTAGTCGAACCCATGATTTTGAAATCAAAAGAAAACTCAGGTTAATGAGATGTTTGATAGAACTTGGTTTTACATATGTAAAAATTTTTTTCAAAGTAACCTCTCAGTTCTATAAAGTTAGTACCTCTGACTTAATTATGTATAAAAAAAAAAAAAAAAGAAAAAAAAAAGAAAACTCTATAAACCCAGATCCATATGTTGTTCAAGGCATATGATAAGATTCTTAGAGAAAACAAAGTGGATAAATGGTAGTGTGGCCGAGCAAGGCAGAGATAAAACAAAATTTTCGAGGAAGAGGAAATATCTGAACAAAGAAAAGAAAATGACATAGACCATTTACCTGATAAGAGTTCGAGCCCGAGAAGAACAGACAAGAGAGAATGAAACTAAAGAAGATAAAGCAAAGTATATATAGATGGATTTTGCGAAATAGTCAGATATGAAACGTACGAGTATTAATGTAAGCGTTGATCTCTCCTACCACTCCTCTGTTAGAACGTTATGAGCGTGATTTACTGATCAGTTTACAAAAGGATAAATCTTCGAAATATACAGGGGAAGCCAAGAGTTTCACAACGTATAAAGCTTGATGATAATTTAATGCCAGATTAATTTCCTGCGTGATTTGAGCTCATACCAGAGAACTGGTATCTTGGCAGGTATACATTGTTATAACTTCAAATTTATGTGATGTGTGATTAAATGATAAAACGGCAAGGCACATAAATTTGAACTGATGCGCATTTGAAGGGTGCTTGATTTATATTTTTTTCTTTCTAGATGATATGTGTGATTTTAAACTGCTCATTATGAATATATTTTGATTTCACAATATGTTCCAATTAAACAGTTGCATGGTTAAAGCAAACATGCTTTGAAGTAGTTGCAGAGATTTATGGGGAAAATGGCAAGAATAGAAACGGAGCATTGCTTTGAAATCTGAACGTTTTGCATATATGCGTGATTTCTCCTTTCAGTTTCAAAGAAATAAAGGTTTCAATATTAAGAGGAAGAGAAATCAAATCTGCTGCCAGTTATACACAATTGATTGAATGCATCAGTTTCTTATGTTAATTGTTTACTCACGTGATTAAAGCAATGGGATAAATATATAGGGCTTTGAATATAACTGACGAGCTAAATCAGAGGAGATAAATCAATAGTTATCAATTATACAAGATGTCAGGGAATACGTTCACATTTCAAGCATTGATTTGGTAAATATTTGCTTTAAATCTTCGTATGAATTAAAGGAGAGATAAATGGGAATGAAAACATCAGTTTCTATATGATAAATGCTTATACGTGATTTAGTTTATACATTGATTTATAGGCAAACAAACGGCAAATAGTGATACAATGCAATATTCCCTTGGTCTTAAGAAACGGCAGAGGTGCTGATACAACTAGTGATTCAAGCAAATACATATAGATTTGTTTTAACTGTAGGTTGCGTGATTCATTTCCAGTTTTAATGCATGCGTGATATATCTTCCAAATATAAATGTTTGCACGTTATAAGAATTTTTTTTTCAAAAGCATGCGTGCCTTATAAATTTCCAGATTTGATGAATATGGACTGTGTAATTTCCTTCCAGGATACTTTGCTTGAATTATATGTGTGATTAGGAACGGAAAATTTTATTTATTTATTTATTTATTTATTGCACAATAAAGGTGAAATAGAGAGATATACATGGGAATTGAGAAGTTGAAAAGATAGGCAAGGTTAAGTATGAATGCGTGATTTAAAACTGCCAATTGAAATCTAGATTTAATGCATGCGATAACTGCAATTTTTATGAGAAGCTTTGATTTCAAAATCTTATACTATTTAATGTAGGCGTGATTTTAGATTGATGATTTGCAGATAAAAGGATTTGTTTGAGGCGGAATCAAATGGACAAATGGGGAGAAAAGGGCAAGCAGCTTAAATGGTTTAAAGTATCAGTTTTATATATATAAATATGTAAATATGAATACGTGTGTGATGATTCATTTATATTTACATAAATTTTGATTTGTATTAAATATGTTTACAAATGTATTTGGACGTTCGCAGATACCATACTAGATCATAGGCAAAAACACAGGGGAAAACGAGGAAGCTGTAGAGATTTAAAGCTTTCAGTTACAAAAGTTATAAATATGTTTACGTGATATAAGATTTAGGCAGTTACACAACATATAAAGTTTGAAAATATGTAAATATGCATGCGTGATTTCAGCATGCTTTGATTCTCCTATGTTTGATTTAATAAACAAACTGGCCAGACTTAATGCAAAACTTTTTAAAAAGAAACGTACAAAATGAAAAGTTGCGTGATATAAGCCTGGATATAAAGTTTGTACGTAACTTTATGTTCTTTTTTTTTAGTTCAGTTTGCAAAAATTATAAGTTTTTGAATTTACTGGAAGGCCGAGAGATTTGCTTCAGTTTTCTCTTTGAATAAATGCTTAAACGTGATTGAAGAAATAAACAAGGGAAGTTATCAATGCATGATTTTATTTCTGAGAAAAGGAAAGGCAAACTCATATTCAATTCAGTTTTGATTTACAAAAGGTTTAATTAAGGCATACGTTGATATGGGGAGAAATAAAGGTAAGTATACATCAGAGGATGAACGAAAGAGTTGATATGTATCGTATCAATTTAGGCATGCACAAATTTCTCCTTGGATTTTTGTCTCACACGTTACTTCCATGTTAAGTTTTTTACTTCATTTTATTTATTTGATTTTAGTTTGAAAACAATAAATGGAATGGCAAGAATTTATGCAAAGCTTAGAAAAACGTATACAAATTTATTTAAAATCAGACTGTCAGTTAATGCAACGTAACGTTTGTTATAAAATCTCTGACTGATATTTTTCTCCAAAATTTTACGAAAACATGATTTTTACACTACGCTAAACAGACGCAGTCCAAAACATCAAAAATTTCATAAAAATAACATTTTAAAAACACACGTTTTATTACGTCACTTATACCCTATAATTGACGCGTCCTTTAAACGCGAAATTTAACAGTTCAAAAATAGCTTAAATTTTCACAGTTATTATTTAATTTTATTGACATATACAAATTTTATAAAATATATCTCCAAATAAAATAATTAACTATTTTGATAAACACAATTTATATAAAATATATTTCAAAGTTAAATAATTAAAATAAAATAAATAGCTAAAACTAGGGCTGTTACACTCTCCCCCACTTAAAAACTTTTCGTCCTCGAAAAGGAACGAAAGGAAAAGAATCAAAAGAGGATAAGCTAGACAAACAAGAATCTTAAACGAATAGTTCCGGATTTGAAACACGAAGAAGATCCTCCAGAATCGGTTCTACTCTTCAGTTTGACCGTCAGTCCATGGGTGATAAACGGTGCTTAGGTCTCGATGAGTAACAAAGGTTTCAAAGAATATTGAAAGATTCCTAAATAGGCTGGTAGAAGCAATCGCCTCCCCATTCTGTAGCAGATAGGGAAACCAAGGACACTTAAAAATAGTTCATAAACAAAATAAGATAATAAATTTGAAATCATAATGCTTTTGAGATTATAATACTTTGAAGGTCGTTAAAATTTATAGATATCATCATCTGGAAATCATATTACAAAAATCATAGCACTTTTTAAAATAATCTTCATTTATACCTTTTAAATTCAATGCCAAATAATACTCATTTCAAAGTTGAAATATTTTAAGGTTCATTTATTCAATTATAAAATTTTCAAAACATTTTATTTTTAAAAACAGCAGCACTTATAATATGTTACGGTAGATATAATAGTATTTTCCAATCAATTCATTATTCTACTTAACTCTTGATTTAGCAATAACCTAACACTTTATTTAAAATACCTATTTTATAATTAAGATATTCCTTTAATAAGTTACACTTGAAATTTCCATTTGAAAACCAAATTCTCAATTATCAAATTTTAGTGATATTAAAATACATCTTAATCATAATTATCCATTTTTCAAGACATGTCTATTTCCAAAACAAGGATAGAAATTCAAATTTGATGAACTCAAATCAAATAGAATCCAAGCTAGTTAAAATCAGAAGGTCCGATGATTAAATAACAGAATAAGGAACTGGGTAAGTCTATATAAATCGCGGACAACCTTGACCTGGTCAACCGTGACTTGAAGAGTCGGATCGATATGATTGGGTAAATCTATATTTGATCCGAAGAGATAGAGTTCGGAATAACCAAAGATACTGGCATATAAACCGAGGATAAATATAAATCTCTGGTGAATCAATGTTAATGGTAAAGGAGTTTCGCCCCTTTATTAGAATAATGGCGAGACCGCCAATTTACTATAAAGATCATCCGAAGTGGAGTTATGGGACACTCCAGAATCTAAAGTAGATGAAAGTGAGGGACACGGATGAACTTTGGAACCACAGGGAATGTTCCAAATTCGAAAAGGAAGAGGTTCAAGCTCGAATGAAGGTGATTCTATAAATCAATTTACCATACATTCTAAGTTTGCCTAGAGCCAAAGCTCTGATACCAAATGTAACGACCCAATATTTTCAACCATTCGCATCCGCACATGTCGGACTTGAATTGTTCAAAATACTGCGTTGTAGAATAAATTTAGCAAACTCAGAATATACAGTAAATAAATCACAGAATCACATACACAGATATCAGAATCTCGCAGCGGAAATTAAAATTTAGTGGTTCATGAAGCCACTGATACATCTTTAACAAAACAGAACTTACATTGTCTATAATCCTCAATACAAATTTTAACATACACAGATAGAGAGTCTTCAAAGTCTTGAATTCCAGAAAGGATAAAGGCTGAAACAACTTCCAATAGCACGAATGATCTATTGAGTGTCCTAGCTACAGAGAAGAAACTGAAGCTGCAACTCAGGCTGACCCGAGCGTAAAATAAAACAAACACTCGAGTCAGGACATACATACTTATATGATGTAAGCTAAATCAAGTGTACTGTAATATAGAGCAAGTAACTTAAAGGATGCTTGGGACCGCCCATCCTCTAAGGATCCGTCAAACTATTTACTATGTAATATATTGCGCTATTATAATAGTGTCTATTTATAAAATAAACATACTTTTTTCTTAGCATTAAGGGGTTACCCATATAGCCCTTAACACGTAATAGTCCCAGTAGTCCATCCAATATCATAGCCCCTCCTGATCGGGAAGCCACCAGAGGATACCACACGGGCTACGGGAGAAATCCAAACTCGTACAAGGCTCGATATGGTAGGTGACACGGCACAACTAGGCAATGCCAGGGTAGATATACCAATTACGCTTCCGGACCGATGGTAACGCGAAGCCGCAGCAACCGCCCACCTCGAACAACACTCCCAAATCAAGGGTGCACCCAAACAATCACATAAGCAATAGAATGGTATACGAAGAAGTGCGTTCGATCAGAGGAGCTACCTCATTAATCCGTCAATCGCTCCTGTTTTAGCCACCTTAAGCCAACTCACGGGAGTCGGGTCCACGTATTACCTTTCAAGAAACCGTCACCACCATCCTACTTCATTCTGGAATCTCCACCGCGTACACGGTTAGTCAAAGTGGTTTTCGGTATCGACAGAGAGTATGTCCATAACCGATCCCGGTCTCTTTGCCAACCCTTCGTTATTATAACCCGTGGTTATTTAAAAACAGTTTATACTTTAAATCAGAATAAACATTTCCATTTCAAAACTATAGATACGATATCATTTTAAAACCCAAAACAATAGGATATCGTTATATTCAAATATAATTCTTTCCAAAACCATACTGTTTATAATATCTGGAGACCAAATATTTGAATTATATCTTCAAAGGATAATGTTTTGGAAACTTTACTTAAATCCATAACTCCCAAACACAATGGTTTGGACATTCAACGGTATATATATAAATGGGTTAACTTTATGGTTACTTTGTAAAGAAGATAATTTACATAGCTTCACAAATATATTTCTTTATTTAAAGTTTAACCATAATTTAAATATCCCTTTATGTTCCCAAAACCATTTCAATTTTTATATATATCCAATTGGAGTATTTACTATTCAAAACTTAGTTTGGGTTTTATTCTTTCACAAATCAATGTTTTATATTTTTAGTCTTGAATATTCCCATAATTTCCATAAATAAAACTCCAAATTTTAACCATTAAATTTTTCCCAAAATTTACTTAATACCAGAATATTTATCTTTAATTTATTTAGGAAAATACAGTTATAAATATTATGTCTTAAGTTTTTCCAAAACTTAAGGTAAAATAAAATTTATCAAATTCCATAAATTTTAGAGCAATCAAATTCTAGATTCCATAGCACTTAGGAAATGCTACCTAAAGTTATGGGTAAAACTAGTCAAATTTCAAAAGACAGCATTTAAATGCTGTAATAGATTGTTTAACTTGATAAATATTTCCAAATATAACCTATTTATTTATTCATTTATTAACTGAAATCTTATTCTTTCAAAATCCCGATTTACCAAATAAGTTATATTCCATAAATTTATTCAAATATTTATTTATTTCTTTATTTATAACTTATTAAAAATCAATATAAATTCCTTTAAAGATATAAATCAAATATTTAACTTCCAAAATAATTTTAAATATTTCAGAAAATATTATAAGGACCACGGGCCTGTATATAGTTTTCTAGCCTAGGTCAAGTGGTACGGATTTATATCATTTCAATCCGTAGTTTACAAATATCCCGGGTCCTATCATTTCAAACCCGCAATCCCAAGTTTAACAGTTTAACAGTTAACAGCATAATTTAACAATAATAATCATTTAGGCCTATCATTTCAGCCCATAACAATCTACGTATAACAGGGAACTTGCAGTGTGATTTAAGCAGTAAATAAACAATAACATAATATAACTGCAGATATAATACAACAGATAATAACTGATGAGGTGTCAATTTAAATGGGGTTCATCATTTTATATTACACTACCGACAGATAATAGTGACATAAAATTTTACACATACACTTGCAATAATTTACGAAATATAAATACGTATGTCTGGTGAGAAATACTCACCTGAAAGTTGCAGAAAATTTGAATTCAAAACGACGATTCACCGGTAAAGACCGACAGAAAATAACGATCAAATTTCTTCTGATGTCGCCTAGATTCAAATCTAGAACAAATTCAAATATTTTGAAACGCGACTTTAGAATGTATGGTCAAGAAAGGATTAAAATAGAACGGAAATTGTTTTGACTTGCTCGACCACTCCACCGTATAATGTGACCTAAATATACCCAAACGTGAACCGTGCTAACACAAAAATTACGACAAAATTTCCTAAAACAAAAACGGCAAAATGTTGAATACGCATACACGTGCACACTTGCATTCCTATGTATTATGAAAATGTTGTTGCTTAAATTTTCCTCAAACTTAGAGTCACTTTTTCAAATCCAGCTACTATCTTACATTTTAAACTTAATTTGCATCATTGCTTTATGACTTCATCCATCTTCAATCTAAACTTTCCAGGCTTAAAAACTGTACAGACACACCTCATCCTATCTTCAACTATTACTAGCATCCCCAAACTCCAGCCTTTTACTAAACACTCAGGTTAGATGAATTCACTCACAAGGCTTGGTCATCATATCCAAAGCAAATTTTTTACTGATCCATTCGTGCACCGTGTGATACACAGATATGCACAGCCTATGAATTTTATAAATGCAGACTACCACTCAACTACGTTTTTCTTAATTCACTCATATATGCCTCTATGCTCTTTTCTTCTTCTATCCTCTTTTGCAATGACTTACCCAAACTAGAACCCAAACCTGGTCTAAGTTTACAAATACAGTTTGTCTGAAAGGAGAAAAATGAGCAAATTCCTTATTATACCCCTAGTCGAACCCATGATTTTGAAATCAAAAGAAAACTCAGGTTAATGAGATGTTTGATAGAACTTGGTTTTACATATGTAAAAATTTTTTTCAAAGTAACCTCTCAGTTCTATAAAGTTAGTACCTCTGACTTAATTATGTATAAAAAAAAAAAAAAAAGAAAAAAAAAAGAAAACTCTATAAACCCAGATCCATATGTTGTTCAAGGCATATGATAAGATTCTTAGAGAAAACAAAGTGGATAAATGGTAGTGTGGCCGAGCAAGGCAGAGATAAAACAAAATTTTCGAGGAAGAGGAAATATCTGAACAAAGAAAAGAAAATGACATAGACCATTTACCTGATAAGAGTTCGAGCCCGAGAAGAACAGACAAGAGAGAATGAAACTAAAGAAGATAAAGCAAAGTATATATAGATGGATTTTGCGAAATAGTCAGATATGAAACGTACGAGTATTAATGTAAGCGTTGATCTCTCCTACCACTCCTCTGTTAGAACGTTATGAGCGTGATTTACTGATCAGTTTGCAAAAGGATAAATCTTCGAAATATACAGGGGAAGCCAAGAGTTTCACAACGTATAAAGCTTGATGATAATTTAATGCCAGATTAATTTCCTGCGTGATTTGAGCTCATACCAGAGAACTGGTATCTTGGCAGGTATACATTGTTATAACTTCAAATTTATGTGATGTGTGATTAAATGATAAAACGGCAAGGCACATAAATTTGAACTGATGCGCATTTGAAGGGTGCTTGATTTATATTTTTTTCTTTCTAGATGATATGTGTGATTTTAAACTGCTCATTATGAATATATTTGATTTCACAATATGTTCCAATTAAACAGTTGCATGGTTAAAGCAAACATGCTTTGAAGTAGTTGCAGAGATTTATGGGGAAAATGGCAAGAATAGAAACGGAGCATTGCTTTGAAATCTGAACGTTTTGCATATATGCGTGATTTCTCCTTTCAGTTTCAAAGAAATAAAGGTTTCAATATTAAGAGGAAGAGAAATCAAATCTGCTGCCAGTTATACACAATTGATTGAAT